>JBBPFJ010000087.1:0-614249 GCA_037975025.1 Excoecaria agallocha | reverse complement strand
ATTCAGGATTATTACACAGATTTTATAACTTTATGGACTGAATATACTAATATTGTTTACGCTTCTATTCCAGCTACCTCTTTAGAAGTTGTTCAGCTTCTTCATCAAACTAGTCAACGAGATCAGTTCTTCATCAAACTAGTCAACGAGACCAGAGTTTGAATCTGTACGTTCTAATTTGCTGTTACGGACACCTTCTCCATCATTGAACATCTGCTTGAATGAACTTCTTGGGGGAAGAGCAACGTCACTTGACAAGCCACTTTGGAACAAGAAGGGAAATCCAATGTTCTTGACGTTGCATATGTTGCTCAAGGCAAAAGAGTTCGCAATTTGAGTAACACTCAATGTTACAGTTGCAAGGGGTTTGGTCATATTGCAAATCAATATTCTAAAAAATTTTACAACTATTGCAAGACCAAGGGACATATTATTTCAGAATGCAGTAAGCATCCACAAAATCGTAATCCCAGTGCCTTACACACTTCAACCATCAATTCAGTAGCTGACTCTCCAACCAATAGTGTTCAGGCTCAACCATCTGTCTCTTCCATTACTCAAGAGAATGTTCAGCAAATGATTATTTCGGCTCTTTCTGCTTTGGGTCTTACTGGTAAACTTTCATCTCTTTCTAAGTTTTGGCTCGTTGATTCAACAACATCAAATCACATAACTCCTTCTATTGATCATCTTATTAATGTCAAAAAATATGATGGAGACTTGCAAATTGAGACTGCCAATGGAAATCTTGTTCCTATCACTGCAACTGGTGATATCTCTTCTTCCCTATCTATGAAACATGCATTTATTGCTTCTGGTTTATCTACTAATTTACTTTCTGTGGGACAAATGGTTGACAATAATTGCAAAGTTATTTTTTCTCCCTTTGGTTGCATTGTGCAGGAGTTGGTGTCAGGAAAGACAATGGCGGAGGGATCTAAAATGGGCAGACTCTTTTCTCTTCCACGTACAAAAACAACCAAGCCTACCTCCAAGTGTTCTTTTCTTTGTCATTTTGTTCAACCTGATCTCAAGCTATGGCATAATAAGTTAGGCCATCCAAATGATAGAATTCTTTCTTACATGTTTATCTACTAATTTACTTTCTGTGGGACAAATGGTTGACAATAATTGCAAAGTTATTTTTTCTCCCTTTGGTTGCATTGTGCAGGAGTTGGTGTCAGGAAAGACAATGGCGGAGGGATCTAAAATGGGCAGACTCTTTTCTCTTCCACGTACAAAAACAACCAAGCCTACCTCCAAGTGTTCTTTTCTTTGTCATTTTGTTCAACCTGATCTCAAGCTATGGCATAATAAGTTAGGCCATCCAAATGATAGAATTCTTTCTTACATGTTCAAGTCTGGGATGTTAGGCAATAAAACTCAAGTTTCTAATCAATATGTTATCTCTGATTGTGATAGTTATATAATGGGTAAAAGCAAAACTCTACCTTTTTCTTCTGGCGAAACTCATTCTTCTCATTGTTTTGATTTAATTCACAGTGATGTATGGAGAATCTCACCTGTTATATCTCATGCCCAGTACAAATATTTTGTAACCTTTATTGACGATTATAGTTACTTTACTTGAATATATTTCTTGCAACGTAAATCTTAAGTTTTTGATACTTTCAAAAAATTTTTAACTTTGGTTGAAAATCAATTTTCCAAAAGCATCAAAATTTTTCATTCTGATTCTGGAGGTGAATACATGTTAAAACCACTCCAAGAATTTTTGCAAGAAAAATTGATTATTTCTCAACGTATACCCCTCAACAAAATGGAGTGGCTAAGAAAAAAAATCGCCATCTTCTTGATATGGTGTGTTCCTTACTTATTCATTCTTCAATCCCCTTAAAATTTTAGGTTGAAGCTTTGACAACCAATGTTCATCTTATTAATCACCTTCCTTCACCCACTATTAATAACCAAACACCATATTTTTTTGTTACATGGTCAACACCCTGCATATAATCATTTACGCCCATTTGGTTGTATCTGTTTTATTTTTCTTCCTTCTCATGAACGACATAAACTCTCCACCCAATCTGTGAAATGTGCCTTTCTAGGGTATGCCCCTCAACAAATAGGTTTCATGTGCTTTGATCCCTCCATTGGCCGACTTAGAGTTTCTCGGAATGTTATTTTTTTAGACCACCAATATTTTTTCCCTTCTTATGCCAATGGTTTCGATCTTCCTACCCACTCCTTCTTGCCCGCTTTTACCGATGAATTCACTTCTTCCACTTCTACTTCTTTGTCTTCTAACACTCGATTTAGGCCTGGTCTTGTTTATACAAGACGGAATAGGAAAGAGCTCTGTTCTGCGGATCCTCCAACAGCGTCAACTCTCCCATCAGCTCCAGCTACTGAGTTGCTGTATCCTACTCCTGCGCCAACTCCTCCATCAGTTACTGACCTAGAGCAGCCCCCACTGCGGAGATCCACTCGCACTTCCAAACCTCCTGACAGGTATGCCTACTCTCCAGAGAGGTTTGGAACTCATAAATCTTTAGCTGCTACCATCTCCTCTATTGCTATTCCTAAATCTTATTCCGAAGAACTGAAATATGATTGCTGGCCAGAAACTGTTCAAGAGGAACTTGATGCTTTACAAATTAATGATACTTGGGAGATTGTACCATGTCCAGCTTCTATCACTTCGATTGGTTGCAAATGGGTATTTTCTGTCAAATTTAAATCTAATGGGTCATTTGATCGATGTAAGGCTCGCTTGATGGCTCTTGGAAATCGCCAAGAATAGGGGGTTGATTATGAATAAACATTTGCTCCAGTTGCAAAGATGACTACTGTTTGCACAATTTTGCCTATTGCAGCTTCTCAAGATTGGGTAATACATCAAATGGATGTCAAAAATATGTTTCTTCATGGGGACCTCAAAGAAACCAGTTATATGAAGCCTCCTCCACGTTTGACTACTGCCTCTAACAATGTCAATCGTCTGAAACGCTCCTTATATAGGCTGAAACAAGCTCTCCTCCGATTGTCTTTTGTGTAAAGTTAATATGATCCCTCATTGTTTTTGCGGAAGACCTCTGTGGGAATTATTACTCTACTTGTCTACGTAGATGATATCTTAGTTACCGGTACTGATATTGGTGCAATTCAGACTCTCAAATACTCTCTACATTCTATCTTTTACATGAAAGATCTTGGCTCTCTTAATTATTTTTTGGGTCTTGAAATTCATAGAAGCAATAAAGGTATATTTGGAAATCAATATCAATACATCAATGACATTATTGAGTTGGCTGATCTACAGAACTCTGATCCAGTTCCTACTCCGCTGGAACTTAATTTCAAGTTGAGGTAAGATGAAGGAGATCTCCTTCCAAACCCAACTTTATATCGGCGTCTTGTCAGAAGTTTAGTTTGCTTGACTATTACTCGTCCGGATATCTCTTTTGCAATCAATTTGATGAGTCAATTTATGACTTCCCCACGTCATTTACATATGACAACTGTTAAACGAATTATTCGTTACCTTCTAGACTCCTGCTCGTGGACTTTTCTTCCCTACAGGTTCACAACTTAATCATGTTGCCTATAGTGATTCTGATTGGGCTGGCTGTACAGATACAAGGCGTTCTACTACTGGTTGGTGTGTGTACTTAGGTGATGCTTTGATTTCCTAGAAATGTAAGAAACAAGAAAAAGTCTCTAAATCATCCACAGAGGCAGAAAATCGTGCCATGTTAGCCACTTGTTCTGAAATTACTTGGTTGCGTGGTTTGCTATCTGAGTTGGGATATTCTCAGTCTGTTCCTACTCCTTTGCATGCTGACAATACTAGTATTATTCATATTGTCGCCAATCCTGTCTACCATGAACGCACCAAACATATCGAAATTGATTGTCATTATATCCGTGAATCTTTTGACAATGCCATTATAACTCTTCCTCATGTTTCCACAGATCAACAAATTGCAGATATCTTGACTAAATCACTTCCTTCTGCTCGACATCAGTTCTTTGTACACAAATTGATGTTGTTTGATTCACTAGCATCAATTTGAGGGGTGATGTCAATGCCAACTTGCATTTATGGTCAAATGATATTGTAATTCGTTGTTGTATCTATTAGTGTTATTCTTACCTTTCTAGATTAATATTTCAGTTGTATTTTAGGGATGTAATTGAGTGAATCAGGGCAATTGGATGGAATTGATTTTACAAAAATCATTTGTCTTCTTATTCAGTTTTGATAAGATGCACACGATTGTGTTAACTGATAGGCTCAAAACTTCTGTCAATAGCACATTCTAGGAGGAAGGAGGGAAGAGGAGCAAGAAAAAAATAAGAGAGATTGCACATCAATGTTAACTTTGCATACATAATATTACTTTTTCTTATGTGGTCAAGAACATAGCAGCAATCAAAGTAATAACTCTAAAGAGAACATCAGTTAATATTACTTAAGATATTGTTTCCCATGGATTGATTTCTTGAATGTAGATGTTAAAAAAATTTGCGCATTACAGAAATGATAAATTCAATATTTGGAAAGAAAATACTTTATGATTATTAATAATACTGTAACAGTGATTATTACAGAACTAACCTTCATCAGAGACATGTCAATGCAAACACCACCATGAGGTGATAAGGTGTGACCCTCAATTGATGTAGCTCCACCATAAGGTACTATAGGGACCTGATTAAGTAACAGTATTCCAACTTACGACTTGCTTCAATGTGGAAACACCAATAACCCAAAGTAATCAACTACACTTTATCTATACAAGTCTCTTCCTTCTTTTGAGGAAATCATAATCTTTACTCAATTTCCAGATTTGTGAAAGAAATCATGCGTTGTAATGTTCGTATAGTATGATCAACAAGCACAAAAACCACCATTTACATGCTCAGCAACATCAATTAAACTGAGAAAAAGCATCTCTTAGTTTATAATTACTAAGTCAAAGTTTGCATATCTCCACAGGATCTTTTATAATTTCGCAAAAATGGAATAAGAGTCTCACCTTATGCTTGTCACAAGATTTAACAATCTTGGAAACTTCCTCTTCAGACCTGGAAGAACCAAAACTGACTCAGTATATATTCTGCTAAAGGAGTACGCAATACAATTGACTAATTGCAAATGATGTGCCACAAAAAAAGTACGCATAACTTTGGATATTAATTTGCAAAGCTTTCTAGTTGTCTCTCCTTGTGTGAATATTCCTTGTTTCAAAACACCCAAAATATTTGTTTTCACTCTGAACTTTACACTCATTTAAAATGACTAGTGACTCAACCAATTTGAAGTCATTCCCAGTTAAAAGCTCTATTATAGGCTGTTTATTAAAACAAAATTCAGAAATTCCAGCAAGCTATTAATTCTCTTTTTTCATGGTTGTGTTTTATATGTATTGCAGCACAATCCCTGGCCCTTCTAAGCCACCACCATTCCAATAATCACTACACGTACAGCTCTTCTATCTTTCATTATCACCATAACCATCAATTGTATTGGTAGTATTGCCAACAGCTTTCCTATCTTTCAGTATTACCATAACGACCATCCACCATCATTTCACCAACTCCCAGCTTCTATTTTTCATTTTCACCATACCCATCATTTTTATTTGGCAGAATACCAACAGCTCTTCTGTCTTTCATAACCACCATCCACCATCATTTCACAACCATCCAACTCCTGCTCCCCACATTTCCTAATTATGATCAAACATCATTGATCTAGAGTGTCTGTCAACAAGCATTTAGATAGTAAGATATCTATTGATCATATCACATTTTAGAATGTATATGATAGTACTGACTGCATGCTGGCAACAGACCTAACAAAGAGACATGTAGTTCAAACTTAACTATAAATTCATGTTCAAAAAGTGAGATATAATAGTAGTTGAACCACTCAAAATTGCTTCCGCTGAATCAATTTTGCCCGATGCAGATTGTAATGGCAGTCATTCAATGGTCTTTTCAAAGCCAATTATCCTCACTACCTATAAGTAACAAGGAAATTCATTTTCAAACTCATAATAGCTATTGTATGACAATAATGCTATCAGGTCACCATTACTGGTACAATTACATCAAACAAGGCTAGAATCATTTTTGCTGCCAGCTCCAGGTTGCATTCTCCCATCTCCTGCACTATTTCGCTGTCCTCCACATGAACTTTCCAAAACTCAAAACGACATCACATTTTAGCTTGATTTCACTCAATAACAAGGAAAAATCAAGTTGATGGTAGTACAGCTAGGTTCCTTTACACACTTTCTTGAACAGAGGTAATTAATTTTGGGTTTGCTGTTGTCGCTTTTGCAAATATGTTGAAACCATATTTAGTCCATGCCACAATATGATTCATTGGTATGCTAGATCTACAATTTTTACAAAAAAACATGTAAGTTGCTCTCGAGAAGTTATTAACAAATTAGATGCATAATTCAAACATATTATTAAGTTATAATTTTTATTAATTAATGTTTCCAATGCAAAAAAGTATCAGTTTCATCCCAGGGTAGAAAACAAAAGTGTTGACAGTGATGCAAACAAATTCTGGATATCCAGTTATGAATTCAATTTCCTTTTTGGTCTGGCACAGAACATAGTGTACTTCTCGAATTTAGTGCTTTATGCATTTCCCATTTCTTTTCTTTTTCTTTTTTTTTTCCCTAAAAAACATTTACATTGGAATAGGCCACAACAGAAAAATTCCAGCCATGCTAAGCTCATTTTATGTCAGAGTTACTGCAATGGCATTTGCAGCTACAACTGCAATTTGCATTTATTTAGTGCAGCCGTCACTTAAATTAGAACATTTGCATTCAAGCAAAATTAATTTTGGCAGAAAAACGAAAGAAAATTGATGATCAAACATCAAGCAAAGATTTATTCGAGGACAAGAATCAAACTCACCTAGGAAAAACAACCACATCAGGGATGTTTACTGCCTTATGGAAGCTATTCTGTGGCTTCCCATGGAAGTACCTTTCGTCATAATCCATTGTCATATTATCCTGTAAATCCAATAGTATCATATTACCAAATTTGGATGCAGAAACTTAGTTAAAGCAATATTAGTATTTAAACTTTCAAAACTAAATAGAGATGAAAAACTAATCGATGCAATGCATAGTCGGTAAAAACCATAATATAAAAATTCCAATTTACTTGATTCTCAGGCTATTATCTGCCCCGGAAAGGGGAGAGAAAGGTAAGTAAATACATTTTGAAGAGAGTGAGGGGGAGCGGGGTGTGCATATATACCTGACAGATAGCCCTTAGTTCATCAATAAGCTCTTGAGGTACCTTCTTGTAAGATCCCTTTACTACAAAATCAGTGCTGCCTTTGCCTCCAATGCTGGGAATACCTCAAAAAACAAAGCACTTATAATCCGCCAGAAAAACAAAAAAAATAAAATAAAATAAAGTAGCACATAATCCATAAGCGAGGATTTCTAACCACCGAGAAAAAAGCAAATACCGACAGATATATGTATGCAAGTACGGAGAGAGAGTGATAAAAGCAAATATTTGTGCAAACTTGAAATTTTTGAACAAAAAGTAGGAACTTAAAAAATTAAATTAAAAAAAAAAAAAGAAACCAACCGACAATCCAGAGGAGAGGAAACGAACCACTAACAAAAACATCGAAACCAACAGAAAGTATGAGCCACTAGAGCTACAACTTAAAAAAAAAAAAAGAGCTCAATAATGGAGAAAAACAATTAAGAGCAATAGAAACGAACCGAGAATCAAGATTGGAGGAATCACACAAAGAAGGCTGAGGTTGGAAATGAAAAGCTATGGAACCAGCTGCAACAGCAAGCAGAGAACTGGAGCATAAAACGATAGGCCGTTTTGCAGTGGTTGGTGAGCTTTGAGCTCTGAGATTGTAGAAATAAGCGTTGCGAAGATTCGCATAGGCTGTTTTGGAAGAAGAACGGAAGCGAGAGAACCAGGAAACGAAGGCCATGTGCGTATCTTTGGTAAGCCAAATGGGAGAAATTGAATGAAAACAGAGGAATGAACGAACAAGTTGCACGCGATTGTGAGAAAGCAGCCCCGTAGTGGAAGCAAACCAATAATGGACGGACAAATTAAATTAGCGATAATACGTAAATTACTGACTAAACCTTCACCGTTTATCAAATCCTCTCCTAAATAAATTACATATTAGCGTTACCCTTAACTTATTAAAAATATCATATTAATCATTTAAATTTATATAAAATATAAAAAATATATTTTATATTATTAAAAATATTAATTTATTTTTTAAAATTTATTAAAAATATTAAATTAATTTTTTTGTATATTTTATAAACTGACAAATATTTATATAAAAAAATAATTTAATATTTTTAATAAATTTAACAGTTATTTAATATATAATTAATTTAAAAAAATATGATAAATAGTAATCAATTTATTTTATTTATTTATTATTTTTAAATAAAATTTAAATTTTATTTATTTATCATTTCTATAGCTTTAAGGTAATTTAATTTTTTTTCAATTTATTTTTTTTAAAAAAGTTAAAACCAATTAAATTTAATAATTTAATTTTAATTATGTAATTTAATATTAAATTTAAATTTATTTATTATTTTTTAATTCTAATAAAAATGATAAAAATGATTATATATATATATATATTAACCCAATAAATTGTAGAAATAGAATAGGCGGATTAAAAAATATATATATCACTCAGGCGAGCGTAAATATTAGCCACTTGATCCAACGGCTGATAATTGCATGCACTAGATACACATCCGCACCCTATCTTACGACTCAATTTTCCAAATAATTTTTAAAACTCGTTCCATGTCTTATTATCATTTTACAAAAGTCGATGGCCTTATTTTGTTTGCCAAAGTGAGATTTCTCAAGTGCGGGCGATTAAGGACGTCATTGAGTGTTTTTGTAATAGTTCTAGTTAATTGGTGATCGCCCATAAAACCAATGTGTACTTCTCGAAGAACATTGCCATCCATCAACGCCGTGAGATTAGTCGTAGCCTGGGTTTTCGAGAGAAAGCTGACCTAGGTAAACACTTGGGAATGCTCCTTCTTCATTCCAGACTGACTCGCAAGCATTATGGTTATATTCTGGACCTGATGAGAAATAAAATTTCTACTTGGAATGCCTCCAATATTTCAATAGCTGGACGTGTCACGTTAGCAAATTTAGTGCTCTCTACAATGCCCATGTATGTAATGCAGGCTTCGGTTATTCCCTCTACCCTTTATCAAAACTTTGAGCGTATCACTCGCCGCTTTGTGTGGGTAGGTTCAGGTGACAGACGTAAGCTGGCTTTGGTTCCTTGGAATAAAGTTATGCAACCAAAATCTTGTGGCTGTCTTGCCTACAAGAATCCTAATTTGCTTAACAATGCCTTTATCATGAAGCTTGCCTAGAATCTCTTGGTGGAATCTAATCATCTTTGGATCCGTATCCTATCTTCTAAATATAAATTTTCTGAAGGATCTGGTGCTTGCCCAGTCTCCCAACGCAAGAGTTATTATTTGTGGAGGGGTATCTGTGCTAATTGGGCCTTTGTCAGGAGCCACGCCATTTTATCTGTCGAAAATGGGTTGAGAACCAATTTTTGGCTCGCAGGTGGGTCCCTGGTATCTCCTCTGCCCTATTTCATGTTGCTTCTCTCCGAATCTCTTATTGATAAACCTGTGGCTTTCTTTGCGGATGTCATGAATGGATGGAATTGGACTTTTCTCGAAGTCTTTTTCTCGGTGGATGTCCTCAGTAAAATTGTTGCAGTGTGTCCTCCTCCTTGCTTCGCTGGGGATGATTTGGTTTTCTTTGCTGTTCAGGCAACTTCTCCATCAAAATCGCGTATCTTGCTTTGAGTGGGCATCCAGCTGCTCCTCCAGCTGACTATCCTTTGAGGCAAGTCTGGTGTTTGAAAGTGACTCAAAGGATTAAATTATTTCTCTGGCTTGCGTTGAATAATGGTCCGATGACCAACATGGAGAGAAAAAGATGCCACTTCTCTTCCTCAGGGACGTGCTCGCAGTGTAACAATTTTGAGGAGGACAGTCTTCATGTTTTTCGTGACTGTGTCGTGGCTGTCCAATTCTGGGCCCTGCTACTTCCAATGCATCATCTGAATCATTTTATGGCCATCGCTGACTTCAAGTCCTGGGTTTCCTTCAATTTACACCTCTATGCTTTCGCTCTCAATGGTGTCTCATGGCCAGAACTGTTTGCTGTTGGAATATCTGGCTAAACATAAATAATTTTATCTTCCAAAATAGGTGCAGACCTTCTTCTCTGCTGGCTATGGACGCAGTTGAATTCTCTAAGGATTGCTAGGTGGTGCTTAGCAGAACTAAGCCCTCTAGCAGTACTCCTCCTAGTTTGATCTCTGTCACGTGGGTGCGCCCACCCACGAATTTTGTGAAATTAAATACTAATGCTTCTTTATTGAGTTGGGGAGGCTCTGCTGTCTGTGGTGGGCTTTTTGCGAGATAGTGAAGCCAGATGGTGCTCAGGCTTTGTTGCTAAGATTGGTACTTGTCCCGTTCTCTTGGCTGAAACATGGGGTGTTTATTACGGCCCTCGAAGAGCAAAGAAGGGGAACTTCTCTCAAATGTTAGTAGAATGTGACAACAAGGTGACGGTGGACATGATATGTGGAAGCTGCTCTATTTCTTCCAGCTGTCGTGCGTTGATCAATCTTATTCGGCGGTGGGCTAACAACTTTGTTTCAATCTCTTTCTCCCATGTTCACAGGGAAGCTAACTTTGTAGTTGACTTTCTATCTCATCATGCTTATGCTTACTAGCCGGGTCATCACATCCTTGAGTCTTGCCCCCGAAGGGATTGAGAAATGGTTCATTGTATATATGAGTTGAACCTTTTAAAAGTTTAATTGTTTCTATGAACTATTTTTTATCAGTAGACAAAAAGTAGAATGGATTTCCAAATTTTGTTGGATTCTTATTTTTATTTTACAAAATTATTGCTTGAGATATATGTGTAGAGAAAAAAAAAATGAATAAAAGCTCAATAAAACCTTTTAATATATTAAAATTAATTTTTATCTTTAAAATATTCGTTTATATAATTTGAATTTTTTCATAAATTTTTATTAATTTATAAATTAATATCTCGTCTTAATGTAATAAATCAAAACCTTTAAGGTTAAAGTGCTTTTTTTTTTTTAATTAATAGCGGTTTATCTTCATTTTGAAGATTGCTTTATTTTCTTAAATGAAAACTATTGATTGACTATTGTTTATTACTTCCAATAAAACAAACTCCGTAGCAGTAAAGAGCAAGTCAGTACATTATCAAGGTACATGATAATTTACAATGTTTTCAAGCCCAATCGCAGAGAGCATAATACTAAATCTGTATAATTTAAACAATGTATATACACACACACATGCTTATGCTTAGAATATCAGAAATCATGAGTCAGACAAAAAAATAAAAAATAAAAAACTATGTCATACAATTAACAAAAATAAATGTCCAACTTCCAATTTGTTTGCAGAAACATTAGCTAAACATTTGATATTCGTCAATGGCATGGCTCAGCTAAAATATGATTGATACCGAACTATCTGCAATCTACTTGAAAAAAGAAAAAAGAATAATGGTTCAAGTTGGAGTGGCTAGAAACAAAACCAGTCCTGATCTGGTTCTTGTCTAAGTGAGGATGCAAACTACTCTGCTATCTAGAAGACAGCCTCATGAAATCAATACCCGATCACGAATTTTGTTTGTAAATCCCAGTACTCCTTAGTTTGTTTAATCGTCTCAGTTCGTTCGGCCAACATCCTCTCCTTCCAGTGCTCTTTGAACCTGAATTGTATCCGGTAGCCATGTCGGAGGACATTTCAACGCAAAAAAAAAAAAAAAGAAAAAAAAGGAAAAGAGAGAAAAAAAAGGTCATGGTTATTGTTATTATTGTAATTACATTTTTTTTTTCAATTACCATACCTTGTTTTCAATAGCAGACCTAGTTCCAACATGTGCAACGATTTTGCATATACTCCGGCCTGCATAGCATATGAAAGAAGCATTAATATTAATCACATAACCTTGAAGCAATTTAACTAGAAAATTTAACATACTTCTTTTCTTGTACAATCAATTCCCACTTGATGGAAATAGAAAAGCTTGGTTTTTCAAGTTAAGTCAATAACAAAGGCTCATACTGTAAACTTATTTATATGCAAGATATGACTTCATTCACCAATCATATAATATACTTAATTTTCTGCATAAGAAAACAATAATTGTAGACCGAATTAGTATTAGCAGGACCCAAACTTTGATTGGAGGCAAAGCATCAGGACCGAGAACTAAACTTCTGATGGTAAAATCCAGCCTTGAGCAACTTCAAGTGACAGAATAGATACACATAACAACAAACAACCACACGAGCGATAGAAAAATCATAAATAAAACCAGTGGATTTCAAACTAGAGACCATCAACCGAAGCCAAATTATAAGGAAGCGGTGATTTAAGAAAATTTTCAGAGTTTGTCATTACAAGGCCAACTGTATGCAAATAAAGATGATAAGTTGGAACAACTAGATGGATAATGCATGATGTATGTCACACTGAGCATACTTATATACATCCTTTTAGGCATATAGGCATCAAAGTTTATTCCTTCACTTTCATTCCACTAGCAGCCTACTTCCATGTAGGAATGAAAAGATGAGAGGGTAAACTTTTAACCCCCTCATCGAGTCCTGGGGTTACCAATTAAAGGACTTGTTAATATAAACCTCCACCGCACATCTTTTCCTAACACTGAATTGAGTTACATATTCCACATTATAGAGCACGCTTGCATAATAAATAGTTGCTTACACACTGTGTGGATTAACGCGATAAATTCCCAAGTTGTATCAATATTAAACTAACCTCTCTGCAAACCGGACACTTTGCAGCTGGACTAGCAGCCTTAAGGCCTTCAAATATCGGAACAGAAGCAGCTGAGCAAGCACAAGACTTGCAAAACAGGTGTCCACAGCTCAAAGCATATGGAGGGTCAATTTCACCCATGGTCACTGAACTTAGGCCATATTACCCAAAAGTAACTGACTTATTTTTTCTAACATAAATGTCACTGAACTTAGTACCTTTTTTCATAAAAGTCATGTTCACCGGTTTCCGGCGACGATCTTGGCCGGAATACTGACGTGGCATGCCACGTCAGCAGTCCTTTGCCGGAATGATGACGTGGCACGCCACGTCATCCGCCACGTCAGCAACCCTTGTCGAAATGATGACGTGGCACGCCACGTCACGTGAAAATGCCACGTCAGCCGCCATGTCACCTGTTGAAATAAACAAATGAGAAAATGACACATGTCAACCCATTTGCCTTAACCAAATCCAAATTGGGTCTTGCTAAGGTAATGGGCCTCCAACCTTATAAACCCATGCCAATCCCTTTCTCTTTCCAATGTGGGATATGGGAAGTTTGAGAACATGACATTTTCATGGTTTTTCTAGCTTTTTTAACTATTGAATCCATCACATTTTCATGGTTTTTTTTGCTTTAACCATTTTTAATTCTTTCATGGGATGTGTATGTGATGGTTAAAGCCAAAAAAACCATGAAAATGTGATGGATTCAATGGTTAAAAAAGTAAGAAAAACCATGAAAAAAGAATAATCTTCTCAAACTTTATTTTTTCATGGTTTTTCTTGCTTTCTTAACCATTGAATCCATCACATTTTTATAATTTTTTTGGCTTTAACCATCACATACACATCCCATGAAAGAATTAGAAATGGTTAAAGCAAAAAAAATTATGAAAATGTGATGGATTCAATGGTTAAAAAAGCTAGAAAAACCATGAAAATATCATGTTCTCAAACTTCCCATATCCCACATTGGAAAGAGAAAGGGAGTGGCATGGGTTTATAAGGTTGGAGGCCCATTACCTTAGCAAGACCCAATTTGGATGGATGACCCAATTTGGATTTGGTTAAGGCAAATGGGTTGACATGTGTCATTTTCTCATTTGTTTATTTCAACAGGTGACATGGCGGCTGACGTGGCATCTTCACGTGACGTGGCGGATGACGTGGCGTGCCACGTCATCATTTCGGCAAGGGTTGCTGACGTGGCGGATGACGTGGCGTTGCCACGTCATCATTCCGGCAAAGGACTGCTGACGTGGCATGCCACGTCAGCATTCCGGCCAAGATCGTTGCCGGAAACCGGTGAACATGACTTTTATGAAAAAAGGTACTAAGTTCAGTGACATTTATGTTAGAAAAAATAAGTCAGTTACTTTTGGGTAATATGGCCTAAGTTCAGTGACCATGGGGTGAAATTGACCCAGCATATGGATTAAAAACTATCTCCTGAAGGACAAAGTCCAAGAAAAATCATAAGAAAAAGTCAAATAACAGAACTGTGATTCTCTCTTTTCCTTGAGATGTACATGAATCAGTATCTTACCAAGCAAATGGCACAGGTTAGACTATAATCTAGCTTTATGTAATTCAGAAGCATCAGTTGTAATGACAGGTTCTGTCGCATTGAGATCACAGGAAACACTGAATTCTCCACCATGCAATGCATTGAAATTCAAATAAAAGGCTCCCAGCTCCAATAGCCAAGGCGATTGCAAAACCTCTATGTGCTCGGCCCTCAACTTGGACTTGAAGTTTTTGCCATTGACAGAGCTGTGAATCTACACATTGACAGGCAGTAAATCCCAAAGTTTTTCTTCAAATTTAAAAAATAGGCTTAAAGCATAATTTATCAATGCCCCTTTTGTACTTTCTTTTTGACTTAATTGACAGCTCCTGTGAGTATATAATTGAGAACAACCCAAAACGGCTGAAAGAAAACTTCAAAATTAACAGCAACGTAAATGAAAGTGCATACTTTGTCATATTTCTTGAGGATTTTAATGATAGCAATTGCATTCATAGCAACATATTTGATCAACATCCGGCCTTCTTCAATCATGAAGTGCTGATCATTTTTGAAGCAATTACACAGCCGCAGCGTATATCTTTGAATTCCTCCAGCAACATGAAGATGAAGCAAATGTCTAACCTTGGAGCTAAAACATCCACATATATCTAAAGCTTCCTTCGTCAGCTCAGCAAGAACATTTCATCACACACTACAAATTTCGCAACGCAATTCACAATTAGGATCAAATTAAAGATGCTGCAAAAACCCTGCTTGTATTGTATTAAATGTAGTAATATATACAAGAGGAAAGTTGGTGTCAACTAGGACTCAATAACAGACACAGAGTATTGTACAAGAAGTCTAACTCATGTAGAAGACTGAAACTGATATATACACATAGAATTATTTGTCACGTGTAGCACCTGCCTTACACTCCCCCTCAAGCTGTACTGGATGTGGAACAACAGTCAGCTTGTTTCGAAGCCACAGGAAACGTTGTTTAGATAGACCTTTGGTTAAGGCATCAGCTATTTGGTCTGTGGAGCATAAATACTGAACTCGAAGAATGCCTCGAGCAACCCGATCCCGAACAAAGTGAAAATCAACTTCCAAGTGTTTGCTTCTATTATGAAAAACTGGGTTGAGGGTGAGATAGGTGGCTCCAAGGTTGTCACAGAACAACTTGGGTGGAGGAACATGAAGAAAGCCAAGTTCTTGAAGAAAGATTTGGAGCCATTGTAACTCAGATGTAGCAGATGCAAGTGCTCGATATTCTGCTTCAGTGGAAGAGCGAGATACAGCCCTTTGTTTGCGAGAAGACCAGGAGATAAGATTATCTCCAAGGAAAATAACAAATCCCGTGGTAGATTTTCTGTCATCTAGACAGCTTGCCCAGTCAGAATCAGTAAACCCAGTGAGAACAGCCTTAGAACGCTGAAACTGAAGCCCATGTGATTTGATGCCTTGTAGATACCGAAGTATACGTTTCACGGCATTCCAGTGATGAACAGTTGGAGCGTGCATATACTGTGAGATACGGTTGACTGCAAATGAGAGGTCTGGGCGTGTGAATGTGAGGTACTGCAGGCCACCGACAATGGATCTGAATAATGTGGGGTCCTTAAAGGGCTCACCACTTGTGAGAGTTAATTTTTCACTGCAATTAACAGGTGTAGATATGGGATTACAAGTGAGCATTTGAGCCCGAAGTAACAGGTCATGTATATATTTCCGTTGATGGAGAAGAAGACCGGTAGGCAGCCAATCAGCTTCAATGCCCAAGAAGTAATGAAGGCGACCCAGATTTTTAACTGCAAACTGAGACTGAAGAGATTTAATGACACTAGAGATGTAGGAAGAATCATCACCCATCAAAAGAATATCATCCACGTAAATGAGGCAAAAGATTTTCATCTTGGCTGTGGATACAAAATACAGTGAACTATCAGCCTTGGAGCCTTTAAACCCAAGTTGCAGTAGAGCCCCTGTTAAGCAGCGATGCCATTGGTGTGGTGCTTGTCTCAAGCCATAAAGAGACTTGCGCAATTTGCATACATGAGTGGGAAACCGAGCATCAACAAACCCCGGTGGTTGCTGCATGAAAACATCCTCATCAATGGTGCCATGAAGAAAAGCATTTGAAACGTCAAGTTGAGTGACATCCCATCCAAGAGAAATAGCCAAAGATAATAGCATTCTAATGGTTGTTGGTTTAACCACAGGACTGTAGGTGTCCTTGAAGTCAATGCCGGGACGTTGGTGAAATCCTTTCGCAACGAGACGTGCTTTGTAGCGATCAATAGTTCCAGTAGGTGTGTGTTTGACTCTAAAAACCCATTTGCAGCCAATGATATTTTGTTTGGAGGATGGTGGAACCAATTCCCAGGTCCCATTAGAGATGAGTGCATTGAATTCCTCAGCCATGGCATTACGCCACTCTGCCTTCTTGATAGCTTTAGAGAAGCAGCTTGGTTCAAGTTCAGGGGTGGAAGTAGCTAGGAAGGAGCTAAACCGACTTGGTTTTAGGGAACCGGTTTTGCTCCTAGTTATCATAGAATGGCGAGAACCATGGGATGCTGAGTGAGGATGAGCAGTAGTGTCCTCCAAGTCCGCTACTATTGAAGGCCCAAGGGAGACAGATGTGGCGGTATTAGGGGCTGGAAGTTGTTGCACCACGTCAATTGAGTGTGATGACGTAAGGCCATGTGATGAAGTGTGAGAAGTGGATGCAGGTGGGTAGATCGATGAAGGATTAGTGGAGGGTGTAAGTGTCGTTTGAAGAGGCATAGTGGGTAAGATTATAGGAATGTGGGAAGTTGAAGAATGAGCAGGAGTTGTTGAACCCGACACCACTGTATCATCCTTGTTCACAAAAGGAACCACCTGTTCATCAAAGAGCACATGACGTGAGATAAATATTTTCCTAGAGGATAAATCAAAACATTTTGTAGCCCTTATGAGTTTTACTATAGCCAAGAAAGACACAGGGACGAGAACGCACATCTAGTTTATGAGCCGAGTAAGGACGTAACCAAGGATAACAAAGACACCGAAAGACTCTAAGGAGAGAGTAATCGGGGGAAAGACCAAATAATTTATGGAAAGGATTGTCAAATGCAATGGTAGGAGTAGGAAGTCGATTGATATTGTAGGTGGCACATTCAAAGGCAGCAGACCAATATGAATTTGGTAAATTGCAATGACGAAGCAATGACAAACCAGTTTCAACAATGTGGCGGTGTTTACGTTCTGCTTGACCATTTTGTTCAGGAGTGTAGGGACAGGATACTCTATGTGAAATACCATGTGTGCGTAGATAAGAGGTAAGGGCTTGAAACTCCCCACCCCAGTCAGATTGAAATATCTTAATTGGTCGATTAAAATATTTTTCCACCAATGTGCGAAATTGAATAAAGACATGTAAGACATCAGATTTTTGACGAATAAAATATATCCAAGTATATTTAGTATAGTGCTCAACAAAAAGCACATAATACCGAAAGCCATCAAATGATGTAACAGGTGCAGGTCCCCAGACATCCGCACAAATTAAATCAATAGGACCTAGAGACACCGAGTCAGAAGGTAAAAAAGGTAATTTGTGACTTTTACTGATAGAACATGCATGACATAGAGAATGTGAAGAACAACGAAATGGAATATTATTATTGTTCAAAGTCCGTTTAACAATAGGAGCAGACGGATGACCCAATCGGGCATGCCAAATATCTAAAGAAGCAACATTACCACTAATCGAACGAGTGCTTTTATTTAAACATAACGAATATAAACCATTGTTACTCCGGCCTTGGTACAGAATCGCCTTCGTATCCAGATCCTTGATAAGAAAATAATTGGCGAAAAATTCAACAGACACAGGGTTAGAATTTGTGAGAGCAAAGACAGATAACAAATTTCTATTAGCACTAGGAACATGTAGGATATCACGAAATTGAAAATGACGTGAACCAATGGTAAATGAATTCTCACCAATATGAGATATAGGTAAAAACATACCATTACCGATTTGGACTTCCTCCGGACCCTGATATTCAGAGTGAATGGCCAAGTTTTCCAATTGTGAAGTTAGATGATGAGTGGGCCCGGTGTCAACAGTCCATGGTGAGGAAGACATTCCAGTGGCAGCCAGGTGAGAGGATGGGGATGTGTTGTTGCTGGTGCGATTTTTGGTTTTTGGAGAGGGGCAAACATTGGCTAAATGTCCAAGACCCCTGCAGTTGTAGCATGTGACATCAGTTGAAGAGTTACCAGTGGGAAAATTACCACTATGGGACTGCCTAGGAGCAGCAAATGACTCCTGCTGATTCCCATATTGTCCACGCGAACGGCCACCCCGACCACGTCCGCGGCTTCGACCACGCTGGTGAGCTACTGAGTGTCGAGCAACAAACTGAGCAGTGGGAGCAAGTTGAACAGCCATAGCATCAGTAGCACAGTCTCGTGCTAGTTGTCGTTCTTCATTAAGGAGTAGACCATAAATAGAGTCTAAAGAAAGAGTTTCCATCCGAGAGTCAAGGGACCTATTAAATGGTCGATAGTCGGAACCTAGGCCCATGAGGATTGCATCAACCAAATCCACTTCATGGAACGGATGACCCAACGCTGCCAGTTGATTAGAGAGAGCCTTGGCTCGCTGAACATAGGTGGCAATAGAATCAGTACCTCTTTGGAGAGATAGAATCTGAGCTCTCAAGTTACGAATCTGAGGTTTGGAGCCCGCAGCATAAGAAGCCAGCAATTTATCCCATGCAAGCTTGGCTGTGGAGGCGCCAACAAGTTGAGGTAGAAGTGCAGCATCGATGGATGATAGGATCCAGCTGAGAACAAGCTGGTCTCTGCGTTCCCAGACTTCAAAGTCAGGATTGATAGTGCCATTGGGTAACAGATGTGAGGGTGTGGAAATGGAGCCATCAACATGACCCATGAGACCATAGCCTTTAAGCATAGGGATTAGTTGTGTTTTCCAAAGAAGAAAATTGGATGTGTTGAGTTTGGTGGAAAAGTTGGTGATGTGAGGAAGAGACGGAAGAAAGTTTTGTTGAGGGGAAGTCATGGCGCCAGTAGACTCAGAGGTGGCTGTGGTTTCGATAGACATTATCGAAAGAAATTGGTGTTAAAACCCTTTTAGGCTCTGATACCATAAAGATGCTGCAAAAACCCTGCTTGTATTGTATTAAATGTAGTAATATATACAAGAGGAAGTTGGTGTCAACTAGGACTCAATAACAGACACAGAGTATTGTACAAGAAGTCTAACTCATGTAAAAGACTGCAACTGATATATACACATAGAATTATTTGTCACGTGTAGCACCTGCCTTACAAATTTAACACAAATATTGGAATTTAAGATTCAGAGATAAGATTTTTTTCGCCCAAGTCTTCAAATTCTAGGTGCATATCATCTTACTTAAAATTGATAATTTGGTTCAAGTACTACTGGTTAAAGTATAATTCGAATTTTGCATGGTTTGTAAATGAGTGTATTGCATAACATGTAGCTCATTCAATTTCCTAGAGAAAAAAAAAGAAAAAAGAAAAAGCCTTTTGAACAAAATATAGCCTTGTGAACCAAAACCTCTATCCATTCAAGTTCTAAAACATGTGGTGCCCGTGATACATATGTTTTCATGGTAGTTAGAAATGAAGCAGGTGGTTGCATTAATTTATACAAGTATGGCTAATTAATTTTGAGCAAAAATGTAGACACACTAAGAAATAGATTCATGCAATAAGATAGAATACCAGTTTGATTTTATAATATTTTTGTTGTCGGCCAAATTTAAGGCTTTCGCATATTTCAAATAACTCTGATAACGATTCTCTCTGCCAAGAAAATTTCAAATGAAAAATTTGACAACTTTGGCATCAAGAAAAACATAAGATACACACATACCTGATTTGTTGCCTTATAAATTTCTAATGCTTTTACAGCAGGCTTGGTTGTTAAATTAGCTCTTGAAAATTTAATGCTTATTTATTTCCAATATTTTCTTTAAATTTTTTATTAATCTGTTAATTACTTGTTCTCAGCTCAAGCATGTAAAGAAGCAAAATGCTATTTTGAATATATGATTTTACGCAAGCAATGACTCCATGTCCAATTAGCACTGTGAAAGCAGTCAGCCACTAGGCACATGGCTATAATAAAGTAACGATTAAGGTGTCTATCTCCTTTATTTGTTTTATGTAAAGAGTACGTGACATATATATATATATATATATATATATATATATATATATATATATATATGAACTTAGATGATTGAACTAGCTCTAAACAATGATCAATATCTACTTTTAGATAGAAACTTAGGAGAACTTAATCGAGTTCCAATTTATTCCATTTCATTGTCAGTGTTTTGAAATTCCATTTACACTTGAATACATTTTAGCAAAACCTGTTTTGAAATTCCAGTAATTTTTTATGCTATTGATTATTTTCCACTGCCTTTTTGCAGGCAGGCTGGCCAAAGAAGATCCCAAGGGAGGAGTTTCAATCCTAGACTGATGTAAAAAAGGGTTCAACACTTATATGCTTGTTTATTGCTTAAGCTTTGTGGACAGCTCCAAGCAAATTTTTTTGTATGATAGATTGCAGTACATATGTAAAGATTGCAGTACATATGCAAAGAGATCGTCATTCGTTAATTAATGGATCCAATTTATTTATTTTATAGTTACATAAAGAAAACTGGCCTGTAATAGTAAACATGATATTTATGGAAGTATGTGAATGATTATTAGTAGTGGATGAATATTATATATTTAAATTGTGATGGAAAATTTTGATGCGATATATGAATTGTTATAAATTATTGTGCTTTGGAGAGGCTGTGATTATTGTCTGCGTTTCAGGGAGATATAATATAGATGTTATATTACCAAATTTTTGAAAAATAAATAGTAAAATTGGACAATTATAGATCAACGACAAATAAAAATTATGAATTGAAATGTTAGAGTAATAACCTTAAGTAAAGAAGTATGGTAGTTATGGAAAGGTTTTAAAAAAAAATTCGGCCAATTGCATAAATCTGTAATACGGTTTCAGTAATGGTGTTACATATAAACATGTACACACAGTGTATACATGATGTACACATGGTGTATACAGCTAGTACGCATTATGTATACATGATGTACACATTGCATATACAAATACTACACACTGTGTAAATATCATGTACACACGGTGTATACAGCTAGTACACACTGTATATACATGATGTACACACTGTGTATACAGCTAGTATAGACTGTGTAAACATCATGTACACATGGTGTATACAACAAGCATACACGGTGTATACAACATGTTCACATAATGTATATAGCTAATAGATTCTTTGTATACATGATGTACACACTACGTATACAACATTTACATACGGTGTATACAGCTAATACACATGGTGTATATATCATGTATACATTGTGTATACACCAAATATACATTATGTATACACCTAGTACACACTATTTATACAACATGCACACATTGTGTATACAGCTAGTACACACTGTGTGTACATGATTTACACACAGTATGCACAGTATGTACACATAGTGTATATATGATGTACACACTGTATATTCACATGTACACACTGTGTATACAACTAGTACACATAATGTATATATTATGTACACGCTATGTATACATCAAATATACACTATATATACAACTAGTATACACTATGTATACAAAATATACACACTGTGCTAGTACACACTGTGTATATATGATGAACACACAATGTATACAGCATGTACACACGGTATATACATCATGTACACTTGATGTATACAATAAGTACACACAATTAGAATCATAATTCACAATTAGCAAATGTATACAATAAAGAAAATAAAAAAATAATTACCTTCAGTTTTTTGGAGACTTGAGAATCATAACTCGGTATTTCAATTGCACTGTGATTTCGTTTAATCTATCTTGTGATCTTTAAGCTGGAACCAGCATCTCCACTTTTGTTTTTATTAATATTTTTCTTTCCATCTACTTTCTTAATGTTCTTAATTATTTGGAAGACACTTCTAGGTCAAGGAGATGTCAGATATCAACCATTTTGCTTGAGATTTAAACTTAATGTGATTTTATTAGATTTTTGACACATTAAGTACAAATAATATATACATGAAATACACACAATATATTAATATGCACCATTAAATCAAGTGAAATTGAATTCAGTCATTCAATCTTATAATATTGTTTACTTATATACATCCACTCACATTCAATTGGACGGTGTGTATTAACTTAAACATAATCAAAATAAAATCAATTTCTTCACAAGACCTCAAATACAAATGTACCAGCTTCAATATCAATCTCAAATAAATAATTGGCAATGACTCAAACTTAAGCATTCTGTCAAGATAAAATATTTTGTTTGTTATACTTTCCATAATTATTTTTGACCCAATAAAAATAAAAATAGTTTTAATTAGATTTCTTTTGTTTTACGAATATGGTACAACTTTTCTCTTCTTTTCTTGAGGCTGTTATAATGCTACCTTAAAGTAAGATTTTATTACAAACAACAATTACATCAAATCAATTTTTATATCTTTTTCAAATCTAATCAAAATAAAAAGGTCATTTGATTTTTCCTACATCATATTGATTTTATTTCATTCTTATTCGTTGACAAAGGTAAAATTATATTTATATATCTGTTCAATTAAAAGCCTAAGCTTTCGTGCGAAGAAACATGTCGAATATATATTGACATCCAAAGGAAGTAACATTCAGGTGTATTTATAAACACATTAACAAAGACCATTTAAAAGGATACAACATACAATATCTAAGATTAGTAGCAGGAGGATTTCCCATGAGAATGTTGAGACTTTAAAGTCGAAATCAAATGAAGAGTTGATCTCAAATGGCCATATATCACCTAACCTCCAGCAACAGCTTTGTTAGACTTGTTAATTACATTCTTCCACCACAAAGTCACCTTAATGTTAGCTAGTTCATTTTGCAACAGATTCACTTATATCTATCGGATATATGAAGCACTCATGTTGCCTGAACTCCAGCAGTGGATTATCAGAATAAGCTTTCAAAGGAATGTTCACTTGTGCAATTGAAACAGCAACAAAGTAGCCCCAAGATTCTTGGTTCCACAAGCAGTGCTATGTCTCTTTCCCGTTTGTTTAACACTTATAAACTCATCTGCGCTTAGATGTCTGTCACAGTTTAAATCAAACACATGGAAAATGATATCAACAACACTGTCAGTCAATGAGATTCCACAAATCAGATATTGACATATAATTACAAGGGGAAAAATGATATCCACTCATATCGCGATAAGCATTGAAGTTATTAGTCTTCTTTTGACCAGCTTTGGTGGCAGCTCCACGAATAAGCAAGCCTAATTCTCCCTTTCTGCCAAGGAGGGAGAGAAGTAGGTGAACGGTGCATTCAGGATGGGAGATGACTGAGCGTTCATCGAGTTGTGTCCTGCTGCATATTAGGCGCTGGGAATTGATAGGGATTTTAGTGATCTCGAAGATTCGACGCTTGATGGCTTCGCCTTCAACGTACGACTTCATGAATTTAATGTTTGTTGTTTTGCCGTAAAGAAGCTTGACGAATATTTGGAAGGGCTTGATATTATCTTCCATTGTTACTTGGGGTTTTTACAAATTCTTAATCGCCGGATAAAAGAGAAAAATTGCCGGTAGGCATTGGAGAACGAGAAAGATGACAAGAAGGATGTTAGTAATTTAATCCCAGAGGATGTTAGTAAATATCACACAAAAATCAACTTACATACTTCGCCTCCATTTCTTTGCTTTCAAATCCCAGAGGATTGATTTATCTGATGCCTACTTTGATGTTACTACTTCCAATTTTTCACTTTTATCAAATTTCAAAGTCCAAAACAACTTCCCCCTCATTAAGGAATTCTATCTTACCAAATTAAAAGAAAAAATAAAAAAGAAAAAGAAAAAGAAACGCATTTCTTGTAATGATATTAATCTAAAATTTTCTGAAATATCTTCTTCAAACTAACATGATGTTTATTTATTTACTAAAGTTTTTAAATTTTGTTTAAAAAATTTAAGTCATCTATTAATAATTTTATTATATTTTGACTTGCATTTATTTTCTTTAAATAATTAATCTTTTAGTTATATGATATATATTTTTCTTTTTCTATAATTTCTTGTTTATAATTCATTTTATACTTCTTCTATTTTATACTAGCTATATTTATTTCTTCTTTTATTTTTTCTAATTCTGCTTCTAATTCATTTTTTACTGTAATTAATTCTTCTTTTATTTCTTATAATCTAGGTATTTTATAATCTTTCCTAGTATTATTTATTTCCATATATAAACATTCATTTTTTAACTTTCTTACTTTTTCTTTATAATATCTTTTTTTTTGAGATTTCATAAAATGATTTTAATATTTTATCTATCTTTTCCTTTATAGTTAAATTCACTAAATTGGTCATTTTATTTATTTTTAACTTTTTAAGCCTAATTCAAAGTATAGGCTCTGATACCAATAAATGTTGGAATTCATTACGAATATTTTCAAAACTTTTTAATTTTTAATTTTTATTTTTACCTTTATTTTTATTTTATTCAATTGAAGGTACACAACTTTTTAATTTTCTATTTTTATTTTCACCTTTATTTTTATTTTATTCAATTGAATGTACATGGCAAAAGACCATAATAACAAAGTTATCATTTGAAAATTAGTAGCTTGCAGATCTATCTTGCAGCCTATATACCTTCCAATTAAGAAGAGTATAAATTTTTAATTTCTTCTTCTTCTTTCTCTATTATTAGTAATACCATTTATTTCTTGACAGGTTTCTATTATTTCTGAAATTATTGTAACTTTTACATAATCATCTTTATATAAATTATCTATGATCTATCTTTAAATTATTATCAAAATTAGAAGCTCCTATAATATTTAGATTTTGTTAAAAATTATGATTTATATTATTTTTTACGATGTTCATATCATTTATTATTTGATTTATTTCTCTTTCTTCACTCAAATATTTTGAATTAAAATAATTAATTATATTCATCCTAGAGGTATTCTATTTATTATATTTTTTAACATTCGAATTCTTGATTTATTTACCGTAAGCATATATTTTAAACTCTCTATTCTTTCTTCTATATTGTAAGAATGACTTAATTTAAAATTTTTTATAAATCTCTTTCTTCTTTCTTCTTTTTTTAATTGTTCTAATAATTGACGATTATATTGAAATATATTATCTATATTTGTTTGTATTTCACTTACTTGTTTTCGTAATCTTTCCATTATGGTTTAATAAATTCAAACAATTTCATTTTAAAAGGTATTCTTTCTTTTCACATTCATTACCATGCAAAATTCCAGAATAAGAAATAAAATTGAAAATTATAACCATAAACTAATAGAGATCAGGATTTCGATATACCTTTTAAATCTCCTTTAGAGGTCCACTATGCTTCCTTCAATGCTGTCAGAATTTTGTTATCAATAGTTTTTGATAACAGTTCACCCTTAGACTGTTGATGTTCTAGGTTAAGCTGAGTTTCTCTAAATTTGTACCCTTCTACCCTATTTTTACTCAAACATGGGCTTGATACCACCAATAAATGCTACTGAAAAATATTCAGCTAGCAACAATGATGTAAACATATTAATTTTCTAATGGAAATTTGTGGTATATAAGTGATTTGACTATCTAAGATTATCGAAACTAATTTCCTATATTTCTTACTGGATTGCAATTGCTAGATACTAATGTTACTAAGAAAGAATGATTTCTAAAATTAGAATTCCATTTCGTGAAAGATTTTTACAAAAAGATAAGCAGGCTAAAAGTTTTGAGAGAATACTTAAGATTGGATTTTTCAGCCATGCCTATTACTGATACATAAATGGGTTTTTATAAAGGTTGCACCCTGCCTCTATTGAATTATTGAACTACATTATTACAATCTAGTATTGCTTTATTATATCATTGCTTACATCAAAATTTTTGTCGTCTTTTTTCAATCATTTTCTGATTTTTTTCTAAGTTTTCTCTAGGGTATATGGTGTGAATAAGTCCAAAACGATAAAGTTTTTGGATTGTTCTTGGTTTTACTCTATTTCTGATGATTGCTTTGTTGTAAGTTCTTTTGATCGAAATAGTGCTAATTCCGACAGTATTAGTGACCTTTGCTAAATATTGCAAAGCTTTAAAAAAAGTCTGCTTTCCATTACTTTTAAATTTCTGTATTATTTAGATGGGATCTCTCGTCATCATTCCATTGCTGGGATGATAATAAAATATCTCTGAGAGTTATCAATCGAGAATTAATATTTCCAATTGAAGTAGATATCATATTTCTCGAAATTATTTTCTGAGATAATTTTAGACTGTCCAAAAATTGAACAGAATGTCTAATCATCATATTTTCTGAAATTTTTTGCTCTAGTTCTTTCTTAGCTGCAGTGCCAAGAATAGTCATTTTCTGTGAATTAATGGTTTCTTCCTTAGATTCCTTTTAATGCAGAAACGTTTGTGCATAATTCATGGATATTTAACGAATCTCATTATCTATTTTTAGAATACGAGATATAGTCTTTTTCATAGATTCCATTACTTTCTTTTTCTCTGCAGTGAGTTTAGAAACTCTTTTTATGTTTCTCTTGATTAGATGTTTAATCCTGCAATAAAAGGGTTAATTTTCTTCTTTAGATATTGGTCTACTTAATAGTTCCACCAATATATTGTCATTTCCTGCAATATACTCAATATCAAAATTAAAGTTAGTAAAATATTTTTGCCATGCCATTTTTCTTCTTTGAGCTAATTTTTCATTATAATTTTTTTGTAATAAAAGATTTTACTTGTGTAGTATCTATTTTAACTGTAAATCTTTTTGGTAATAAAACTAATTTAAATTTTTCTATAGCATATTTTACTGCCAATAATTGTTTTTCATTGCTATAATAATTATTTTCTGAATTTTTAAAAGTTTATGAAGCATATTCATAAATTTTCTTTCCATCTTTACTTTTTAAGATTGCTCCCCAGTAGTCATCTGAGGTATCTGTTTCTAGTAATAATTCTTTATTTTCTTCTGGTAAGGGTAGCTTTGGTAATTGCTTACAATATTCCTTTATTTCTGTTACTGCTTTAGTGTCAATATCTGTCCATATCCAAGGCTTATCACCTTTTAATTTATCTTGTAATACTGTTATCTTTTTAGCTTACTCTTGTATAAAGTCGTTGACATATATGACATATCCTAAAAATTGTTGGATTATCTTTCTGCTTTCCAATTGGTCTATAAACTTTAATAAAGATTCTGCTATATGTGGTTGTAGTTCAATTTCTCCTTTTGATATAGTAAGTCCTAAAAACTCTATTTTTCTTTTGATAATATAAGTCCATGTTAAATACACCTTAATAAAAATTATTTTACATGTTTATAATGTTCTTCTAATTTTTTGTTAAAGATAATTATATCATCAATATATACTAAACAAAAATATCTTAAATCTTTGAACATATTATCCATTTTTCTTTGAAGTAATTGAGGGGTATTACGAAGTCCAAATGGCATAACTAACCATTTGTAATGTCCTCTTGGTGTACTAAAAGCTGTATATTTTCTACTTTTTGAATGCATTTTTATTTGCCAAAATCCTAATTTACAATCAAATTTAGAATACCATGTTTTTTCTTTTATATTATTTATGAGAATTTCTTTATTACATATTAAATAACCATGGAATTCTACTGCTACATTAAGTTTCTTATAATTTATTACCATTTCAGGTTTATTTCTTTTTATTTCTGTGTGATTCCTTGTAACACCCTCATCTGAACTGTAACGCCCCAAAAATTTGAATTAATTATAGTTGGTAAATAGTACATTTTGGTACTAATTTGCAAGGATCAATTATGAAGATTTCAATATAAGTTAGTATTATTTTCGGGTTTTAATTTAATAAGTGTTAATTAAATGATAATAATAATAATGTTAAAAAGGTGAGATTTAAAAAGAAAATGTGTGGTTGAAATTTTAAAGAGGAAAAGAAAAGAGAAATAGTAGGATAAAAATAAAAGAAGGTAATAAAAAGAAAGTTGGGTGTGTGGGTAAAAAAAGAAATAAGTTACAAAAAAAAAAGAGAAAGAGGAGGAAGGAAGAGGGGAATCGGGGAAGAGAAGGAGAGGCAGAGGGGAGGCGCTAGCGTCGATCAACGGTGTTTTGGCTGGCGATCGGTGCGGTTGCCACCACCTTGGCCACCGGCCATTGTCTCCTCACTGATTCTTTCCTCTGGCAGCGGCGGCAACTCTCCACCCGCATTTTTTTCTTCTCTTTGACTAGTTCGATCTTCTCCTCTTTTTGGTAACCAGCAACAGCACTTGGAATCACGACAACCACCGAAAAACTCCCAGCAGTAAGGCGAATCTTTCGATGCCCGTCGATCTTCCTCACTCGCCGGCGAGGAGTAGATCGGAGTGGATGGCAACCGACGGTTCCAGGCAATTTTTTGGCCAATTCGTGGTGTCTTGGGGCGCGTGAAGGCCACCAGAAGGTTACCAGCGGCTATAGCAGCAGGCGAGCAGCTCCGATGGAGTTCCAACAAGTCTCCGACGAGTCTCCGGCGAGGCTCCTAATAGGCAGAACGGAGGAGGCATTCTAGGCTTCAATTCTACGGTATGGGAACTAAACTAGATTTGAACTTGAAAG
Organism: Excoecaria agallocha; assembly: GCA_037975025.1. Taxonomy (NCBI): domain Eukaryota; kingdom Viridiplantae; phylum Streptophyta; class Magnoliopsida; order Malpighiales; family Euphorbiaceae; genus Excoecaria; species Excoecaria agallocha. Next base: position 585,052 of record JBBPFJ010000087.1, on the reverse strand, counting down.
CATAAGAATTGGATGATTTTATTAAGTTGTTTATGATGCTGTTCCTTTATAGAAATTTCTTGTGAGAAATTCTATCATGGTCTATATTTTTGTAGGGGTGCATTAGCAAATAACGTTTAAGGGTTGATTATTGAATGTTGGAAGATATGTGAATAATTATGAAAGTTGTGGAATGATTTGGTTATGTTGCCCTTGCAAATTTAATATTATTTAGTGCTTCTCTAGTGTAAAATTTATAGCTTGTTGTAAGTTGTGATCAATGGATGTGATAGGGAAGGCTTTCGGGAAGAAATTGTATTCAGTCTTAAAAAAATTGTTCTCGATGTAGATTAAAATACATCCAGGCATGCTGTTATGCAGAACTTACCCCTGCTGCTGTCCCATTTACATGTAGTTTATGACTTTTGTATAGATTTCTACGATCCTATTTGTTTGTGTTGATCCATTATATATGGAAAAACAAAAAAAAAAGAAATTGCTTTTTGCTTCCGAAAAGTTGCTGCATTATCCTGTTATACCTTCATCTGTTTGAACTAATTTAATTGGTTCATAACATTTCTTAAATTAGTCTACTTTGTACTTTCCTTATTCATATTTTCAATAGAAATTCCTCACAAGCATGTGCATCTTATTGTCTTAAAAGACAATTTATATTTTTGACATTTCTGCAATTGTATAATGTGATAGTTTCAATGTTTAAATATACTGTATTGCTTTTATCTATGTATGTATGATACCTTTATTGGCTTGTGTTCCAGTGTCAATGGGGTTATATTCTTTTTCAATGTAAAGACATAACTAAATGAATCTATAGGTTACAAGTAGGTACCATTGAATGGTGAGTACTATAAAATGGAAAGCTATAGGTTGGGATTCTAAGAAATGCAGAGAATGGCTATGGGTTATTATGGGTTCTTTGGTCTAATGCATCATATATGCAAGAATACTTGTACATGCTAGAGACACATGTTGTGAATTATGTGTTAAAACTCTTGTGACAGCAGAAGTAAACCTATAGTTAGAATATTGTGCGTTTATACATATTTAATTAAGTACAAGGTCTTTTAAATCAAGTATCTATATATGCGACTATGGTATGAACCTATAAGCAAGTTTAGATCCCAGACTAACATGTGATGACATAAATGGTTATTAATATTAGATTAGAGACAACTTTAGTGATGGTAGTGTCATAACCAAATGTGCTTAGTATGTTACATGAACACAAACATACGATAATATGGTAAAGATTGTATTCTTATATCCGTGTACCGCCCTGATAAACCTATAATTATAGTTTAGCACCTACCTATATCGGCATATGTTTATGTGTATTTTTGTATTTGTAAATGTATGAATATCTTAAAGACTATATTTCGGATAGAGTAGATGTTAAAACGATGCGAAATGGTATGAGTGGGTACTATTCTCGATTTGGAAATGACTTTACCAATATTGATATGATGATTATATGTACTTAATGTTATTAAATATATCTTTTGGGTGTAAATGTGGGATGATATAAGTAAATACAACTGTGCATGGGAGATAGTCACGACGAATCATAAAGGTACATTTTTTTTTCTACAAGGATAATATGCTTAAATGATGGCACATGCTCCTATAATTTATATGATTGCATTTCTATAAACACCGTATTATGATGCTTAATTAGGCATGATCATTACTAAGCATATCCAACTTATACCATGAAATGATACCGTATATTTGGATGGTCATGTGAAATGGATGAACAGGCGTACTACCTAGAATAAGAAATCGAAAAGAACATGCTAATAAGTAACACATAATTAAAACACCTAACTTTACGTGGGTTATATGTGTATACATATGCACCGATATTGGCTGTCAGGCCATGTTTTGACTAAATGATATTTAAGGCTTTTAGAAAGGAAGTTATATATTTGTTAGCCTACAGTTATAGTTCAGGCATGGATTGAATAGGCGCCTATAGGGATATAGCAGCTACTTCTGTTGACCCCGTTTGGGTCTTTGTCCTTCGTGAACTTCTGATTGTCCTTATTGGACTATTGTTTGATCCCGTGGGGATCCTCTATTTGATATCTTCGGATATCCTCTGTTTGATATCTTCGAATATCCTCTGTTTGATATCTTCGGATATCCTCTGATCCCGTTATCCACTTTTGGAACTTATGCAGGCTAATTTCAATATGATGTAAAAATATATGTAACACCCTTCTGAACAGTCTGACTGAATATGAGATAACCTGAAATTTTTTTTTTCTCTTTTTAACTACTCTGTCTACTGCAGACTTGCCCACCATGCCATACTTATAAATTAACTACATTGATTAATCTATATTATCCAATTAACTAATTTCCAAATAAAAATTCGGCAATATAACGCCTTAAAACTTATCTAACCCACCTGCAAATCAAACAATTTCTCAGCCCTTTAAGGGCACCACAAATCATAAATAATTTTTCACATACATCTCATTCATCCATTCTCATTATTAATCATATTTCCTAAGACAAATCATTATTACATATTACATTCTAAAACTATTAGAATACTCCAAAATAAAGAACAATTTATATTAAAAGTTCCTTGTTACATTTATACACCTCAAAGGTGATCAGTCCACACTAGATCCCTTCTTCTGATGGAGAACCGAAGCAGCTGTCCAACCAAGGATAAACCTATTCTGATACCTACACGGATAATAAAACCCATGCTAAGCTATAAAGCTTAGTGGGGAACAATATAATCTAAAGATACTCTTTACAACACAGTACATAACCTCAATTATAAAAATATAAAGTTTAATAATATTGTCGTTAATACCTCTAATTACCTTGGATCCAAGCTTTTCATTTAGCAATAATCACAAACATAAAAGAACATCATTAATAGTTACCACAGAAAACGTTTTGCATAATTCCTACATATCTATATATATACATCAGTAAAATATAGTATGCAATATAATTTCATTTTCATGTAATCATTAAAACAATCTTAGTTAGGTTCATTATATATTACATGCCCACATCATATCACATATTATGCACTTGACCTATAACAGAGTTGTATACATACTCATATTATATAAACAAATATAACCAATTAAGAAATTAGCTTATGACTTTCAGAAACTATATAAGTGAAGACAAATTCCTCGTATACTATACGTACTCATAATATACAGATACAAAATGTAAATATATAGAATTATTGATTCACATGCTTATCAATATTATAACTTTGCAATTTATTATCCATTTGATGTACTTATACAAGAGGATAATTTGTATGCATATTAGCTCTGAACTATAACATTTCTTATCTTTTATACTTTTTAACTTATTTTCATATTAATGCCCCTAGAACAGTACCGACAGAAATACTCAGACTGGATATACGGGATGTGGACCCCATGGGCCACAACAGAATGAGAAATGACCTCCAGAATCATTTCTCATATAACATATGAACATATGACAGTACGTATAATATATATACTATGGAGATCAACAATTCAACCATAGTAAAGCAAGTCACCATGACTTGCACCGCGGTATAGAATCTCTATGGCTAGCCAATTATATCCTGAGCTAGTTTTTACTGCCAGACTATTTTCTAAGGGCGTAAAAGATCACTTGCTTTCAGTACATTTATCAACTTTATCAGCATTTCAATCCAGATAATACAGTTATTCAGAACATTCAATATTTTTGTACAGTTTGTGAACCATCATTCACTTTAGTCAGGAATTATTTCACAATAATTCAGCAAATTATCTTTAAAACATGTTTTAGTCATCTGAGAAATCTATTTTATACATATTCTTTCAATTTACTTTACACAAGCTAATAATTATATGTAAACAATACTTGTACTAGTCATGATAGTTCATTTCTAACTATGTTATGTTCATTACAAATAAATTCCTATACCATTATTTAGACTATTGATGCGAGAATCAACTTATAAACACAATCACGATAAAAGGACATACCTGTATCGTTCTTCATAATCATTTCCATTGTTCCACTGTACTTAATTTAATCATTAAACATTCATACTCTAATACTATATTTGATACATGCAGTCAATGCTTCACTTTTAATAGAAATATCTATATAAGCATATAAATTTCATATTATACACTAAGGCAACAACATGTATGAGTAGAGCATTTTTAACAGTGTCTTATTAGAATCCATATGTTTTTGCATCAAGTTTAAATAACTATGAAAATCATATTGCTTATGATATTTACTAAATCATTTCAAAATAAGTTCACATTCCAGAAGTAAACCTCCATCATCTAACATGTACAATCCTTAAAATATCCGTAACTAACTTTAATATTAATAACCTACTAAATCTCAACTTATGTCAGAAATTCCAATTGACTTGTAATTAAAATCTACCTCTTAAGCATATTGTTAAATAATAGCTTCTTAATAACATATAACCAAACCTTAGCAACCAAATGCTTATAATTAGTGCTTATCAAAATTCAAGGCTGCTATAAGGGTAATTACACAAGAAAACTATACTTTTCCTCAATTCAGCTTATAAACTCCAAATATGATCGTTTACTTATAACCACTAATTTCCAATATTGTTTTCTATTACTATCTATAAAATTTCCCTTGATTAACGTTTTAAACCTTCAACTATAACTTATTTGGATATTAATCACAAGAATTAATCAAGACAACATTACAAGTTTCAAGAGTAAGTAAAGTATTTTATTTATTTTTCAGCAAGTTTCACCCATACTACCATTAAATAATCGCAACTTCAATCTTAATAACCAATACAATTCATTACTCTTTAATTATCTTATAAACACTTATGACAAATAAATCTCAAATACTAACATGCATACTCCATCTTAATTTTTAATTAAAAATTCTACTAAATTCACATCTTAAGTTCACTATCAAATATTGATTTCAGGAGCTGTCAATAACTCTCACATACCATTAATATGTATTAATAATCCTCCTGACCATATAACGTGCAATCAACTCAAATTAATTTCACCATTTACCTTCAATCAAGCTTAATTCCCAGTAACAATTCATACATACACTTAGGATCAATATGGCACTTACAGTCATAAAACTTTCTTGCATTCCCAGGCTAATAATTATATTGCAACATATAATTCAGGCAGACACAATTTAGTGCTGGTTACTTAATCCTTTATATAATCTTAGTAATGCAAAACTTATTTTGTTTTTCTTATCATAACCTCATACAAATTAACCAAAGCTTGCAGTAATATTGTACATAAAATCAAATTCTTAGTATTATTTTTATATCAATCAAACACATATAAAATCAAAGGAGTTCCCGAACCTGTTAGTCAAATTTGCTACGATCTGCCTGTCATCAAGCTCGCCGGACCGGTCACCGGAGACTCATTAAAGCTACCCATTGGTAGCTAGGACCACCGGTGGTTGCCAGATACCGCTCACACGCCCCAACACCGTCGCACTTGGTCGAAATCGAAGCTGGAAGGTCCTGCTTCGCCGGAGGCCGATCTACCTGCTGCCGGCGAGTGGGGATGATCAGCGACCACCAAAAGAGCCACCTCAACCTCACGAGTCCACCGGTGTTGTCAATCGCCTCTAGCGCCGTCAAGATCGCCGGAAAACAAAGAAAAAGGGAGAAGAGGAGAGCTTGAGCTAAAGTGGTGAACAAATCAGAAAAAACCCACCGGAGAACGGCGCCATTTTGGAAGGCGGTGGAGGCGGCGATCTGCGCCCCTTCACCGGCGTCGAGCAGGCAGTCCGTCCCCCTCCCTTCCCCGCTTCTCTCTTCCCCGATCCTCTCTTTTTTTTAATCATAATAATAATAATAATCATACTAATAATCATAATAATAAGACTAATAATAACAAGAATACCCCCCAGTTCTCGTTCTTTTTATTTTTTTTACCCAAACCTATTTGTTTTATTTACACATACTCACCAATATTTGTTCTTTAAATTTAAACCCCACTTTTCTTTTAAAATCTCACCTTTTACAATTATTATTATTATTCTTTTTAGTATGTTATCGGAATTATCATAAAATTATTTAATTCACACTTATTAATTAAAATCTTCATTTTTGACCCTTGCAAAACTGGTACCAAAAGGTACTATTTACCAAATATAATCAATTCAAATTTTTGGGGCGTTACAATATAAGTAATCTAAACTACCAGTGCTTATCCTATAACTCATTTGTATTTGGAATCTGCAAAAGTATGCATATGAAATTGCACGTAGGTTTTAACTCTTTGAAGATGTTTCTCAGTGTTTTTCCTTTTTGGTAAATGGATGCCAGGTGATAAATTAACCTTTATTTGGTATTTCAAATTATTTCCTGCTTGCTTTCTGATATTTTTCTTGAATATGATTTACTTTTTGTTAATGTTTGTGCATCTCCTTATTTCGTTTCTTTTTCTACAAATGATGCTTTTCCAACTATTTCAAGCTGTAGTGAAGTCTATTTCTGTAATATAGAAACCTTTACCATCTCTTTCTTTAGTTTTATGCTCATGGTTTATGGTGGTTGGCTCATGAAAGATAGTTATTTTAGACTTAAAAATGTAAACATGTTATATATATTCGATTCGATCCTTATATTATCATGTTATGAAGTAATGTCTGGTATAAGGGGCAACATATTATGCCATGACATATAATGTACCATGCAGAGATGGTGGTTTAATTACTGCATTTATATATGTATATGGACACTGATGTGTTTTTGGAAGATTTGTTATAATTGGAATTATAAGATCTACACTACGAATATTGCATGGCAATGCCTTCAGGTATGATTATATGTTTTGCTTGACTTTGAGAACTTGACATGTGATATTTCACTCATATGTGTGATTGAACGATTTAATATAGATTTATAAGGAAACAAAAGTGAAACTAACATGTTTATTGGTAATAGCTATGTAGATAAAGAAGAAATGGTTTTTAACAAGGTAACTGGTAAGGTTATGTGAGTTATCCAAAATTTGCATACTATCAGTACAATATATATATAAGAATATCATTTATTCCAACTGCTATATGTATTTGTTGTATATCTTAGTGCTTAGGCAGTAATTGTTGATCCTTATAGGAAATTTCTTCTATAAAATATTTTGTTGTTCCCTACTAAGCTTTATAGCTTAGCACGGGTTTTGTTATCTGTGTAGGTAGCAGGATATGCTTGTTTTTGGTTAGACAGCTGTTACGGCTCAATCATTAGAAGAAGAGATCTAGTTCGGGCAATTCACCTTCGAGGTTCACAGTTGTAGCGAGGTGATTTAAAAGTAAATTGTTTTTATTTTGGAGTATTAGTGACTTAAGAGTGTAATATGTAATATTGAATCATCTTAGGAAATGTGATTAATAATGAGAATGGACGTATGAGATGCATGTTGAAATTATTTTTGTATTATTGTGCCCCTGTTGGGCTCAGGAAATTATCTGATTTTCAGGTGGATTAGTTAAGTTTTTAGACGTTATATTGCCGGATTTTTATTTGGTATTTAGTCACTTGGACAATTAAATTTTTTTCGGCTTATCACTTGTTTCAGTTGGACTGTTCAGAGGGTATTACATGAACAGTCTTTTTTGATACATAAATAAGCGGTAATCTGTAAATTTTTTCCAACTCTTAAGTAATTCAATTGACTGATAAGAACTCTTCCATTATTCAAAATCATAAATTAACTTGTCAATTTATAACTATCTAAATTACTATTCATTTTATTAGAACTTCGGCAGTATAACGACTATATACTTAATAGCCTCCTGAAAAACCAAAATTCAGCCTCTCAGAGGCACCACAGACTATAACATACAATAATATATATTTCAAATTCTCATTCACATATCAAATATATCCATTCTAAATCACTTACTGACACTCACTCATTATAGATATAACAATATTTACTATCATAACAATAGTAGTCAAAATTCAGTTCAATCCTTTACCTTTAATACCTAAGTATATACATGCCACAATATAAACTTAATTTATGACCATCTCTTCTTCTCGAACCTTGCTCCACTGTGTGCTATGTTTTCGCAAATATTCAAAATCTGCACGCAGTAAACACTACGTGCTGAACACTAAATATGCTCAGTGGTAACTATTAATCCTATAATTTTCCAATGAAGCATAATTACAGAATTTATGCCAATTATTAAGCTTGTCTTATCAAAAGTCACTTTTAATCTTTTGATTGTATTTTAAATTCATTACCAATAATTTGGCAAACTTTTTACTTTGATTCTAAACTTTTCAATTTACTTCAAAATACTCTCTTTTTGCAATTCAATTACAAAATTGACATTATTTTTCTTACTTTTACTTTTACTTAACTTTTAACGTATAACTTTTTCAGTGGCTTGACTTTTAATTTTTCAGCAAAATTCCTTATTTGATCAATTCAATATAAATATTATTTTGTTTGATGATTTACATTAATAATTGCAACTATAATGGCAAATTTTCAATTCAATACTCAATTTTTCCATTAATTACAAAATTATCCTTTTAATACCATAACTACAATTTTGCTATTTATTCTTTTATTTCACTTTGACTTTTTAACTATTTATCAAATTACAATTATCAATGCTTCTAATATTTAATGCAAAGTGATACAATTATTTTGGAACACTTTGCAAATAAGTCTTTATTTTCTTCATTTTTCTACAAAAATGTCCTTTTTACACATTTATTGTAGAATTGCCACTTTTTCATTTTCAATTGCAAAATTTGTCATTCATTTGCTCGTTTACTTTTCATTTGACTTTAACTTACAAAATTTTATTTTTAGTCATTAATTTTTCGATTAATTATAATATTGCCATTTTTGAACTTTAAATACTAAATTAGTACCATTTTTCATAATTTTTATTTTCGAAGCAATAATTGGTATACAAAATACCAATTGGTCCTTATTTTGACGTTTTCCTGTAAAATTATATTTTAATCCTTTTAATTTACAAAAGCTCATTTTTGGGCTGATTAATCATTAATTTACTATTTTACCCTTGTAAAATATTTTCTCTTCACTTTTACTTATTAAATATAATTTTTAAAAAAATTATAGTTTTGCCCCAAAACTTTTAATTTCCTTCAATTAAGTCCTTTTTCATTATTAACTTTTACTTTTAGCTTACTTTTGAAATTCTGATTTATTCTTATCAATATGCCTCTAGTACAATGTGACAGGAACTCTAATAAGATAGGATATACAGGACAAGAATTTCACAGAGCCACATACAGATAGATTGAGAAATGATCCCAAAGGATCAAATCTCACAGAGCAGATATTATATCAATATAGATACAAATACTATGGAGATCAAATATAATACTATAGTAAAGCAAGATGTCATGCCTTACACTGCGGTATAGGGTGTCCCTATGGCTAGCCAATTATATCTTGTGCAAGACTTTTACTGTCTGACTATTGCTAAGGGCAAAAACAATCACTTTTTCTTTTCTATTATTCTGACAATCATATATATATATATATATATATATATAAACACTTTCAATTTCTTTTTTTTCCAAAATAGTATATTTTATCAGTCAGTCTCTTTTCAATACTTTTGACTATTTTTAGTCTTTATCTTTTTAGTCATCAATTTTTTTCTTCTTTTCAGTCACTTTTTTGTGAATTATTCTACAATAATTCACCATGAACACTTTACACTTAATACTCTTTAGTGGCTTATATAAAGTTTATGAATTATGGCATCAAAATTCACCATTATTACTTTGCATATTACCCTTTTCAGTATCTTTTATATAGTTCGTGAATTAGTTCACCATAATTCATTACGGTTACCTTACACATTATCTTTTCAGAGTATTTTCAATTCATTACTTAGCCAATTATTCTTTCAGTACTTTTTTACACATTATGTGAAATATATCTTTATAATTCACCGTTCCTTAGCACTTTATGAATTATTTCTTTATAATTCAATATTTTGCCCTTACATTTCATTTTACCTTCTTGACTTTTAACAATTTTCTTACTTTTTCTGTCTGGAGTTTCGGTTGTTCGGAATGTGCAATGCTTTTATACGGTTTGTGAATTATTTTGTAATAATTCACCATTCTATTTTTTAATTATGAATTATTTCGTAATAATTCTATATGGTTGTTTTACTTAGTATATTTTTTATGGTCTTTTAATTTTAATAAATCAGACAATCATTCGTTTAACTAATTTTAGACAGTTTATGAATTATATCAATATAATTCATTAATTTTCACTTAAATTAAGTATTATAACTCAATAACTTTTTATTTTTTGAAAATTTATCCATCGACTTTTTCTTTCACTTTATACAGAAAGTAAATTAAGTTACTTTAACTTACCATCTTTTACTTATTTATTGAATTATTTCCAAATAATTCAAAATTTTTAATTAAACATATTCAATGTTTTATCTCAAAAATATTCTAGTAATTTATCTAAATTTCATAAAAATTTATTATACACATTATTTTATAATTACTATTATTTTTCACTCATTTTATGAATTATTTCACAATAATTCATCATTTGCACTTTATACATACACTTATATCCAACTTAAAAATTCTCGAATAAATTCCATAAATTTCCTAATAATTCATGGACATCATTTATCATATTTAGGTTTATTTTGGACTATTTTTTCATCAAAATTTTGCAAAATACACTTGATTTTCCATTAAGCACAATTCGACCATCTTAGAGTTTCAAGCTTAGAAATTCTTCTACTTTAAATTAAACATTCTAATGGCAACATTTAAGGACTAATTGCATTCATCTAACCTTAATTACAATTATTCATCAATATATCACATTTTTCCTAAATTACATAAAAGGAAATTAATTCAAAATAATGGGATTTATTAGCCACTTCTCTTCTTGATTTGGGTTGCCTAAACTCCTTTTCATTTGCTTTAAGCCTTGGCAAGTTGGTTACCTTCTTCTCCACCTACTATGGTCGGATTTTAGAGCTCATTAACCTCCAAATTTTTTACCTTAATTGCATAAATTGATCACAAAATTGAGTTTTAAGCACCCTAAACTATTAAGAAACACCTAAAAATCAAATTAAATCAATTGATTTCTCATACTTTACCTTAAAACCTTAACTTTCCAACCTTGATTTTCCTTGATTTCTTTACTCAAATCAAAGGTTAGAGGGCTGATAATTACTCTAAAGGGATGGAATTAAGTTTCTTGTGTTGGATTAACATGTAAATTTTGGGTGAAATTGAAGAAAATAGGGAGAGAGAGAGACTAAGGGAAATTCGACCATAAGAAAGAGAGGAAGAGAGCTAAAAAAATTTAGAAGTTTCTCAGATTTTTCTAGCTTTTATATCCCTTCATATGGGCTAAGGATTAGGCCTAGCCCAATTAATTCAAAAAGCTCGTTCTAGTCCACTTAAGGCCCTAATTAAATTCTCTTACTTTTTAACTTCAAATCACTCCAATAAAGTTTTCACAATTCTTATCACTTTAAAAATAGGTTGTACGTAAATTTTTGGCTCAATCGGAGTCTATTTTCTTTCCAGTTCAATTAAATTGGTCCGATTTAAAAATATCGGTGTTACCGAAAAATTCACTTTTCATTACCAAAATATTCTACATAAAATTTAAGAAGATATGCAAATTTTGGAAAATTTTGGAGTTCGTTTGTTATCTTTAAAAATTCATGCAAATTTAAGTCAGTTTCTCTATAATGGAAATTGACTCACTACTTGTTTCGTATTTTTGATTTTTGTATGCCTATTTGATCTCGATTTTACTTCAAATTTCAACCTCGGACTCACCATGACCAATATTTTTTTATGATCAAATAAAATATTTTTCACTTTCGGGTGTACTTTTCAGCCCGTATTTACTATTCACTATCAAAAATACTATTCACGACCAACCCCATGTTCAAGCCATTACATTTCTAACCATAAAGGTTGTACTACTATATGGACTTTTACTTGGTCTAATTAAGTGTTTTTCTAATAACTCTTTTATTTGTATATCAAATTCCACTTCATCTTCTGTACTATAAAACATTCTTTTACTTTTTATTGGTATATTATATTTTAAGTTTATTAAAGCATATATACCATTTTCTCCCATTTTTCTATCGGATTTGTTCATATATATTTATCTAGCAAGAAGATAATTTCTTTTGAAGTTGTAAAATTTTCTATAAGTTCATTATTGGTGTCACATTTTTTATAGGTTTCTTTTCTAATTTTCTTATAAATTTTTTTCTATATTCTCATCATGGTTTGCTGTGCGTGGGATCAAAGATGAAGATTTCCATTTAAATGCAACTTGAAGTCTAGGATAAATAATCCTATGCTTACAAGGAGTTGTTAATCGAATATATTAAGCTTCAATACTTAAAGGATAAGAATTTGTTAACTAATCATTTCCTAATAAAATATCACGTCCATGATTTGTAGATTAAAAGACTCGAGGTATTTGAAGTATATTGGATTGTACCTGAATTACTGCCTTTTTAGTGACTAAATCATATTTAGTTGCATTGCCTATTATATCAATTCCTATTTTATAATCATTAGTTTTCTTCCATAAGTTTTCTGGAAAAACATACGGTTGTTCTAAAGTTATTGTAGATCTTGTATCTATGAAAGCATGATATGAAGTTGTATGATAATCTTTGTAGATTATTTCAATATTTATATAAATACCATATAGGCTAGTTTTGATTCCTTGAAATTTTATATTCATTTCAATCATATATAAAGGTAATATATTTATCAGTAATATTATATGGAATTATATTTGCTAAAAAATCTAATCCCAATAAAATTGGTATTTGTGTTGATGATATTGTATCCATGTTTATTTCCATTGGTATAATTACTATTTTTCCTTGGATATCAGTTAAAGCTAAACTTATTTTTACATATTTATTAATTGTATATTTCTACCTTGAATAATCTAAGAATTCATAATTTTCATCTAATTTATATTTTGTAAATGAAAAGACTAAGCTTTTCTTTATATGACTCTTTGTTGCTCCAGTAACTATTAATATTTTTAATAGTTTTCATTCTCCTCCAATATCTAATTTAGATTCAATATAATATTATTTTGCTTTTAAAGATGATCCTAAATCAATACTTCTTCTAGATCGAGTATGTATCCTTCCTTGTTCATCAATTAATAGTGATTTGTTTTTCTTATATAAATTTTCTTTATAACTTTCACCTGAGGATATTAGTGATCTTTCTCCTACAAGTATTCTGGGTGTAATTCCTATATTTTTTATTTCTTTTCCTTAAGTCCATTGTTAATTCGTCTAAAATTATCATACTAGATGGAGTTAATTATCTTGGTGGTATATATTCAACTAAATCCGAGAATGTATCATCTATATCAACTTGTAATTGTATATTATTCTTTTATAATTTCTTATGATGACTGGCAGTAAATGCACATATTGTTCTATATGTTACTGAAAATACTTTTGGTCCACTTGTCATTTCTATTCTATATAATTTATGATATAAATTGAGGGTCTTTCTATTTCTTAATGTTGTCAATGAATTAAATCTTTATGCTTGTTAAGAGTTATTTATTGGTTAGGAATTAATTACATTCTTACTTGATTAATTCATTAATACGAAAGAATTAGGTCGGGAGTGCGAAGCTGATGAATATAACTAGCCCATTTTTTAACTTTAAGAATTACTTATTCATAGATGATCGGTTGATTGAATCCTATGCTGTGAATGTCTTTAACTGAAATTTTCATCCATTGATTTTATATTTATTTATTTTCTATATTTTTATTTTATTATTTTATTATTTTTAGTTTTATTTTTAAGTTTTAGTTTACAAAATCCCCCCATCTTTTATTTTTAGTTTGTTAATTTTCTAGTTATTTAAAAATTTAAAACTCAATCAATCCCTGTGGATTCGACCCTGCTCATCACTAATTATAAGTTAGTTTTAAGTAAAAAAGTTATTTTTGTTGGTTTCGACACCCATCAAATTTTGGTGTCATTGCAGGGGATTGATGTCTGGTAGTTTTAATTTTTTTTAAATGGTTGGATCTTTATGTTCTCTTGAGTCAACAATTTCACATCTGACATCCTTGATTCAGAAATTGGCTGCATAAAATAGGCAACAGTATGGAGCTTATTACCAAGTGAATTCTTATGAACATGAAAGTTTTTTAGGTCCACCACAATGGAGTTATGATCCTTATGCAAATAATGACAATTCATGGTGGATGGGTTAGTCAAACTTTAAATATAGGGGATGGCCACAAACTTTTCAGAATTCCTAGCCTATACAGCCCCCTCGACATGATCTTAAGCAAGGTATATGTCTTGAGAACGTTGTTCAATCTTTAACCACTAATACGAAAGATCTTCAATAGTGTGCAGAAGAGATAGAAATCAGATTTCAAAATTTGGCTGAAAAGATAAGTCAAGTGGCAAATTCAATAAGCAGATTAGAGGCTCAAAGGAGATTGCCTTCAAAATTGATTATTAATCCAATGCAACATGTTAGTGCAATCACCTTGAGGAGTGAACAAGAGCTGAAACAACCCCTACCAAATAAATGTTATCAAAAAAGTGAAGATGAAGATGATAATGAGGTGGAAATTATACAAAAAGAATAACCTAAAAATAGAGTTCCCAAATAGCCCCCAGCCATTGTCATCCAACCCCCTTTTCCTGAGAGATTAGCCAAGTGTAAGAAGAAAAAGGAAAAGAATGATATTCTTGAGATTTTTCTCAAGGTTGAGGTAAATATTCTTTTACTTGATGCAATTAAACCAATACTTCAATATGCTAAATTTCTTAAAGAATTGTGTGCTAATAAGACAAAGCTAGTTGGTAATGAAAGGGTGAGTGTAGGAGAAAATGCCTCTGTTGTGATTCAAAGAAAATTACCTTCAAAATGTAAAGACCAAGATATATTTGCTATCCCTTGTGCTATAGGTAATGTTATGATAAAAAGAACTATGTGTGATTTCAAAACTTTAATAAATATTATACCATTGTTTATTTGTTCATCTTTGCATGTTGGCCAATTAAAAGAGATGAATGTAGCACTTTAGCTTGCTAATAAGTCTATTGTTTATCCTAAAGTGGTATTGGAGAATATTTTGGTGCAAGTTAATGGATTAGTCTTTGCTGTTGATTTTTATGTGCTTGACATGAAGGATAATAAATCTGATATTTTGTTAGGAAGGTCATTTTTCAACACAGCAAAAGAAAAAATTGATGTGTCTAAAGGTACACTCACTATGGACTTTGATGGAGAAATCGTTAAATTTTATGTTCATGATACTAAAAAAAATTTCAGTAATGTGTCTAATTTTTTTTAAAATGGATGTTACTGAACCTTTAATTGATGAATCTTTTAAATTGTATGATAATTATAACAATTTGAATTTTTCATATTTTTTGGACTCCACTTTCAAAAATCCTAACACATTTGAGAAGAATTTAGTGATCAATACCAATTTGCAGGAATAGGTGAATGGAAGGACACCGAAATGGGATTTAAGACTGCCTTGAGAGCCTTAAAGTACTAAAATATCTGGCCAAAGATGTTAAAGAGATGCACTTTTGGAAGGCAACCCAATGTTCAACTTTGTCCAAGGCTAGACTGTTTCTATTTATATTTAAATTATAGTATTTTTTTATTTTTTATTTACTACCTTTTGCCTAATTTAATAAGTCTTTAACAATTTTTTTTATTTTTATTTTTTGCAGGTGAAGTAAGCAGCTAGTTGGTTTTATGGTGGAGAAAAAATAAAAAAAATAAATGTTTCAATTTTTTTAAAAAAATTCATGAGGGGTTAAATTTTTCCTGAGTATTTCTTTTGAATGTTAGGTTTGCTGGAGTTTTTTCAAAGCTTCAATTGCAATTAATGGGCGAAGCCCATTATTTAAAGTTCATTCTTAAAAAAAATTATAAGAAGAAAGGAAAAGAAGGTGACACGTTATTTTTGGCAAGCAACTGAGAGTTGAATGTTGGATTTGCTGGAAATTTTTAAATCTAAATTTGGACTTTTAATGGTGGAAGCCCATTTGATGTTTTAGTGGGTTAAAAATAAATTGGGTCTAATTTTTATTTTAGTGGGCTTTTATCTAATATATGGGGTTTTATTTAAATTTCCCAATTTATTATTTACCCATTTTAGATTTACACATTTAATTTAAGTTAATTTTTCGTTTATTGTTGGTTCATCTTCCACCTTTCAAAACCCAACTTAATTTTTGAGTTGTAGAAAATTCAGCCGCTACCACCCATGCTTCGCCAACTTCCTTTGCTCAAAGCATCGCACGAGGCACAAACAAGCACTGCAACTGCAGCAACCGTGCCGACGCAGCCCTCCAACTATGCAATCACTACCAAAACTGATTTTTTTTTCTTTTTCTTTTTGATTTTTTCCTTCACTTTGATTTTTTGTTGTTGTCTCCTGATAACGACCAAACTTATGGACCGGTTCAATGGTCCCGCACATACCGAGCACCTAGCTCAATGAAGACCTCGTGAACCGACCAAAGGCTCAACTTTTCTAGGCTCTCTAATCGAGCCATAGTTCGGTTACGAACGTGTTTTGAAAATAGCTCCACCATGACGAACAAACAATCACCACTAACCCATATTTTCCTCAAGAATCGCCAAAAATGGGTTAGTGGCCGAAAAGAACGGAAAACTCCTCCCATTATCTCCTAAAAATGTGTTAACTCCTCCTATAAAAAGAGAAAAATAGGTATGAAATGGTTACTTACCTTTTTACTAAATATTTCTACTATTTTACACAGAAATCCCAACTTGATCGTCGGAGGCTCCTTTGTGGGAAACCTATCGGTCTGTTGTTTATTTTTGTAGGTGATTACAAGGAACTTGCTATGTATTTTACCTGTCATCATCTAGTATAGTGAGCATGGAATATGGACCTTTTCCCAGATCTTAACCTAAACACTTCCTAACAGAAAAACCAAACGTCCAACCCCACCCCGCTAGGAACACTACAATTTCTTCCTCAACCCAATGACACTGTCTCTGCTTCCCCAGCCATAGCAATCCCAACTATTACTCCTAGCATTATCCCTCAAACTGCCCAATCCCTCATTGCCGAATTATCAGCCATCGTAGCTCAGGCTCAATCCCAGCCCTTATCCTTGCAAAACACCAACCCTCATTGGTCTTTGCAGCCCCTTGCTCGAGAACCCTACTCACCAGCATTACCCCAAAACCCTAACTCCACCATCACCCTAACTACTGAACAATTCAATTGCCTTTTGGACGACCGAATCCAAAGGCAACAAAACTGAACTACACTGTAGTACCATGGCAGTTTTCGATCACCCCTCTCGTGAAATATTAGCTATTCCATTCCCCAATATTTGCCTTCCTCAACTCAAAATCTACAGTGGAAACACCAATCCTCGAGCTCATATCGACCAGTTCCAACACACCATGCTGGTGCTCACAGTTGACGACTCCGTCTTGTGCAAGATTTTCCCCCAAATCTTGGCAGACTCAGCTCAGATCTGGTTTCGAAACCTGCCATCACATTGTATCGAGAATTTTGAGTAGTTCAGTGACATGTTCGTCGCAAAGTTTATGGCTGCCATTTGCCCAAACAAGGTGTCCGCCGACCCGAATCTGGTGCAACAAGAAAAGGGCAAGTCACTGCGGGCCTACATGGAAAAGTTTAATGATGTGGCCATGGACATACAAAATTTGAACCTGGAGGTCGTGATTAACGCCCTTATCTGAAACACAAGGTGTCAGGATTTCAGCGACTCTTTAAGCAAAAAACCCTCCAACGACTTTACCGAGCTCATGTCACGAGCACACAAGTACATCCCAATGGATATGATCTGGCATCTTCGTCATGCCTCCCATAGAGCATGGGCATCACAGAAGGAAGGAGGTGAAGGTGAAAGAGAAGCTAAAAAAGGGGGAAATCCCAGCAAGGCCGACCCAAAAAAATATCGAGGAGGTAACTAGAATAACAGATCATATGCAATTACTACTCCCTGATCAGACAACCAAAGAGATGAAAGATTCACGCCCCTAACCGCCTCTTGTGAACAGATTTTAGATTGGTTAAAACAAAACGGGCAGGTTAACTGGCCAAGACCCATGAGGGAAGATTCGAACAGGGATTAGGGCCTTTACTGTGCTTTTCATAGAGATAATGGCCATGAGATCGAGGAGTATAGGTAACTCAAGCGGGAGATAGAGCACCTAGTTCGGAAAGGTACCCTAACTCGGTTCACCAAGCAAGCGAGAGAGAAAAAAGACAAAGGTCATCTTTTCCTCAACCGAACAGAAATAGAGCTAATGGTGGCAGGCGGGCACCTACAGCGGTCATACATGTAATCCCCGAGGGCAAGCAACGGGATCATTCCCGAAAGAGGAAGGCCAAGGAGGTCATGTCCATCTGGCGAGGGATGAGCTCGGCCACGAATATGATTCAGTTTACAACTACCGATGGGGCACATGTTCGGCACCCTTACACAGATGCTCTAGTTATTGAAACAGTCATTCAAGACTTCTTGGTCCAGCGAATACTGGTAGACACAAGAAGTGTGATCAACCTCATAACGGTCCAAGCATACAAAGCATTGGGGATATCAGACTATAGACTTAAGGAAGTCAGTATCCCTCTCATTGGTTTGTTCGGAAGGCCTGTTCGGGTAGAGGGTCTAGCAAATCTACTTATACAACTCAGAGATAATTCGGTGGTATGTGCTTACCGAGCATTTTTCATGGTGGTCGATATTCCACTATCTTACAATGTGATATTCGGTCGACCTCTACTATCTGAGGTGGATGCCTATGTCTCCATGAAAAACCTTGTGCTTAAGATCCCTACAGACGATGGAGTGGCCATTTTGAGAGGGAATCAGAAGACTGCTCGGGAAACGTACTTGACCATGCTCAGAGGGGTCAATTAGGGCCTGTCCTTGGACACAATGAATGTACCTGAGAAGGAGGAATGAAGGGCGGAGCCGGCAGAAGTTTTACAAGTAGTCGAACTAGAACCGGGAAAGAATATTCAAATATCGACTGGAAAGACCGAGGCGGAGAAAGAAGCTCTACTCTCAACACTTCGGGAGTTCGTCAATGTTTTTTCCTGGCGAACATCAGACATCCAGGGGGTTAAAAAGGACTTAATAGTTCACTCATTGAATGTTCGGCTAGAGTGCAAGCCAGTAAAATAGAAGAAGAGAAATCATACCCTTGAAAGACAATTGGCCATCGAGTAGGAGACCGCAACTTTGCTGGAAAGTGGTTTCATCAGGGAGATATTCTATCCAAATTGGCTAGCCATCATCGTGCTTATTTGGAAGAGTAGTGGCAGATGGAGAATGTGTGTTGATTTCACCGATCTAAATAAAGCATGCCCAAAGGACTGCTATTTACTGCCGAACATCGATACACTGGTGGATTCAACTACAGGATTCGAAGAGTATGCCTTCCTTGATGCCTCGATGGACTACCATCAGATCCCTATATGTAACGCCCCAAAAATTTGGATTTGATTTTAGTTGGTAAATAGTATCAATTTGTAAGGATTATTTATGATGGGAGTATGGTTTTTGAGTTTTAAGTTAATAATTGTTAAGTAAATTATAGTATGAAAATTAATATAACATAAGAATTGTGGTTGAAGTGGTTGAAATTGAAAGAAAAGAGAAATAATGGGTCAACCATTAAAGAGAAATAAACAAATAAATAGGGGGTTGGTTAGTAATATTATCATTATTATGAGTATTATTATTATGATTATTCTTAAAAAAAAAAAAAGAAACGAGAGAGAAGAGGGAGGTCGGGGAAGGAAGGGAAGGAGGCCGGAGGGAGGCGTTGGCGCCGATCAACGGTGCTCTGGCCGGCGATCGGTGCGGCTGCCACCGCCGGTCACCCCTACAAGCTCCGTCGTCCTTTTTTTTGCTGGCGCCGTTCTCCCGGTTCCTTCCACCACCGTGGCCTTCTCTCTTTCTTCTTTCCGGCGGTTTCCGACGGCGGCTAGGGGCACGGACACCACCGGAGACATCCCAACGGTGTATCGCCTCTCTCTGCGCCCTCCGTTTCTTCCCACTCGCCGGCGTGAAGGAGATCGGAAAAAAAAATGGGGTGGCCGGTCCATTTCAGGGTGTTTTCCGGTGGATCGCGACGGTGTTGGGGCGCGTGAAGGCTACCGGAAGGATGCTCGCGTCTCTGGCAACAGGTGGGCAGGGCAACTCCGATGGAGCCCCGGCGAGACTCCGGCGAGTCTCCGGCGAGGCAGAATGGAGAGAGTATTACGAGCTTCAATTTTTCGGTATGGGAACTATATTAACAGTTTGATTTTTAAGTATAATTTTGAAGCAAAGTTTAGTTAATTTTTATGATTGATATTAGTTTTGTACATATTGAATTTGTATACGAAATTGATAATCTGTAAACGTCATAGGGTTAGTGAAGCACTAGTTCTTGAAAGTATAATAGTAACAGTAAATTTAAGTAGGATGAATTAGGCGAGATAGAGGTTGAGCTTGATTTAATTTGAGTTTTAATGGTTTAAATGGGTTGATTTCAAGGCTTAAAGATTTGAAAAATTAAAGTATGCTTGAGATGAAAAATGACCAGACACCTTAATTGCAGAAATTATAAAGTTGTCAAGTTATTAGTATGCTTAAATTTATTGTAAAAGTGTCACTGGAATTATTAGTACATGTTAATGGCATGTAAAAGTTATTAACAGGTCTTGAAGATACGAATTGATAGTAAGTTTAAAATGTGATTTGAGTAAACTGTCAATTAAAAAGGCATAAGCTACGTTGAGATTTCATGTAAGGAAATAGATTGTACATTATAAGGAATATAACCTGTTTGAAGACTTAAGTGTGATATATCTATCTTTAATGATATATGGATTTACTCTATAATTATATGGTTTGATAACATGATAATAAATTAATATGTCATTGTTGTACTAAGAAGAATGTATGTTCCATAGTCGGAGTTGCTATCATTTCATACGTGCTAATTTAATAAA
This sequence comes from Excoecaria agallocha, assembly GCA_037975025.1. NCBI lineage: Eukaryota > Viridiplantae > Streptophyta > Magnoliopsida > Malpighiales > Euphorbiaceae > Excoecaria > Excoecaria agallocha. The sequence goes on along the minus strand of JBBPFJ010000087.1, from coordinate 563,968 downwards.
GGATAGGTGACTATCTAGTCAAAAGACAAACATAAAAGGTTACTCTTTGGAGATAGTGAAAGTTAACTTAAGCTTTATTTTCCGTTCTTACTATAAAACTTGTACAATATTGGGTTAAGAAGTATTATAACTTCATATATGCTAATGGTGCAATTTGCTAGGATATTAAACAATGAAGTTATTTGATACGCAAAAGATCATGATAAAGTATTATTTTGAAATTTAATATACGATAAGTGAAGATTTTAATGTCATAATATAAAACAAGTGAGAATGTAACTCGTATAGTAATAGGCTATTAGTATAAATGTGATTCAAGTATGTAATGAATGGAAATATCTTAAAATATAATATCATATAATGAATTGAGAAATATTAGGAACTACTCGTTTCTTCATGAATCTGTGTTTCATACTTGAAGAATACAAATAGATATAGTTTTATGTTACACTCTTATGGTATCAATATTATAGATATGTGATTATGATACTGAACTTATATGCATCTATAGGCGCTAAAACAATATGAAATAGTGTAGGTAGATATTGATCTTAGATTTATACTTAAATATATGTAGTTACATATGTGATGGTTAAATTGAGTACTATAGAGCAGGTGCGATGACTATAACAACCCATGCAGGTACGTCTTTCTGCAATGCCTATGTGTTTATATGCTGTTTTAGATGCTCAGAGTGGATTTGATTATAATTTTGCATGAAGGCAGTTTAGTAATGCATTAACGCACATGACAAGTACAAGTATTGTTATTATATGTATATTAAGTAAAATCCTTTGATGACTGAAAAATGTTCTAAAGATAACTTGCTAAATTATTGTGAAATAATTCCTGACTAAAGTGAATGATGGTTACCAAACTGTACAAAAGTATTGAATGTTCGGAATAACTGTATTATCTGGATTGAAGTACTGATAAAGTTGATAAATGTACTGAACGTAAGTGATCTTTTGTGCCCTTAGAAAATAGTCTGGCAGTAAAAACTAGCTCAGGATATAATTGGCTAGCCATAGGGATTCTGTACCGCGGTGCAAGTCATGGCGACTTGCTTTACTATGGTTAGATCGTTGATCTCCATAGTATATCTGTTATACGTACTGTCATATGTTCATATGTTAAATGAGAAATGATTCTGGAGGTCATTTCTCATTCTGTTGTGACCCATGGGGTCCACATCCCGTATATCCAGTCTGAGTATTTCTGTCGGCACTGTTCTAGGGGCATTAATATGAAACAAGTTAAAAAGTATAAAAGATAAGAAATGTTATAGTTCAGAACTAAAATGCATAAGACTTATTCTCTTGTAAAAGTACATCAAATAGATATTCAATTGCAAAGTTATAATATTGATAATCATGTGAATCAATAATTCGATATATCTATACTATGTATCTATATATTCTGAGTACGTATAGTACACGAGGAATTTGTCTTCAATTATATAGTTTCTGAAAATCATAAGTTAATTCCTTAATTGGTTAAACTTGTTTATATATCTATATGAGTATGTATACAATTCTGTTATAGGTCAAGTGCATAATATGTGATATGATATGGGTATATAATATATAATGAACCTGACTAAGATTGTTTTAATGATTACATGAAAATGAATTATATTGCATACTATATTTTATTGATGTATATCTATAGATATGTAGAGATATGTAGGAATTATGTTAAACGTTTTTCTGTGGTAACAATTAATGATGTTCTTTTATGTTTGTGATTATTGCTAAATGTAAAATTGAGGTTGTGTACTATGTTATATATTGTTCCCCACTAAGCTTTATAGCTTAGCACGGGTTTTGTTATCTGTGTAGGTATCAAGATATGCTTATATCTGGTTAGTCAGCTGCTTTGGTTCAATTGGTTGAAGAGGAGATCAAATCTGGCAGTTCATTTTGAGATGTTTATTGTAGCGAGATATTTACAATGTAAAGTGTTCATTTTTGTTGGACTGTTTTCATGGTTTTAGAAAATATTATGTAATATTTATTCATCTTAGAAATGAGATTAATAATAAAATGGATGTCTAAGATGTATGTGGAAAATTAGTTATGCTTTGTGGTGCCCTTGAAGGGCTGAGGATTTGTCTGAATTGCAGGTGGGTTAGTTAAGTTTTTAGGCGTTATATTGCCGAATTTTTATTTGGTATTCAGTCACGTCGATAATTATAGTTTTCTCGGCTTACTTACTTTATAAGTATTTCTTATTGGTCCAGCCTGGGTTGATGGGATAGTTAAAATTTAAAAGAATAATCTTGCTAATTTTGGAATTGTCACCCAGTGCATTATTCCTCATAGGGTCAATGACCAGTATCTGATCAATGGTCCTTGCAAAAAGAAAAGAAAAAAAAATTTCCAGGTTATTTCATGTACAATCGATGTGTTCAGTAAGGGTGTTACACTATAGCCCCAACAGATGAAAAAAATAGTGTTCATCACTCACAGAGGAACTTACTGTTATCGGTCATGCCCTTTGGATTAAAGAACGCAGAGGCCACTTACCAAAGGCTAATGAATCAACTGTTTGCCGAGTAGTTGGGGAGAAATATGGAGATCTATGTGGATGACATAATCGTCAAGATCCGAGCTTCAACAGACATGTGCGCCAAGTTGAACAAGACCTTCCACAGACTCTGAGATTCAGGCTTGAAGCTGAACCCTGAGAAATGTGCCTTTGGGGTACAGTCTAGAAAATTCCTTGGCTTTATGATATCGAAGCGGGGGATCGAAGCAAATCCAAAAACGATCAGGGCGATTATGACCATAGATCCTCCTAAAATAGTTTGGGAAGTTCAGAGATTGAATGGAAGGATCACAGCTTTAGGCAGGTTTATATCTTGCTCGGCCAAACGATGCCTGCCCTTCTACCGAGCAATGAGGAACCTCAAGAACTTTACTTGGATAGAAGAATGCCAGCAAGCATTCTAGGCTTTGAAGCAGTTTCTCTCAACCCTGCCACTGCTCAGCAAGCCACTAGCTGGTGAGGTTTTATACATCTACTTATCTATCTCAGCTGGTACAGTAGGTTCGATCCTAGTCAAAGAAGAAGAGGGCCAACAGTTTCCCATTTACTACTCGAGCAAAGTACTTTTGGGGTTCGAAAGGCGCACACGATCACAGTGCATACAAACTCAAACTTGAGAAAGGTGTTATAGAGGCCAGAATGCTCGGGCCGATTGACATAGTAGGCCGCTCGCTTGAGGGAATTTGATGTTCGATATGAGCCACGAACATTCATAAAGGCACAGATACTGGCAGACTTTGTGGCTGAGCTACACGAACCAGTTCTCGAGCCGGCGAAAGCATCATGAAAATTGTATGTTGATGGGGCCTCAAGTTCGAATGGTGCAGGGGCCGGAGTACTTTTGATGAGCCCGATGATAGTTCGAATCCAAGCTATGGCGCGCCTGACCTTTCCAGCCTCTAACAATATGGCAGAATATGAAGCCCTGTGCTACGGGGCTACAGTTAGCAATAGAAGTGAAGCCGGACATCTTAGAGATATTCTCAGACTCCCAACTGGTGGCTAGTCAATTGAAAGGAAACTTCGAAGCCAAAGATCGTTCCATGATCCATTACAAAGAGCTGACTTCTGCCTTATAGCCAGGTTGAAGGAAAAAGGGAGAGCTTGGTCTATCACTATGATACCCCAGGAGGAGAATGTGGAGGTAGATACTCTGGTAAAGAAAGCAAGTCTCAATAGTCCGGTCAACAATGCAGATATCATTTCCATCACCATCTCACGCCCAACCTACGAAGCTGAGCCACTTTCAACCATTGCACCACGGACATCATCGAGTTCGTGAATAAGAACATTATCACAAGGTTCGGTATCCCCCACTCAATTATAACTGACAATGGCAAATGGTTTGATTGTCAGGTTTTCAAGAACTTCTGCTCAGAGCTGAAGATCCAGTTGAACTTCACTTCATTCTATCATCCTCAATCTAATGGGATGACCGAAGTGACAAACAAAACTATCTTATCTGGACTCAAGAAACGGCTTGAAAATGCCAAAGGCTTGTGGACCAAAGAACTTAACAATGTGTTATGGGCGTACCGGACATCACCTCATGCAGCAACAGGGTTAACACCCTTCGCACTTATATATGGTACTGAAGCGGTCATTCCTGCGAAATAAGAGTGCGAGGTATCCGAGCATCTTCTCCTAATGCAGAGAGCTGCATCAGTCTCTTATATAAATTAGATCGGCTCGAAGAAAAAAGGGAGCTCGCCCAGGTACGGTTCGCAGCATACAAGCAGCGTATGGCGGCTTATCACGACCGCAGGATTAGGTCGAGGTCCTTTCGGGTTGGACAAATGGTATTGAAAAAGGTGGTGTCTGCTCAAACGGCATCAGGAGTAGGCAAGCTGGATCCCAACTGGGAAGGGCCATATATTATCCGAAAAGTAAGCCAAAATGGAGCATACAGGCTAGAAGATGTCACAGGCAAACGGCTCCCACACTCCTGGAATGGACTCAACCTTAAACCATATTATCAATAGCTCGACACTCATCACACCATAAACAAACCTTGTACTGATTCTAGTTTTATCATTTTTAATTATTATTAGTCATTATTGTTGTTTCTCCATTTTTCATTAGAAGTTGTCGCCATGATAATCTGGCATGAATACAAGTCTTGCAGATGTTTTTGCCTACTGGATAAACATTTAATGAATGACGTATTCCTTGTAAATTTCTTAGCAAATTTATATCAAGGTATGTCTTTACAAAGGTTCGGCATTATCGCCAAAGTCGCCCATTCATTTTAGTGAGTTCAACATATCTCGCCACGAAACTTGCCAACATAAGGCTAAACACGCCTATAACTAAGGGCTCGACATTATCGCCAAAGTTGCCCGTTCATTTCAGTGATTCGGTATATCTCACTGCGAAAACTTGCCAACATAAGGCTAACCACGCCTATAACTAAGGGCTCGGCATTATCGCCAAAGTCGCCCATTCATTTCAGTGAGTCCGACATATCTCGCCGCAAAACTTGCCCACATAAGGCTAACCACACCTATATCTAAGGGCTCGACATTATCGCCAAAGTCATCCGATCATGTTAATAAGTTCGGCATATCTCGCCGCAAAACTTGCTAGTAAGGCTAACAATGCCTATGGCTAAGGGCTCGGCATTAATGCCAAAATTGCCCAATCCTTCGTATGAAGCTCAACTCACCTCGTCGTAAAATTTACAGACTTCGATGGCTAATTACGCCTATGGTTAAGTACATGGCATCTTCGCTAGGACCACACTATCATTCAAGAGAGTTCAGTGCATATCACCGCATCTTGAAAAACTCATGCTTAAAGAAAAGTTCGGCAGACACTGCTACACAATTCTTGATCTATGTAGGAAAGTTTGTGGTCAACCCTACGCCCTTACTTTACTCCAAGTTTCTTGACCGGACTATTTCTCAGCAGACTCAAGTTTGACATTTTCAAAGCCTTAAAGCCGACGTATCAAATGTAAGGTATGCACAGCGTCGTCCTCATTACTTACATCCTCCTTTTTAGGATGTTTTTCTTTTTCAATAAACTCGATTTAGAAATCATAAGTTGTTCGGTTGGGCTTTTGAGCACTCACCTCGCCACACACGGGGGGTACTATTCGTTCATAAGTTTTTGGGGAAGATATTCCGAACAAAAATAATAAGCTTAAGATAAACAAAAATGAAAGTTTGAATTTTCATTAATTTCAAGGCTCGATTACAAGGATCTAGTCCTCATCTGGATAAACATCATCCAAAAAGGACAAATCTAGCTCGGGGTATTTCCCCCTTACAGTAGCAGATATCTTGGTGTTAAACGCCATGCACTTTTCAGCTAGCACCTCAGCTTCTCTCTTCTCTCGCTCGACCCCTTTCCTCTCCCATTCGGCCTCTTTTTACTTGAATTGATCGATCTCAGCCTGGAGAGCAGAGTTGGACTCCTTCTCTTGATTCAAAGCGGCCTCTAGCTCAGCTACTTTCCTTGCATCCTCCTCGCCCTGCTCTTAAGCCTTACGAGCTTTTTTTCTCAATTTTGCCCATCTTCGATCGTAGAGCGTCGAAGTTGGAATCAGCTCGTCGATGCTTCGAGATGAGATCATTCATCTTTACAATAGTAGCACCGATCAGTTGGGATCCCTACAAAACATGGAAAAGATCAAGAAATAGTCGATAGACGAAAACCATCAATGAATTTGAACTACTTACTTCGACCTGATGCCTCTTCAAACGCTCGACCAAGTGTTCGGCACTCAAATAAGTAAGGGGACTGACCTCCTGTGACACGCAGGAAGTAACGTGTGCGAAGGTACAGAAGTCTGGGTCGTTGGAGGAATACTTATTCCCCTTAGCCTCCCAGAATTCACAAATCTCGCCGAGCAGAGAGCGAAGATCCTTTGGCTCCCTCTCGCTCTAGCATTGGGGTTCATGATCTCGGTAGCTCGGCTCATTTTCCTCATAGCTATAAAAAGAAAACAAATTAAAACAGTGCATCAGTATCATTGAATAAGAAAATACCGTACATTACCTTTTCTTTAGCGAGGAATCGATTTCGAACTGTAAGGATCTAATAGATTTCTCAAGTCCCACTTGTCCCAGGCCAATTTCCTCTAGCGAGCTAAAATTAGCTCATCTTCATCAGAGAGCCACAAGTTTCCGTCATTACGATTCATGTACCTCCCCCAAGTTGTTCGTACTTAAAAGTTAGCCCGCACTCTCTCCACCAAAAAGAACCGATTCTTTCACTTCTTTAAGGAATCCAGATTCCCAGTTGACACCTCATAACCAGAACAAGCTTGTATGTAATTATGATCTTCTGTACCAGCTCAAAGACTGACCACTTGGGTTGCTCGGAATAGATTTAAAGTCAATTATATGCCTTGTTCCACTGCTCAAATTTAAAGAGCGGTAAGGGTCCACCAAGCATTGGGGTGGAGCTGTCCTATAGCCATGTCGAAGTACCTCAGCACACTCACTTCGAAGCTCGTCAAGGGCAATCGAATGCCGGCCTCCAATTGCTCCTCATAAATGGCGGTCTTTCTCTTGTTAACGAACTCCGTGTTTGACCTTTGTGAGGTGCTGGATTTGCTGGCGAAGTAGTCCGGCTTAGAAGTTAGTTAGGCTAGGAGCGAACCGAGCTCCTCCTTCTTAATCATTGAACTTATGCTCCCCACTCCCGACAGTCGACGAGGTGCCTTCTTTTTGGAGGAGATAGCAGTTTGGCCTAAATCAAAGGGCTAATCCCCCACACCCAAAGTGGAACCCCTGCTCATGCATGTGACATTACCGGTGGGAGCATCTCCACTAACTCCAACTCCCTCACTTGAAGCTAATCCCGAACTCATGGCTAAAGAGTTAAACAAAAATAAGAGAATGAAGAGTAGGGATGGAGGACAAACCTGATAAGTGTGGACGAAAGTAGAAAGGAGATTGCAAGAGAAGAACAAAAACTTTGAAGCTCCAAGCAACGAACCCGAAGACGACGAACGCAAAAGAAAGAAGAAACATAATGAAAATGAGCGAAAAGTGAAAGGGAAATGGGAATCAAGAGAAGGTTTATATAGGAAAATAAGATGGATCCAGATCGTACACATGGCAACAGATCTGAGTAGGGATAGCGCATTAAAGGCTGTGCACAATAACCAAAGTGCTTCGAGCCATTATACACGGCAAAATAGGAAGCCATAATGACCCCCAATAAATACGCTCACATAAAAGCTGACATCATCTCGCAACTCACAGACGAATAGATAGAGTTAAAGGCAAGTCTCCCCTTCGCCAAAATGATCTAATTTTACATGGCTCTTGATACCAAACTTTGAACTAGAGCTCAGAAGACACAAGCTCACTCGGCCCAGTCGCCGCGAGCTAGGATCTCACAATATTGAATGTGTTCGCCTACCAACCGCTGACATAAATGTCGCCCACTGGGGGGGACTTATGATAATGATTGAACTTATGGACCGGTTCAACGGTCCCGCACATACCGAGCACCTAGCTCAATAAGGACCTCGTGAACCAACTAAATGCTCAACTTCCTCGGGCTTTCTAATCGAGCCATAGTTCGATTATGAACGTGTTCCGAAAATAGCTCTACCACGATGAACTAACAGTCACCACTAACCCACGTTCCCTCGAAAATCGCCGAAAATGGGATAGTGGCCGAAAAGAATGAAAAATTTCTCTTATTATCTCCTGAAAACGTGCTAACTCCTCCTATAAAAAGAAAAAAATAGGTATGAAATGATTACTTACCTTTTTACTAAAAATTCCTATTTTTTTACACAAAAATTCTAACTTGATCGTCAAAGGCTTCCTTGTCGAAAATTTATCGATTCGTTATTTATTTTTATAGATAATTACAAGAAACTTACTGTACATTTTATCTGTCATATCTTCGTTTGCTAATTTCAGATTTTTTTTGATTGTAAAAAAAAAAGAAAAAAGAAAGAATGAAAGGGGATGTTTGAATCTGCACTTTATTTTTGTTTGTTTTGATTTAATTTTTTTTCCTCTTTTTCATTTTTTGCCCTGCATCAATTTTAATGCCTATTTTCCTTTTTGACTTTCAATTTTTGTTTTATTTGATTTTTTTCCTCTTCTCTTTTGTGTTATTCCCTTTCACATATATCTGGTAATTGGCTTTTATTATTTTTTTTCCTTTTCTTTTTCTTCTTTCTTTACATAATGTTTTCATTTTCATTTTTTATTGTATTTTCGTCACTTTCTAAATACCAGTAGGGTCCAATGCAGGAATCTGATATATATATATATACAATGTTATTAAAATCAGACCGGATAGAGAACCGATAAGGCTGGGGGATTCGTGGTTCGACCGGTTCAACTGGGTTCAACCGGATTTTTTTCTATTTTTAAAATATTATAATTATTATAATTTTTTGAATACTATTGTATAAAAATTAAAAAAATATTCATCAAATTTTAAATATATATCATAAATATTTTAATAATAAGTTACGAAAATAATTTTAATTTTATTATTACAAGTGATTAATTATGGATTATTGAATATCATATGCTAGAAACATAAAAATACAATCATATCATGAAAATAATTTCATGTTTAGATGGAGTACTAATAAAGTGAACACAAAAAATATTAACCTTGCATATATGAGTATAATTATATTTAATTACAATAAATTCAAATAGATAATAAGTATATTAAATTATTAAGTGACATTTTTAGAATTTAAAATACTAATTTTTCAATAAATAAATAATAAAATTTTAATATATATGTATGTATGTATGTATGTATGTATGTATATATGTATGTATGTATGTATGTATGTATATTTTAAATTTCCATTATTTATTTATTTGAAAAAAATTAGTATTTTAAATTCTAAAGATATTATTTAATAATTTAATATACTATTACAATAATCCAAATAGATAATAAGTATATTAAATTATTAAGTGACATATTTAGAATTTAAAATATTAATTTTTTCAAATAAATAAATAATAAAAATTTTATATATATATATATATATATATATATATATATATATTTGATTACAATGAATCAAAAATATAATAATATATTAAATTATTAAGTGATATATATATATATATATTTGATTATAATAAATCAAAAATATAATAAATATATTAAATTATTAAGTGATATACTTAAAATTTAAAATACTAAGTTTTTCAAATAAATAAATAAATAAATATATATATATATACGTGAATATATTTGAAATAAATAAACATTACGAGATGAATATACGTGAATTCATATGTGTACAGTTCAACACATTTATTTTTCGGATATTTATCTTTTCCTTCATTCGACCAACGGTTAATTTGTTTTTTCTTTTATTATTATACGATTTGATTTGGCGACAAAAATACCAATTTTATATCAAACAACTCGATATTTCAAATTGTTATCATTTTCGATATCGACTCTTTCTAAGAGTAAAAAAAATATCATTAAACCTCTTTTTTGTTATTCTTATAATTAAAGTTTTATATTCTTTTCGTTTCTTTTTATCTGTAATTTTTGTTTTTTTATTAAAATTAAAAAATAATAAATAAATTTAAATTATATGATTAAAATTAAATTATCAAATATAATCAGTTTAAATTTTTTTGAAAAAGAAAAATAAATTGTTAAAATAAATTAAATTATATTAAAATTTAAAAATAACTGATAAATAAAATTTAAATTTTATTCGAAAATAATAGATAAAAAAGAATGCATTTATTTGATATAACAATCAATCATATATTCCTAATCATACTTTTTTTAGAGTAAAATATATTTACGAGCAAGTATTACAGTTTGAAATATATAAGAGAAAAATCTCTTTATTTTAAAATTTTAAGCATAAAGGCAAAAAAATTACTTTTAACAGAAAAAAAATTTAAATATCAACCAATTTGCTTAATTTACCAATCAATTGAATAAGCACTAAAAGAAAAATAAATTGAATAAACAAAATATTTCTCCAATTTTTAATTATTTATTTTCTGACATGCTGTAGATTAACATAATTGGAACTCATGAAACATGATTTGGCCTTGATCAGTGGTGATGGCAACAACTTAAGAAATTTTGTTTTTATCTTTTAATCATTAGCAAATCTAATAAACTTTCAATTTTATAACAAAAAGTAATCATTATTAAATTCCCAGTGCACGGAGTCTCAATATCATAATCTGTGTCGTCCTAAATCTTTTAGTTTACTGCAGTTCAACAATAAATTGCAGTATATGTTTTTATTACTAATAAAAATATTAACCGATCCACATTCATGATTCATCGGTAAACGGGAGAAGTCGGTCCTAAAAAACAAGTGGAATGGGAGAACAAAAGAGTAAAAATGTGCTTTGAAAAAATAATAATTTTTCTTGCCTATTATGATATGAAAGTTAACTAGTCGGCGTTCATTCATTATGTCTTTATTTCTGTACGGCCAGCTACAGGATGGGATATGCTGAACCATTTGGTACGCCCTAGACGTACCGAAATATGACCCGTCAATGAACTACGCTCCTACACTTAGAAAATAAAATTATAGTTTTCATTTTAAAAGTTGACTTTGAAACAAATATCTAAGATCCATTAATTACCAACGTTTCAGAAGAGAGAAAACCCATTAATTACGAGCCGCGTCATCTGGTGCGTTGGGTATAGTACGTTAGTATGTATTTCTACTTTTCTAGAGCATGCACGTTGCTCTTCAGTTTTCTTGCTTTGTAATTGGGCAGTGTATATAATTGTTGACAAAGGTTTAAGGTTTTAAGAATTCACGTATATTCATCTCGTAATGTTTATTTATTTACATATATATATTCACGTAAGAATTACATCAAAGACAAACACCTGCAATAAGAAGGTTAATGAACAGAAACACCATCTATCAAAATTTGATCGATTTTCTCTTTTAGAGGTGTGCTAAGATAGGAAGCTATGGCCAAACACACATTGCATAAACCTAACAAGTGTACCTCGGTACTGTTTGGAATATGGGGAATTTCTTGTGCTTCAAACAAATCAACCAAAATAGAATTATGTCTCAAAGCTATGATTGGCTTTGTGATTTTCGGGTATGCATATATAGTTTTTTTTTTAATTAATTAATTTGGTTCTCTGGTGATATTACATATGAACTCACTGATATAGTTGGTAATTGGTGTTTATCAATATTTGCAATATTAATTTGGTATTTGGTGTTGCTTGTAATATTTTGCTTGCTTGCTTGTTTTTGTCTTTCTGATATGCTACTGTTTAATTAACTTTGTTTGGTTTCTTTTCCTTTTTCTGGTTTTTGTAGGACTTTGTTGGACACGTGTATATATATATATATATATATTTCTGGTTTTAGTATGGCTTAAGTTGCAATTATATTTATATTTTTTTTTATTTCTTGGCATAATTCTGTGTTTTCTTTATAAGTTTTAGTCTTTATTAGTTTAGTTTGTCACATTGTCAATTATAGTGCTTTTATGGTTTTTAATAAAGTTTTGGGATGTTTTTATGCATTTTCTAGCATTTCAGAACTTTAAGGGAGGTTCAAGGTTAATTCTAGGTTAGAATGCTAATTATTGTTTTACATTTAATTTAAAACTTCAAATCTTTGATTTACTTCTCAGGGCTACTTTATAATCACTTGTATATTATCAATATACTGAGGAAAAAACACTAAGTTACACTGTAATAGGTTACAAGGAAGTTAGAAGCATTATCTGTAACATTATATTTATTTTTCGTCAAAATAATCCACCCTCAAAGTTAAATTCTGTATTGGCTAGTGATCCCAAGTTCTTGGATTGGCGCTACATGACTTTACCAGGAACACATATACTTCTTTAGTATTGACAAAATACTCGATTCTCAGTCTTGAACTTTCGTGTTAATAGGGAATAATTTTTTTTTCCAGTGATTGAAGCTGGAGAGTTTGCAAGATGTTATATTGTGTTGTATGCGTATTATAACTACAGAAAGATGAACAAACATCTCTCTAACTTGCATGCTTGTTCTTTTCTCCCTTATTTATTGCAGCTAACAGCCAAACATGGCAAGCTTCCATCCACCTTGTCTATATTCAGCAACTTCTTGCTGGGTGAAATTTTTTCTCAGGTACAGAGCGGTTTCTTTTAAATCTTTTCCTGTGAAATGGGGGGTCTGCTTCTATTATTGTGTCTTTGTGTGCTCATATCATCTATATATATCTTCTTGTTAAACAAATTTTCTATTTCTTTTTCCAAATGACATAATAGGATCCTCTAAGGGCCAGTGACAAAGCATTGACAAGATGTGGTCCTTATCAAATGAAGGAAGATGATGCAATGGTATACAGAAGACCATACCTCACATCTGCCTATTAGTCGGGCCATGAAAAAGGGCCTAAAGGTGAATTTGGTTTAATGCTCCATCTTTTCAATTTAATGATTATATGGCAGTCTTATTAGAAAATAGGTGATAGACTTCCATTTCTTTCTGAGTGTGCCCTTTCTCTTGAGGCAGCTTTCCACCATTTTCTCCACACTGTGATTGGTATTCACTGTTTCCATGTTTCTTTGATTGTGAACCACATTCATTCTAAGATGGAAAAGTAATAACCTAGAGCAAGTAAAGATAGATTTATTGTAAAGAATTTCATCAGAAGAAAACAAGCCATGGTCTATTATTCCGAAAACAAGCAGTATGAACAAGTAATTTTTAATCATATATTGTTCCGTTGATTATTTTTTTTTTAAGTGTTAAGAGTGATGATTCTGATGTGCAATTTGCATTTAAAATGATAATTAATATCCTTACCTTTCTTGGATTTTGTACAGTGGATGGTAAATGACACCAAACTCCATGTCATTCACTATACGCTTGGCCCCCTCAAACCGTGGGACTGGTGGACATCTTGGCCAAAGACTATCGGTAAAGAGGGACTGCATTTAGGCTTAGGGTATATTACTACATCAATATTAGGTAGGAGCTAATTCTATATTTGGTAGGAAATTGTGAAGATTTAATTTGTTTGTTATTAATTTTAGGGAAATGGATTGTATAAACAATACTTTGTTTTATATATTGTTATGTTAACTCTATATTTGTAATGAATTCATTACAAATTATATATATATAATTATTTAACAAATAATTAGCGACAAATATTTCATCGCTAACTTTTACAGTAAATTTATAATTAGCGACAGAAAATATAGTCGCTAAATATTATTATTATAATTCAGCGACTAATTAGGAATATTAATTAGCGACGGAAAAAAATTAGCGACTGAGTTTGAATCCGTCGCTAATATATTCGATACTGAGCTTTTAGCAACTGTTCGTCCTAGCGTTGCTAATTTATTTTAGCGATGGATTCTAGTAATTAGTGACAGAAATTTCCGTCACTAATTAGCAGTTTTTTTAGTGGGAGTTGACAGTGGAGTTACGATTTTTATCTTTTCATTGTGCGATTTTGACCTAGCTGCGATTTTTACCTTAGTTAATATTTAGGAATGTTAAGACCTTAATTTAAGAGATAAAAGACAGTAGTTTTAGAAAGTTTGGATTCTATTTAGTATTTTATTTTATTTTTCTTATTTGGGTAAGAGTAAACTACTTCTGTTTAGGAGTTTTGTTAGGAATAAAAGGGGGAGGTCAGATCTGATTCTTCCTCATTCTAAGCCTTATTCTGATTCTCATTCTCAGTTCTCAATTCAGAAAATTCTTATTCTGTCTTTAATTTGTAACAGTCATGAGTGGCTATTTATTTTCAATTAAAAATTAATTCAAAACCAGGATTTCTCTTACTGTGAGATTATTGTACTTGATTTTTGTTCTTATTATTATTCAATGTTCATGTTATTTACTGTGGTTTAGGAAAATTATATCCCGATTATTATTTGTTAGGTATGCAAAAAGAGCTTGTTGTGCATTTAATTAAGTAATATATTGCTAATTGAATTTGCTAAATCTGTAATTATTTAGTGAAGTCAATAACAAGTAGTGATTAGTATAGCTTCCTCACAAGGACTGTTATATTGAGTAAATGCATGATTTGATCTAAATCGGTCTCGCGTGTAGGTCAGTTGGCTTAGGTCGGGTCTTTTTATTTCTTAATGCTATCAATGAATTAAATCCTTGCATGTGTTAAGAGTTGTTTATTGGTTAGGAATTAATTATAGTCTTACTTGATTAATTCATTAATACGGAAGGATTAGGTAATTAATTATAGTCTTACTTGATTAATTCATTAATACAGAAGGATTAGGTCGGGAGCGTAAAGCCAACGACTATAACTGATCAATTGTTTAACTTTAAAAATTATTTATTCATCGATGATCAGTTGATTGAATCATGTGCTGCGAATGTCATTAACTAAAATTTTTCCATCCATTGATTTTATATTTATTTATTTTTTGTATTTTTTTAGTTTTATTTTTAAGCTTTAGTTTACAAAATCCCCCCATCTTTTATTTTTAGTTTGTTAATTTTCTAGTTATTTAAAGAATTAAAACTCAACCAATCCCAGTGGATTCGATTCTGCTCATCACTAATTACAAGTTAGTTTTAAGTAGGAATTTATTTTTGTTGGTTTTGACACCCATCATATATTTCCATAAATTTTCTTGACCTACTTTATTTGCTGAATCAGTTGGATCTAACCAATAGTCTCCTATAAATTCTCCTTTTATTGCAAACTCAAATGTTTGTAAAAGATCTTTTATAGTATCTGTTGCTATGAAATTTTCGTTATTTAGTCCATATTTTATAGTTTATCTGTCTTTTATTCTAATAGCATTCCACCATTTTTCTACATTTTCTATTAATGTACTAATTAGAAAATTGCACGCTCTTTGTATATCGTATCCGTATAATAGAAATGATAAATTATTCATTTTTATAAATTTTTCAATTTTTTTTGTATATCCTCTACATAATATATGTCTAATAATATTCGATTTGGATAAACAAGTTATATCTCAGTTATTTTTACTGTAAATTTAGAATTATTATACATTGATCATGGCCTAGGAGTTTTTCTTTTATATTTTTCATATTCTCTTGTACATATATTTCCTGTTATTATCTTTTCTTCGATTTCATCTATTATTCCAACATATTCTCCTGTTTCTATTTTTGTTTGAGTAGATGTTGGATTAACATTTATTTTTAAATTTTCTAAATCATAGGTTAAATTTAACATATCATCTTCGTTTAATTCATTATTTTCATATAACTTTAATCCTTCTTCTAAGATTAACATATGACTTTTTATTGTTACTCTTTCTTAGGTATGTTCTTTTAACTTTTCTTTTCCTTTTTCTATTGTTTCTACTCTAATTTTTAATTATCCAACTTAATCTTTAATTTCTTTTAACCTATTAAATATATTATTCATTTTATCTTCAGTATTTTCTTGTTTGGATTTTTTAAATATATTGGATGGTAAACTTAAACTTCCTTCACCATATTTATTGACTCCATATAAAGTACTTGTAAAATTATATTGTTTATTATTCATTTTTTAAATATTTTGATTTAAAATTTTTAAGTTATTATTTATCTGATAAAATTGTTCATCATATGTATATCCATTTATATTTCTTAGTTCTTCCATTTAATTTATCCATTATATCCCATTTTGCTTGCTATATATTTTAAATAATTTTCTATTTGATTTAGTTTATTTAGAACTTGATTTTCTAAATTTAATTCACTTAATATTCGACATTTGATTAATTCTAAATCTTCCATATTTTCTATTTTACTTAATAAATTTCTTATTTTATCAGCTTTAGGATTTAATTGAACTTTAATTTCTTGAATTATTTTTTTATTTGTCATATTTATATTATCTACTCTATCTAATTATTTAATTATTTTTATATTTTCTTTACTTAATTCGTTTAATATAGATTTATTCATTTATTAATGGTTTTGGGGTTTTTATGTAATTTTCTAACTACTTTATGTAAGCCTTAAATTATTTATGAAGTTTGACTAAAAAAGTGGGTATTTTTGAAAGTTGACCTATAAAATGGATATTTGGTATAATTATCTCTATTAAATATGACAATGTTGGAAACAAAATGCATCCAAGTCCATGCAAGTCTTGGGTTGGTGAGAATATTCAATAAGATTGCTTAAATCAGGGGATAGATTTCTATTTTGAAACTAAATACATACAAGTCAACCATAAAGTCTTCACAGGAAAAGCATTTCCATCCACTTCACCTCATAAGCTTCTTTCCTTTCGACTGAAAAATACCAGTGACGCATCAATCTCTATGGAAAACCTTAAAATCCATTTTCTTTTCTGTCTTCTTCATTTTATTTCTCTTCTTTTATTATCTTTGGCTCACAATACCTCAGTTCATCACTTCATCAATTGTGGATCAAACTTTACTTTCAATATTACGGGCCAAAAATTTATTGGTGACATTAATCTTGAATCTTTCTTATTAGTAGGAGAAAGTGAAGCTGTTTGTAACAGTACCCTTTTACCAGATAATACTTTTTTCCCTATCAAATAGCCAAAATTTACAAACATCCATATCAATATCAGCTCAGTATCACATAAAAATCAACTTACATACTTTGCCTCCATTTCTTTGCTTTCAAATCCCAGAGGATTGATCTATTTGATGCTTACTTTGATGTTACTACTTCCAATTTTTCACTTTTATCAAATTTAAAAGTCCAAAACAACTTCCCTCTCATCAACGAATTCTATCTTACCATCGACATAGGAAGTTTAAAATTGCAATTTTCACCTTCATCCCATTCTTCTTTTTCTTTCATTAATGTCATAAAACTACTCGTTCTCCCACCAAACTTCATTCCAGATAATGCCACATTTGTTCCTTCTAAAAGAGGTTTTTACCATGATTTATTATCTCAGGTTTTACAGATAATTCACATGATTAATATTGGAGGTCTATAGATCCCGAAAGCCAATAATTGCTTTTGAAGGAACTGGAAACAAAATGATGGTTTTCTAGCTTCTGCAGAATTTGTAAAAACTTGCAAATTTTATAGTGGTGATCTTAAGGAGAGTCCCGGAGCCATTGATGATATTGCCCCTGATGTTGTCTACAGAACTTGCAGAGAAGAGGCAAAGGTGATGAATCAAATTTCCTCAAAATAACGTGGCATTTGAACGTGACAAAGAATGCTAGTTTTTTCATCCGTGCTTATTTTGCCAACATAACTAGCATTCCTCTAAATTTCTATCTCAATTTTTACACTACTCTTGCCAAAATTAAGCCTCACAATTACCCTAACTTCCATGATTTTTTGTTTGATTCTTGTTAGTGCTCTGCTCTTATAACATAAAATAAATACTCAAAATATGGAAAAACTCCACCATATTGGAAGTTCATTTCATTTAGGTTTTTTTTATACGAGAAAACATTACAAAAGAAAACCTAATACATAACAACTGCTGACTTTAAAGTGAAATAGATCCTTAAAATAAGGATAGCCATTCCTTATTAATCAAAAATACAAAAATATCCCATAAATTACTACATAACTAATGGAGTATATAGAAAAATCTTAATAAATTAACATTCCCCCTTAAGATTTTTCTTCAATACTCCCAGTTTAGTTCTCAAAAAATTCAAATTTTCCTCTTGAAAGACTTTTAGTCATAATATTAGCAAATTGTTCTTCAGATTTGCAGTAAACAAGTTGGACAATCCCTTCCCTTTTTGTTTGCCTTACAGTATGAAATTTTACATTGATGTGCTTTGTACGTCCATGATGAACTGGATTTTTGACCATAGCTATTGCAGACTGATTGTCCACCTTTATTACAATAGCACCTTCTTGAGTTTGATAAAGATCATTCAACATTTTTCTCAACCATAGAGCTTGATTTGCTGCAATAGCAGTGGCAACGTATTATGCCTCTGCAGTAGATTGTGCCACTATATCTTGCTTCTTAGATAGCCAGGAAAATACTCTAGACCCCATTGAAAATACATAACCAGTGGTGCTCTTCATATCATCAAGTCACCCAACCCAATCACTATCTGAGTATCTGATTAATTTTGCTTCATCAACTCTTGTGTACGACATACCAAAATCTGCAGTCCCTTGAATGTATCTCAATACTCTTTTTACTGCACCTAAGTGAATTTGAAATACCTTGATAATACCCCTGAAACGTACATCAAATCTGGTCTAAAAGATGTCAAATATAATAAACTTCCCACCAGACTTCTGTAATAACTTAGATCAACATCATTCCCTTTCTCAATCTTAGAAAACTTTTCATTATGCACTAATACAGTTGCAACTGATTTGCTTATCTCCATCTTGATTTTTTTTAACAAATCCAAAGCATACTTTCTTTAAGAAATAAAAATGCTTGAGCTGAATTGGCTAATTTTCATTCCTAGAAAGTAAGCAATATGCCCCAAATCTGACATTTTGAAAATAGACTCCATTTCCTTCTTAAATTCATTTATCAATTCAACATCATTTCCTATCACCAACATATCATCTACATAGATAGATACAATCAATAATTTGACTGGATCAAGCTTTCTTAGATACATGGTGGCTTTATTTTCACTCCTTACGAAATAACATTTCATCAAATGTGAAGCAACCTTGCTGTACCAAGCTCTAGGAGCTTGTTTAAGGCCATACAATGCCTTGTTCAATATGTAGACTTTGCCTTCATTACCATTAACCATAAAACCAACTGGTTGTTTTACAAATAACTCTTCTTTTAATTCACCATTGAGAAAAGCATATTTGACATCTAAATGGAACACTTCCTATCTCATTTGAGCTGCTAAGGCTAGAAGAAGTCTTAAGGTTTCATGTCTTGCAACTGGTGCATAAGTATCACCATAATCAATACTAGCTTGCTGTGAGTACCCTTTAACAACCAATCTAACCTTATACTTGTGTATTGAACCATCTGGATTTAATTTTGTCCTAAATACCCACTTTACACCAATGATGTTCTTGCACTTTGGTCTATCCACAAGACACCAGGTGTTGTTCCTTTTAAATATCTCAATTTTTTCCTTCATAGCTTTTCTTCATTACTCATACATGGCATCTTCATCAAAAGAGCTTGGCTATATTGCAACATAATTACATCTTTCATAAATCTTAGCTAAAGATTTTGTCTTGAAAACATATGAGCCTATTGAGGAGTCATCGAGTTCATTTTTATCAACTTCAACTGCTAAATCTTTTTCTTGTAGAGCTGGAAGTGATGAACTTCTTTTCCACCGATCATCCTTGTCCACATAACCTTTTTTTCCAATTCCAATATAAGTTTTCATCTACCACAATGTCTCTACTCAGTGTAACTTTTTGAGTTTGTAGGTTGTACACCCTATAACCTTTTAAAAATTTTGTATAACCTAAAAAAATCTCTTGTTCTACCTTTTGATCCATTTGGTTCTTTTCACAGTTGAAATATGTATGTAACATATTAAACCAAAGAGCTTCAAGTGTTTGGCAATAGTTTTGACACCACTCCATGCTTCAATTGGAGTCATTCCCACAATAAATTTAAAGGTAATATGTTTAACAAAAATACAGCAGTATTAACTACCTCTACCCAAAAATTCAAGGGCAATTTCTTATCGACCATTATACTTCTTGCATTTTCACTACCATTTTATTTTTCCTTTCTAAAACTTTATTTTATTGAGGTGAGTAAGGAACCATCAACTGATAACTGATTCCCATTTCTGCACAAAACTTATCAAACTCATTGGAAGTGTACTCCTTTTCATTGTCAGGCCTTAACCACTTCAGCTTGCAACCACTTTGAGTCTCAACCTTAGAATTGAACCCTTTGAACATAGAAAACACCTGTGATTTACTGTTTATAAAATACATCCATACCATTCGTAAAAAATCATCAATAAAAAGCATAAAATATTTATCTCTGTTGAGTGATTCTGTGCTCATTGGTCCATAAACATTTGTATGAACCAATTCAAGCTTCTCACTGGCCCTCCATGAAGCTTTATCAGGGAAAGACATCTTATACAACTTTCCAAACTGGCATGAATCACAAACTTTATCAACCATAGAGATTTTAGGCAAATCTTTTGTTAAACCCTTAGATTGCATGCTTTTTAAAGCTGCAAAATTGAAGTGCCCATATCTTCTATGCCAAAGCAAAGAGTCATCCTTAGCAATAAAAATAACCTTATCATATATCTCATGCCAATCTATGAAAAAACTCCTATTAAGCATAACAACCTCTACTATTAAACAATCAAATTGATCATAAATGAAGTAGAATTTCCCTTTAAAATTAAGTGAATATCCATTTATGAGCATTTGTACAACACTCAGCAAATTTTATGCAAGACAAGGTATAAATAAAACATCATTAATATATTTAATACCTTGTTTAGTGCACACCTTTACTGAACCCTTTTCTTGTGCTTCAACAACCCTCCCATCTCCAAGCCTTACTTTAGGCTTTATAGTTCTGTCTAAGTTACTAAACATATTTTCATCCTTAGACATATGGCTGGTGCAACCACTATCAATGAACCAAATTTGATCGCTGTAATTTTTATTTTAACATGATGCCATAAACAATCTATCATCTGCCTCCTCCTGCTCATCTGTGAAATTTTTCTGTTGTTGTGGTTGTTCTTGCTTTTTTTTGCTTTATTTTGTAATTTCTTTCTCTGTGACCCATCTTTTTGCAGAATCTACATTGAATTGGCTCTTTATTTTTAAACCAACAGTCCTTTTCAAGATAATTATCCTTTTGACAAAACTTGCAAATATGAAATTTTCTTGATTTTTCTGGTTCCTTGGAGTTCAATTGAGCTTTACCTTTTCTAGTCTTGTTTCCACCATTTTTCTTCCATTCCTTTGCAGCTAATTTTCCTTTGTGCCTTGCTTGAAGTTTACCTTCAATCACCTCTTCATCTTGCACCTTAGATCGTTGTTCATATGCTTGAAATTTGCTAATTAGTTCTGTAATAGAGAGTGTGTTTAAGTCACAAGACTCCTATATTACAGATACTTTTGATTCAAATTTTACAGGTAGGCTCATCAACATCTTTTCTACCACTTTTAAATCTACAAAATCTTCTCCAAGCAACCTCATTTTATTTACAATGTTAAGGAGTTTAGAAGAATACTCCTTTATTGTTTTCCCATCCTTTATTCTTAACATTGCAAACTCCCTTTTAAGTGTTAAGAGTTTCAAGAATTTCACCCTTTTACTTCGTTCAAACTCTGCCTTTAACTGATCCCAGGCTTCCTTAAGAGTTTCACAAGCCATAATCCTTGTGAAGATTACATCAGACAAGGCTGAATCAAGCAAGTTAATGCTTTTGGCTTTCGTGCTACATCTTCTTCGTGTTTTTTCATTTGAGCTAAAGTTGGATTAGCTTTTGATGCTGGTGGTTCAGTATAATTTTCCATCCCATAAACTTTAAACTTTCAAGTATGCTTTCATTTTGATTTGCCATATGTGATAATTTTTACCTGTAACTGTAGGAGGACCTATCCCTAGTCAACTATTAGAAGCCATCTCTGCCACTCTTTATGGTGTTTGATCACTCACCTTACAAACACTCACAAGAAAATTCACTCACCATCTCATAGGACCCTTAAGAATTAAAGCTCTGATACCATTTGTTAGTGCTATGCTTTTATAACATAAAACAGAGACTCAAAATATGAAAAAACTCCACCATACTGGAAGTTCATTTCAATTAGTTTTTTTTATATGGGAAAACATTACAAAAGAAAATTCAAAACCTAATACAAAATAACTGCTGACTTTAAAGGGAAATAGATCCTTAAAATAAGGATAGCCATTTCTTGTTAATCAAAAATACAAAAATATCCCATAAATTACTACATAACTAATGGAGTATATAGAAAACTTTTAATAAATTAACAATTCTTATGGCTTTGGATATCTCAATGTTAGCATCAGCCCTGACAAGAATTATTTAACAAAAGTTACCTATCTGAATGGACTTGAGATAATGGAGCTTGTGAGGAAAAAAAGCTTAAAAGGTGAACCGAACAAAAGAATAATGAACAAAAGTCTTTTCATTATAATTGGTTCTATCGGAGCTGTGGTTTTCGTTTCCATACTGATGTTTTTAATTTTGTTCAATTTGAGATGGGGAAGATAAAATCCTGAAAAAAAACTCAACTGTTAAGGCTATTCTCCTTTTTGGATCAGAGGTAGCTAAAAGAGTCCATATTAACTCTCCTGTTGCTAATTTAAACCTCAAGTTAAAGATCCCTTTCACGAAAATACTAAAGGCGACTAATAGTTTCAATAGAAGATTATTGATTAAAGAGGGTGAGTTTGGTAAAGTTTACAAAGGAAAGCTCAAGGATGGAAGAAAGGTAGTAGTGAAAAGAAGCCATTCGGCTCATGGTCAAGGAATTACATAGTTTCAAATTAAAGTCTCGGTTCTACCCCAGATTCAACAAAGACATTTGGTTTCCTTGATTGGGTATTGCACTGAAGCTAGTGAGATGATACTGGTCTATAAATTTATGGATAATAGAACTTTGAGAGACCATCTATATAGTTGGAAAGGCAACTCTATAACTTCATCTGCACAATCTCAACTGACTTGGAAGCAAAGGCTCGAAATTTGCATTGGCATAGCTAAGGGTCTCCATTACCTTCATACCGATTCTGATGGAGGAATCATTCACCGTGATGTTGAATCGACGAACATCTTGCTAGATGAACATTATGTAGCTAAAGTTGCTAACTTTGGTCTTTCTCAGGCAGGTCCACAGGATCCAGACCATTTCAGCATGAATGTAAAAGGTAGTTTTGGTTATCTTGATCTTGAATATTTCAGGAATCTTCAGTTAACACAGAAATCAGATGTGTACTCTTTTGGAGTGGTACTTCTCGAAGTGCTATGCGGCCAACCTCCCATTATGAACAGGTCATCTAAGAGGATAAATTTAGCTGATTGGGGATTGCTTTGGCAGAAGAAATGAGAGCTCGAAAAAGTTATCTATCCTTTCCTGGTGGGTTGTATTCAATCATTTTCATTAAGAAAGTTTGGTGAAACAACTGAGAAGTGTTTGAATCCAAAAGGAGCAAATAGGCCAACAATGCATGAGGTCTATTGGGATTTGAAATATGCATTGCAGCTACAACAAAGATCAGTTAATAGAGAGCCACATGAGGATAGCACAATAGATGCTTCAGCTTCCATAGTGATTCATGTTCTCCAGAGGTTGGTTTCTTCAAGCTTTTCAGATGCAAAATGGGGTGACCTTATGACAGATTGATGATTCAAATACAAAAAGAATTGTTGGTAAAAATTTTTCCTAATTGATTGCCAAGCAACTCTTAACTGGTTACTATTATGATTCTAGTTTTCTGCAGCCTCTTATGGCAATAATTTATGTGCATCTATTTTAAAATGAATATGATAATAAGTTAAAAATGGAAGTTTGAAATTCCAAACCTGTGAAGGCACAAAATTGGCTGCAGTTATTACTTGACAGCATTTAGTCCAGCAGATTTTTGATACTAATAGAAGTTGAACTTACTTTTATAATTGAAAAGCATTCATAAATAGGAATATAATTAAATCCACATTCATGAATATCGATACAGTGAAATGAAAAAATATTAAAAAATAAAAACAAGTAGAAGCTTATCAGGATCTTGTATATGCATATGCATAGAGACCACAAATGCTGTCAAATTTAAGTTACTTGAATTGTTAATAGCCAAAATCTTGTTCAAGCAAATCCCAAATACAATATTAGATGGGGTCAGTCAATATAATGGGATGGGGTGCAATAAAAAAGCACAGACAACTATAACATATTTGCAATTTTTTTCTTAATTATAGGTAATTTACTAAGATGCCATTACTATTTCCTTATCTCTTCTTTCCAATAAAGCACGCTTCTTGGCTTGTTCTGAATGGGAAAAAGGAGAGAAAGGTGGAACTTCACTAATTTAATCCAATTGGAGAGCCTGGTAGTGGTGTATGAGTTGGTCCGGTTCCTTGAACTTTTAAATTTCTTGCCACTTTCTTGTTCTTTATAAAAATGGTGGGAACTCTTCATATTACTTTTTATCTGAAAGGCCCCATCAAAAAAAGGATTTTGCTTTCTGTCAAAGCCACGCCACAGATGTATTTCACAATGCATAGGTAATGTGAAACCAGTACTTTAATTAGAATTTGCGTTTTTCTACTAAAAAACCATAATGAGGACAATTAAGCAATCAAAATCAGGTCTTTCTTTTACATTACTTTAAAGACTTTTAGACTTAGAAGGATATGCATGATTGCTGCACCCCCACTTTTATTCCATTGTGGATGTACATTAGCTTCAGTCCAGAAAAAAAGCAACAAGTCAGACCCGTTTCCATGGAAAAATTTCTGATTCTATTCATTCATTTCTGTTCCCTTGTGCTTGCCTCTTCAGGCTACACTCCTTCTGTCAGTTATTTCCTCAATTGTGGCTCAGATTCCAATGCTACTCTTGGCCGGCAACGGTCCTTTCTTGGGGACTTCCCTCCCTTTGTTGATTCAGGCCAACCTGTCAAAGACAGCAGTTCATCAGCAACCACACCAGTACTATATCAAACTGCTAGAGTTTTTCGCAAACAAATATCCTCTTATCGATTTCAAATTGATACTCAAGGCACATATATAGTTCGACTCCATTTCTTTGCTTTCTTATCACCGGATGCTGATCTGAGTACTGCTGTTTTCGATGTTCGAGCTTCTGGATTTCAATTATTATCAAGTTTCAGCACAAAGAGTGAGTCACCAGTGCTCAAGGAATTCTTGCTTCCCATAAATCCAGGCACATTCTTCATCTTTTTCAAACTTTCACGTGAATCATCATTAGCTTTTGTGAATGCTATAGAAGTATTTCTTGCCCCAGTTAGATTCATTCATAATAACGCAGCATATATCACATCTGGAGGAAGAAAAGGTGATCACAGTGGGCTCCTTTCTCAGGCTTTGCATAATATCTACAGGATCAATGTAGGAGGACCTGTATTGACACCAGATAATGATACCCTTTGGAGAAATTGGATAAAGGATGATGATTTCTTGTCCTACCCAGAAACTGCAAAGGATTCTCAACTTTTTGGAGGACCACTGGTGCGTCGCCCAGAGATTACTGAGGAAATTGCTCCAGATTTTGTTTACAAGACCACCAAAGAATTGAAGCAATCAAAATTTTCCAATATAACATGGGGTTTCAAGGTCAGCAAGAATTCTAGCCATCTTGTTCGAGTACACTTCTGTGACATAACTGGTGCTGCAATAGGTTCACTCAACTTCAATCTTCGTATATATAGCAACTTCAGTAAGAACATCAATCCTTATGTTGAAACTGGGGTAAACGCATCTCCATTTTACTTTGATTTTGTGGTTCACTCTGATAACTCTGGATTCATGAATATAAGTGTGCATAAAACCAATGATTCCACAGAGCCGTATGCCATTTTAAATGGGCTGGAGATTATGGAGATTATGAAAAAAAAATGGCCGGATCCTAAGCCACACAAAAAGAACAACATTCAACCTTTAATGTTTGGTTCAGCTGGTGCTGTGTTTTTTCTTCTAGTTTCAATAGCTTTGCTGGTGATCCTCAAGTGCAGGAGATCAAAGGTTTATCGAATTCCAGGCCCATTTTCAGTACCAATTTTGGGACGAACTTCTCACAACTGGTTAGCGGAAAGAACTACCAGTATGATATTCAATCCCGACTTGCACTTGGAATTAAAGTTACCATATGATGAAATCCAGCGTGCCACGAAGAATTTCAACTCAAAATTGTTGATTGGTGAAGGAGGTTTTGGAAAAGTCTACAAAGGAACTCTTCGCCAAACAAAAGTTGCAGTGAAACGAAAGGAACCAGGTCATGGTCAAGGTGAATCGGAATTCCATACAGAGATCATGGTATTAACACAAATTCGTGAACGCCATCTTGTTTCCATGATTGGTTATTGTGATGAGAGGGATGAAATGATATTGGTTTATGAATTTATGGAAAAGGGGACTTTAAGAGAACATCTTTACATTTCAGATTCCAGCTCTGGAAAATATACTCCAACATCAGAACTTTCTTGGGAACAAAGGCTTAAAATTTGCATTGATTCTGCAAAAGGACTTCATTATCTGCACACTGGCTTGGCAAAAAGAATCATTCATCGGGATGTTAAGTCGACAAATATCTTGCTTAGTGACGATTACACAGCTAAAGTTGCTGATTTTGGTCTTTCTAAATCGGGTCCTAGCGATCTTGATGAGAACACAGGTATAAAAGGTAGCTGTGGTTATTTTGATCCAGAATACTTTATGACTTCACAATTGACAGAAAAATCTGATGTGTACTCTTTCGGAGTAGTACTACTTGAGGTGCTTTGTGCCAGACCAGCAGTGATCAGCTCAGATCGAGGAGAAGAGATGAGCTTAGCAGAATGGGGAATGCATTGGCAAAGGCAAGGACAACTTGAGAAAATCATTGACCCTTCTTTGAAAGGTATCATTAACTCGAGTTCACTGAGAATATATGGGCAAACAGCAGAGAAATGCTTGAGGAGAAGTAGCGCAGAGAGGCCTATGATGAATGATGTGATTTGGGATTTGGAATTCGCATTGCAGCTTCAACAAAGTTCAATGCAGAGAGAGGTGGACGACAAGAGCATGAGCAGTGCTTCACTTGGCTTAGCATTGCAAGTTGTAAATCACCTGCCCTCTAAAAAAGAAGAAAACGAGTCATTTCCAGGGAGTGATGATGGTACATTTGCAATGGCTAGTGGAGTATTCTCGCAGCTGAGGATTGATGGCGGCAGATAAATCTCCACGGTTCAGTTTCTTGGTCTGTTTACATATTTTCTTTCTGTTTCCTGATGACTGATGATAAGATAAGATCTTGATCATGTTTCAATTGCTAAAGCACTTATTTATGATCATTATAAGCTGAATCTGAGAATTTAGTTATTGTTTTGTGGAAGAGTTTTGTTTGTGTTGTGATGTAACAATATCATGGTACAGCATATATATTTTTCTGATTTCTTACCACATCCACGAAGCCCAGAATATGGCAATATCATAAAATTTCCACACAATATTTATCTAGATTTTTGTACATCAACAAATTTGCCTACCAATGTAACCACATGTCGAAATTAATATTTTTCACTAGGTCTAGATATATAGATTCCTTGCATACTCAAGTTAGTCTTGTCCTGAATAGTCAGTTTTTGAATATCAATAGAATTCCTACAAGCCAATGGATATATATGCGTCTATTGTTGTCAGCTATACAACATAGTATGAGTAGTTTTGAGTTATATGATCAATTTCAGTCGAGACGTCTCCTCTTGAAACTTGCTACCTGATTTCTTGGAGGACTTTTCACATTAACTAATTGCAGCTGTCTTGAAATCCTTCGCCTTGTTGATCCACCCTTAACATGAACAGAGTTTTGTCTAGTCTTCAGCCTGGCATTATGGTGATGGCGGTGGGGGTGGCGGTGGCGGTGGCTCCTACTGCCATGCCTGCTTGAAGGATACCAAGAGCTCTGCAATAGTATTCTTCTTCCTTCTCTTGCTGACTTTCGCTTTCTGCTAATGCTTAACCGGTGATAATTGTTTGAATATTCACATTCGGAGCTCATGATATAACCCCTTTCAACATCTCGAAAATGTCTTCGTCCTCGATATACCCTTTTTGTATTCTTTAACTTGTACCAACAAAAACAAGTGATGTATTCTAAGGCATGCCAGTATGTACAACATGCAGCCCAGCACATCTTACAAAGGCTTCTTCCAATGCATTGGCAAATTCCCAATTGGAACAGTAAATAGAAGAACAGCAAAACTACCAGCATTATATATTAAACACGTTTCAAATTTTAAACATTAAGCAGCAAATCAGATTTCATTATGAAATGAAGTTGGACAAAAAAACTTACGCAAGTAACAGAGACCCAAGATCATCAAAAACTTGGCCAAATTGGAGACGCACAGGTGCTCGATAAAACATAATACATCCCAGGGACCTGCACAAACATCCCTGCGTTCCACATTCAGACCATTAACACACATTCTGGAAAACCATAATCGTTACTCATATAGGAAGAGAAAATAATATAATAATCCGACTAACTCATACTCGCATGATGCTCCAAAAATAGTCTTAAATGGAGCAGAAAAAAAGTTGCCAAGAACACTTCCAATTCCATCTGTAGCTTTACTAATCACGCTTCCCATTCCTATTTAAAAAATTTGACTGCAAACAAAGACAATACCAGGATAAGATGCACATTATCCTAATTGCTTTGGAAACAAAACTTCGAAAAAATAAAAAATTCCTCAAGATTTTCATAAGAATACTATACATAGGTTAGCTACTATAATTTAAAATAGCCAAAGGTCATCATTACATGTTTAAGAAACAGAAGTATCAAAAGCAATTAACTAACAACAAATACAAAGCACATTATATAGCAGCAGGTGCCAGGTAGAGCCAAAAAAAATCTTGGAGAAAGAATACCAAACTGTAGTAATGTAAACTGAGAGAAATAAAATCTCCATGAACAATAGGAATAACAAAGAAAAAAAAAACTTATGAATACTCACGAATATATCTTCTAAGATCACCTTGCTTAGAAACATCAAATCCAATTCCTTGAAGTCATAATTTCACACCCACTGAACTAAACAAACAAATGTGAAAAAGTAATTAGAATCAATCGGCATGAAGATTCCGTTAAACACTTTGATTATAAACTCGATCAGAAGAAAAAGTGATTAATTATGAAGAATTTAGAGTTGCAAATAAAAAGAAAAACTTCCGCAATAGCAAAAAGATACTTTGAGTTCATGTAAAACTAGACAACCTCCACAGATTTGATCGCCGATTTGGATTTCTTCAAGAGCGTCACGACCACTGATTTGCCAACCTAGTTCACCCCTCGAAAAAAAAAATTACTCTTTTGTTGATTTTCATCGAAAAGATAATAAAAATCCGAAGCCGCCATTTTGCAACTTACAAGAATTAGATTAGTTTAGTGAATTGAATATAAAGGAACAAAAAATCGGTTGAAGAGCAGCAAAACAAATGATAAAGAAATTACCTTTATAACATAATATAAGATTATAAGAATATAAAAAAGATAGTGATTCTCGAAGAAGAAAGATGTGGTTCTATGATTAAAGATTCCTGAAATTTTGAATTTCAGGAACTATAGTCTTCAAAGCAGTTTTGGCGGTTTTCCCGAAACGAGATGACCAATCTGTGAGAAACGGCAAAAGAGGAGAGGAGAGGAGAAAACATTGAAAAGTGAAAACAATAGCAAAGTGATGTTAATAATTGCTAAAAAAACAAAATTAAAGATTGAACGTTAAAGTTTAGGAAAGAGTTATAGGGCCCCAAAATAAAATAAACCAGGCAAGTGGATTCGGATCGAAGCAACTATAGACTTTTTTTTTTTTGGTGTCAAGTAATTTGAATTCAAATCGGATCCTTGGATTAATCTATAGTTGATTTTTGACTTTTTAAATTAATTTTTAATTTTATGTTATTTTTTTTCCTTAAACATTATTATATTTCAACTGCTTCCAAATTTTGGCAATAGTTTATACAAATCCTAAAAAAAATGATTTTACTAAAAGAATATTATAAATATTATGATAAAACCAGTTAGTTAGAATATCATTTTATATTAATTAATTTATCCAAATACATTAAGTAATAAAAATAATTCATTATATGTATGTGTGTATATGTCTGTATTTTTGTACATAAATATACATACATCCATGCAAACAAATATATATATAGATACACACATACACATATATTCATTCATTTTGTGTATATGTAGATATCCAAAACAATGTTGCTTCAGAAAATTCAATCAATTCAATTTTGAACGAAATGAAAAGAAAAATATTGTATAATTTACGGCAATATAAGTTTTTTATTATCGACAATACAAATTTTTTATAAATCAACAAAATAATATAGACACACAGATACATACGTACATTCATATATGTGCATGTAGGTGAAGTGAAAAAAGAAGATCGTATGATTTATGACAACAAAAATTATTTATACATCAATAAATTGACACAATATAGATAGAATTGGAATATTTATTTAGGAAAAGTAATTGAATTGATCTTAAAAATTGAAAAAAACAATTAAAATAAAATATATTAAAATTTTGGGTCATTCAAGTTGACCCGTGAACCAATTCATTCAAGCTAATTTTAGGTCAATCCATTCCGGTTAGATCATATGCCTTTTTTCTTAAGTCTGTCTGTGATTCGAGTCACTTTTTTTCTGGGCAAATTTGAGTAAAAATTGACAAGTCTAAATAAAAATAATTTTTTCAAAAAAAATTAATTAGAGCAAATGGCAAAGAGATCGGATCGAATGGGTTTGAATAGGATCATGATGGATAGACTTCTAAACATATCAAATTTTATAGGTCAGATTGAGTTGTTTTAATTGTATAATTTCTAAATGAACTGAGTTACAAATGAGTTAGGCCATAAATATATCAAATTTTATAGCATTAATTTTTATTTTTTTAAAGTTAATTTCTTATTAAAAAAATTACAGGTGTATAATCTACAAAATAAAATAAATGTTTTTATATTCACATTAGGTCACATAACAGTAGGATTATTTTGTGAATTCTATAAGTGTCAAATCGATTTTGAATAGAGATATTAGAGAGTCAATTTTATCCATAATTATTGAACTTATGCCTAATTGTCCAAAAATAGTTACTTATTTTTTGTGACTTAAATATCACTGAACTTATCATATTTTTTGCAGAAAAGTCATTTTAATCGATTTTCGGAGATAATTCATGCCGAAATGCTGATATAGTATGTCACGTCATATGCCTATATACACATGGTATGACAAATTAACAACCATATTATCGAAAAAGGCCATATCACACGACATGTCAGCACACAACGTCATATATCTGGACACATGCACGTGGCCTCTTTCGATGATGTAGCTGCTGACTTGTAGTGCCACGTGTATCCAGACATATGAAGTGACGTGCCACGTCAGTATTTCGGCAAGAATTATCGTTCAAAATCGATCAAGATAACTTTTGAGCGATTAGGTGTAAATCCAGTGACCATGGATGAAATTAACCCTAGATACTAGGCTAACTCACATGTTGAATCAAAATTTATCCGCTGGGTTAGTGATTTATGAAGCTTAATATCAACTATTTCAATAAGTTTTATCTATAGAAGCCAAAATTTATCAAAAAATAAAAAAAATTCTATAGAAGCCAAAATCAACTAAACAATCGATCAATATACTTTATTATTTTACCAATTATGATTTAAAGTTTGGCGACAAGAGAGCTACTCGCCAAATTTTAATATTTCTTAAGAATGTTTTCTACTTTTCTTATAATACAAGAAATATAATCGTAGTTGTTAAAAAAGAAGAAGAAGCAATATAATCATATTCGCTGATGATGTTCCTTCTTTTGTTTAACCATTGAATTTCGGAGGGTAATTTAACTTGGACAATGATATAGCTTTTTCTAAAAGCTTAAACACCGCAAGTATACGATGTACCGATTATAGTACTTCAGATATCGATCCCACGAGGAATGTTGATTAATATTGTACACTATTATTACTTGATTTTAATCTTGTTTACAATGCTCATTAATTTGCAAGTTAAAACTATTATTAACGCTACACTACACTAAATTAAATATTATTCTACTTTAATGATGATTAGAGAAAACTTATGAATGTGATGAATATAATATATATATAAATATGGAATTTGATATTTTTTTCTTATTTATAATTCAATCTTTATCATGCAAGCCAAGTTGGAATAATGTTCTATGTCGCAGCTCTCGCATTTAGACTAGATTATGCCTTAAACATGCATTTATGGTTCTAAATCGCAGCTCTCGCATCTAGACAAGAATTACATAAACACACATTCAAAGAATAAAAACCAACCTATAACAACTATCTCCACATGTGATCTCTCAAACTATGCTTTGATAATGAATTTCCTATTAACTTTCAATAAGACGTTGCTCTCGCTAACTCCCTTATTTATGACCATTTTGTTGATTTTCAGATAAGGAATTGTACATTGAAGGTCGTCTTCCTTAACTTATAATGATACTAATAAAGTTTTAATAGCAAATACTACATATAAAAATAAATAAAAGAGAAATGAATAAATATGATTAAAAACATTCAAGTTCATAAAAAGAATTCATAATAGTTACAAAGAAGAAGAAAAGATTAGAAATAAAAGAAGGGATCTCTCAACCATTCTTCCTTTCACCAAGTGTAGTCTTCTTCATTGTATTTGCCTTCTCTTCAAGCCATAAAACTAAAATTAAAACCTACAACTATTTTCTCTAATTAAACTTTCAAATAAGAAAAATAAAATGATAGATTCCTCATTGATTATAACTTCTAGGGTATTTATAGATTTCCAAACATTAAGTCCCTTTAAGTGCCTCTCTATAGGTATGCAACCCTTGGTGAAAAGTCATGCCTCTTTCAAATTTGATTTGAAATTTGAATTGCATAACCACCATTTATATTTATAACTTCCTTGCCAAGCATTGTGACCCTTCAAGCACCTTTCCATAGCAACATAACTCTTCAAGTATCCCTCTAGAAGTATACATCATTTGGTGAAGAGTGGTGTCCCTTTGAAGTGTCTTTTAAAAAATATAACTACCCAACGTCTCTCTGTCGCGCCCGCGACACCTGTCGCGCTCACGACAGGACACGGAGTTTCTTGACTTATTTTTACTCCTTCTCTACATTTTTCTCCTTTTTATCCTACACAAACAAAACTTGACAAAATACATTAAACACACCTAATTCTAACATAATTTAATACAACTAAATATTATTTTGGTAATAAAAAATAGATTAAATATGAGCTATTTAAGCTCATATCAGACCCCTACACTTAAACTTTTGCTTGTCCCCAAGCAAAACTTAACAAACAAGCAAACAACACAATCATACAATTTTGGAGCTCAAATTTATATTTGGCAAATATTTGAAAACACCATGTAGAAACACTCATCTCTTCATAAATTTAGCCAAAGTTTGCAAAGTCTCGAACAAAACCATTCGCCATTAAACTTAAACAACCATGCACATTTAGAAAATTATGATGTAGCAAAGCACAAGAATGTGTGAACTTAAGAACTTGAATATTTTAACACATGTAAACATTATTCCACATCAAATATTGCCTAAAGTAGTTCTTACTCAAATACTATATTCTTAAAGCACTTATTCACTCAATGTGTTTATGGGTTAGTATTTCTCTCATCCCTTAAAACATGCCATTGCCTACCATAAGCTTGTAATTAGTAAACATCTCCACTACTAGTATAAAATAATACATGAAATCAAAAGGGTCTTACAAGGGTTGTAGCTTGGCTTAGGTTAAGGTAGGATAATTTTTGGTTTAAGTAGCTTAAATTGTGAATAGAAACAATATTACCATATCATAAGAGATTTGTTTAAGAACCTAAGCATCGCATGATGTAATTTACTTCTCATATTCCCTTCTCAATGGCACACTACTACTAGTTTCTCTTGTTCTTTCTTTCTTTCTTTTTTTTTTCTTCTTTGTATTTTTTTCTTTAGAAACTAGCCTTGTTCTAATATTGATCCTAGAGAAGAATGGAATTTAACTCTCATTTTTTAAATACCATCATGCTTACATTAACAATATATATCTCTTAAAGATATAACAATTTATTTCTCTTCACAAAAAGGGTAAAACAAAGAAATAGGTTTTTTTTTTTAGTAAAGGATATTGGCTAATTATATGTTGCTCAACAAAAATAGGTTTAAGGCTCAAAATTGGCTACCTAAAGTCAAGAAGGGAATTTTTTTTTCAAGCAAGCCAAAATGGTGTAATCTAAATGCCCTTATCATTTTTCATGCACATCTCATACTAAATGTAATCTCAAAATTTACCAAGAATAAATTCTAGAGGAAATGGCATATTAAGGCTCTCATACAAGAAAAATATCAATGTATAAAGCTCAAAAGCTCACTTAAACTATAGGTCAAATTACCTTAAGCAATAAATTGGCAAAAATAATCCATTTACACATTTGAAAAGATACTCAACCTAAAAAGAACCTACACTAAAGTGCTTTGCCAAGTCATAACCTTCATTATGTACATTAATTTGTCAAAGTAAAATGAAAATGATTACCCTAAAAATTTGCCTAACTAGACTAAAAATGACAGAAATTCAAGTTAAAGCATGTAATTAAATCCAAATAGGTACCAAATACATAAACTCCAAAATTAAATTCACAACACAATATACAAATAAATAAATATACTAACAATAAACAAAAACATAAATAGAAACAATACATACATACCCCCCACACTTAAAGGACACAATGTCCTCATTGTGTGATAATGGTAGAACAAACAAAACACAAAACAAACAAAATCACAATAAATGTAAAAGAGAGGGAGAAAACAAACTCAAAAAAAAATTCCACTAGGAGAATTTGGTGGGGAAGGAGAGAATTCCACATTCCACTGCAAAAGCATCCTCGCTACAATGTCGCGCCCGCGACAGACCTCGCGCTCGTGACAATGAAGAAAAATCATTAGTTTTTAATTTATTTTTTTTTCTAAAATTTATAATGAAAAACTAAGTAAAATAACCTGTAGAACAAAAAATAAATTATGTTAATATACTAAATCAACTAAAAACAACACAAAACAAAACTAATTAAATATTGTAATCCTAAATCCTAAATCAAGATTCATAATGACAATACATTTAATCAATCATTCCCCGGCAACGGCGCCAAAAACTTGATATAGCTTTTTCTAAAAGCTTAAATACCGCAAGTATACGGTGTACCGATTATAGTACTTCAGATATCGATCCCACGAGGAATGTTGATTAATATTGTACACTATTACTACTTGATTTTAATCTTGTTTACAATGCTCATTAATTTGCAAGTTAAAACTATTATTAACTCTACACTACACTAAATTAAATATTATTCTACTTTAATGATGATTAGAGAAAACTTATGAATGTGATGAATATAATATATATATATAAATATGGAATTTGATATTTTTCTCTTATTTATAATTCAATCTTTATCATGCAAGCCAAGTTGGAATAATGTTCTATGTCGTAGCTCTCGCATTTAGACTAGATTATGCCTTAAACATGCATTTATGGTTCTAAATCGTAGCTCTCGCATCTAGACAAGAATTACATAAACACACATTCAAAGAATAAAAACCAACCTATAACAACTATCTTCACATGTGATCTCTCAAACTATGCTTTGATAATGAATTTTCTATTAACTTTCAATAAGACGTTGCTCTCACTAACTCCCTTATTTATGACCATTTTGTTGATTTTCAGAGAAGGAATTACACATTGAAGGTTTTCTTCCTTAACTTATAATGATACTAATAAAGTTTTAATAGCAAATACTACATATAAAGATAAATAAAAGAGAAATGAATAAATATGATTAACAACATTCAAGTTCATAAAAAGAATTCATAATAGTTACAAAGAAGAAGAAAAGATTAGAAATAAAAGAAGGGATCTCTCAACCATTCTTCCTTTCACCAAGTGTAGTCTTCTTCATTGTATTTGCCTTCTCTTCAAGCCATAAAACTAAAATTAAAACCTACAACTATTTTCTCTAATTAAACTTTCAAATAAGAAAAATAAAATGATAGATTCCTCATTGATTATAACTTCTAGGGTATTTATAGATTTCCAAACATTAAGTCCCTTTAAGTGCCTCTCCATAGGTATGCAACCCTTGGTGAAAAGTCATGCCTCTTTCAAATTTGATTTGAAATTTGAATTGCATAACCACCATTTATATTTATAACTTCCTTGCCAAGCATTGTGACCCTTCAAGCACCTTTCCATAGCAACATAACTCTTCAAGTATCCCTCTAGAAGTATACATCATTTGGTGAAAAGTGGTGTCCCTTTGAAGTGCCTTTTAAAAAATATAACTACCCAACGTCTCTCTGTCGCGCTCGCGACACCTATCACGCTCGCGACAGGACACGGAGTTTCTTGACTTATTTTTACTCCTTCTTTACATTTTTCTCATTTTTATCCTACATAAACAAAACTTGACAAAATACACTAAACACACCTAATTCTAACATAATTTAATACAACTAAATATTATTTTGGTAATAAAAAATAGATTAAATATGAGCTATTTAAGCTCATATCAGACAACAAATCAGTCATTTATAATATGTTTATGATACATTTATAATTCGGCTTATAATTCACCAATTTACAACATGTTGGTTTTTATATATAATTTTTTATATAATGGAATTATTTTAATATTTACAAATGCATATTTCTTTGATTTGTAATCAAGAAAAAAGTTAGAAAAAGGTAAAAAAAAATCAACATCTCCAGTCCACCATCAAGTCATGAATGAGCTGCACCTCAAAATTGGCTTTAAGTTGACTCCACAAATGTCCATATCACTATTCACTGAGCAGTCCCTTTTGCATTTACACTACTTGTCAAATGTAATGCATAATTTTATGAAACTAAACATATAATAAAATATCACATAAAAATAATTTTTTATAATCCTGACGAAAATTCTTTTTATGCTATTCACCGAGGTGAAATTGGAAAAGTTTAACAAGATGAGTAAATTACATTAAATTGGATAATTTAAAAAGCTAGGGATGCGTTCACTATAATTTAAGGGTGCATTCCTCTTGGTTTTAGATTTCCGTTTTTCGCTCTTTTTCTTCAAGAAAAATAAAAACTCATTTGATTAAGACTCTGTTCAGAAACGTTGCAGTTTTAACGTTTTTGTTTAAAAAAAATCAAATCATGTTTGGCTTGGAGTCTGTGTTTTGATTTCGGTAAAACTATATGGGAATTATTTCCCAAACTAAAACAAAAAATAAGAATTCATAAAAGGTGGATTTTAGATTTAGTTGCCAAAACTAATAGGGAGTTTTTTTTTTTTTTAGTGTCGACCACCACTCAAGCTATCACCGCCACCCACTTCTAGAGTGCAGTCATCGTCTGCCACTGCATGCTGTCCACTTCTAGTTTTTCACGGTTGATTAAAGGTTAGCATCCTACTTTCTTCTTTGTGTTTTTCTTTGATTTTTTTTTTTTTTTGAAATTGATAGTATCTAATTGTTGAAACTATCGTCTAAAATCAAATTAACAAGCAAAAGCAAGAAATAAATTCTTGATTTAGAACTTTCTTTTTCAAAAAATAAAACCAAGCATGGACCAAATTAGTAGCAAAACAGTTGGATTTCATTAATTTCCATTCTATAGAAATAAATGACTTTGATGTTGCTTTATGCTGCTTGTTTCTCCTTTTTTTTAATTTTTATTTTGGATGAGTGATGGTATTGTGCATGCTCTGTTTCTGTATGAGAGGGGCACTGGTCCTGTGCTGGGGTGCTGCAAAATTCAAATCCAAAATTACATGTGGCTATAAATTAAAGATTTGCTTGCTTAGACTTAGAGCCATTGTTGCTTATTTGAAACAAGCATTGTCTCTGCCTGAT
This sequence comes from Excoecaria agallocha, assembly GCA_037975025.1. Taxonomy (NCBI): domain Eukaryota; kingdom Viridiplantae; phylum Streptophyta; class Magnoliopsida; order Malpighiales; family Euphorbiaceae; genus Excoecaria; species Excoecaria agallocha. The sequence goes on along the minus strand of JBBPFJ010000087.1, from coordinate 525,825 downwards.
TATAGCTCTAGGATCAGTGACACGGGGAACTTGCAGAACAGTCCCGTTGGTAAATGGGACAAAGCAATACTAAGTCAATAAACTGAGCAATCTTAAGGTTTCAGCTTCTTATACTTTAATTTCTATGAGATTCGAGCCTTTAACTTCATAGATTATGGTGCGTATTTTATGCATCATCATGCCTAGCTTGCTGTGTCATCTTAAACGAACATAGCATGTTCTGGATCCCTTCGCATAGGCATGGATGGTGCTTTATATGTCAATGGGTCATTAACCTTGTTTGAACTTTCATATAACTCACCTTAGGGACCACTGCAGAGCGGTGATATGTGGATGCATCATTTGTAATGATGTTGTGCATTCTTAATTTCTTTCTAAAAAAATTCATGCATCATTTGTAATGATGTTGTGCATTCTTAATTTTTTTTTATTTTTTTTGGTTAGAAAGATATCTACTGCTGTCAAAAGATGATTGACATTTCATTATTCATATGCTACATAACATAACTTTTTCTACAAATTTCTAGAGTCCAGTGAAACAATTCATCTGTAGCTTTATAATGCCCCGTAACTCGTATATGATAAGCCTGGTATATTCTAGAGTACAAACAGTAAATTTGGGGTAGTTTCGGAGTAATTATAGTAGTACAGTACATAAAAATCTGAAGATGCATAATTGTTAAACGTTCTTAGATAAGAGAAATCTGATGATAAGTGATCTGACAGGTAATTTGAGTTGATATTGAATTATGAAAATAGATATTAAACGAAGTTTAGTGGTACAATTTGAGATAAAATTGAGTTCAAATAGGCTCTCAAATCATATAGAGAAGTTTTTACTCAATACCGTAAAAAGAATTGACCTAGAGTTTGACCAAGACTTTATAAACAGCAAATGAACTCTAAAAATTACCAAAACTTTTATATTTACATCAAATGAGATTAAGAATATTTTGGTGTAAAAAAATAAAATTTACCGTAACACCGAAAATTGGCTAATCGGATTGATTTGAGTGAATCGAATCATAAACAGACTCCAATTGGACTGAAAATTTTTATGGAAGCTTGGTTTATTATTTTAAAAATTATGGAGTTGATTTTGAGTGAATTTGATCTTGGAAAGAGAAATAAATAATTTACAGTAAATTAAATGGACTTAAAATCAATTTTGGGCTTAAATTAGGTCTAACCACTTTGGTTGAACTAGATCAGCCCATTAAAAGAGTATATAAAGCCAAAATATCATAAACCACCAAAATAATCTTGAGGTTTCTGCTTTCATCTTCTTCTTGAAGACAAATTCTCCATTTTTCTAGATAACCACCATTATCTTCATCTCTCTTCCAATCTCTCTCTAAAATCAAGCCTCTTATATTAATTTTAACCTCTCTATAATATTATAGCAGCCTCTAATCTCCAATTTGAGGAGTAGAAGTGAAAGAAATCAAGGATTGAAGTTTATGTGTCAAAAATGAGGTAAGAGAAATCAAGATTTTTAATTAAATTGTAAGGCATAGGGTGATAGATTTAGGCATGTAGAGTTTATTTATGCCATTAGAATTGATTAATGAAGCATGATTTTCATGAAATTTCCATGTTAAAAATCAACCACCTTAGGAGCAAAGTGGAGATTGTGATGCTTTTATGAATTTAAGTTGATGGAAATGAAGATTTAGGTGTGGAGAACAAGATTTAAGGTAAATGGATACAAACTACAATCTACACTACAAGAAAAAAGGCTTTCAAGGACGGGAAATTTGATCCTTAAAAGTGCCAATCCGGTCCCTAAAACTTAATAAGGACGGGAAAAACCGATCACTATTCCGTCCTTATAGGCTCCGCCGCTAATGATAATTAAGGACGAGATATATCCACCGGTCCTTAAAACTTTTAGTGATTGGATAAGAAACTCATCCCTAAATAGTATTAAGGACTGGTTTTTCCGTCCTTAATAATGTAAGTCACGTGCTCTTTAGAGTTAATAAGGACCGGATATATGGTCCACAAAAATATAATAATGACCGTAAATGTTTAAGGACCAGTCTTAAACCCGATCGCGTAAAACCATTAGGGACCGGATAAAAACTGGTCCCAGTTAGTATTAAGGACCGGTTTTACCCTCCTTAATAATGTAAGTCACCTGATTATTACAATAAATATGGACCAGAAATTCGGTCCTTAAAAATGTAATATTGACAATAAATTTTTAAGGACCATACTAAAATCCGGTCGTTGAAATATAAATAAGGAAAGGAAATGCCATCCTTAAAAGTAATAATCATAGGACCATATGATAGATTAAAGACCATAAAACTTTAATTAGAGACCATTCTTTTTATCCTGTATTTTTAATTTAGTATCACAATAGAGCATCCAAATTAAGATTGCTCAAAAGCATAGACAATTAATAATATAATACATTCATAGATAATTTGTAATTGATACGTATATAGAATTATCATCTAAAAAATCAATGCATTGTTTATACAGCCCCTTTGCAAAAAAAAAATAATCTATAACAAAATAAGATAATGCTTCTCTATCTAGCCAAAAATCTAATGTTCTTTCAAATCTTCGTATTCAATTTTGTACTTCAATGTTTTGTCCATACCAAAAACTGCAAAATGTATATGGAAACAAAAATGATTATGCCAGAAAATATATAAATCTACTATAAATAATTAATTAAATCTATAAATATTTTGATAACAAATCTTAGAAAAAGTATATGTCCTAGAGCAGACATGTCCTATCGTGAGTTATGCGTGATAAATTTTGTTGTTATTCCATAAACATTTGAGTTTAAAATGTACTTTGGATTCTGTAGGACATGTCTGCTCTAGGTATTCAGTTGCCTAAGTACTCTCTCATACACTTAAAAATCCTAGAATACTATTGCATTTCATGTCATGTCACTTTTTGCATTTCAATGGCATTTTGCATTCCTTGACTCAAAACTATAAATAATAATACTCACGGCTACCAACTTGGATTAACAATAGCTGCCAGCCAATTGGAATAAGGTTCATAGAAGATGGAAGTGAATGCTTTTCTGCTAGATGCATAACTTTTAGTTAGAAAGCCTGCAGACTAAATCAGGTGAGATATAACCCTACTTTGGCCAACTAAGTGATCTACCCACTGAAATAACTCATATCAAAGAATTATCTATGCTGAAGGCTTTCAAAGGAGAAAGAACTATTAAAACACGCGAGCTTATGGAATAACAACAAAATTTATCACGCATAACCTGATAAAAAAAAGTCAAGCAAAAGAGTAACATATTCCAACCAGAACTAAGCAATATAGAACTCTGCCTGCTCTGGAGCTATTTCTCGTACCCATCAAAGTTAAAAGAAAACAAAAGGCCATTTACAGAATTAAAAACAATAGGTACCTTGTAAATTCAACCGAGGGACAAAAACAAGAGGAGAACAAAAGAAACCAGAGGCTTTAAAATTTCCCTTGCAGAGTAGACATTTGGCAAAGAAACATGATAATTACAAATGGTATTTCTCGCACCCATCAAAGTTACTGTGCCCGTAGAGCCTGTATGGAGTACCAAAATCTATTCAGAACATGATAATTACAAATGGAGAGACTTATGATTAAGAGCTCAGGAAAATAGCGGCTTGCACAAATGCAAGGATATGAGGAGGAAGCTAGAAATTCAACCTGCAAAGGTTAACTTTGGTACTCAGCTAAAATGTGAAATGAAAGGTCTCTAATGGAAGGTTTTTGCCACTTTGTCTAAGCTGAGTTAATCCCTAAGCATGTCAATTGGAAACCAAAAGGAATGAATGAGCTCAATGAACAAAACAAGCTGCAAGATTATCTCTCTTATGACATGACAAGATATGAGCTATTTAAATGTGAAACAAAATCACTGACCAACAAATTTTTCTAATATTTATTATTTGAAAATGACAAACTGACATATCACTTTTGCCTGTAGGAGAAGCCAACTCTGCAACTAAAAGCCATCTTTGATGGACTTGATCAAACTCCCAGACCTGTGAAAATTTGCTACCTAAATTAGTTCAGATTTTTGAAGCTGTATATTTTTTCACAGGCATTGAGGATAAATTACTTTGTTGACTAAATTTCTTATAGACAAAAATTACTAGAATAATCAGAGAATTATACTTTATATTAATAGATGATAGTTAATTACTCTGGTTGCTCCAGTTAGTCAAACACACCAAATATAAAAAGAACTCCCACTTGGAATGAAACTTGTAATTAGCAAAGGATCCAAACAAATTAAATTCAAAGCAATGTTGTTAAAATTAGCTTAATTCAATTGCACTTTAGATTTGAGGCTTAGTCATTCTTTTCTAACCTTTAAAACCAAATTATCATTTTTATCCTAGTATATCCCTTTTCCACAAATAGAACCATGAAAATTATAAAAAACATCACTTTTCCCCTTAATCAAGGGTTTTAGTTAAAGCAACACTTTTTTGTGGAGATTATTGGTGAAGATGCCTTAAGCTTTAAATCTCTTGCTTTGGCTAGAAAGATTTGATAACAATCTTTGGCTATAATTTCATTATTTTTCATCTTATAGTTCAATTTAGAAGGAAACAGAAAAGAGATACTTGCCAATGCTTTATCAGCCATCATCTTCCGTATTGAGTATGCCAACCTGTAAGCCAGTGAGGCATACAACTGAGATTAAAAAAGGCACAAGAGAATGGGAAAACTAGTACCTCAACGTCAGCCGCAAGAATTAATATTTCAAAATAGAAGCAAAAAAAAAGTAAAAAGAACAAAGCCAGTTACAAATTGACATGAGTTAATTGAAATTATAGCTAATTACCAAGCTCAATAATTAGCCAACTGAATCCCAAGCTACATAAAAAAATTTCATTAACTTGATGAAAATTAGATTTTCATTAACTTGATATAATCAAGAACAATTTAACTTCCCAAATAAATGGCAGTGGGCATAGCATCAAAACAAATTTAAGCACCTAATAATCTAAAACAGCAATGACAATTAATAAAAAAATACCATGAGTAAGCTGCAACTGCTCTCTAGGCGGAAGCAGAGTAGTAAGAAAAGGAGTCCTATCTAAAGCCTAGATTAGAATGGTTGTGCCCACCATAACAATAAGAAGAAGAGAGAATTGTTTCCACTTGTATGTGGAAAAGCCTCCTTTCATCCTAATTTCACATGGAAACAAATCAACATACAACTAGTTCATTGAGTAAGTTTCAAAGTCGATACTACATTCTTTTGAATAATTATTATTCAATATGTATCATAATAATTTAGTCCAAAAAGTGTATTAATTAAATAAATATTAAGAAAAATTAAATAAAAACCTGGGCAAAACCTATTGCAAACCACCCTGGAGTGCAGAAGAATTCAGATAACTACATTGTCTACTTTGCTAGAAAAGACAAAATTAAATTAACTGAAAACAAATTGAATTTATGGAAATTAAGAATTTAATATACTCATCTCTGACCGATGGCATCAACTATCTTCCCACTTAAAATTGCACCTATCAATCCTCCAATAGTCATTATTGAACCAAAAATAGAGTATTATTGCATTAGAAAGGCTCAATTCTTTCATAATTTTGGATTGTGTCGGTGACAAAAGGCCCATCTGAAATGAAATTCCCAATAAAGTTGATGAGAAAATGTATAGGTAAAGATTTATTTATAGCTCAGTCGTAGAAGAAGGAACCGCAGACAGCTACAAAGGTGAAAAAGACAAGAAGAAGAGTATTGATCTCTCTCCATAACCTATTAATTTTGTTGAAAACTATAAAAACTAAACGTTGATATATAAGAGACTTTGTGTTCGCATATAAAGAAAGAAATCAGACAAGTATTTAAAGGCTTTTTTGGGTTTTTTTAATGTATTGAATTTTGTGTTCATCATTGCTTTTCTTATTTTCTTTGTCACCTCCAACTCTCAATTTATACTAATTCATGCAACACTTTAAAAGGTAATACAAACTCAAAGTAGGGCCAGCTCTTGTTTCTTCTCTAACTTTTAATTTTTAAGTTAGTATACAAGCCAAATTTCTTATGGGTGTGAGGACCCAAGATTTAATTATTTCCAACATGACAGCCAACACAAGTCATGAAATCAATGGTCTGAGTATATCAACAATCAAAAAGAAATAAACTGTATCAAAAGCAAGTTTTAAACCTATAGATGCCAAATGCAAATAGGATTGGATTACTATAATTTTTAGCCATCATATAGCATGAAAAAACCAGCAACTAACTTGTAATAAACTCCTAATTGATTACAGCAATGACAAAAACAGCAATTAGATAACAAAAAAATCAGATATAAAATAGCAAAATGCTTGAACCAGTTAAAGATTCTGAAAAAACTAACAAAAAGAACAAAACTTTGCAAGTGAAAAATTCAAATAAAATCAAGAGAAATAATCAAAAATCAAATTTAAATAGTACCCGAAACTGGCATCCACTAAGTATCCAAGCCCCATTGAACTACAAAGGAAGCTCACCGACAGAAAAACTGATGTTGATCCTATTTTTAGAAATGCAATTTTCCCTATTTGTGTCCCGAAAATACCTTTGCTGGAAGCAGAGCTTGGTCTGAGCCGCAATATCATGGTTTCTTATAGAAATCTTAAGTCCACGAAGACAAGAATCCATCCACTCTCTTTTCACCTTCAATCGCATCCTTAATAAATAATCACCAATGGGACAACTAGAGCTCGAATGGTGATCTGACACAATGAATTATCATAAGAAATTATCATTTTCCCCATCTGCTGTACCTATTCATCATCCATCATAAAAAAAATTCAAAATAAAATCAACTTTAAGGAACCATACATTATACAGATAGATTTTATTATCCCTACGAGAGATTTGCAAAAATTGAGAGAAAACCTAATTTGCTGCAAAAACAATTGAAAAAAGAAACAGAAGTTGAAAGGGAAATGCAGGGCTGCTTAGGAGAAGCAAATCAGGATAAGATTTCGGTGTGGTTTCGTTGTTCATTCATCGACGGGATAAAGTCACCTTTTCTAACCCTTCTTTTCTAGCAAAGAAATGAAGAATGAATGATCTTTTTCTCAGTAACCAAACACAAAGGAAAATAATACGAAAAAATAACACAAAGCAATTCTTACCCGTCTTCACGGTAGCTGTCGATGGTGGAGCATATTATCTCAGAGTTATCGACGGTAGAACAAAGCATATCGGAGCTTTGGACGGTGAAGCGAGGAAGCTTCCATCGATGGAAAGCAGAGCCAGTATGGGGTCTAAATCGAGTGAAACTCATCTGTTAGGGCAGAGGAAGTTTGTTATGAACTAAAAAACAAAGAAAATGCACAAACATGTTTCACTTAGGAGTAGCGTGGGTTTATCCCGCCTAGATTTTTTAGTTTTGAGGACCAGAAGTTAATAGCTTTTAGGACTAGTTTTTTTCCCCTCACAAATAATATGTATTAAATTGAAAGTTGATGACCGTATGAAAAAACTTGTCTTTATTGATATATTTTTAATGACCAGAAAATCGACCCGTAACTGTGGTCTTTAATAAGCCTTTTTTTGTAGTGCTATTTCATTTAATTTTTTAATTTTAGTATGAAATTTATATTAGGTAACTATATAAATTTAAGGAATAGTGAGAAATAATTTAAGATAACAATGTAAAATGGTAATTTAACATGAAATAAACAAGAAATGAGGAAGAAATTAAATTTAGAATGAGAAATCATAGTAGGGCCGAATTGTACATAATGAAGTATAATATAGTAAATTGATATTAATTAGTAAATCAAGCATAAAATATGTTATGATAAATTAAAAGAATATAATTAGAATGACTTGGGATTAAAATAATGTATGGATACCATGTTCATTATATAAACACAATGATGTACAAATGGAAATAAAATATTAATGGTGAAAATTAAATGTATATTAATACATGAAGGCCTAAAATAATTATTAAAGCATGTTAAGCATAATAATATAAGAAAAAGCATGGGGAAAGTGTGAAAAGTTGTCTTGGCCGAATTATGTGTTAAATAATATATTATGCTTATGTGATAATTATTGGCATATTGAGTATGAATTGAATAATACAAAGCTGAATAAATATAATTTGGTTGATTTGTACTAAAAATAATCACTACAAGAAAAATGCTCTTTAACAAAGGAAAATTCGGTCATTAAAAATTAAAATCCAGTCGTTAAAATACCATAACGACCGAAAAAATCGGGTCGTCATCGATCGTTAAAAGCCCCGTCGTTAATAGTATAGACAACCGTATTGATATCCGGTCGTTAAAGGTATTAACGACTGGCACAAATTCGGACGTTAAATATAAATTTTTAGCGATGAGATTTCCCTTCGCTAATTGTGTTCTGCTTTTAACGAAGGAAATTTCGGTCGTTAAAAAATCCTTTTAACGGACGATTTTTCCCTTCGTTAATTGTTTTTCACTTTTAGCGAAGGAAAATTCGGTCGTAAAAGTTAACTTATAACGACCAAAATTTTTCTTTGTGGATTGTTTATATCTTTTAACGAAAGAAAATTCGATCATTAATGATTACAAATGGCGATCGGATTTTTCATCATTAAATGTAAATCTTATCATTATAAATAATTTTATTTAAATATTTCACGTACACCCCATTCACACTCCCACACATACATACATATCCAAAAATATAATAAATACTCTTTTCATAAATTGCAAAAAACTAATTACAAAGTATACCAATATTTCGAAATTGTTTAACATTTTATTTGTCACATATAAATTTATTTAGAAAAATAGCTCATTGCTATACCAACATCTATCTAGCTAGAATTTAAAAAAAATGAATAATGAGCATCAAATCTTCGTTGTCCATTGATAAAAAAACCTGTAAACATAAATTTATAGTTAATATTCATTTATAAAGGCAGGAGATCAAATGGCTAAGAAAGTAAAAATAATAATAAGTTTAATAATATATTAACAACATATTGCAAATGAAATAGGATGAAAATTTATGTAAAAAGACTACAGAAAATACATGTAAAATGCAATCACAATCATAAAACAAGAAATTATTAATATTTCAAAGAACCATATATATGCTGCTATATACTTAAAAAATATTATAGAATTTTTTATACTCTGGAACATATTTACTTACCTATTAATGGAGTCTTTTTTTTTAACTTGGTATTTGGAATTATGGCAGAAGAGTTACTTATTGCTGTCAGTGTTGGGAAAAAGTTCTATAGAATGTAACAACTATGCTAAAATAATTGTTTATTGAAAGAAAAACAAGATAGACACAATTAATATGATGCATCAGAACTATCTTCTTATCAAATCTTACAATCCTATGTGATTTCCCTTTCTCTAGAGCAGATATGAGGTATTATGTATCCCATATTTTGGCCTCTAAAAGAAGTTAAAGTCAACATGACTTGCATTTTACAAACTTATTTACCCTAAAAGCAGGACCTATATCTGCAATGAGATTCGCAGAACCATAATGTCTTTTTCTTCAATTGATTAAAAAAGAGAGCACACAATGTCATCATTTTTTTAGTCATGCAACAATATGCGTAGAGAATCACATACACCTAAAAGTTAGCAAACTTAACTATTAGCCTGTTAATGATGTTGATCCCCCACCGCAATCATTGTGAATTATCTGAAAGCCACTGACTGTTCTCATCCATCCATCTAACAAATGAACTGGAGCTTGGTAAACCACCTCCACCATATGCCTTCATGTTTAGAAATCAAAAGGAAATTTGCTTTAATGATTTCAGCCAAAATAATAGCAACAATAAAAAAAGATACAATATCATTATTTTTCATGAAGCATATCTTGGCAACTTCCAAGGTGTCAGTAGCACTATCTGTACTCCTCAAGCACATTTTAAGATTATTTCTTTGCATGTAGACAACAGCTCCTATGGGCCTAAAGATGCCAAGGCATATACCATAAGTAATGCTGAATTATGGCAAAATTAGCACTCGGCTCAACAATAATTAACAAATATGATGTACCAACTAACAAGATACTGCAGCAAAGTAGCAAGTTTATGGATGATAAATATCCAAGCTAACATCTAAATCTATCAAAATTTTTATTTTAGACGTAATTCAAGTCTTTGCTCAAACATTGAACTATTTGGATATACTTGTGCCCAAAATCAAGGAATTTTGAAAATAATATCAGGAATACTTCTTACAACTGAAAATAGTAACACACATGAGCAAAACATTCATTACCTTAGACCAGCTGTATCACTTTTTACACTCAGTTGCCTACCAATTTCATCACTTAAGTTGGAACAGCCATCTGCTCTAACTCCCTGTGATTATGGAATAAGATAAAATAAAGATAGCATACATGTTGTATTAGGAAGAAATTCCAAAGTTAAGTTTGCCAGCTGTAGGGGCGAGATTTGGAGAAAAAAATAGTGATGGAATACAGTGATCTTGTTAAAACCACCTCAAAAAATTGCCAATAAGAACACAAACAATAGCAATAGAACAGTTAAATATCTGGGTTTTGGTGATTAGTGGCTTTTGGCTAATCTCAAATGCATCGGCAGTTGACAAAGATAACAATCCAGGAGACACCGAGGAATCAAATAAAATCATTTTGTTCTTATCATCCCGAGCAACCTTAAAAGACATAAAAAGAGGAAGGGTAGATACCTTATTGGGGAAAGGGCAGTGGATCCCAAGAGCTTTGCTAAATCCTGAGAATTGACCAAAAGAATTAACCATGAATGTAATCACAGTTTCCCTAGCACTAAACTTTGGTCAATTAATAGATCATAGCTTAAAATATAATTGGAAAAAAATTTAGAACTCCAGACGTCACATTGTTTACAATTGCGGCTGCAGACAAAAATATAAATTTTGATACTCTTTATGGTACCCGCAACTAGTAAAGCACATTATAGCACCAAAATCCTAAATATGTTAACAATCAATTACATGCATACAGATTCCTAAAGATCTTATTTCTGCCCCTTTGTATTGAACATTGATAGTGAAAAAATGAAAGACAAAATTTAAAAAACTATCCAGCAACTATGTTGTTTTAACTTATCAAACACGGTTAGGTACTAAAATAGAGTAGAGATCAATTCAACCTACATGATGGAGAAATGGAACTCACATTGTAAGTGTTATGTAAAAAAATAAAAGCATTTTTGAATTATTCAAATATGTATTTCTTCTCCAATTTGGAGCAAATAAAGCTACAGGGTCTTTATGCAAAAAGAAAACCAAATCAGAATTATTCCAATATAAGATAAATCACCTATCTCCTAAACACAACAAAAATTATCCATGGAGACTAAATCGGAAAATTATCCAGGAAATATGGACAAATCTTGTAAATAATTGAACTTTTTTGACACCCCAACGGAAAAAACTTTAAAGAAAAAAATAAAAGAGAAAGAGCTCTTACTGGACAAGATCTTGAAGTTGTTGAGCCCTAGTGCGAGGATTAATGCCCTTGCGTAGAACATTATCCTACATATGCAATCCATTCACACGTATCTAATCCTTAACCCAATCAATATCCTCTTTCATTAGCAACATTCTCTCTTTTTTAAATTCTCCTCTGTGGCGTTGTAGAGAAGCACAAAAAGCTAAACAATCACAAGAAGATAGAGAATAAAGAAGAAAGAAAAGCATAACAGCAGTCACAGAGACCGATAATACTAGAACAAGAATTAGAATGAATATTCCCTTCTGTGTCGGCGCTAATGCTAAGATAGCCATTAACTTCTACTTCTATCTCTCATTCTAGCTTACAGTTCTTGTGGGCTTGTCAAAAATAAAATATATTATTTAAGCAATAGTTTTACAAATATCGTTACCAACAATGGTATTGCAATTTCATAGATTTATTTTTCAATCCATAGAAATAATCAAAACTAAAGCCTACTAAAATTATTTTCCTAAATCCACAGAAATAAGTCATAGCATCCAAATGGAAGAGAGAGAGCTTACCTGAAACTTGGGATGGATTTATCAAATGGAAGAGAGCAAGCTGCGAAAAAGGGATGCAGAGCAGAAAAAGAAAATTAGGGATTTGGGAGTTTTTAAGATTTTGTTAACAAAAAATTTATGAAAGTTAAACAAAACGAACAGAAAATTAGAAAAACTAAAATCAAAGGTAATTTATTAGGAAAAAATTGAGCCAAAGAAGATGGAGATTGAGACTCATTTATGGCCGGCGACTGAATATTGTAGAAGACGATGAAGCAATTGCAAAGGAACCAATCAATGAAACAGAGAAAGGGGTAAAAAAATAGAAAATGGGTATTCTGGGTTTGCGTTTTCTCTTTTTTTCCACCTTTTATATATTTTTTTGTTTTATTTTAATAAAATAATTGAGAATTATTTTGGGGTAAATGGTTTTGAAGTCCCGTCATTTTGTTTCAATGTAACAATGTCCGGATTTTGAGTCCTTTAATGGCCAGAATTAAACCCTTCGTTAAATAATAATAAAATTTAAGTTCTAACGATCGGATTAATTTACCTTCGTTAATTGTAACTTTTTACGGCCGAATTGTTATCCCTTCGCTAAATTTTGGTCGTTATAATTCAGTTTTCTTGTAGTGAATATAGGAATATAGAAATTAGTATGAATACATAATGTTATACATGTAATGAATAAAGACATATTAAGGTAACATATATACAAATTGGTGAGTGTATTCATAATTTGATAATAGAAATATAAATGGCATGAAATAAGATGAGAAAAACATATAGTATATGAACATCACAATGTGGATGAATGGTATAGTTGTTGAAAATGCCATGCTTATATTATATTTATATGTTATTTATTATATACAATATGGATTCATACGTAACGTGAACAAATGCATGGAAAATGAGGATATGTATTATGCTATATAATGGCAATAGCGTAAGTTTTAAGGTAAAAATATAATATGATATAAGGTAATAAGTTGCCCTTATAGTGCACAATGAATAATTCTGGATACTAGGATATAATGGTTAGCCATAGGGATCTATATACCGCGGTTGATTTATACCGACAGATAGATAGTATATTATGATAGAGGTCTCGCTCATATAGTTCATACAATCATACAGTACTGAGGTTGGCTACCCTTGAGTGGTCATCTCATATACAGCCAGACAGTTCTCGTCCTGCATATCCGATTCGAGAATTTTTAATGGTCATCACTAGGGGCAAAATGATATTTATACAAGAAAATAAAAATTAAACAGTAAATTAAGTAAAAAGAATGTCATAAGGACAATAGAACGAGAAATAATATGAAAAATTGAGATTAGTAATTCCATAAAGGAAAAAACTATAAATATATAAGAAAATAAAAATAAAAGACTATATTATGCAAGAGGGATGTCATAAAGTTAAATAAATAAGAATTGAAGTAAGAAATGTAATTAATTGTACAAAAGGGGTAAATTGTAATTATGCGAGAAAATAGGGATTAAAAAGTAAATTAGACATAAAAAGAAGTCATAAAGGTGAATAGATAAGAAACAAAGAGAAAAACATGATTAATAGATGCAAAAAGAATAAAAATATAATTATCCTATAAAATGGGGCAAAACTATAATTTTGACATCGATATAGTAATTTAAGAAGTTAAATTGATTGAATAAATCAAAAAGGATAAAATCGTAAGTAGTAAAAAGTATAGGGAACAAAACATAATTTGCCATCTCAAAGACATGTACAAGGACTAAAATGTAAATTTAATAACTAAGGAGAATTAGAAGTCAAAAATAACTAAAATAACCAAAATTGTAGTTAAATAAGATAAAATAAGGTGATAAGAAATTATAGGGACCAAATTGTAACTTTCTAATTTAGTAAAGAAATAAGTGAAATTAAGTAAGAAAAATATGTTTTAAGAAAAAAATAAAAGCAAATAAAGTCAAATGGATCAAAAGAAAAGACAAATGAAGTCAACATGATGAATAAATAGTTTAGGAGCCTAATTGTAATTTTACATTTAAGTAAGAATTACATTAGATTTAATAAGAAAAGATTGAATATAAAAGTAATTAATGAAATAGGAACAAATTCGAAATTAAATTGAGTCAAGTATGAAGAAATAAAAAAGTTAAGGAACTAAATTATAATTTGATATTTGAATAATAATTATATGGAAATTAATAAGAAAAATAAGTATCCAAATGATCAAATAACAAAATTAGGGAAATAAAAGATTAAATTGATTTAATTAGCCAAAAAGTAAAATAAAAGGGATAAGTTGGTAATTTATCCTTACATAAAGGAATGTTGGAAATTAAATTGTAAATTAAAGAGTAAAAATGAAATAAAGGATACATTAGAGTAATTAAGGATAAAATGTTCAATAGAAAATAAAGTTCAGACATGAAGATGTCAAAAAAAGAAGTTGAACATATTTAATATAAAAATGGTAAAATTATAATTTAGTTAAAAAGATGAGAAAATAAGGATGAAATTGAAATTTTAGTAAAGGAAACAAATATGAGGACTAAAATGAAAGGAAATAAAATTTCATGGTAAAAATCGTTAAAGAGGAGAAAAGAAGGGTAAAACTGTAGTTATGGAAAAAGAGACAACAAAAACATCAATTAAGTTAGAAAAGGAATTTAAATGTTAATTTAGCAAACTACAAATCTAGATGTCATATAGAGTAAACTAAATCAATTCAAATATCATTTTAATAGAAATAAAGATTTAAAGGAGAATGACATAAAGAATGAAAACATTACGAGTAATTAAGAAATCAGGTGCAATAAAGTATTAAACAGTAAAAAAAGAGAGGAATTTATATTGGCACTGAAATTGAACTACTTAAATAATATATCCAATAAAACTAAATTTATGAAATATGACAAGAAGTGAAATAAATAAAATAGTTAAATTAATAATAGATGAGGACTAGTGAAAAAGTAAATAAAGATGCAGGGACACAAAGGTAATTAAAGATTTAAAATTTAAAGTATCAACGTTCAGACAGTAGAAAGGCAAAAATGAAAGAAGATACCGTTAATAAGGATTAAATAGTACCAGAAACACATATGTAAATAAAATAGATAGGAAAAATAATAACCCAAATAAAATATAAATAAATTATTTAAATGAAATTTTGTATAGTTGTATCCACCACAAGATAACAGTATTGCTTAACTTGTGATTTGTTAACTGCGTGCAGGGACAAGAAGTTAAGGACGCGATGAAAAGGAACGAATTGGCATGTATATGGGATGTGAGTGTGGGTATGAAGATTAGGCAACTCCTCCATAGAAAAATAGCTTGTAATAGCTGACATTATGATGTAAACAAAAATGGTAGCATAATTACATATATCTATATATTTGAAGATGTGTGTATAGAATTTTAATAACTGTATTGTAATGATGAGATGGGTGTTTTTAGAAGTGCAATGAGTATTCTGAAGTTCTGGAGGTGGAGGTTGCTTTTGGGAGTGCTATTTTGTCTATTTGCAAGTTTGGGCAGTACGGTTCATAAGTCGTTATGCTATTGGTATTTGTATTGAGTGAATAGTGACCATATGAAGTTGGAAAAATAGTATACAGTATATGAAAATAATGAATAAACTGACGGCATTACAAGGTTTGCTAACAAAATGACGCTTTATTATTTTTATCAAAAATTTTTCCATTGAAGATATACAATTATCACGAGGTTGTGAGTGAAGATGATGATGATGATGAAGACGACTTGGATGATGTGGACCAAGGAGAAGATATGAACACATAGCATTTGGTTTTGGCTCAGTTTGATAAGGTACAATTGATTTATGATTAGCTATTAGACCATAAAAGATAATGAGCACTCGTCATTTTTTTCAAAATCTTTCTCCTTTTCTGTTAGGATATACGATAAATGATAGCCTTGTCATGTTAACATTGTAATTTGTGGATAGGTGGCTTGTACTAAAAGCAGGTGGAAGTGCACACTCAAGGATGGCATTATGCACATAAACAATAAGGACATTCTCTTCCATAAGGTTTGTGTGAGACTTTTCTTCCACTCCACATTGCAATTCTGCCTAATATCAAATATTTGAAGATTCTCAAAATTTTGATCATGGTCATTTCTTTCAACTGCAGGCAACTTGGGAATTCAACTTCTGATTTTGCTAGAGAAATGTCTATTTATCATCAAATGTAGCATTTTGTTAGAAAATGCAAATTCTGAGGTGTCAATCGAAGTTGCACTAATTTTCTATAATTGTTCGTAAGTGAGCTTGGGGGAAGTGAGTGAGCTTTGATTGATTAAAAATGTCTTTTAAAGACAGGGTGGGATGGTTTGCCTATTGTATATAATGGAAGAGCTTTTCCAAGCAACTTGAAGAGTATCTTAAAGCTTATCATTCCACTAATGAAATTTGTAATTTTACCCATATATATAGTTGGACATTTTGTAGGAATTCATTTTTTTTCTTACACTCCTTTTTGAGCTGTGAATTACTGCCATGTGTTGAACTAGTGTTTGGTTTCAGGACTTGCCTTTGGTAGACTAGAATAAATGATTGTATTCGTATAATTTATTTTTTTCTTTGAAGTTCCTTTCTAGGTTTGAAACTTGTATGTGTTTACAAATAAAGGATAAAAGCTTGATGGTAAGAGAATTAATTAAGTTCTAACTTTTGAATAAAGCTAATCGAAATTTGTAACTTTGAGTGGATTTGAAATTCTTATAATACCATGGTTTCATATTTTACACTTATTTTGTTTAATTTGGCATGTTAGTGTTCTATAACCTGTTCTCATTCATTAGTTATTTCTTTTTTTGTTTCTTCAGTTCCCTTTTTGTTGAAAAGCATAAGTTGATAATTATGAAGAAAATCATAATTGAGAGTGCTGTTGTTTCTACTTTTGCATTTTATTTTTGAAAAAAAAAAGATAAACATGAGTAAACAAAGATCTAGTTTATTCTTCGCAATTAAATACTTGTACTGTTGTCTCTACTTTGTACCCTTCTTCCATTGGCATTTTATTAGCTAATATTCTAACTGATGCAGTTCCTTGTTTACTATTTTATACTTTTAGTTCTTGCTCTTTTTACCTACTTATGATCACTAACTAATCCTCCAAACATTCTGTAAATCATTAATAAATATCAATCTAGTCATTTGACATAGTTCTAATTCATATTGTGCTTGGAGATAATCAACAAAATAATAAAGTCGGTACTTTAGAGCAGCGAAAAATTATTGATATAAATACATGTAACTTCATTAAATAAACAATACTCGAGATAGAATAACACAGAGATTATGATTGAATTATAATAATTGACATTTATATTGTTAATTTGTGATTGTTTTTTCTTATTATGATATTTTTTAATGTAATAGATTTTAAATTTTAAATTTTATTAAATATTTATTATTTAATATTAATAATTAGATTATATATGTGTTAATATATATTATTGGATATTAGAACATTTTTTGAAAAACAAACAGAAAAGTAGCTTTTAAACAGTTTTTGAAAAATAAATAACAAAAACTAAAAATAGTTTCTGAATTTTAAAAAATAAAAAAATTACCAAACGCACCCTAAATATATATATTTATCATTTTTTATAAATTATAGAAAGCAGTTTTTAAAAGTAAACTACGAAACTACAAAATCCACTAAAAGAGGATTTCTCGGTTTCTTTTTTTCTTCACTTTTTCTTTTCTTTTATTTTTCTTCCTCTATTATTGATACATCCAGGTTCACATCTACAAACTCACATTCTATTTCTTTCTTCCATAGTCATTAGGACTCTTGTAAAAAATTGGATCGTCCATCACTGCTACTCATAACATGTCCAGCAAATATTAATAACTCCTCATCCAATCTTCCTTTTTTACCTACTCATAACATGTCCAACAAACACCAATAATTCCTCATCCAGTCTTCCTTTTTTACCTTTTTTGTTGTTTGAGATTTTTAATCCCTCCCAATTTATGGTAATTAACTTCACCAGCGATTTTAGTCTCACCATAGTTCGAACTATGCAGTTGTTAAACCGATCCCCAATATCAATCCTAAGATTGCTACTCAATCCGGTGTTTGGTCTCTCTATTGCCCATAGATTGAAATTCATAAGCGGTTTGCTCTCCGCTTTCTTAATTTCAATGCCATCATCATTTGAAATTCTATTTTTAAAGACCTTTTCAAAATTTTAGGGCAATACTTATTTACAATAATAACCATTCTGATTTTAAGGTAAAACTGGTTTTTCAAAAACATAAATAAAAAAAATCATGTTTTCATTTTTAAAGAATCGAAATTCATAAAACCACAACTATACCGAAGAGAGCCTAAGAATTTTTATTTTTTATTTTTAAAATTTAAAATTTATTTTCAAATTCTATTATTAAGAAATTATTTTACATATTTAAAAGTTGTATTATATTTTTAACTATTCATGGCGGCAATAGTGGTATAGCAGCTGTAGCAGTATGGTAGTAGTAGCGACTGCAGCAGTAGTTTCGTGGTGGTGGTGATAGCAATGTCGCGGTGGTGGTAGTGTCGCAGCAGCAATAATAGCAGTATGGGATGGCAGCAACGGTGTGTGGTGGTGGCCACAGTGACAACAACAATGTGATAGTGGTGGTGGCATGGTAGTGTGGCGGTGATGTAATTAAATTGTAAATAAATTAGTAGCAAAATTTTAAAAATCATATTTTGAAATTTTTTTATTTTATTTTAAATGTAAAAATTACTTTTTTAAACTTTTGCAGAAATTAAAAACGAAAAGCACTTTGAATGCAACATAATAAACCATCACTAACCTAAATAATGAATATTAGCGAGTCTCGTTATTATGACGAGTAGTTTTGTCTTGTTTCATAACAAGTTGTTATTTGTTTGCTTTTAGTGAATATGGCATCTTCGAGTAGAACTGATATTTCAGTTCTTGCTTCAATCTTTCACTAGATGAGGAAGAGGATGCAGGTATGATTTTGAAAGGGGATTCTGAAAATGATGTTTCGACAGAGATAAAGTTTACGCTTGTGGGTAGATTCTTGTCTAACAGAGTTATCAATTTCAATTCAATGAGATATACTCTGACCTTTTTGTGAGACCTGTGCAGGGAGTTAGCATTAATGAGATTAGCCTAGGCTTTATCTTGTTCCAGTTTTTCCATAAGTTAGTTATGCAAAGGGTCATCAATGGCATCCCTTGGACGTTTGACAACCAACTTCTATTGTTCTATCAACTGCAGGATAATAAGCAGCCAGCCACAATTCCTTTGAATGAAGTTGATATATGGGTGCAAGTTTAAAATATGCTTATTGTTTTTATGTCTTCCAGGGTAGGTGAATCGGTTGGTAATTATATTAAAAGGTTTCTTGAATCTGATCCTAAAAACTTTAAGGGTTCTTGGAATTCTTATTTGCATATTAGGGTGGCTATGGATGTTCGGAAAGCATTAAAGAGCAGTATGAAGATCAATAAGGAAGGCGTTTTATGGTTTCTTATCACTTTCAAGTATGAAAGGCTACCCATGTTTTGTTTCATTTGTGAAAAACTTGGGCATTCAGATGGATTTTGTAACTTGAGGTATACTTCGACTTAAGAGGTCCTTATAAAGCAGTATGACAATTCTTTACAAGTAGTCCCAAAATGTAACAACATGCAAATTGGCAATCATTGGCTATAAAATCCTGACCAGACTTTTTAGGAAGTTTTCGACAAAGATATGGCGGTTGACTAGAAGGAGTGCAATGATTATAGAGATAAGATCATAAGAGCTAGATGTCAAAATTATAGGATGTCATGTTTTAAAAATAACAATTTACAACATTGTGGCAGCAAATCAAGGAACGTGATTAGATTTAAGGGATTTGAAGGAATAGCTTATAAAGATAAGAAAAGTGGGGATTTGGTGATTTTGAAAGCTAAAGAAAAAGGCTTGAGAATGGTGGATCGACAACTGGGCCTCAACCAAATCTAGCCCAATGTAGTAGTATTAAAACTTAAAATTTGGACTTGGTAGGACCTGAGATGCAGGCCTACCCAGAATTATGAATTGTATCATTTGGAATTGTTGTGGGCTGGGTAACCCATATGCAATTCACATTCTAAAGGATTTTGTTGGAATCTATAAGCCTTTTTTATTTTTTTAATTGAAACTCTTTGTTCTCAGTCTCTTATTAATGAAATCAAACTTATTTTGGGCTATAAAGGGTGTTTTGTGGTTAATAATTTGAGCCATAGTAGAGGTTTAGCTGTTATTTAGAGATATAGTAAAGATGTTAATCTCCTGGCATATTCTTAGAATTTTATTGACTTAGAAATATTTCAGCAACGAACATCTCAAAAATGGAGGTTGACTAGCTTTTATTGACATGCTAAAAGAAACTATAGAGCAAGATCCTGGGATTTGCTCCGTAAATTGGCTAAAGTTTCAGAGTTGTTATGGTGTTGTTTGAGGGATTTTAATAATTTACTTTGTAGCAAGGAGAAAAGAGGAGGCTGTGTATACCTTGCTTTATTGATAGAGGGATTTAACAGAGTTGTTTCATATGCAGGACTTGTTGATTTAGGCATAGAAGGATATCCATTCACCTAGAAGAAGAGCAGAGGTACTGCTAGTTGGGTTGAAGAACCTTTAGATAGAGTTTTTACCTGTTTTAAATGGATGGATATTTTAAGGACTTCAGAGTGCAGAATTTGGGCTTTTCTTTATCAGATCATTATCCACTCTTGCTCTCTCTCACTAAAAGCTCTTATCACCGTGGTATAACTAACTCTCTAGTTTTTTGATTTGAGAATTCTTGGCTGCTGGATAGTAATTTCTTCACCATTATTCATATAGCATGGAATACCCCAAATTTATTAACTTTTAATGTTAAAATTGAGCACTGTGCTAGAGTCCTACAAGATTGGGGAGGAAGATTTATGAAGGACTTTCAAAAAAGATTAAAGCACTATAAATCTAGAATGAATATGTACCGAAATAGGAGGGATCAAATTTCAATTCGACGTTTTCAGCTAGCCAGATAAGAATTCTTTAAAGTTCTTAGTCAAAAGGAATCTTTCTGGAAACAGAAAGCCAAAATATTATAGCTAAAAAAAGGTGATGTGAACTCCAAATACTTTCATGCTTATACTTCTAAGAGAAAATGAAAGACTAAAATTGATATGCTGAAAGATGATGAAGGATGAAGGTTTGAATGGAGAATGGGGTTGGGAAATCATATCTCGAGATATTTCCAGAATATCTTCATGTCGCAACATACTGAAGATGGCGATATTATAGATTGCATTAACCCAACAATTTCTGAGGATTAAAATAGTCTTCTTCTTGCACCTTTCTCCATAAATGAAGTTAAGAATGTCCTCTTTGCTATGCATCCAGACAAATCCCTAGACATTAATGGTTTTAATCCAGACTTCTACCAGTATTGTTGGACCATTATTGGTATTGATGTGTCAAACTTATATATTCAGATCATTTAAATTGCAACTACCCTACAGGGTTTGAATGACACTACCATTGTTCTTATTCCAAATAAGAGGAGTCCCGAAGTTTTCACAAACCTCAGATCGATTTTTTATGCAATGTTATGTATAAAATTATACTCAAGATGCTTGCAAACAGACTAAAAAGTGCCTTACCTAAGGTGATTACTAAAAATCAAAGTGCTTTTGTGGGTGGTAGACTTATCACGGATAATGTGTTGGTTGCTTATTACATCTTGCACACTTTTAGAAGGAAAACTCAAAGGAATACAGGGTATATAGCACTCAAATTTGATATGAGCAAGGCATACGACTGTGTGGAATGGGTTTATTTGGTGAATATCATGAGGAAAATGGGTTTTCACTAAAGGTGGATCATGCTTATCATGATGTGCATCTCAATGGTTAAGTTTTTTATGACACATAGCCAGTTTGTTTTAGAGCCTATTATCCCTGGTAAAGGCCTTTAACAAAGTTGCCCATTATCACCATATTTATTCATCATACGTGCTAAGAGGTTGACAACTTTGCTAAATAGATGTCTACTAAATTCTTTTTCAAGTAATTTAACTTTTACCTATTCTTAGTTACACCTTTCTTAATCTTAACTTACTTCAATTAACACAAAACTATATCTTATTAAGATTATAATCATGCATTAACCTAAGTAATTTAACCTAAGACATTAGAAGAAAATTTGGAAATAGCAACGGAAAAATAGCAACGAAAATGATTCCGTTGCTAAATTAGCAACGGAAAACCAATTCAGCAACGAAAAATAATTTTCGTTGCTAAAATTGGTTAAACTTTGTAGATTTAGCAACGAAAAAATTTTTGGTTATCTTCCGTTGCTAAAAGTGGAGGAAATTTTTGGAGAAAAAATTTAGCAACCAAAATTAGCAACGGAATTACTATTCCGTTGCTAATTAAGGAGCCAATAGATAGCGGAAAAAATTGGAATGAAAAATAGCAACAAAATATTATTTCCGTTGCTAATTTAGCAACGGAGTATTATTTTAGCAACGGAATTTAATTTTCGTTGCTATTTTAGCAACGGAAGATAATTCGGTTGCTAAATAGCAATGAAATTTATTTTCGATTATCATTTTATTTCCGTTGTTAAATAGCAACCGAAATTTAATTTAGTTGCTAATTTTCATTTTCAATGAAAACTAATGTGAATAACACTCCCAAATTTAGGCTCAAATTTAATTTTTTCTATAACATTTATAATTAAATAATACTTTTATAATAATATATATAAAAAACTAATGGAATAATGCTAATAATATAAAAAATTAAAATAAAATAAATAAAAATATATTTAAAATTGGGAAAAATATTTATTTACACAACTCAATTTTACGAACCACGTGTTTCACAACTAAATTTAACAAAAATAACTTATTATCAGTATGAACTTGATAATGTGCATATATTATCCAACTAAATTTAACAAAAATAACTTATTATCAGTATGAACTTGATAATGTGCATATATTATCTGTTAATGTTCACAAAAGTGTAATTATTACCTTCATTAAATTTCTTTGATACACAAATTTTCTTTATTAAATAAATTTACACGTGAAATTAATTAAAAAAAAAAGTTCAAGTGCCAAAGAAATTTAGAAGAGTAATAAGTGTGTTTTTGTCAATATTATTGGATAATATGTGCCATTGCTAAATTTAAATAGGAAATAATTTGTTTATATCAATTCTAAGTGTGTAAACAACATTCGTAAAGTTAATATGTAAAACTTATCAATTTATGTAATTTAAGCGTGTTTTTATGATTATCTCAAAATTTAATTGTGCAATTAACTTGATTTAAAAAAAAAAATATCAACCATATATATCAACTGTGTTCAGTGCCCGCTATATATGCCTTCATAACTTGCCTTACAAAATCCGATTATGCACATCTACACCTGTCCCTAAAATCAACCCCCACCACAAATTAATGCTACACACTTCTCCCTTAATCATTTCCAAATCACCCATTAATTTCAAATT
Source organism: Excoecaria agallocha (assembly GCA_037975025.1). Lineage (NCBI taxonomy): Eukaryota > Viridiplantae > Streptophyta > Magnoliopsida > Malpighiales > Euphorbiaceae > Excoecaria > Excoecaria agallocha. The sequence goes on along the minus strand of JBBPFJ010000087.1, from coordinate 502,327 downwards.
CAACTGATCATGACACTTCATTAATCTCCACCAAAATAATGGATTTATAAATTTTTATAGAATTATTATTTCACATCCATGACAAAATTAGGAATTAATCCACTATGGAGGAAATGATTAATTCAACTTAATGTTCAAGATTAATCACAGCATAAGATCATCTACAGTCGTATTGTTGAAACTCTTAAATGCTTCTCAGCTCATCTGTATTTAAATTAATTACAATATATACTTGATTAATTTTAAAATTAGTATTAGGAAATCAAAACTAACCTCATTAAATATTTACAATATTAACGAGGAAGTTAATAATTATAAGTTGCTTCCGTTTTTTCAATTTTCAGAAATTAAATTTGAGCCTAAATTTGGGAGTGTTATTCACATTAGTTTTTAGATCAAGACAATAAGATACTAGTGGTGTTAAATTAAAAGACATTTTAATTTACAAATCACAATTAACATAATAATAATAATAATAATAATAATAATAATAATAAAAGAGATAATTATCTAGGACAAAAAAAAAGAAAAAAAAAAGGTCTCTATATATTTCGGGTAATAAGCGTGGCCACCAAAAACAAAAACCAAATTTAATTAAAAAAAAAAAAGAGAAAGAAGTATCAGTGAAGGGAAAACGGGGAAAGAAAAGAAAAGGGGGAGAGGAGCAGATCGGGATCGGAAGCAGGGGGTGTCGCCGCTCATCGCCGATCAACGGCAAGCTACCAGCGTTATCCTTTCGTCGTCACCGCCGATCCTCCACCGCCAATCTATCCTCCATTCATGGTGTTATACTCTTCCTTTCTCGCCACAACCGAATGGGTATCTCGGTTCCAGCCCTCTCTGCGGTGAACCGTGGCAGCAGATGGTGACACCGCTGATACCGGTGAGTCCCCAAGGACGAGGTGCCCATCCTGGAGTCCTCCGTCCGTTCCTACTTGCCAGTATGGAGTAGATCGGAAATGGTGTGGCGAGTTGCTCCGAGGTAGATTCCGGCCACACCGTAGCTCCTTGCAGCGCGTAACCACCGGCAATGAGTTCTTGATGATCCTGCCTTCGCGATGGCAGTGTTGGTGCAGCTCCGATGAGGCTCCGGTGAGCCTCCGGTAGACGAAAATGCTGAAATTTGACACCGAATGGTATGTGATCACCAAATTTATTTCTAAAGGTTTGTTTAATTAATTATGAATTATTAGTGTTTTTTATTATTGTTTCATTTCGTATAAAATCCTATGCTTCTGTGGTATGAATCATTGTGCGAAATGTTTTGTTAGTTGAGCTTGGATTATCTAATATTCAGTTTTGAATTTAGTATTGTGATTACAATTCAAAATTTAGAACATAATAGGGTAAGAAATTGTAATCACTGTTGGTATTTGGTTGTGAGTGGGAAACACTTGAAGTGGTAATTGTTTGTAATTTTAGTCAATTGACCGAAACAAATATTATAAGTGAGCAATTGGAAGAATAACGGGATTAAGTAAAGGTTATTTGATAATTTTAAGAGGCTTATGTTTGAGGAATCAGAACTGTTAACTTTTAAAGATTGCAGGAAAACTAAATTTCATAATGAACAATGGATGTGTAAAGATTTAGCTATATCTAAGTTTGAGCAATGACACTAATATCTAAAAATTTAGCATGTGTCTTTAAAGGGTTAAGGTTGCTAAATTTTATATATATTTATATTTTAGTGTTTGCATGTGGGAGAGATAATATTTGGCAAAATATTTTCAGCAGCACCAACATGAAACGTTAAGAGTGATAGCTTTGAATTTTGGAATATGCAGGTTCAAAATCCACACAGTATAAAATACAATGGTACAGTTCAGGGCTTGAAATACATATGGAGAACAGAGGGTTTCAGAGGATTGTTTAAAGGCAATGGCACTAATTGCGCTCGCATTGTTCCAAATTCAGCAGTCAAGTTCTTTAGTTATGAGGAAGCGTCCAAGTATGCTTTGGTGCTTCCTTTCTGCAGTTTTGATAGTTATTTAAGCTTGCTTTCCTATTGTATTTGGAATCTGCATGTTTATATGAACATTAACTTATGTGTTTTGAGATTTTCCTCCTTTTTTCTATTCAGTCTTATTTCTGCCTAATAAAATTTTCTTCCTTGTTGCTCAATATTCTTGAACAGGGGTATACTATGGATTTACAGGCAGAAAACTGGAAATGGTATGATGATTCCTTTATTCCCTTTCTTAGAACACTCGTTATACTCGAAAATTTCCCTTTGTTATAAAATTGTTTGGTATTTTCCTATTTGTGACTACTGCTTCCATGCAACTATCATTTAAATTCTTATCCTAATGTCCTTACTGCGGTGCTTGCATTAAGGAACTTGATTGAGTTGCAGGCATTATGTGTTTTGTTGATAGCATTTGTTGGTTGTTGTGGCATTTGTGAGAAAAACAAAATAAATCAGAGGATTTTAGAGTGGAGGGTTGTGTATGCATCATCATGACTATTTTAGTTGTTGTGGCTGTGCATGGTCATGTGATCATCCACTGATGAATCATGATGAACTTTGGCACATGATCCTTAGCCTTCTTAAGTTTTTCAAATGCTATTCATTGCGGTAATAAACATGACTCTATTTAATGTGGGTACAATGGTGGTAACTTGATCACTAAATTGTTGATTTTACGATTACAATTATCATAATTAGAAGAGTTTTTAACTAACTCTTATGTCCATCCTCCCTTACAGATGATGCTCAGCTTAATCCTATTTTACGTCTTGGAGCTGGTGCATGTGCTGGAATTATTGCCATGTCAGCAACTTACCCGATGGACATGGTTCGCGGTCAGCTAACTGTTCAGGTATCGTTTGAGGTTACTTCTTTGAGACCTACTATTAGTAGGCTAAAATTCTATTGCATCTTATCCAGTTGACAATGGCCTAAGTTTGTCGTTATCTCTTTGCAGACAGAAAATTCTCCTCGCCAGTATCGAGGAATATTTCATACTCTTTCAACAGTTCTCAAGGAGGAAGGTCCCCGGGCTTTATATAAAGGATGGTTGCCTTCTGTCATAGGAGTAGTAAGTAAATCAACTAGGTTTCTATTTGCTTTCTGTTATCCTTGATTGCGCCAGTGCACCGTATTTGATGTGCATGTAGACTTCTTGTTTAGCCCATAGGTTCCAGTTTGGGTGGGATAAAACTGAAGTTTCTGCTTCCTCATTAGGTCATAATTATTCTTCAGAATCAAGTTTCTTATTGATTACATACACAATCAATTTGATATTTTCCTAAAGAGCCTATGTATCTTGTGATACTTGCAGATCCCTTATGTGGGTCTAAACTTTGCGGTGTATGAATCACTAAAAGACTGGTTAGTCAAAAGTAAACATCTTGGACTAGTACAAGACACTGAATTGGGTGTGATAACAAGGCTTGCATGTGGAGCTGCTGCCAGAACTGTTGGCCAGACAGTTGCTTACCCTCTTGATGTGATCAGACGAAGAATGCAAATGGTTGGCTGGAAGGATGCTGCTTCAGTTGTTACTGATGATGGAAAAACTAAAGCACCTATTGAATACACAGGTATGATTGATGCCTTCACGAAAACAGTCTTTTGAATGGGATTTAAATAAGTCGATAGCATGTCTTGCCCCTTTTTTTTCCTTCTTTACCCAGCACTTGTCCATGTTAGCTCCAAAGTGTACATTCCAGTTCTTCTTTTAAGCTTTATTAATAATTATGTTGAAAATTTTAAATAGTGACCTTCTTGTTTCTTCTACTAGCTTCTAAACAGGTTTGTTATCTGTTGGAGTGCATGTCTACCATAGAGAATAATAATAATAATAATAATAATAATAATAATAGATATATAAAATTTACCTTGCTAATATACATAATAATCTTAGTTGTTTATTATTATTATTATTATTATTATTATTATTATTGTTATTATTTTGTAAAATTGCTAGGTGGTTATGGAACTTTAGAAGAATTGTTAGAGATAATTGCCTAATCCAAGCTAGGGATTCATTAAAAACCTGTAAGATTTGGTATTTAGATTTTCTTAATATTTTCTTGTAGAAGATATTATTGGTTCTTTTTTAATATTTGTAACAGGTTGGATTATTATATGTGGATGGATATTAAATATTTTATGATTTGCCTATCATTTGGCTATTCTAATTGTAAAAATTAAAAAATAATAATAATTTTTTGCGACGGAATGACGACGGATAGAACCGTCGTAAACTTTTTATCCTTTCCGTTGCAAAAATTAGCAACTAAATTCAATACCGTTGAATTTAGCAACGGAATTATATTTTCGTTGCTAAAAAATAGCAACTGCCGCATTAACAACCAAATTTTCCGTTGCTATTTTTTATTAGCAACGAAAATTGTCAATTTTCCGTTGCTATTTTCCGCTGCTAAATGAAAATTTTCTTGTAGTGAGAACATGCATATCAATGATCAAACCAAAAATCAATTATTAACTAATATTTAATCAAGTTAACAACCAATCTTTAGCTAAATAATGATAAGACTGTGTTTAAGAATTAAGAAATAATCAAACTTGCATTAAAATTAAGCACAAGCTTAAGTTATAATAATAAAAGTTAAGGATTCAAGTATCTTTTAGCAAAATTTAAATAAAACTACTCACTACTCATGTTTGAAAACTAAAAAAAAAAAGCTTAAAAAATAGTAAAAAAAACAAAGACGTAAAAACTAAAAAACTAATAAAATCTTGAGAACTAATGTTGATTAATGGTCGATCCCTCTTTCTTTGGTGCTTCAGACTTCTTTTTACAGGCAAAACCAGTGGTAGAATCCTTCTAAACTTCCTGAATTAAAGTAGGAAAAAACTCTTCTTAATCGGAAAATCTGGAAATCCTTCGCTGCATGGGAGTGTGAAACACACGACCAATTAAATTTTGCCTTCAAGGAATGCACTGCCGTGTATACTTCATCCATGAAGTACACGGCCAATTGATCTTCTTTGCATTTCTATACATGGCTAAGTAGTGAGTTTCTCCAGCAAAAAGTTGGTGCACTGCCAATCAAGGTCTTTTGCAACAAAACACACGGCCAATTGATGAGTATTTCCCAGGAAGAGTGGTACATGGCCAAGCAATCAATCCTTCCTTCATTCACACAGCCAAGTAAAGAGAAATTGCAAGATACACAGCCACTACCTCTTTTAAGCAATGAAATACACGGCCAATTGAGAAGGAATACCAAGAGACACTTAGATGGACGGCCAAATAAAAATAAAGCTTCTTTCATACACAGCCAAGCACACCTCTACTAGACTCCACGAACATTTTCTTGCATGAATTTTCTAAATTCATAATTTTGGTCCAAATCTTCATGACTTTTACAATTAAGTCCTTTTTCTAGCAAAATATACCTGAAAAGCACCAAAACTTCTAATTAGCTTCTAAAACACACAAATCAACATTTTAACTCTAAATTAACCAAAATTAAACCAAATTAACTAAATAAAAACACTTAAAATATACTAAAAATAATATATAATTCACACTTATCAGAGGGTCAAGGTTTTTTTCTTGGAGTCTCAGTAGCTAGAATTGCACCATCTATATCGCATCTTTTTTCACTAATGATAGCTACTTCTTTTTTAGAGCTAATCAGGTTGAAGCTCAATACTTCCAATTAGCTCTCTGATTATATGAAAAGGCTTCAGGCCAATGTATAAATTTTAATAAATCTTCTATTATTTGTTAACAAAAATGTTCAGGTAGTGAAGTAGCATGTTATAAATACACTTAAAGTTCAAGGGGGATCGATCAAAAGGTTTATCTAGGGATGCCTCCTTGTGTGGGCAAAAATAGAAAGAGTTTTCATCTTTATTAAAGAAAACGTCAGGAAGTGTTTGTAAGGCTGGAACAGAACTTTGCTTTCTCGTGCTGGAAAGGAGGTCTTAATAAAAATAGTTGTTCAATCCTTACTTAATTATATTATGAGTACTTTTATTTTACTTGTTGATTTATGTCATGATCTGGAGAATATGATCAATGCATTTTTGAGGGGCATTAAAAATGTTGGGAGTAGAAGCATCCATTAGAAGAGTTGGGATCAGTTGTGTGTAAGAAAATCTGTTGATGGCTTGGGCTTCAGAAAGTTTCATGAGTTTAATCTCGCAATGCTAGGCAAACAAAGGTGGCATTTACTCACCAACCCGAATTCTTTGGTCACGTGCATTTTTAATGTAAGGTATTACGCTTCCAATTCTTTTTTAGATGGTTAGATTGGTACAAACCCCAGCTATGTCTGTTGTAATATAAAAGCTACTCAAGATCCCTTTAAGAAAGGCAGTAGATGGAGGGTGGGTAACGGGCAGAGTATTCCAGTATGGGATTCTCCATGGCTGCTTGATAATCAGAACCCTTATATAACCACAATCCCGATCTTCGATGAATTCCATGGTAATCTTTGAGTTTCTAATTTAATCTCACCCAATGGACTTTTATGGAATGCCAATTTAACCCAATCTATTTTCAATAATAGAGATAGCCACCTGATTCTGAAAGTTCCTTTAAGCCTTCGATGACCTCATGATTTTTGGTGGTGGCATACGGACAGTGAGGGGATCTACATCGTTAAGAGTTCTTACCATCTGCTCCAAGATAATGATTCTTCTCCTTCAATGCAGGAATCTCTTTGGCGTAAATTGTAGAAACTGGTAATTCCACCTAAAGTTCTGAATATGATATGGAGAGCTGATAGTTATTGCCTTTCTATGAATTCCTTACTGCATTTTAGACATATGGATGTTGATATTAAATGTTGTCTTTGTGGTCTTAAAGTTGAAATAGTTACTCATGTGTTGCTTGATTGCCCCTTGGCTAAAGAATGTTGGTTTCGATCATCTTGTGGTTTTGTTAGAGGATCTTTTCTGAACTTTGTTGATTGGCTAGCCTTCATCATTCTTAACTTACCGGCTGATAAATGCTAGAGGTTATCATGTTATGTCGGTGTCTGTGGCGAAACAAGATGATTTTGTTTGGAATGGAAAAGGTAAGCAAGCAGGCAATATTGTCCAAAAGGCTGCTATTGTCCTCAAAGATTTTACTCTAGTTAAATAGCATTCTATCTCAGTGGTAGCGCAAGTAGCGAATCTGGTCGAAAACAACACAGGTATTTGGTGTAACCCCCCTTTGAATTGGATGAAAATTAATATGGATGCAACAATATTTGCCTTAGAGAGAAAAACAGGTTATGGCTTTATTCTAAGAAATGATACAGGAAACTTTTTGGCAGCAGGTCATGACCCTTTACCTTTTACTATTTCCCCTTTAATAGTAGAGTGTATGACGATTCGGGAACTGTTAAATTGGATCAAATCTCAAGATTTGCAGCGAGTTATTATTGAATCAGATTTGCAAACCATTATTCAGTCTTTACTTTCAAAGTCCCGTTATGGTTCCGATATGGGGTTAATTTTGGACGACTGTATTAGTCTTTGCTCTTTTTCTTCAAACATTAGGTTTGGATTCGTCAAAAGATTAGCGAATTCAGTTGGTCATAGTTTAGCTTGAGCTTCGTCTTCTTTGTCTGATCTTTTTGTTTGACTGAATTTTCTACCAAACTGGTTGTACTCAATCTCGAAAGTTGATTTTAGTTAATAAAAGTTTCTTCCTTATTTTTTTAAAAAAAAAAAAAAGCATTTTGTTGAACATGTTTTGTTTTATTTTTAAAAAAATAAAAATAAAAAAAAAATTCTCTCCGAGCGTACTTTAAAATTTCTTGTTGTAATTAAATATATGTAATTATGAACTATTACATAAAAAATAAAATAATATTAAATTTTCTATAATACTGTACAAGCACGCGCACACAGGATTAATACTTCTATTTTCTTACAATTTTAATTTATCCCCAATTTGTTTTTCTAATTAGTTTTTTCTTAGAATTTTCCTCTCATTTCCATTCGCATAATTGCATGGTTGCTATCTCAAGTCTACCAAACCAAGTCTCCTCTCCTGTCGTATTGCGGTGATTTAAGTCCATATTTCTGATACCCATTCTTCTCTCTCAAAACAAACAGCAAGTTTTTACCATTTTAATGGACAGATTTCTAAGCTTTAGCATCCTCTGTTGTTTCCCTCTTCCTCTGTTTCTCCTCTGTTTCTTATCTCTTCACCTTTCTTCCTCTGCTTACACTTTACCGGAACAGTACTTCATCACTTGTGGTTCAGACATTAATACCTCCTACAGAGGCCGGAGCTTTGCCGGCGACTCAAATTCCGGTAACTCTCTTTCCTTTAGCTTCAAAGGGCAGAGTAGTCCTGTTAAAAACATCAAATCCTCAACAGAAACAGAACCTCTGTACCAAACAGCTAGAATTTTCAAGGAAAAATCTTCTTATGAGTTTGAAATCAGTAGCCCTGGTATTTATGTGGTACGTCTTCATTTTTTTGCTTTCCATTCCTCCGATTATGATCTGTCCTCAGCTCTTTTCGATGTTTCAGCTTCTGGTGTTTCATTATTGCGTAATTTTGCTATGAACAAAAGCAGAGATCTTCCAGTAGAGGAATTTTTCCTTAGCCTGAATATAGGAAAATTTACTATACAATTCTTGCCTCTTGGGTCATCTATTGCATTTGTCAATGCCATGGAAGTGTTTCTTGCTCCTGAGGAGTTCATTCCTAAAGAGGCTTTCCACATTTCTTCTGCTGGAAGAAGAAAAAATTACGAGGGCATTCTTTCTAAGGCTTTACAAACAATTCACAGAATCAATGTTGGTGGCGTTGCACTAACTCCAGATAATGACACTCTATGGAGATATTGGGCACCAGATGATGCTTATCTTTATATGCCAGAGGCAGACGCCGCGAAAAATTCCAGCTTTCATGGAGATGAGCCTAAATATCCCCCAGGAGTTGACCGATACATTGCCCCAGAACTTGTGTACCAGACTGCAAAGGAGATGAATATTAATGATAAATTGACTTTAAGTAATTTTAACATCACATGGAGTTTTAATGTCAGTAAGAATGCTGGACACTTTGTTCGAGTTCACTTCTGTGACATCATTAGTGAAACTCTTGGTAATTTTCTCTTCAATCTCTACATCTATAGCAACTATGGTCTTGAAATCTATCCGTATGAGGAAGTTGACCAGTTGGCTGCTCCTTTCTATAAGGATTTTGTTGTGGACTCCGACGATTCCGGGCTTATGAATATTAGTATAGGTCCTCGAAAGGATTCTGAATGGAAAACTGCCTTCTTGAATGGATTGGAGATAATGGAGATTGTGGGGGAATCAGGTTCAGTCTTGGCAGATGAACGCAAGAAGCTTCCTGTCATTGTCATAGTTGGTTCAATTCTTGGAGGTTTGGTTGCGATTTTCGTTTTGGCATTTGGTATATGCTTGTGCTTAAGATGCAAGAAACCGAAATCAGTTGAAGTTTCGGATTGGATACCAGTGAAGGTAAATGGAGGTGGAAGTTCTCACAGTAGAATGTCTGAAGGGTCCCCCAATATTTGTGTACCCGAATTGAACCTTGGATTAAAGATATCTTTTGCTGAGATTATGTTCGCAACAAACAACTTTGATGAGAAAATGATAGTTGGTAAAGGTGGATATGGACCAGTTTTTAGAGGAACTTTGAGGAATGGTACAAAAGTGGCTGTGAAGAGAAGTGAACCAGGATCAAGCCAAGGGCTCTCAGAATTCCGAACTGAGATAATGGTGTTATCAAAGATTCGCCACCGACATCTTGTTTCTTTGATTGGATACTGTGATGAAATGTCAGAAATGATACTGGTTTATGAATTCGTGGAAAGGGGAACATTGAGGGATCACCTGTACAATTCAGCTCTTCCTTGTTTACCATGGAAGCAAAGGCTTGAAATTTGCATTGGTGCGGCAAAAGGCCTGCAGTACCTCCATAGAGGAGCTGCTGGAAGATTCATTCACCGCGATGTTAAGTCCACGAACATTTTGCTTGATGAATGCCTTGTTGCTAAAGTTTCTGATTTCGGTCTTTCAACGTTAGGTCCTCCTGATCAAACACACGTGAGCTGCACAAGTGTTAAAGGCACCTTTGGTTATTTTGATCCTGAATACTTCAAGACGCACCAATTGACAGAAAAGTCCGATGTTTACTCATTCGGTGTAGTTCTTCTTGAAGTTCTTTGTGCTAGACCAGCAATCAACTCATTGCTTCCGATGGAGCAGGTAAATCTAGCCGACTGGGGACTGCTATGCAAGCAAAGAGGGACACTTGAAGATATTGTTGATCCGGTGATCAAGAATGAGATCACTCCCAATTCTCTTAGAAAGTTTGCGGACATAGCAGAGAAATGTTTGCAAGAATGTGGTGCTGATAGGCCTTACATGGCTGATGTAGAGTGGGATTTAGAGTATGCATTGCAACTGCAACAAACAATGATACATAGGGAACCTCACGAGGACAGTGCAACCGATGCTTCAGCCATGTTAATGATGCCTAATGTTCAACGTTTTCCTTCTATTAGCATGTCAATTGAAAAGGATGATATGCCCATGTTATCGGACAACAGTGCGAACATGTGGTCAAGGGACGTTTTCTCTCAATTGAGAATTACCGATGCCAGATAACAGAATGAAATAAAAAAAATGTTTAAGAAGCTTGCTTAGTGTCCTCTGCATAAACTGCAGGACATTTAGTGTTCATAATTTTCTTTAACTAATACATGATAGTTTGGATTAGTACTGCCCTGGAATTGTATAGTAGGCTTTCACTGTAATAATAGAATTGTAGCATAAGCAATAAGTTTTGGTATCTTTAATTTTCCTTTTTGTTGTTTTTTCTTATGGGAAAATATGCTTAAGTTGCTTACTTGTAGACTAATTTTCTGCTTAGGAATAACTGCATTAGTCCTGTCTTGATCAAAAATAGATAACCATTATATAGGAGGAATAAAGAACATATTCAAGATATATTAAATGCCTAATAATTAGTCCTCTTTTGGAAGGAATATGAATTCCACCACCTACTACTTCACTATCAGTCAAGAACAAGACTGCTAAATATTTGAAAGCTACAAACTGTAGATAGAACGATCACTTCACTTTTTTCACCAATACCCCTACCTTGTTTGGATGAGATAGTTCATGGGATAATATGCTATAGTGTGGTATAGTTTTATTTGTTAGTAGGTTTGGAAAAATGGCGTGTGTGATATAGTCTAATAGATTTTTTATAAGAGAAAAAAATAAAAAATAAAAATAATTTTGATAAAAGAGAAAAAAAAATTAGGATTATATTAGAATATAAATGGAGTTATCAACATTAAACAAAAGTAGTAAGGGAAAAATATGTCTTTTTCTCTCTCTTTTTATTTATTTATTTATTTATTTATCTATTTATTTATTCATTGATAACTAGTAGGCTGATTAAACAAGCATCTCTCTGCCACTAATAGCACTATGCAAATAAGTTATATCACAATCACGGCAAAGAGGCCAACTGCAATTAACTTGCTTGATGTGACCAAAACTCAACTTTTGGAGTAATTGCCAAAAGAAAGAATACCAATAATTGGCTTATGATTATACATTCTTTTTAAACTTTCTTTATCATCAACTGGTAGCTTAGCTTTGTCACTAAAGTTAGATTTTCAATAAAAGCCTCAATTACCAAAACGAAATTAGAAAAAAAAAATGCAGAGACCTCGTTGCAGGGAACATCTTTTCCTGATATGATTAAAGTTGCCAACTTTTTGGAACTTAAAGGGAACCCTTCAATCAAAAGCTAATTATCCATAAACATATAATGAAATGCAAAGTTACAAATCTTCATATATATATATATATATATATAGCTAAATATACATTCTGTAAACTTTGACTTGATCATAGGCGAGTTTCTGGATGGTGTAAACTATTGGTGGAGAAGATACCCTCGAGAGCTGTTTGTTATGTGCATCATCTAACAAAATCAAAGAATTTTCTCTGAAACAGGCAATTAAGCCTAAATCTCAATATTTGTAGTAATGGAGGAGGGACTGTTAATTACAGGGTAGATATCATTTTTCAGAATTCGAACAACAAACCAGAGAGATTGAGGATGATATTAGTGGCCTGATCCTTTCCCGCTAGGACCAGAAGACATGGTGTAAACTCTAGGAGATTCTGAAACTTGATCTTTTCTTGATGTTGTCGAAGTTTGTTGATCCAACTGTAGGGATTTGAGGTCGGAGCTGGGGTGATTATGATGTGTATAATCAGGAGGTGGAGCTGGAGAGATGGGTCTGGCATGAGCTAGAGTTGGCTTTGTGGAAAGAAATATCGAGAGAAGTAGCAATAGGGAGAAACAGAAGCGGCTCATCGTTGGAGTTTAGTTTCGGGTGTTCGAAAGAATGTGTAGTGCAAATATTTGACTCCTATTAATGTTAATTAGCCTTCAAATATTCTTTTGTAGCAAAAAGAATGGAGGTCTTTTTTCTTCTTTTAATTTTTTTGTTATTTCTTTTGGCAAGCGCAAAGAATGGAGCAGAAAAAATTGATTAGGAATCTCCAATTCACAAGGCACCGGCCGCTTTATACAATTGGGGTATAATTTTAATTTTTAATTATATAGTTTGATCATCAAAAAATAAAGTATTATAATACTATAGTTTGTGTGGCAATTGGCAAAGAACGGAGAAAAGGAGCTTTTGCAGAATTAGACCTTTCAAATGCTAGCTTTTTGACTCAAAAACTTTCTATCTTTTATCGCTATACATATAAGCTACCTAGCTACCTCGCACCAAGTCTCACTTTCACTTCAGAATCAACAAAGAGTTGCCAACCTCCAACCTCGTAGAAAATCTACCGTCCTTTCCAATATATTTTACTTTTAATTCAAAAATTGAAAAATGCTGGATATTGGCAAGGACGAATAAAGCCCACAGTATCAAATTGGCATTATTTATCGCTGTATACCGTGTTTATAGATGAAAAATAAAAATGGAAATACAAATTTAAAACTGTCTAATATATCAAAATCAATTTTATCTTTATTATATCTCCTTAAATACTATAGTAACTTGAATCTTTATGTGTGGATCTAGTTTTGCATCATAGTAGCATTTCATATAAATCAATGGTAAACGATGAATAAAGATACTTGGAAAGGAGGCATTAAATATTCAAATTGAAGCACACCACAGCCAATAAAAAACTGTCTTCCATTTCCGAATTGTTTGGTGTATATGTGTGATCTACATAAGCATCAATTATTCCCTTTTCCTTTTGCACTCAACTTTCCACAATTATTTACCAAACCAACGGTGCCCAATAGATCCTTGAAGACAAATGAGATTAAAATTGTGGGTATGAAATTTTTTGTTGGAAAAATAGGAGGAATCTAATGTTTTCTTGAATAAAAAAAGGAAGACAAGAAGAAAAGTAATCATTCTTTTGTTGAATGGAAGAGGCAGAAGGAGTTTCTTGCAAACACATCTCTGTTTAATGTTTATGAATAAATAAATAGAAAGTATAATACGGTATCTCAACAAATATACAAAAAAAAAAAAGAATAAAATATTGTGCGAGAGACGCATGGTTTCTACTTGTTGGTATTGCACCCTCTAAATTCTTGTCGTTTTCCAGCTCAGATATATATGTGTGTGTGTGTGTGATAGAGAGAGAGAGAGAGAGAGATTTCTGATTAGGAGGCATTAAATTTCAACTTATTAATTTTTCCACGAAGGTGGAATTTTATTATATATTTGATGGTTATCAGGTAATTGTGTGCACTTAAAAAAAAAAAACATTCATGAATATTTAGGAAGATAATTCTGAAGTTCATATTAGTATTTTAAAAAGAAAAAAAGTACAAGAAGTTAAAAGTTTAGGGAGTTTATCTATTGGAGTTGAAACATTTTATATAGTGTTGTATTTTATTGTATTAAATGGAATAATCCGTTAATAATCCGATGGCTTATGATCGATATGAATGCAATATCGATTTGATTTAGAATTGGGGTTATCATATATATAAATTTTGTTTAGAATGTTTCGTGGCCTTACATTATTGTCATTGATTTTGATAAATGATTGGCAATAGATCTTATGAGATTTAAAGCTTTAATTATAAAATTGTACATTTCTTTTAATTAAAAAATTAGACAAAACAATTGTGTGGTCAAGTTAGATTAATTCCATTCCAATAAAAAAAAAAGTAAGACTTAATTAATTAATCTTTGAATATAAGCAAAATTTAAAATGCAAAAATTATAAAAACTTGGAGATTATAAGATAACCAAGAAAAATCATGAGCGTTCGTACATGTAATTATTTATGCCTTCTTGGTTGTCACAAATAAAACAAATGTGCAACCGTTGGCATGCAGTTTAAATGGAAAATTAAATATACAAAGATAGACGAGTTGCTAATACAAAAATGGTTATGTGCCTCAAAATCAAAATGTGAAGCTAAGCAAGATTAGGTCAAGAAATAAAATCTTTGACATGAGACGGACATGGATATGATATTAATTGCTATATTGGCTGTAGACAACATATCAATAATTCTAAATATTCTTCTACTATCACCTCACTAATAGTTTTAAGAACTAAGATTACATTCTTTTTCTTTCCCTACTTCTCGTGAGTTTTTGTCTAACTACAGATCTGGAACCGTGAGCATCCACAGTCAATTCATCATTTTGATTTGGTCTAATTCGTCTGTAAAAATTAAGCCAATCATTTTAAATACATACTACTTATCAACCACTATGGTCACACGAAAGTGCCATTATAAGAGATCACGCAATCTACCATATTTTGGAGATTAATTGTTAATCTCATTATGATTTGATCAATAAAGTCATCTAACTCACTCCGATCTATTATGTGACCTGTATGATCTAATTCATTTATATTATTAGTGATTTTTTATAATTTTTCATTATATAATGTGAATATGAAAAATTGATGTTTTATAAGTACATGATTTTTTTTAAATAAGAAGTAATGACAGAAAACGTGGTTCATTCATTTAGAATTCATTTAACAATGATTTATTTGAATCGTAATTCAATCCAATCCGACCGATTCTATTTATAACTCATAAAATTTTGATCAAACTATTTATAATTCAATTTGTTATAATTACTTAAATGCACGTGATCCACTCTATTTGCTACTTATAGTTCCATGTGTTACTTTTCAAAGAATAATTGAAATTAAAAAATGTATATATAATACTAAGCTATATTCATTTTTCAGCATTATAAATTATAATTCAGGTTCAGTAAAAGAATTAGATATCCATTTTACCATCTATGTTTTTGGCAAAAAAAAATATTGATAATACGTATGTTCCATAAATGTATATTTTTTTCTTGAGTAAAGTATCCTAAATGCCAAGATTTTATTTTTTTTTCAAAAAATACAATTATTTTTTATAATCTTTCGTTAATCTTACTTTTTAAATTTATATTTTCAAAAATACAATTTTTTTTACTTAAACAAAAAATTCCCTTTGCTCTCCCTTATTAGTTTTCTTATTCTCGTTCTCTTTCTTCGGTGATCTGTTTCTCGTTCCACCATCAATAGAATTTTTCTCTTTCTCCAACAATCTCTTATTTTCTCTCCATCGTTGGTGCTACAATTTTTGGTTTGATTTGTTGATTGGTGCAGGGTACCAAGATTCTAATCGAGTTGTTGTCCGGTGCATAGATGGAGGAGATTTGAATATCCAATTCTGGTTCTAATTAATTGGTTTAATTCTTTAATTGTTCTGATTAATTCTTCTTGCTTTGTCGGTATCTTTCAGATACTTGATTTCACTTATCCTTCTATGGAGATTGATGAAAAAAGTTGATTTGTTGCCACCAAGTGCAAGAGATTTGCAATTTGGTCGATTTCTTAAAAATGGTAATTCTTGAATTTCGTTGGCTATGTGTTTATTTGATTCATTTAATTAATTTGTTAATGTCGATAATGATGGGTTAGTTGTGGCCGGTCAGGTATATATAAGCATCCAATGTTTCTACACGTATTAATTATTCCATTTCTCGTTTTGATAGGCAATGATAGCTTGTGCATTTGCTGAGAAGGACTACCAGAAGGCAAAAAGAGCAGCAACTCGAGTTATACAGGTAGTTAATTGCCAATTTATATGACTACATTATCAACATTTGCCCAGAGTTCCAATTTTCTTCTGAAACAATATTCATATATCTTGCTTATGAGTTTTTTTCTTAGGGTAGGGTTAGTGATAAAGCGTAAAATATATTTATCTAAGAAAGAGAACTGGCAGCTGGTTTGCCCGATCGAGTGATTGGATCCTGCAAGAAGGATTGCCCGATCAGACCAGTCATTAGCACTCTAAAGCTCAAGTTAGTGGCTTTTAGAGAGAGAATATTTAGAGAGAGAATTTCAGATGTTCAATACTCGGAGCCATTGTACTTTTGGCTATTTATAGAAGATAAAGGAGGGGTACTTGAGTATTTTAGGGCGTGATAACTGGCAGTTGGAGCAGGTAAACGGTGATGTGACATGGAAAGGGTGGAAGGTATGGGTGCTACCTAATGTCAGTGGACTGATAGGACATGGTGTCCCATCAGTCTGATCAGATGTTGTACCCTTCTATCTTGTCTTCTAGCTCACGCTTTATCCTTTTCGCTAATGGGCTTTGGATCCTGCCAGTGTAATTGGGTCGACTGATTGGGCCTTGAAAAATATTTTTTTCGTGGTTATCACTTATCCCCCTTCCAAATGGTCTGATCAAGCGAATTCAATCTTTTGGCAAAATTTTTGAATTTTCAAAAGGCTCCCATCTAAAGAATCACATTTGTTCAGTTCAGATAGCTATTTTGCATTTAATGCCTGTGCGTATACCGAGAATGAAGCTTCATTCTTCGTAACGTAATAACGAATTGATGACATATAGCAGTCATCTGGTGGAGAGGTGCTTGCAGTATTCTAGAAGTTTTTTGCCTATAAATAGGTGAATTTAGTGCAAGTTTTCCTCATTTTTCAACGATCCTTGCCAAAATTCTGCCAAATTTTCTTGCAAACTCTTGCTCTTTTGAAATTTTGGCGATTCTTTGCTTTTGCATTCCAGAGATTTTCTAGAGGTCCTGCAAAATTACCCAAGTAAGTGAATAATTCTTATTTTTTTTGCCTTTGATTTTCTTCCCGTTCATCATATTCTTTACTTCTCCCCCTCCAAAAAGATGGTTTCCAGCATTAGCCAATCGATAGACGGGAGTTTTTTTTGAAGCCTATAAAGATCGCGAGGCTATAGCTCATCCTTCGAAACTGATGGAGAAGAAAGTTGCCATAATTTTTTCAAGATACGATCTCCCCGCAGAGGTATCTATGATGGCGTGCCCGGACTGCATAGTGATGACAGAGGGGCCTTTTGGGCGTGAGGACAATGAATGGTTTATTTGTCATCTGTGGAACTTGGACGCAGGATTGAGGCTTCCCTTCGGTGCCTTTGAGATTGCGATTCTTAAAGGTTACAGAATTGCCCCCAATCAACTGCATCCGAATGGGTGGAGAACAGTGGCCTGTTTTAAGATCCTCTGCAAAATAGAGGCAGTGGTGTCGAGAGTGATGGAACAGTGGAATAGAGGCAGTGGTGCCTTTGAGATCTGTTCACCCATTTTTTTATATCTCTGGCCGGAGTGATGGAATGGAGTACTTTTTTACAAGCCGATCGCAGAGGAAGCTATTCGTTGTCCCATCCTCCATAAAGGGTTTCAAAAAAAGGTACTTTTTGGTGGGAATGATCGGTGAATTTAGAGTGTCACTAGTCCGATCGGATGTAGTTGCGGTTTTGAAAGACAAAGTTGCCGATCAATCTATATATGAGAGCAATATTGAAAAAATTTTAAGTGTTATGGCAAGGCATAGAAAACCCTACGACTCCAACTATCTTCTGAGTACGTTGTTCAGATCTTCAAGGTCCGATGCTGGCAATAATGCACAACGTGAGTATTATAATTGGAGTGTGGGAGAAGCGCATATTGACAATCATCAATTGCATGTGCATGAAATATATATCAGGTGAAGATGGTACTTATCTTGTTTTATCTATGTGATGCAGTTATAGGCGCAATGGCCAAAGGAGACGATGTTGCCAAGCAACTAGCCGATCGGGCTAAGGCAAAGAGGGAGGTCGGAAAGGCTGCTAGGGAGGAGAGAAAAACAAAGAAGAGGAAGCTCATGGTTTCTTCGAAAGTTTAGGCTTCCAAAAGCTTGACGAGTACTCTTACTCCTCTTACCGTGACTTTAATCACTGCTGCTACTATCGCTCCTGTCTCTGTGCCTGGTGCTTTGGCAATTCCTGCATCTTGTCCTCCTCTGACCATTGCAGAACTTGTCATCCCTCATCCCTCGACAGAGGGTCAGTGCCCTCTCAGGCGATTGCAGTTGAGGGACAAATCCAACTCAGAGGAAGAGCAACCATCTCTACGTCAGAGAGGAACAGCTCAGACAAGCGTGGCTCCAGTGGATGAAGCTGCACAGAGGAGAGTTGAAGAGGTAACATGAAAAAAAGCTACCGACCTGGTAGCCACAACAGATGCTTGAGTTGCAGTAAGAGGCAAAGAACCTATCTAGAATAAGTCTGCTCGACGAACCGCTGTAAAAATTTCTGAGAGGTGGGCTACTTCATTGGAAGAAATCTTGAAAGACCAATTTGGCGACAATTGATCTGTAAATGACAGGGCGGTAGCTAGCTTCATTTATGTAAATAACAGGGCCTTAGAAAATATTCTTCAAGAGAATGACTTCAAGGTGATGGGGGAGCTCAGCACACTAGCCCGAGAGTGCAGCCTATTTCAGCAGCAAAGCCTGGAGGTAAAGTTCGGATCCTCCTCCTTCTTCTTCCTCTTCTTTTTTACTGACCGTTGCTTCACCCTTTTTATTTTTAGTTGATAAAAAAAGGCATGTGTATGTATGGTATGGCAGCGTTTGCCCGATCGAAATGGGAAGATGCCAATCGAGCGAGGAGAGAAACATATGCCAAATATGATGCAGCTAAAAAGGAGTCCCTCCTCACTCAATCAGAGGTGAAAAAGCTGAAGAGGGAGGTCACCCATCTCTCACAAGACCTGAAAGCTCGGCAGAATGAGATCGATCACCTGAAAGGGGACGTAGCCCGTCTGACTATCGATAATGCTTTATGGAGAAAATTTGAAGAGAAGGTGGCCAAATTGAAGAGTGAGTGCACACATCTATCTATCAAGTGCCTAAAAGCCACCGTAGACAGAGAGAAGGCCAACGCATACAGAGATAAGGTTTTGTCAGAGCACAACCTTTTTTAGGGCAAGCAAGATTTATTACAGACCGCCTTGGCAGAAAAAAAAAAGACAACTTGGGGTGAAAGACTTATGCAAGAATTAACCACCCAGATAGAGGAATTCCTCGATCAATTGGGTGATGCGCAAGGGAGGCTGCTGACTTGGCTGATTTACGAGGTCGGCAGGCATTGATGCTGATCTCGGCTGGATGGATGACCCGGTCGATCCTACATCTAGTGATGATGAAAAGGAGGTTCCTCAAGACCCTATGTCATCTCAGTTTAACCCTAGCAAGGAGACTGAGCCTGAAACTATGGCCTTATTACCGATAAAGCCTACCTTTGAGGTACCCGCGAAGTTTTCCCAACCTCCTATCGAGGTAAAGGCAGGGCCTATTTCTGAGCAAACTGTAGAACCCACTGCTATTTCGACCAAGGCCACTACAACTGTAGAAATAGTAGACATAGAAATATAGGTTTTGCTTTGTAATGTTTTGGTTTTTCCTTTTGTAAATTTGGTGACGAAAATTGTAACTTGTACACATTTTTATATATACATAGAATATGATTTGCTTTCCAATGGTGACTTCTCATTTTTCAATGCAATTTTTATTTTAAGAATGATTTATTATAAAATCAATCAAAGTACTACCTGAATTTGGAAGCGCTTTAGAAGCTTTGCAGTTAATCTCTTAAAGTATAAGTAGTCGATCTGGTATGACTTAAATTTTAAGCAAATCAACCTTTCAGTCCCGTATTCTCTTGGAGTATTATTCAATCAGATATCAAGATCGACCGGCCAAAGGAGAGTTAAGCATGGTGAATGACCTTTTGGTCTTTCATTTAGTTAAAGGTTTGGCGATTTCATATATCGAGTACCCAAGAGAGATTATTAACTCAGTTTCTGACCTTCGTATTTTGGGTTCGGGTTGATGTCAAACTTAGCGAATGAGTCGATGGATATTAAATGGAGGCATCTCGTATTTTTGATTTGGGAATAATATCGAATCTAGTGGACAAACTGATACTGGAGAAAAGCTTTCACATTTTAGGCTCGGGATAGACGTCGAGCCTAGTGAGGGAGCTGTATTGGTCGAAACTAGACCTGAAGTCAGACGGAGTTTTCAGCTTTCGCATTTTAGGGTCGAGATAGACGTCGAGCCTAGCGAATAAGCATTACTATTTTTGATACTTTGATCAGGATAAAACGTCCAATCGGATTCACAAAAATCATCAATTGGGATTTTCATCGATCAGGATCAAAATTATCGATTGGAATTTTTATCGATTGGAATAAAATAAATAGTTTGTAAGTAAATATCAAATCTAACAAACAAGTAGCTGTAAACATACCTTTTTCAAAGATGGAGAAAATTTTCTTTATTAAATTCAAATTTTTGATACAAGGTTACACATGGTACTTCTTGAGTACTTCGATGTTCTAGCTTTTGGGGATGTCCGATCCTTCCAGAGTTCTGAGCCTATATGTACTGGAGCTTAGAATCTTAGAGACTTTATAGGAAACTTCCCAATTCGGCATTAGCTTTCCAACTCCAACATCTCCTACGCCTATATCTGCCTTTCTGAGCACCAGATAAGCCACGCTGAAGGCTTTTGGCCTCACTTTCGTGTTGTGGTATCTAGCAACCCTTTGTTTGTAGGCAGCAATTTTGGCATAGGCATCTTCTCTCCTTTCTTTTACCAAGTCCAGATCTTGGCATCTATTATGGATGTTCATCCGATCAGAATAGAATACGGACCGATAAGATGAGAGTCCGATCTCTACATATATCATTGTCTCGGAGCCATAGAAAAGAGAGAATGGTGTTTGATGAGTACCAACTCTTGGAGAGTTCTTGTAAGACCATAGGATATTTTGTAGTTCTTCAGTCCAGTTGCCTGTTGCCTCATCCAGTCGTTTCTTTAGCCCTTCCAGGAGTGTTTGATTGGAGACCTCGATCATTTCATTACTCTGTGGATGGGTGACTGAGGTAAACTTAAGGCTAATGTTGAGGTCTTGACAAAAGTTTCTGAAGATGGAGCTGTCGAACTGCTTGTCATTATCTGTAATAAAGACATTGGGTAAGTATACCTGTAAATGATGTCCTTCTATATAAAATTTCTGACCCTCTCTGCTGTGATTGTTGCTAGAGGCTCTATCTCGATCCATTTGGAGAAGTGATCGATGGCTACAAGGAGGAATTTTATTTGTCTTTTTCCTTGGAAAAAAGGTCCTAGGATGTCCAAGCCCCACTAGTCGAATGGCTAAAAAATTCCAATCGGCTGTTGGTCTGCTGCCGGTTGTCTGATTACTCTTCTATGGATCTGGAATTATTGTCATCTTCTTACTTTTTCTTGGACATCTTTGAAGATACTTGGCCAAAAGTATTCGGTTTGGAGTATTTTTCTTGCCATGGCCCTACCAACTTCACATGCCCTATAAATGCCTTTATGGATTTCTTTTAAGATGTAGTCTCCTTCCTTCTCCGTCACGTATTTGAGCCAGGGGTAATTGAAAGCTTTTTTGTACAGATCACCGTTAATAACAAAATAGTTCAGAGACTTGTAGAATACCTTTCGGGCTTTGACTTTATCTTCGGGTAGCTATCCTGTTTGTAGGTACTGCTTGATGGAGCTCATCCATGTATCTTAAGCTGGCTCAATCTCCATCATCTCTGGTTCATCTAAGGAAAAGGTTGGTTGCTCAACAGCTATGATGTTTTCTTCTATCATCCCTTGCTCAGAAGCAGACATCATGGAAAGTCGATCGACAGCAATAGTTTGATCTCTTCACACCTTCTGCAGGATCCATTTGGATCCAAATTCTTTCAGCATCTTGAATGTGGCTTTGATCTTCGCCAGGTACTGAATCATATTGATTTCTCTAGCCTTAAAAATGCCCAAGACTTGGCTCATTATGAGCTGGGAGTCATTTTTTATGATGACCGACTTAAGAGGGATGGTATGGAGCTGTCTCAGGCCTTGCAGAAGTGGCTCATATTATGCCATATTATTTGAAATTTTAAAACTGAGTTTTATTGCATACCTTATGACAATGCCCAAAGAGCCTATTATTACGATGCATGCGCCTCCTTGGCTGTCGTTTGTGGCTCCATCCATGATCATTTCCCATTTTACACGTTGGGGATGATCGGTCATTCCTTCGCCAGCAAATTCGACAATAAAATCTGCCAAAGCTTGAGCCTTTATTGCTTTCTTGGATTTGTACCTCACATCTTATGACTGGAGCTTGATTGTCCATCCCACCATTTTTTCTTCCAGGTCCGGGATCTAGAGAATTTTTTTAATAGGCTAACCTGATCGGACCACTATTGTGTATGCTTTGAAATACTGTCTTAGCTTTCTTGTGCACATCATGAGGGCAATGATGAGTTACTCGATCAGATCTTTCCTCTATTCTGGTCCCTTGAGGACTTGGCTCACATAATAAATGGGCAGTTATTGGGTTCTTTCTTCCCTGACTAGGACACCTGCAATAGTTTCACCAGAAGTCGCCAAGTATAGGTACAAATTTTCATATGGAAGTGGTCAGCTAAGTAGTGGTGGGTTAGTGAGGAACTTCTTCAATTCATCAAAAGCTTGCTGGCAGTCAATTCCCCAATTGAAAGCTTCGTTCTTTCTCAACTTCTTGAAAAAGGGGATGCACCGCTTGGCCGAATAGGAAATAAACCTTCCAAGGGCTGTTATTATGCCATTCAGCTTATGAATATCTGTCATACTGGTCAGAGGTTGCATCTCTAAGATGGCCTTTATTTTGTCAGGATTGGCTTTAATGCCTCTTTAGGAGACTATGAAGTAGAGGAATTTTCTCGAGGGCACCCCGAAAATGTCTTTCTCAAGATTGAGCTTCATCCAAAACTTATTCAATATGTTAAAGACCTTCACCAGATCAGCAGGATATTCTTTGGTGTTTTTGCTTTTGATGATCATATTGTCCATATAGACTACCACATTCTGTCCGATCTGATCTTTAAAGATTATGTTTATCAACGGCTGATACGTGGTACCTATATTCTTGAAACCAAATAGCATGGCCTTGTAGCAGAAGGTTCCATCATCTGTGATGAAACTGATCTTTTTCTTATCCAACAACCACATTATAATTTGGTGGTATCCAACATATGCATCGAGGAGGGAGTAGATGGCATGGCCATCAGTGGCATCTACTAGTTGATCTATGCTAGGTAGGGGGTAGCTGTCCTTTGGGCATGCTTTGTTAAGATCTATGAAGTCTACACACATCCACAGCTTCCCTGACCTTTTTTTCACTAGAACGATATTAGCGATCCATTCCTGATAGTCGACCTCTCGGATGGTACCCGCTTGCAAAAGTTTGTCCACCTCCTCAAAAATAAATTTCCTTCAATAGGACGCATGCCTCTAAAACTTTTGCTTGATCGGCTGATAGGCTGGATCCATATTAAGTCTGTGGGTGATCACATTTGGATCAATTCCGGAGATGTCTTCTGGCTTTCAAGCGAAAGATGTCTGATTGATCATCAAGACCTGTATAACGTCCTCTTCAACTTCTGTACTCATGCTGGTGTCTATCTGAACACTCTTTCCTTTTGACAGTGTCCTCGCTTTGACCTCTTTCGCGGGATCCATTCTTTGCCCATCCGCCTGCTCATATCGTTTTAGCCCTAGTTTCACCATAATGGCCTCTTTTTGGTGCTTGATCATGGTAACGTAGGCCTTTTTGGATGCCTTCTGGTCACCTCCTGGTTGGGATTTTTATCACCATATAGCGGATGTTAGTGACAGCTCTAGTTTGAAATAGCATAGGCCTGCCAAAAATGGTATTAGAGGCAAAAACCATGTCAATAACCATAAATGTTATCTTGCAGGCATAGGCGAGGGCCTCTTGGCCAAGCTCGGCAAATAGCTCAATTGATCCCACCATCGAAATGGTAGCATTGCCAAGTCCAATCAATGGTGTGGCATTTAACTTAAGTTCTCCAATTGGTAGCCCCATTGCCCTATAAGCTTGGAGAGTGAGCACATTCACTGCATTGCCATTATCCACCAGTATCCTATTTACATCAAAGTTATTTATTCGTGCCCTGACGATGAAAGCATCCTCATTTGGGAACATTATATCTCGTGCATCTTCATAGGATATTGCGACTGGGGCTAGCCGCTCGGCTGTCTAGGATATGTAAACACCTTTTTCCTTTTTTTTTCCTAGAGAGATCCTCTCCATAGGATGACCCATCGGTGATCATATTTATAACTCCGGAATAAGGTCTACGAGGATCCGCATTCTTTGGATTTCTCTGCTCTTTATCTTCAAAGTTGGAATCATCCTTCTTAAGGTTCGACTGTCTGTGGAAACTTATCCCTCTGGTCGGACCCATAAATTTTTTAAGGTACCCTCTTTGCAAGAGTTGCTCAATTTTTTCTTTCAGCTGGTGACACTCGTCGGTTGTGTGACTAACATCCTTGTGGAACTTACAGTATTTGTTATGGTTTCGAGTATTTTTGCTTCTCTCGTTTAGCTTTTTGGGCCAATTAACCTTTTGATACTTTTCCTTAATCCACATCAACACCTGTGCTGAGTTGGTATTGAGCAGAGTAAAGGTTCGAGTCTGCTGGCCGCTACCCTGATCAGACCTAATTCACTCGGCTTTTTTTCTTTTTCCCAGATTTCTAGAAGTGAAGGCTTTTTTTGGGCTCCTTGCTATCTGCTTAGATGTAGGAGTTCAATTAAAGAAGCATCCATCTAGGTGTTGGAGCCTATCCATAACGTTGCTCCTTTTCCCTCAGTCGGACCTCAAGGCATCATCAAGCTAAATGTGTTATCTAAATCTTTCCATCAGATCAAAAAAGCTGACAGGTGGCCTGGTTGTGATCAACTCAAATAGTGGCCGATCAATAGTGCCTCCGGCTAAGGCAGTATTTGCCATTTCCACATTTACGTTCCTTACCTCCAACATCATGGCTTGGAACCTGTCGATGTAGTCTTTAAGACTTTCATCGGTTCATTATAAAGATTGTACAGATCACTCACCAACTTCGGTGCTCGTGTCTGCATAATAAATTATGTGACAAATAGCTCTTTCAGTTATCAAAATGAGGTGATTGATTCCTGGGAAAGCTCGTGAAACCAATTGAGGGCATCTCCTCCCAAGGTGGTGGGGAAGATCCTACAGATAATTCTTTCATCATAGGTATAAACATGCACTTTGGTTAGATATTCTGCAAGATGAGTGGCAGGGTCAGTTTTACCTATATACCTATCCATTACCACATCTCTCCACCTAGGAGGGAGCTCAAACTCTGTGATCTCCTTGTAAAATAGGGAGGCTATATATCTACAGGTGTTTCCCTCGAACATGCCTTTTTTGGGCCCCATCAAGCCAAACTGCTTGAGTTTCTACTTGAACCACTTGTCTTTCCTGCTCATGGCTGCGATTCGGTGTGCACATAAAGGATAGACCATCCCCAATGGATGAGGTAAAGGATCTACTGGGGATATATGAAGAGTCTCAACTTGAAAACATTATCCCTTTCCCTTTGTCATACATGCCTGGGGTTCTAACCCCCGTTATTCTACTATCGTTGGCTTATGGCTCATTTATGAAGATTTCCCTATTTCTTCTTCTTTCGAAATCTTCGGCCATGATGTCCATTTCGTGGTCTCTTTCTGAAATTTTGGGCATTTTGCCCTTTTTAATCATTTTGAAAATGCTCTTAATAAAGTCACTAAGAATAGCACGCATATTCCTGAGGGTAATAGGGGTATCTTCTAGTTACCGTATAACGACATCATCAAAATTTGAAAGGAGATTGCCCCTGGTAGGTGATCTGGAAGATCTCTCACTTCTCTTTAAGGGCCTAGATCTACCTTAGCTATTACAATCATAATCTCCAAAATTCACGCACTTATTGGATCTTGAACTTGCCATATCTCTCAACAAAAGCACTAAATTATAAAGCATAAAATATCTTTATCTAAGAAAGATAACTAGTAGTTGGTTTGCCCGATCGGGTGATTGGATCCTACAAGAAGGAGTGCCCGATTGGACCAGACGTTAGCACTTCGAAGCTCAAGTTAGAAGCTTTTTAGAGAGAGAATATTTAGAGAGAGAATCTCAGATGTTCAATACCTGAAGCCATTGTGCTTTTGGCTATTTATAGGAGATAAAAGAAGGGTATTTGAGTACCTTGGGGCGTGATAACTGACAGTTAGAACAGGTGAATGGTGATGTGACAGGGAGCAGGTAAAAGGTATGGGTGCTAGCTTGTGTCAGTGGACTGATAGGACATGGTGTCCCATCAGTCCGATCGGATGTTGTGCCCTTCTGTCTTATCTTCCAGCTCACGCTTTGTCCTTTTCGCTAATAAGCCTTGAGCCCTACCAGTGCAATTGAGCCAACTGATTGTGCCTTGGGAAATATTTTTTCCATGGTTATCAGTTAGCATTTGTGGTTGCAGTAGGTTTGCATTTTGGTGATGCAATTTTTTCAAAAGATCCTAATGTTCTGAACATTAAAGCATAGGCATCCCGGTAAATTAATATTTATTTGTTTGATTGATTTTTTCTTTATAGTGTGTGTGTGTGTGTGTGTATACATATATATATATCAGCTTGAACGGATTTATTATTCATCAGTTTGTAGCAGCTACACAACCTATCAATTCAATTACCTTTGTTTTTTATGGAGTAAACTTTGAAGCATCTGATTTTGTATATTCAACATATTTTACGGTAAGTTTATTAGCCCTTTTGCATATTCTTGTGTAATTTTTGTTTATAAGTGGTTAAATTAATGTATAAGTGGTTTATTGGAATTTAGGTTGCTCTTACCATCTTTATAGGGCCCTATCAAGTATACACACTGTGTATATCAAGTACACACAATATACATGAGTACACATAATGTATACATCAAATGCACACTTTATACATAAAATACACACACAACATACATGAAATACACATAATGTATACATCAAGTCACACATTGCATACAGTAAGTATACACGCTATATACATCAAGTACATACACTCATACATCAAGTACACACATAATATACACCTAATACAAATAGAGTATACACCTAGTACACACTATATATACCAAGTAAACATGTATATACACCAAGTAAATACACTATGTAATGATCTAAACGTCGGATCAGCCATGAATAGTATTTTTCAATAGTGAATAATGATTTGGGGCAGAAAAGTGCATCCAAAAATAAAAAAATATTTTATTTGACCATCGAAAAATATTGATCACGGTTAGTCCGGGGTTGAAATTTTAAGTAAAATTGAGATCAAATAGGTCCTCAAAAGTCAAAAATACGAAAAATAAAACGGTTTGGTTTAAATAGTAACTAGGTTGACCTAAATTTGACTGAACCTTTAAAAATAGCAAATGAGTTCTAAAAATTATCAAAAAATTGCATATATGCCTAAAATGATGTGTAGAATCTTTTGGCTGCAAAAAGTTAATTTTTCGATAACACCGATAATTGTTAAATCAGATCGATCTAATTGAATAAAATCAGTAACTGGCTTCAATTGGGCAAAAATTTTGTGTATGACCTATTTTTTACATGATAAAAATGATGGAATCAATTTTAGAGTGATTTGGATTTAAAAAATAAGAGAATTACAGAAAATGATATAATGGGCTTGATTTTGGGTTATTGGGCTTAAATTAGTGGGCTTGGGTTGAACCAAAGTCCAACCCAATTTAGCCACTATAAAATTCAAGTGAGAGAGAGATATTTCAGTAGCCAACCTTATCTCCTTAGCCATCATCTCCTTTCTTATGTGGTCGAACCACCATAGTTGAGTTTCTCTCAAAATATCTTCAAGTTTCTCTCTCTTTCTCTCTAAATCCAAGCATTATAGCTGTTATTATGCCTCCTTGAATGATTAATTAACCTTCTATCCCTTGATTAGAGGAAGTTAAGTAAGAGAAATTAAGTTAGAAAGTTTAGGATGTCAAAGTGAGGTAAGAGAAAAGGATGGTTTTATTTTTATTCTAAAGTACCTAAAAGTATTTTAGGATACCTAGAGTTCATTTATGTGGTTAATTTAAGCATTTGAGAACAAAAAAAATGGTGTTTCTTATGTTAAAGAATTCGGCCATGGGAGGTTTTCAAGGTGAGCGACAAGCTTCCAAGGCCAAAAGGAAAGAAAAAGAAGTTTAAGCAAGCCTAAGCCAAGAAAAAAGGTTAGTGGCTACTAAATCCATCTATTTTCCTTGAATTAGCATGATTTTCCTATATGTAACTTAGAAAAAACTAAGAAAAATGCATGTGTAATTGAAATTTACCTTAGAATAATGAATTAGGACCTTGAAGATGCCTATTAGAAAGCTTAATTTGAATTAAAAGTATATGTAATTTGAAGTTCTTTTGATGACCAAATTATGTCTTAAAGGGAACTAAAGTGTAGTTTGTGTATTTTGATGAATTTTTACCATAAAATTCATATAGAAATGAATCAATGTGTCCATAAATTTCTATGAAATTTATGAAAATTATTTAAGAATTTTTTAGAAAAGAATTTGATTATGTACCTAACGTATTTGTTAAATTATTGTGAAATAATTAATTAATTAAGTAAAAAAGGGTGAACTATAGTGAAATAATTTACAAACTGTGCAAAAATAATGCAAAAGTTGACTGACAGATTTTTTGTATTGAACAAGCTATTAAAACTGTGTAAAATCTGAAAAGTGAAGTAAAATGTAAATGGTTATTGCCCTTAGTAATAGTCAGGCGGTCAAAATCTAGCTCAGGATATAACTGGCTAGCCATAAGAATACCTATACCGCGGTGCAAGTCATGGCAATATTCTTTGCTATGGTAGGATAACTGATCTTTCATAGTATCTACTTTATTCTGTACTCTGTTCTGTAAGAAATAGTTCTTTACAATCATTTTTAAGTCTATATTATGGTTTTGTAAGGTTCACATCCTATATATCCGATCTGATAATTTTCGTCGGAATTGTACTGAGGACATAAATGTGAAAAATAGTTAAAAGTGCAAAAAGATAAGTAAAAGTAAAGTTTAGAATAAAAAAGGACCTAATTGAAAAGAAATAAAAAGTTTAGAGGCAAAACTGTAATTTTTCCAAATATTGTATGTAAAGAGTGAAAGTGATAAAGAAATGAATGAAAAGGGTAAAATGATAATTTAGCAAACAAACAGTTCGAAAATGAACTTTTGAGAAATGCAAGGATTAAAATATAATTTTACATGAAAAAATTAAAATAAGGATCAATTGGTAATTTTATAAGCCAATAATTGAATGTGAAGTGAAAATAAGCAAACTGGTGGCAATTTTTTTAATTAGTGTGTGAAAAGGGTAATTTTATAATAAAATGAAAAGTTTTGGACTAAATTGAAAGGTTTACCAAAGTATTGGAAATAAATTGAAATGATTGTTAAGAATATTGGTATTTGTATTTTTGATAGAAAATATAATGAATTTTTGCATAATTAATGTAATTATGCTTATTTGGAAAATATTTCGATTTATAGTCACCACTGAGCATATTTAATGCTCGGCACATAGTTTTTACTGCATGTAGGTTCTGAAGAATAGCTGGAACAATAGTACACAAACGAGCCAATTTTGAAGGAACAGAAGATAGTTAGAAATTATCTTTTGTATTGGCATGTATATATTTGTAATTATTAAAGTAAAAGAAATAGCCTGTATTGGCACAATATTTGTATATATGTAAATATGTGATTGACAGATAGTGAATTGTTGTATGTTTGAAATGATATCGAGAATGTATGGATGAAAGAAATATATTATTTATGAATTGTTGTACCCCTGAGGGGTTATAAAATTATTTATTTTTCAGGAGGCTAGTCCAGTTTATAGTTGTTAGACTACCGAATTTTTGCAAAATGAACAGTAAATTTTGAATAGTTATAGGTTAGCGACAAGTTGGATGGTGAACATGAATAATGGATAAGAATTGACAATTTATTATTTATTTGGTTAAGTAAATGATTGTTAAGATAAGAAAAAAAAATTTCCAGCCTAATCACTTAAATCCATAGGACTATAATAGTAAAGGTGTTACATTTTGTGATATCAGAGCAATGGTTTAGGTGGTTCTAAGATCGGAGTGGGATTAAATGATTGATTTATCCGTATATATATGCCAATTATCAGTGAAAGAGGTGTTATGGAATCTAATGTGTCCTTGCTCCTTTTTGTTTTATAGTGAAAAGACATCCTCTGATCGAGATAGGCGGATGGGGGATGGTAAGAGTGAGGCTTCTATGGGCATTGGACAGCAAAAAGCCCTACAGCAACAGGTTTCTTCACCAGTAGTGCCACCTCCACCCCCACAGCTGGATTTTCTAAATTTAATGGCAGATTACATTCAGCAAAGGCTGCAGGCAGGATAGGCATAACCTTCTCAGGCAACAGTACAGGTTTAGCAAGCTCTACCTAGAAGAAAACCTATTCTGGAGCAGTTAAAAAGGTTAGGAGCTGAAGATTTTCATGGACATGACCCACTCCCACCAGCCCAACAGAAGGATGGTTATTTAAGATAAAAAGACTATTTGAGATCACGAATAGCCCACTGAAAGAAAAGTTTGAAGGTATTGTGGCTTTGCTTCAGGGACCAGCTTTTATATGGTGGAACTCAATCAGGAGGCACATCCAATACATCATTTGAGTTGAAAATTCTTTGTGTCCCAGTTTAAAAAGAAATATATTGGCTCGAAGTATAAAGTAGCAATGCATGATGCCTTCTGGAGGCTTAAACAAGAAAATAAATTAGCGGTAAAGTATGAGCGCCTGAGTGCCTATTTAGATAAGAGCCAGTCCATAGAAGAAAAGTTATGTCAAAGATTTGAAAGGGGACTGCACACTGAGCTCGGACATATCATTAGAATCCAGAAATACCTTTATTTGAGAGCTATGTTTGAGGCTGCTTTTAAATTAAAAGCCATTTAGATAGAAAAAGCTGATACAAAGTCTTGATTTTAACAAAAAAGAAAGTAGGGACAGTCCAGTGGTAAATGAGGGCAGGGTAAGAAGTCCAAGGAATCTCCAGCACCTCAGAGTTGTTCACCAACTACAGTAGGCCAAGGATAACGTAGTGCAACCCGTGGCAGGGCACCAATTTCTTTAGTAGCCAGCACACCATGAGACAGAGACAATGGGACAACAGTAGCCTGTGACCATTGTGGGAAGGTTCATCCAGAGGAGTGCAGATATTTAACTGGAGCATGCTTCAGGTATGGGTCTAGAGATCATCAGATTAGAGACTGTCCTATAGTGTAAACTGCTTCAGCCACCTCACCAGTAACATGTACTGGGTCCTTTGCACCGAAAGGTTATGGCAGGGAAGCTGCTCCTATCACTTTAGCCTATAGACTAGCTGGGAAGTCATTTCAAGGTTAGAGGTGAGCTGTAGGTCAAACTTATGCTGTTAGGACCATAGAGGATGAGGATACTCCAGATGTGATCGTAAGTAAACTCCTTTTGTTATCTGATTCAATACATGTTTTGATAGATCCTGATTTTACTCATTCCTACATTAGAACTAATTTAGCACGAGGTAAAAGGATGAGAGATGCATGCTTAGACCAGGATATCTTAGTGAGTAATCATCTGGGGCATAGTGTAGTAGTGAACAAAATGTATAGACAGTGTCCTATCAGTGCCTAGGATCATGTATTCCTGAAAAATTTTATTGAACTACCATTTCATGAGTTTGATGTGATTTTGGAGATAGATTGGTTATCCGCCCACCAAGCTACAGCCGATTGCAAAAGAAAGAGGGTCACTTTGAAGCTTGAAGAAGGTCAGAAAGTCACATTTGTAGCTGTGAGAATTGACTTCTTATCTGATGTGATATCTGCTAAAGCTATCAAAAGATTGATTAGAAAATGGTGTATAGGTTACTTGTATTATGGAATGGAGGCAAAAAGAGATACTTTAAAGGTTTTAAAAGTGCCTACTGTCAGAGAGTTCCTTGACGTATTCCCTTATGAGTTATCAGGCTTACCAACTAACAGGGAAGTAAAATTCTCTATTGATGTTGCTCTAGGCACTGTTCCTATCTCCATTGCTCCTTATAGAATAGCACCTGCAAAATTGAAAGAATTGAAAATTCAGCTGTAAGAATTGCTTGACAAGGAGTTATTAGATCCAGTTGATAAGTGTGAATTATATATAGTTTTTGATATGTTTTTAGTTGTGTTATTTAGTTGTTTTGGTTTTATTTATGTTAAATTAGAGTTGATTTGGTAATATTTATGTTTTTGAAGTTAATTCTATGTTTTGTTTAATTTTCAGGTTTAAATTGTTAATAAAGAGCTTAAATTGCAAAAAGGACAAAATTTAGGGTCAAAAGTGCAAATATGAGGAATTGTTACGAGAAAATTGGCGTTCAGTCCAGAGCCTTCACACGTGACCACGTGAAAATACTGAAGAATTTCACCCCATGGCCACGTGAAGGTTTGATACTTAGAGGACATGGCCACGTGAAGACATAGAACATGAAAAGCCATGGCCACGTGAAGGACTTTTGGAGGAAGACAAGGCAAACACGTGACCACGTGGATTCCAAGTGAAGGACCACACGTGGCCACGTGTGAAGAATGGCCTAGATAACACGTGACCACCGGTTCAAATGCACAATGCAGGGCGTGGCCACGTGATCCAGTTCTCCTATATCGTGAAGGATTTTTAAGCTTCCTGTTTTAGCAGAATTTGATTCCTATTTTGCGACTGGAGTTTAACAAGGAGTCTACTACAATTTTGCCTATAAATAGCAGTCCAAAATACAGAAGAATCATCATCAATCATTAGAATTAAGCTTTATTTTCTTAGTTGTTTTTACGTTCTTTGTTTGTTTACTGTTTTCTTCAAAACGTAGTTTTAATTTTAAAAATGGTTTGTGAGTAGTTTTCTTTTACTTTTGCTAAAGGATACTTGAATCCTTAAACTTGTATTGTTATGACTTGAGTTGTTCTTCAATTCAATGCAAGTTGGTTATTTCTTGTTTCTTAAACATAGTCTTGTCTCTTCTCAATTTTAAGTTAATTATTAACTTGATTAAGCATTGGTTAATTAATTGATTTAAGTTGAATAATGACTTGCATGCTCTTAGGTTAATTTAGTTGGATTAATGCATGATTATAATCTGAATAAGCTATAATTGTGTGTGATTTGAGTATGTTAAGATTAAGAAAAGGGTAACCAAGAATAGGTGAAAGTTAAATCTCTTGAGAAAGGCTTTAATAGACATCTAGGGGACTTAATTCAGTTCTTTATGCTAAGTGTTAAGTTTATCTGAATAAGAAAATTTGATGCTTGGAATGATAATCTTGAATAAAGTTATCTGGTTTTATTAAACTAAATTCCCCATAATCACTTGTATGCTTCTTTTATGTAAGTCATAGCAATACTTGTTAAGGTGGATGGTCCTTTAGTAAAAGTTGTCTTTAATATTGATTTTTACCTCATTCAATTTACTTGCTTTCAATAGATCTCTTCTTTACTTTAGCTCTTTCAATTGTTTTATTTTGGTTTTAAATTATTGTTTTTAGTTTTAATTCTTCAATCATCACAAATTTGGGATTTCTTTTCTTTCTTTTGCACACAAAATTAGTTTTGAAATTGAAATAGCATATACAAGTACAAGTTTTCCTTGGGTTCGATATTTTGGATCATAATCTTATTTTCCTATATTACTAGCCG
Organism: Excoecaria agallocha; assembly: GCA_037975025.1. Classification (NCBI taxonomy): domain Eukaryota; kingdom Viridiplantae; phylum Streptophyta; class Magnoliopsida; order Malpighiales; family Euphorbiaceae; genus Excoecaria; species Excoecaria agallocha. Next base: position 468,383 of record JBBPFJ010000087.1, on the reverse strand, counting down.
ATCTAGTACACTTGCTAGAATCCGATCAAGTTTTTGGCGCCGTTGCCGGGGAATACATTGGCGTTTGTTTATTTTGATTTTAAAGTTATTTTTATGTGTTTTTCTTCTCTTCTTCATCTATTTTCTTATTTTCTCTGTGGGAGGCTAGTGGTTTATGGTGAGAGATAACCCCATCCTACCATTAGACCCTGAAATTGAGAGGACATTTCATAGGAATAGAAGAGGCAACATGAATGACCCAGAAATAGAGCAACCTATGAATGACCCACCACCTAGGATCGAAGACCAACACATAGCCCACCAAGCTCCCGGGAATGGGTATAGACCTAAAACCATTAGGGATTATGCTATCCCTAGGTGGAATGAAGAACATAGAACTATTAGGATTTCTTACCACCAATCCTTTGAGATTAAACCCGCTACCATCACTATGGTACAAAGAAACCAATTTTCGGGTTCGAACATAGAGGATCCTGCACAACATTTGGATATGTTCTTAGAAGTGAGTGACACTGTGCAAATTCCTAATGTATCAACTAATGCAATTAGGTTGAAACTCTTTCCATTTACCCTCATAGGAAAAGCTAGGGATTGGCTACAAATGCTACCAAATCAATCCATCCATTCTTGACAACAAATGCAAGAAAAATTTCTTTGCAAGTTCTTCCCACCTACTAAGACTGCCCTCATTAGGAAACAAATTAGTGACTTCCAGCAATTTTATGAGGAGCCATTCCATGAAGCATGGGAAAGATTTAGGAGACTTTTGAAGAGTTGTCCACATCATGAAGTTCTTATTTTTCAATGAATGCATATTTTCTATGCAGGTGCCCATCCATCAACAAGATCTTTGTTAGATGCAGCTTCAAATGGAAGTTTCATGAATCAAATTCCCGATGATGCATTTTTACTCCTTGATGAGATGGCCACCAATGATGCTCAATGGGCAACCTCTAGAGCAACTCAAAAGAAATAGGGAGTTCATAAAATTGATGAAGTAGCCATGCTAAAAGCTCAATTAGAATTAATGGAAAAAAGGCACTTAAAAGAAATAAATGAGCTTAAAGCTAAAAATGTTTCTATGTTATCTAATGAAGTTGATTCTTATGCAGGAATTCAAGGACCTTTGGGAATGAAGAATAATGAAGGAATGATGGAAGAAGTCAATGCTTTGAACCCATATAGCAAAACTTACAATGCGGGATGGAGAAGCCATCCGAATTTTTCATGGAGGGAAGGTAATCAAGGTTCTTCTTCCAACCCCAATCCTAGACCCCAATATAACCACAATCAAACTTCCAACAATCAACTTCCATACCAAAACCAAGCTCCACCTCATTACCCAAATCATTACCCATCACAAACATACCACCAACCACCCGGTTTTCAAAAACCTTAACCTCCCCCTCCTTAAGAAAAGAAATCTAATATTGAAGAAATGATTGCAAATTTCATGGCTTCCCAAAACTCAATTTTAGCTAGTCAAGATGCTAGATGGAAATCGCAAGATATTTGGATGAGAAACCAAGAGGCATCCATTAGGAACCTAGAAAACCAAATGGGGCAACTTGCTAGTTCTTTATCAAACCGGGCTCAAGGGACATTTCCATCCAATGTAGATCAAAATCCAAAAGAGAAAGCCAAAGCAATCACCTTAAGGAGTGGAAAAGAGCTAGAGGAGACTGAAATTGGTAAGAATTCTTCTAAGAAGGTGGAACCAACAACTGAGGTAAGTGTTTCTAATTCTAAAAATACTGAAAAAGTATCTCCAACAGTTGAGAAGGGTAAAGGTAAGGACAAACTTGTTTCTACTATGCTTGATGAGTCTCAATTACCATTTCCTGTTCTAACTAGAAAAGAGAAACAAAATGAACAATTGAGTAGATTTTTGGACATGTTTAAGAAGCTACATATAAACTTACCATTTGCTGAAACTTTATTACACATGCCTAAATATGCTAAATTTATGAAAGAATTGTGCTCTAATAAGAAAAAGCTAGAAGGCATAGGAACGGTTCAATTGTTCGGTAATTGTAGTGCTATATTAACTAATAAAATTCCTGAAAAATTAAAAGATCCAAGTAGTTTTACATTACCTTGTGAATTAGGAGGTAATTTTATTGGAAATGCTTTATGTGATTTGGGTGCTAGTATTAATTTGATGCCTTATTCAATTTGCAGGAAATTGAATCTAGGTGATTTGAAGTAAACCCAAATGACGCTTCAATTGGCAGATAGATCGGTGAAGAGGCCAAAAGGAATCATTGAGGACATATTAGTAAAAGTAGGAAATTTCATATTTTCGGTTGATTTCGTGGTGATGGACATGGAAGAAGATAGAAAAGTGCCATTAATTGTGGGGAGACCATTCTTGAACACAGCAAGAGCATTAATCGATGTTCATGGACAAACGGTTACTTTAAGATTTAACGATGGGAAAATGAGTTTTAATGTCAATAAAATTTTAAAACACCCTTCGTATGATTTTGAAGAATTCATTTGTTTTGTCGATGAAATTCAAGAATGTGTCAACGCAAAACAAGAGGAAATCATTCTCAATGATGAGCTTTAAAGTTATTTAATGCATCCTAAAGAAATGGAAGAGTTGGAAGCAAGGGAGATTAAGTTGATACAAGATCTGAACAAAGAGCACAGTGAACTTGATGAAATGGAGGATGAACCATCCCCTCCTAAAAGAGATTCTGAACTTAAATTATATTTGAAATATGTATCTAAATGATAATGCTAAGCCAGTAATTATTTCATCTTTATTGATAGGGTTGGACGAAGAAAAGCTCACTGAAATCTTCAAGAAGCATAAAGGAAAAGCTGACTGGGCAATATCCGATTTGAAAGGGGTTAGCCCCAGCTATTCTCGTATACCCATGGAGGATAATTTTAAGTCGGTAGTACAACCTCAACGAAAGTTCAATGAACTTGATAAAATTCAACAATGGTTATATGACAATGCAACATTTTACAAAGAAAAGACCAAACGAAAGCTGAAATCCAAACGGCTTAAACCAAACCAAATCGGATAGCAAGAGGGTTCTGAAGCAACCATAGTTCTTCAAGATACTTAGAAACTGGTTTAGAAAGTCTAGCTGGAGACTTTAAAAACTCAGAACTTCTAATCTCTCTCTTTTCTTTTTACAGTTAAGTTTTTGTGTTTTTGAAATTTTGTGTGTTTATGTGTTTTGATTCATGAAAAGAGTGAGTAAATCAAGGTTTTTAAAATGAAGACATGTTTTCCTGGAAAAGAATTGGTGTTTTAAAAGCTTGATATAGAAAAAATTGCATTTAAGGAAGTTTCATTATGCATATATGTTTTAAAGATGCACGAGAGGCAGAAAAATACATAGACACGTGACCACATGTGATTCTTCCCATGAACCTCACGTGGCCACGAGTAGATGCAGTGCCCAAGTCCATTAAAATCACGTGACCACGTGTATTTTACAAGAGAAACATCACGTGGCCACGGCTTGAAGTTCTGCTCCTTTATTTTTTATTCACGTGACCATGTGAAGTTCAAAGGAGAACCATCACGTGGCCACGCATGCTCAAAGAATAAAGGCACACGTGACCACGTGTGGTTCTTCCCTTGAACCTCACGTGGCCACGCCCAATCCTCCAGCCTTAAAAATGTTGCCACGACTTATTCTGTTCTTCTTTTTTATCTTAATTTTGTTCTAACTTGTTCCTTCCACCTCCACCTCCGCCTCCGCCTGAATCGATCTTTATTTGCTACGGACAGCAACATTTTGAGGAGGGGGTAGCCTCCTTTCAGGGAGTTTATCTTGAACTTTTCTTTTCTTTTTCATGAATCAAACTTTGTTATTTTGTGTTTTGTGTTTTATTTTTTCTTTTATTTGTTAGTTTGTGTTTTGTGTTTTATTTTCTTTTCTTTTATTGTGTTTATGTTTTGTTTGTTTTCTAAAGTTTGTAAAACGTATTAAAGACATATGTAGTTCACCTTTTCATTGAATTTGCATGAAAACTTAGTTTGCCCTAGTTGACTTCAAAACTTGGAACACTTTGAGCTTGAATATGGAATATGTATGTTTTGACCTTTGCTTAGCAAGAGAACATTTATGTTGTTTAATAAATCTTTGAATGGGTTAATTTTCAACTTGATAAATATTTGTTAGGTTCCAAATTCTTGAAAGAACTTAGACCAGTTTTAACTTAGAGAAAAAAATCAATGCAATGAAGTAGTGAAGTAAGAAAATTTAGGGCACTAGAACCTTCCTCATTACCCTTCAAAGCATATGAACAACTCAAACAACTTAGAAAATGATCTAGGCAATAGATTTCTTGATACACTTTCTTAAAAACTTGTGTCCTACCTTGATTAAATTATCCTTTGTTAAGCTATTTTGAGCCTATAAAGTATGCTTAATGCGTACCATTAATATTTTCTTGTTACACCTAATGTTTGAACCATATAACCTAAAAAGCTTTTATCTCACCCTATGGAATTGGCCACTTTAGGATTAAATGGATGCATGAAAAGAGTAAAGTTTTATTGGGTGAAGTAAGAAAGTCTTAGCAAAGTTATTGATGAAGTCAATTGAAAATATACCTTGTATTACCTTGAGGTTAGCTTGTAAATGCTAGTTCTTAAAAAAAACGTTTGAAATTTGAGAAAAGGAAAAAGAAAGAAAAAGAGAGAACTAGCAACTATGAAAAAATATAAGTGTGGGGTAGTACAAGGGAAAAATGGAAAAATAATGACTTTTTGGTGAAAGGATATATTATCTCTTAAAAGAAAGTGTGAAATTAAGGCAAGGATGAGCAAAATTTGTGTTGTCTAAGTTAATGGGGTTTTTGTAATCTATTGTGTTTTAGAGTGGCTATATTCATTTTGATTATCTTTTATCCATTCTTTGATAAACATACCCTTAGCCCCATTACAATCTTTGAAAGACCTATGTGATTTTAAGTTTTTTTTGAGTTGTTTAGCGAAGATGACCTACGGGTTTCGGTGCTAAAGAAGAGGCCTATTGTGTTTCTAGAGTTTCAAGCACGAAACCGATTGTATGCTTATGCATTTATATATTCTATACTTCATTACCTAGTTGTATTGATATTTTGATTTTCAAAATTACTTAAAATGATTTGGTCTTGCACACACTCAAGGAAACTAGCTTATATTCTCTTGTTGAAGTTAATCTATTTAGAGTTTATATTAAGTGCTTGTGTTAAAATGCTAAGATTGGTTTTGAAATTGCATATCTTTATGCAAGTTTGATGCTTTTGAAGGAGGGTTTGTTCTAAATTGCTTGAAGGCAAGCAAAGTTTAAGTGTGGGGTATTTGATAAGTGTGAATTATATATAGTTTTTGATATATTTTTAGTTGTGTTATTTAGTTGTTTTGGTTTTATTTATGTTAAATTAGAGTTTATTTGGTAATATTTATGTTTTTGAAGTTAATTCTATGTTTTGTTTGATTTTCAGGTTTAAATTGTTAATAAAGAGCTTAAATTGCAAAAAGGACAAAATTTAGGGTCAAAAGTGCAAATATGAGGAATTGTTACGAGAAAATTGGCGTTCAGTCCAGAGCCTTCACACGTGACCACGTGAAAATACTGAAGAATTTCACCCCATGGCCACGTGAAGGTTTGATACTTAGAGGACATGGCCACGTGAAGACATAGAACATGAAAAGCCATGGCCACGTGAAGGACTTTTGGAGGAAGACAAGGCAAACACGTGACCACGTGGATTCCAAGTGAAGGACCACACGTGGCCACGTGTGAAGAATGGCCTAGATAACACGTGACCACCGGTTCAAATGCACAATGCAGGGCGTGGCCACGTGATCCAGTTCTCCTATATCGTGAAGGATTTTTAAGCTTCCTGTTTTAGCAGAATTTGATTCCTATTTTGCGACTGGAGTTTAACAAGGAGTCTACTACAATTTTGCCTATAAATAGCAGTCCAAAATACAGAAGAATCATCATCAATCATTAGAATTAAGCTTTATTTTCTTAGTTGTTTTTACGTTCTTTGTTTGTTTACTGTTTTCTTCAAAACGTAGTTTTAATTTTAAAAATGGTTTGTGAGTAGTTTTCTTTTACTTTTGCTAAAGGATACTTGAATCCTTAAACTTGTATTGTTATGACTTGAGTTGTTCTTCAATTCAATGCAAGTTGGTTATTTCTTGTTTCTTAAACATAGTCTTGTCTCTTCTCAATTTTAAGTTAATTATTAACTTGATTAAGCATTGGTTAATTAATTGATTTAAGTTGAATAATGACTTGCATGCTCTTAGGTTAATTTAGTTGGATTAATGCATGATTATAATCTGAATAAGCTATAATTGTGTGTGATTTGAGTATGTTAAGATTAAGAAAAGGGTAACCAAGAATAGGTGAAAGTTAAATCTCTTGAGAAAGGCTTTAATAGACATCTAGGGGACTTAATTCAGTTCTTTATGCTAAGTGTTAAGTTTATCTGAATAAGAAAATTTGATGCTTGGAATGATAATCTTGAATAAAGTTATCTGGTTTTATTAAACTAAATTCCCCATAATCACTTGTATGCTTCTTTTATTTAAGTCATAGCAATACTTGTTAAGGTGGATGGTCCTTTAGTAAAAGTTGTCTTTAATATTGATTTTTACCTCATTCAATTTACTTGCTTTCAATAGATCTCTTCTTTACTTTAGCTCTTTTAATTGTTTTATTTTGGTTTTAAATTATTTTTTTTAGTTTTAATTTTTCAATCATCACAAATTTGGGATTTCTTTTCTTTCTTTTGCACACAAAATTAGTTTTGAAATTGAAATAGCATATACAAGCACAAGTTTTCCTTGGGTTCGATATTTTGGGTCATAATCTTATTTTCCTATATTACTAGCCGATCTAGTACACTTGCTAGAATTCGGTCACCAGTATTTCTCCCTAAGGACTACCAGTCCTATTTGTGAAGAAGAAGGATGGGACACTCCTGTTATGCATTGACTACAGACAGTTGAATAAAGTGACTATTAAGAACAAATACCCCCTTCCTTACATTGAAGACTTATTTGATCAGCTAAAAAGAGTGGGTGTATTTTCAAAGATTAACCTAAGATCGAGCTATTAATATATGGCATTGAAAGAGACAGATGTGCCCAAAACTGCTTTTCATACTAGATATGGCCATTATGAGTTTTTTTATCATGCCATTTGAGTTCACAAATGTACCAGCCGTCTTCATGAATCTGATGAATAGGGTCTTCCACCCTTATATGGATCAATTTGTGTTGGTCTTCATTGATGATATTTTGATGTATTTCAAGACACTAAAAGAGCATAACGAGCATCTGAGGATTGTTCTGTAGACATAAAGGGAAAAGCAACTGTATGCCAAGTTTAGCAAATGTGATTTTTGGCTAAATAAAGTATCCTTTTTGGGTTATGTAGTGTTTGCTGAAGGTATAAAGGTGGATCCTTCAAAAATTGAAATAATTTTTTAGTGGAAACCACCTAAAAATGTTATAGAAGTGAGAAGTTTCCTAGGTTTAGCCTGGTACTGTAGGAGATTTATAAAGGGCTTCTCCACCATTGTTGTTCCTTTGAGTCGACTGTTACAAAAGCATACTTAGGTTGTATGAACTGACAGATGCCAAGAATATTTTGAAAAGCTTAAAGGTATGCTGACAGAAGTTTCTATCCGTACTCAACCTGAGTCAGGCAAGGATTTTGTGATCTACAGTGACGTCTCCAAAAATGGTTTAGGTTGTATACTGATGCAGGAAGGCAAGGTGATTACTTATGCCTCCTGACAGCTTAAGACTCATGAGAAGAACTATCATACTTATGATCTGGATCTAGCAGCCATAGTTTTTTCTTTGAAGATTTGGAGGTATTATCTGTATGGAGAAAATGCTACATTTATTCTGATCACAAGAGTTTGAAACACCAGCTTATTGAGAGAAAACTCAACCTTAGACAGAGACGCTGGTTAAAGTTGATTAAAGATTATGATTGCTTTATTGACTACCATCCAGAAAAAGCTAATGTAGTAGCTAATGCACTTAGTAGAAAATTCATGACAGGTAATGTGAATGCTTTCAAATGAATTTGTATAAGTGATTGATAAGTATAATTGACTGATAATAGTAATGTTTGCAGCTCTTTGGGCTATGAATATCAGTTTGAGTTTGGCACCAGATGGAGCTTTATTAGCTGAAATGCATGTCAAGACTAACTTTGTGCATCAGGTGAAAATAACTCGGAAAGAAGATGACTAATTGATAGCTATATTAAACAAGCTAAAAGATAACAGAGAAGAAAACTACTCCTTGAATGATGATGGAAGCCTTTACTATAAAAAAAACTCTGTATTTTGGATCAAGAGGAACTGAAGAAAAACATCCTTATTAAAGCTCATCATAGCAATTATGCCATGCATCCTGGAGGTAACAAGATGTACTAGGACTTAAAAGCTTATTATTGGTGGCCAGGTATGAAGCGAAATGTGACAAAGTTTGTAAGTAAATGTCTGATATGTCAGCAAGTAAAGGCAGAGCACCAAGTTCCTTCGAGATTGTTTCATCCCATTTTGATACCAGTGTGGAAATGGAACAAGGTGACTATGAATTTTGTAACTAGATTGCTTATCACTCAAAGGAAACATGATGTTATATATGTGATCATCGATAGACTCACAAAATCTGCTCATTTTTTACCAGTACAAATGGATTATCCTTTGACCAAGCTAGCAGAAATCTACATTAATAAAGTGGTGAGGTTGCATGAAGTGCCATCTTCCATCATTTCTGATAGGGATCCCAGATTTACCTTTCGTTTCTAAAAAGGTTTACAAGAAGCTCTAGGTATGAGGCTCCACTTTAGCACTGTATTTCACCCTCAGACAAATGGTAAATCAGAGCGGGTGATTCAGATATTAGAAGATGTATTGCGATGCTGTGTATTAGAGTTTGGTAGTAGTTGGAAAAAGTAGAACTCCCTTATCTTTAGCAGAGTTTACTTACAACAACAACTACCAGTCCAACATAAAGATGGCTTCTTTTGAAGCTTTATATGAAAGAAAATGCAGAACTCCCTTATGTTGGACAGAACTGAGTGAAAAGAAACTGGTAGGATCTGACTTGATTTGTGACTCAGAAGAAAAAATTTGAATCATTAAAGGTAGATTGAAAGAAGCCATAGATCGCCAGAAGTTCTATGCAAACCTGAAGAGAAAATATATAGAGTTCCAAATAGGAGACAGAGTTTTTCTGAAGGTATCTCCATAGAAAAGGTTCTAAGATTCGGCAAGAAGGGAAAGTTAAGTCCAAAATTCATTGGCCTTATGAGATACTTTAGCGAGTGGATCCAGTAGCTTACCAGTTGAAGCTACCATTGGAGTTAGAGAAGATGCATGATGTGTTCCACGTGTCCATGCTCCGAAGGTAGAGATATGATCCTTAGTGAGATGGATGAAATTTTCCTTAGGGGAAATATAGTGATTTTTGCATTAAATTGATAGATAATAGTCTAAATTAATTATAAATGTCATAATTAGCATCCATAAATTTTTAAATAATTTATGGAATTTATTAGAAATTTTTAAAGCTTGGTAATAGTGTATGTAAGTTGTGAAATTGATGAATTATAAAGAAATAATTTATAAATTTAATAAATATGGGTAGTAAATGTGAAATAATGTGTATATAAATTTTTAGAAAATTTATCTACATTACATGAATAAATGAGAAATAAAATGTTAATCATGTTCAATGAAAAATATTGAATTATTGGAAAACAAATCAATAAAATGAAGGAATAATGGAAATAAATGTGAATGGTGTGCATATAAATTTTTGAGAAATTTATATGTAATAATAAAGTATTTTCGAAATAAATTATGGAATATGTATAAGAAAAATTATTGAATTATGAAGGAATAATTCAATAAAGGGTGAAAAGTAGTAAATTAATATGAATTAATTTACTGTAATTAAAAAGATAGTGAAATAAAATTTTTGGAAATGAAAAATTTCATGAGAATTATTAACTAGTTAAAAGTAAATAAAAGTACGTACAATAATGCCCTTAGAAATAATCAGGCAGTAAAAACTAGCTTAGGATATAATTGGCTGGTCATAGGATTATCTATGTACCGCGGTACAAGTCATGGTAACTTGCTATCCTATAGACTGGATCTCTGATCATCATGGCTTTCTCTTTTTCTGTTCTCTGCTCTGTGAGAATTGGTCCCTTGGGGGTCATTTCTCTATCTCTGTTGTGGCCATATGAGATTCACGTCCTGTATATCCGGTTTGAGATTTTCTACTGGGTTTAAACTAAGGGTATAATGAAAGTAAAATGTGAAAATATGAAAAGGAAGTGAAAATACTAATTAAAAATGAAAAAGGACAAATTTGAAAGAAAAAAAAGTTTAGGGGCAAAATCGTAATTTTCTCCAAAGAATAAAAATTAAGCAAATTAATTAAGAATTGCTTAGTTATGGATAAAACAGTCAATTAATGGTCAAACTATTTAAAAATGAAGTTTTATAGTCAACAAGGACTGAAATATAATTTTACATAAAAATGCTCAACTAAGTGTAAATTAAGGTTAAGTACCTTAATTAATAGCTTAAATGTCAAAAAGAAGCATAATAAGGTTAAATTCGTAATTTAACAATAAAAAGGGACTAAATTGAATAAAAGTAAAAGATTTGAATTAAATGTATAATTTAATAATAAATAAGTATTAGATGAATAAAATGTATTAGGATTAAAATTATAATTAAAAAGAAAGGTTAATGGTTTAATTAAGTTTTGTTTGAAAAGTTAAAGATGAAAATTTTTGCATAATTGAACTATGTAAGTTAATTATAGGAAATATTTAGATTGTTAGTTACCACTGAGCATGTCAAGTGCTCAGCGCGTAGTTATGACTACGTGCAGATACGTAGGAGTGGGAGCAAGAGTATACTTTGAAGGATTTCTTTTTATGGATATAGGACTTATACTTTTGTGGCATGTATATATGAAACTAATACTTTTGGATCTGTATATTGTAAATATGTATTGTAAGAGTTAACCTTTTTGGGTTTTAATACTGAATGGTTTGTGATGTAAATTGAGATTTAGTAGATGTGATTGAATGTATGTGTAATATATAGGTGATTGTGATATGGAAAGGAAATGGATGGTATGATGAGATGATGAGTATTGAATGATTATATAATATTGTTGTGCCTCTGAGAGGCTGTGTGTTGTTTGCATTTTAGGGGGCTAGTGCAATATATAGCCGTTATATTGCCAAAATTTTATTAAGTACATAGTGAATTGGACAGTTATAGGTCATCGACGAACCTTTAAAGTATTTCTGAACTTAAGTTATAATCTTAAGATTTTAAAAGTTGGATTTAGAAGTTTAAGCAAAGGTTAAAAAAATTTTCCGGCATGTGGCTGGTCGGAATAATTCTGGTTATACTGTTAAGTGATACGGTGTTACATTTGGTGGTATCAGAGAAGTGGTTTAGACGGTTCTAAGATCGGAGTGGGTATTAATGTTTGATTTAATTACATATATACATGCCAATTGTTATATTGAGAAGGTGTTTTGGAATTAATGTATTCTTGCTCCCTTCCGTTTTGTAGTGAAAAGATGTCTAGTGAACAAAGTCGTGAGGTGGGAGATAATAGGAGTGAGGCCTCCAATAATGTTGGGCAACAGGAGGTCACACAACAGGAAGCACTTCCACTAGTAGTGCCTCCTTCACCTCCTCCTCCTCAGCTAGACTTCCTCAATTTGATGTCAGATTATATTCAACGGTGACTTCAAACTGCCCAAGCCCAAGAACAACCATCAATAGTGAAAACTTAGCCACCTACTCCGTCTAGAAGAAAACCTATTTTGGAGCAGTTAAAAAGACTTGGGGCTAAAGATTTTTCATGGCGTTATCCTTTGATACGTGCAGCAATAAAGGAGTGGCTGTTTAAGATCAAGAGACTATTTGATATTACGCACAGTTCCCTGGAAGAAATATTTGAGGGCATAGTTGCTTTACTTTAGGGTCCAGCATTTATATGGTGGGACTCAGTTAAGAGGCAAACTCTAGCAGACCGATTGAACTGGCAGTTCTTTATTGATCAGTTTGAGAAGAAATACATCGGGTCTGAGTATAAAATTGCTATACACGATGCCTTCTGAAGGTTGAAACAGGGTAACCGCACAGTGGCAAATTATGATAAAGCGTTTGAGCGCTTATCTTGATGAGAGTCAGGCCACATAGGAGAGATTGTGCTAGCGGTTTGAGAGAGAATTGCATACTGAGCTGAGGCAGATTATTAAGGCTCAGAAATACCCAGATCTGCGATCCATGAATGAAGCAGCTATCAAATTAGAAGCCACTCAAGCTGAGCAAATTGAGAGATAGTCCAGGTTTCAACAAAAGAGAAAGCAAGTACAGAGTAGTGGCAAGTTTGGATAGGGTAAGAAGCAGAAGGGTTAGCAGGCACCTCAAGACCACCCATCAGCAGGCCGGGGTAGGGCAGTGCATCTCGGGATAAATCCACAGCCACCACAGCTTTCAGTACACCCAGAGGCAGAGATAATGGGATACCAATATTGTGTGACCATTGTGGCAAGATGCATTCTGGGGAGTGCAGATTACTGATCGAAACTTGTTTTAGATGGGGATCCCAAGATCATCATATCAGAGACTATCCTTTGTAACAAACTACTCCAACTGCCTCACCAGCATCTGGTACAAGGTCATCAACTCTACGAGGACATAGTAGGGGAGCCGCCCCTAATACATCAGCCTCCAAACCAGTTGGTCAGTCATCTCAAGGATAGAGATGATCAGTGGGATATACATATGTTGTCAGGGCCTGAGAAGAGGAGGATGCTCCCGATGTAATTATGGGTAAGTTTGTTCTGTTATCTGATTCTGTACATGCATTGATTGATCCTAGCTCCACACACTTTTACATTAGCATAGAACTGGCATGGGGTAAAGGGATGAAAAAGGCATGCTTGGACCAGGATATCTTAGAGAGTAATCCTTTGGGCCATAGTATGGTAGTATATAAGGTTTATAAACAGTGTCCTATCGGTGTAGAAGGACATGTATTCCTGGCAAATCTGATCGAGTTACCCTTTCACAAGTTTGACTTAATTATGGGGATGGATTGGTTATCCGCCCACCAAGAGACCGTTGACTGCACAAAGAAGAGGGTCACCTTACAGCTTCAGAATGGTGATGAAATCACAGTTGTGGGTCTGAGATCGGATTTCTTGTCTGATGTGATATCAGCTACTGCTGCAAAAAGACTGTTCAAGAAAGGTTATGAAGCTTATTTGTATTATGCAGTTGAGGTGAAAAAAGATTGTCTACAGGTGTCTAATGTGCCTACTGTTAGGAAATTCCAGGATGTGTTCCCGAATGAGCTTTCAGGTTTACCACCTGACAGAGAGGTGGAGTTTTCCATTAACGTCGCTCCTAGTACATCTCCAATTTCTATTGCTCCATATAGAATGGCACCTGCAAAGTTGAAAAAGTTAAAGATTTAACTTCAGGAGTTGCTTGACAAGGGGTTTATCATACCCAACACTTCTCCATGGGAAGCACCTGTCCTATTTGTAAAGAAAAAGGATGGGACTCTCCGACTGTGCATCGATTATAGGCAGCTGAATAAAGTGACTGTAAAGAATAGATATCCTCTCCCTCGTATTGAAGATTTGTTTGACCAGCTTAAGGGAATGGGTGTCTTCTCCAAAATTGATCTAAGGTTAGGTTATTATCATATGGGGGAAAAAAAAAAGCCGGCGTGCCCAAGACTGCTTTTCATACTAGGTATGGCCACTATGAGTTTTTGGTCATGCTATTTGGGCTTACAAATGCACTAGCAGCTTTCATGGACCTAATGAACAGAGTCTTTCACCCCTACTTAGATCAGTTTATAGTGGTCCTCATCAATGATATTTTGGTGTATTCTAAGACACGGGAAGATCATGATAAGCACTTGAGGATTGTTTTGCAGACTTTGAGAGAGAAATAGTTGTATGCCAAATTCAGAAAATGTGCTTTTTGGCTGAATAAGGTATCTTTTCTGGGACTTGTTATATCTGCAGAGGGCATTAAAGTAGATCCTTCAAAGATTGATGCAATCCTTCTGTAGAAGCCACCCAAAAATATGACTAAAGTGCGGAGTTTTCTAGGATTGGTCGAGTATTATAGGAGATTCATCAAGGGCTTTTCCACCATTGTAGTTCCCCTAACATGCCTGCTACAAAAGAATGTTAAATTTATGTGGACTGACAGGTGTCAAGAATGCTTCGAGAAGCTTAAAACTATGTTGACAGAAGCTCCTATCCTTACGCAACCCGAATTAGGCAAAGACTTTGTGATCTATAGTGATGCTTTCAGAAATGTTTTGGGCTGTGTTCTGATACAGGAAGGCAAGGTGATTGCTTATGCCTCCCGATAACTCAAAACTCATGAGAAAAACTATCCTACTCATGATTTAGAATTGGCAGCTATTATCTTTGCATTGAAGATATGGAGGCACTATCTGTATGGTGAGAAATGTTATATTTTCTCAGATCACAAAAGTTTGAAATATCTGCTTACCCAGAAAGAGCTCAACCTCAGACAAAGACGATGGATGGAGTTGATTAAAGATTATGACTGTTACATCGACTACCATCCAGGAAAAGCGAATGTAGTAGCTGATGCGCTTAGCAAAAAATTTATGTCAGGTAAAGTTAATGCTTTTGAATGAATCTAAATAAGATATTGATAAGTGTAAATGATTAATAGTGATCTTTACAGCTCTTCAGACTATGAATGCCAGTTTGAGTATAGCACCAAATGGAGCTATAGTAGCCAAGTTGCGAGGTAAACGGACTTTGTACATCAAGTGAAGGTGGCTCAGAAAGAAGATAACTAGTTAATGGCTATTATGAACAAGCTTCAGTATAGTAGTGAAAGTGACTACTCTTTGTGCAGTGATGGAAGTCACTATTATAAAGGAAGACTTTATGTTCCCACTCAGGAAGAATTGAAAAATAATATACTGATAGAAGCACACCATAGTAGTTATGTCACGCACCCTGAAAGTAATAAGATATACCAAGAATTGAAAGCCTACTATTGGTGGCCAGGCATGAAGCGTGATGTGACTATATTTGTAAGTAAATGTCTAACATGTTAGCAGGTAAAAACAGAGCATCAGGTTCCTTTTGGACTTCTTCAACCGCTTGTTATTCCAGAGTGGAAATGGGATGAAGTGACCATGGATTTTGTTACTGGCTTACATGTGACTTAGAGGAAGCATGATGCTATCTGGGTAATCGTTGACCATCTCACTAAATTTGCTCATTTCTTACTAGTATGAATGGATTATTCCTTGACCAGGCTGGCAGAGATCTATATCAGTAAGGTGGTTAGGTTACATGGAGTGCCTACATCGATTATGTCTGACAGGGATCCCAGGTTTACTTCTCATTTTTGAAAGAGTTTTTAGGATGCTCTAGGTACTAGACTTTGCCTCAGTATAACATTTCACCCTCAGATTGATGGCTAGTCCGAATGGGTGATTCAGACATTGAAGGATATGCTTAGATTCAGTGTTCTTGAGTTTGGTACTAATTGGGAAAAACATTTGCCCTTGGCTGAGTTTGCTTATAACAATAGTTATCAGTCCAGTTTGAAAATGGCACCTTTTGAAGCTTTATATGGTAGAAAGTACAGAACTCCGTTATGCTGGACTGAACTGAGTGAGAGGAAGTTATTGGGTTCAGATTTTATCCGTGACTCTAAAGAGAAGGTTCAGATTATTAAAAGCCGATTGAAAGAAGCAATTAACCGTCAGAAATCATATGCAAATCTAAATAGAAGAAATATTGAGTTTCAAGTCGGAGATAAGGTTTTTCTGAAGGTATCTCTATGAAAAAAAAAGTTCTGAGATTTGGAAAGAAGGACAAGTTGAGCCCCAGATTCATAGGCTCATATGAGATATTTCAGCAAGTGACTCCCGTAGCCTACAGATTGAAGTTACCACCTGCTTTAGAAAAGATACATGATATCTTTAATGTGTCTATGCTCCGTCGATACAGGTCGGATCTGAGCCATGTGATAGCACCAGTTGAGGTTCAGGTGCAGACTGATATGACTTATGAAGAAAAACCTGTGAAAATCTTGGCTAGAGAAATTCGGCAACTAAGGAATAAGCAGATACCGTTGGTGAAGGTCCTATTGCATCACCACAATGTAGAAGATGCCACATGGGAACCTAAGATGACCATGAGACAGCAATATTCTCTACTTTTCAGCTCAGGTAAATTTCGAGGACAAAATTTATTTTAAGTAGGGGAGAAATGTAATGGTTTCAACACCGGTTAAGCCGTGAACAATGCTTCGCAATGGTGAATAGTGATTTTTGGGCCGAAAAGTACATCCAAAAGTTGAAAATATTTTATTGGACCATCTAAAAGTACTGGTCATGGTGAGTCCAGAGTTAAAATTTGAAGTGATATTGAGGTCAAATGAGCCTCGACAGGTCAAAAATACGAAAAAGATAGCGAGTCAATTTTCCTGATAGGGAATGTGACTTGATTTTGCATAAATTATTAAAAATAGTAAACAAACTCCAAAAATTTTTAGATTTTGTAGATCTTCATGAATTTTTATGTAGAATATTTTGCTAGTAAAAACTTAATTTTTCGGTAATAGTGGTAGTTATCGAATCCGACCGATAGATTTGAATCGAATCGATAACTGACTCTGATTAAGCCAAAAATTTGCGTACTACCTATTTTTGATGTGATAAGAGTGATAGAATTATTTTTGGAGTAATTTTAAGTGAGAAAGATAGAGAATTTGGATTGGGTCTTAATGAGCCTAAAATGGGCCTTAATATTTAAATGGGTTAAGCCCACTCATCAAGTCCAACTTTGGATCCATTGAGAGAGTATTTAAGAGATGAAAAATCTGAGAATGACGCAGATTTTTCCAGCTCCTCTTCCTTCTCTCAACAAGGCCGAACCTTGTTCCCTCTCCCTCTCTCTTTAATTTGTTCCATATTTACTATATATCTCACTTGGCTCTCAACATAAAAACTGTTATTCCATCACTCTAGAACACAAATATAGCCTCAAGCATTTAATTTTCCCAAAGGAAAGGAAAATTTCAAGGTTACAAAGTTTAGGGTTTTAAGGTAACATTTGGATAATTAGTATTTTTAATTAATTCTTTAGTGGTTTCTTATAGTTTTTGAGGTGTAGATTATGAATATGAGCTTAATTTCTACATTTGAGAAAAAAATAAGAAATTCTAAGCTTAAGTGGCCGGCTATGGTAGGTAAGGAAGAAGAAGAAAAGCAATCAAGGGTTAAGGGCAAAGAAAAGGAAGTCTAGGCACCCTTGAGCATGAAAAATTGGTATGTGGCTAATAAATCTAAATATTTTCTATTTTATTGAATTATTTTCCATTATGTATTTAGGAACAAAATTGTTAAATTGCTTAAATAATGCAATTGATGTGAGAAAAATATAATTAGATCATGTATGATGTTAGTTGAATGTTTAGAATGGAGTATAAAAATTTTTAAGGCTATGATAGTGAGATGGCCGAAATTTCCCTTAGGGAAAATATAGTAATTTTTGCATGAAATTGATAGATAATAGCCTAAATTAATTATAAATGTCATAATTAGCATCCATAAATTTTTAAATAATTTATGAAATTTATTAGAAATTTTTAAGCTTGGTAATAGTGTATGTAAGTAGTGAAATTGATGAATTATAAATAAATAATTCATAAATTTAATAAATATGGGTAGTAAATGTGAAATAATGTGTATATAAATTTTTAGGGAATTTATATACATTACATGAATAAATGAAAAATAAAATGTTAATCATGTTTAATGAAAAATATTGAATTATTGAAAAATAAATCAATAAAATGAAGGAATAATGGAAATAAATGTGAATAGTATGCATATAAATTTTTAAGAAATTTATATGTAATAATAAAGTATTTTCGAAATAAATTATAGAATATGTATAAGAAAAATTATTGAATTATGAAAGAATAATTCAATAAAGGGTGAAAATAGTAAATTAATATGAATTAATTTACTGTAATTGAAAAGATAGTGCAATGAAATTTTTGAAAATGAAAAAGTTCATAAGAATTATTAACTAGTTAAAAGTAAATAAAAGTATGTACAATAATACCCTTAGAAATAATCAGGCAGTAAAAACTAGCTTAAAATATAATTGACTGGCCATAGGAATATCTCTGTATCGCAGTACAAGTCATGGCAACTTGTTATGCTATGGACTAGATCTCTGATCGCCATGACTTTCTCTATCTCTGTTCTCTACTCTGTGAAAATTGGTCCCTTGGGGTCATTTCTCTATCTCTATTATGGCCCTGTGGGGTTCACATCTCGTGTATCCGATTTGAGATTTTCTATCGGGTCTGAACTAAGGACATAATAAAAGTAAAATGTGAAAATGTGAAAAGTGAAAAATGCTAATTAAAATTGAAAAATGACTAATTTGAAAGAAAAAAATTAGAGGCAAAATCGTAATTTTTCTCAAAGAGTAAAAATTAAGCAAATTAATTAAGAATTGCTTAGTTATTGATAAAACAATTAATTAATGGTCAAACTATTTAAAAATAAAGTTTTATAGTCAACAAGGACTAAAATATAATTTTGTATAAAAATGTCCAACTAAGTGTAAATTAAGGTTAAGTACCTTAATTAATAGCTTAAATGTCAAAAAGAAGCATAATAACGTGAAATTCATAATTTAACAATAAAAATGGATTAAATTGACTAAAAGTAAAAGATTTAAATTAAATGTATAATTTAATAATAAATAAGTATTGGATGAATAAAATATATTAAGATTAAAATGATAATTAAAAAGAAAGGTTAATGGTTTAATTAAGTTTTGTTTGAAAAGTTAAAGATGAAAATTTTTGCATAATTGAACTATGTAAGTTAAGTATAGGAAATATTTAGATTGTTAGTCACCACTGGGCATGTCAAGTGCTCAGCGCGTAGTTATGACTGCGTGCAGATACGCAGGAGCGAGAGCAAAAGTATACTTTGAAGGATTTCTTTTGATAGATATAGGATTTATACTTTTGTGGCAAAAATATATGAAACTAATACTTTTGGATCTGTATATTGTAAATATGTATTGTAAGAGTTAACATTTTTGGGTTTTAATATTGAATGGTTTATGATGTAAATTGAGGCTTAGTAGATGTGAATTAATGTATGTGTAATATATAGGTGATTGTGATATGGAAAGGAAATGGATGGTACGATGAGATGATGAGTATTGAATAATTATATGATATTGTTGTGCCTCTGAGAGGCTGTGTGTCGTTTGCTTTTCAGGAGGCTAGTGTAATATATAACCGTTATATTGCCAAAATTTTACTAAGTGCATAGTAAATTAGACAGTTATAAATCATCGGCGAACCTTTAAAGTATTTCTGAACTTAAGTTATAATCTTAGGATTTTAAAAGATGGATTTATAAGTTTAAGCAAAGGTTGAAAAAAAATATTTTCGGCATTTGACTGATCGGAACAGTTCTGGTTATACTGTTAAGTGATAAGGGTGTTACATTATTTATCCTCATCTTTTTAAACTTTAAAGACTCAATAATTTATGCCCATAACATCTATTTCGATTATTAATAACAATGGTAAAGGAGCTCGAGAGTTACCAATCACAACAACAAATGCACGTTTGAGAATGAGAGAAATATCGATAATAAAGATACAAATTAACTTCAAAATCTCCAAAAAAAATAAACACAAAGGAAGAAGAGGAGATGAAATGTCATGCAGCAAGAAGAAGAAGAAGAAGGAGGAGGAGGAGGAGGAGGAGGAGGAGGAGTGAAAAGATAGGAGAGTTTAAGTTAAATTAAAAAAAAATTGCATTTTTAAAAACGAAAATTTTAAAAATGTATTTTTAAAAGAAAAAAAAAGAATGGGGTATTTTTAAGTGTAACCTCTTTTTTTGGATAGTTTTGTAAAACTCCCAAATTAGTATTCCTCTATGTAAATTCAATCGGGGAGGCTGAGCCACATTGGTTTAATTAAGGTACACATCTCATATTTTAAATTTTTTTAATATAAATATAATTTTAATTTAATAATAATGACAAAACGTTTTAATTTTAGGATCTGACTTCTCTTAATTTGAGGATTCTGACTCCATCATTGATCAATTCAATGAAACTAAATTAAAAATATCTTACATGTATATATGATTATAATTATTGCACTTATTTCTTAACCAATTTTGTATAAGTATTAATTTATTATTAATTTGATTCATAAAATTTATTTAGATTAAATCTAAATAAAAAAAGTTCATTATAAATTGTTAGCGCAATGTAGAAACCCAACAAAAGGAAACCTAAAAAAAATTTTAAATTTCATGAATTGAATTGGAACCATTGAAATTATTCAGCTTACCTTGAATATATATATATATATATATATATATATGCCATTTTATTGTAAGTGGTCAGTTATCTAATTTCAAGACAAATATTATGGTTGAGGAAAGGATTATTTAGCAAATAGTAAGAAATAAATTTCATTTAAGACTATTTGTTGCTCATTGGCACAGCACAATTAATCTTTCTTTTCCTTTCAACTTCCTCTAATACAATATTCCCAATATTATTAATTCCTAGGAGCAGTCTATATACTAATTTCACTGATAAAACTATCAATATTCTGATCAGAAGAGCCCCCATTTGCCACCACTTTCTTGGCTGCCTCCTTCAACTCCGCCGCTCTTTTCTTCATCTCTTCAGCTTCTGCTCCACTCATAACTTCCATAATGCACCTTTCTACCTCTTCTCCACTTGCAGCTTGTTCATCTTCAACTTTAATTCTAACACCAATCTTTAAAACATCAACTAAATACTTACTTACCGTTGGCTGATCAGTCCACAGTGGATAAGCAATCACCGGAACTCCGGCCACCACCGTCTCCAGCGCCGAGTTCCATCCACAATGTGTAATAAAGCAACCCACAGCTGGGTGCATCAATACCTTCTCTTGAGGGCACCATTTCACCACCAGTCCTCTATCTTTAGTCTCCTCCAAGAACTTATCTGGCAGTTCATTCCCTTTTCTTCCAAAACTTTTCTCTGGAGGCTTAATCACCCAAACAAATGGTCTGTTGCTGTTCTTTAATCCCATTGCTAAATTATTCATTTGCTTTTGGGACAAAACAATTATGCTGCCAAATGAAATGTAAATTACAGATAAAGCCGGTTTCTGATCTAGCCATTCTATGCAAGAACTTTCAGCACTCCACATATCAATACTTACATTACTTGAAATTTCTTGCTTTCCAAACAGAAATGGTGACACTAATGGGCCAACAGGATAAATAGGAAGCAGATTATCCATTGAATTTATCACCTCGCCTTCAAGTTCAGCAAAAGAATTCACCAAAATCCATTTCACCTTATCTAATTTTTGAACAAAATCTGATAAGGTTTTAGAGAACATTTCAGGACTTGATGGAAAAATGAAGGAAGATCTTTTACCTTAAAAACAGGTAATCCTGGTAAGGAAATGGATTCATCAGGATTATTATCAAATGATGGAAATAAATTAGGGTTTTTAAAATGATGATAGTAAACAGAAAAAACAGTGCAAGCTTGAATCCAAAGAACTCCACAAGGGATTCCATGTTCAGCTGCAATATCCACAACCCATGGCAAAAACGGATTCAAAATAAAACAAGAAAATATCTTGCCGTGGGCTGTGAAATTGGTTACAATACTTGAAAGGTTTTTTGACCCTGTAGTTGCTAGAGATTTAAGAAAAGAATTAACATCATCGTCACGATCAAATTCAGGGCTAAGGCCATCGGAGAAGAAAACAAAGGAGATTCCAGAGGTGATTGGAGCTAGAGAATGTTTGGATTTTAGCATCCGGTGGCGGGCAACATCGTTAGTGGCAATAGTGACATGAATGCCCTTTGAAATCAAGCGATTTGCTAGCTTTAGCATAGGGTTCATGTGGCCCTGTAATGCTATCGTCACCATTAGAACTTCTACCTTTTTAGCTGCCATTGGTAAGTGCTCAGGTAAAGGAAGTTTTATCAGAATAGTTTGGTTCTTTTCCCTATTTAATTTAGCTCTTATTTATAAACATTTGGTGATAAAATTAAAAAGCAATTAAGGAAATCTCATCGCAACTCCAAAAATGGCAAAAACAACTCTCCTTTCTATAAGATTTGATAAATTTTTATATTTTCAGAAGCCAAATGTGATCTTAATTGGCAAGTCCAATTCATCTTATCTGATTTCCAAAATCTGCAGAGATTTTGGTGTGCAGAAGAGACATATTGCCTTGTATAATTGCATTTATTATTCATTACAAGTTCCATTGCTTGGAAATTAAGTATGGTAACGAAGCTAGATACAGATAATTAATACATAACTGAACTTGTCTTTTATACTTTAAAAAACAAAAAACAAAACAAAACTTCCCTATTATTTTTTTCTATTGCCTTATATACAATACAATTGCTACAAATGTGACAAAATTCATAATTTAGTTTTTGAACTATAACATTTTTATATATTGGATATCTATACTTTAAAAATTATATATTGAATTCCTAAATTTTTATGTATTTACATATGCGATCCCTATACTTTCAAAATTATATAGTTAATCTCTGATTTATTTATATATTGAATTCCTAAACTTTTATGTATTTACATATGTGATTAAGTCCAAACGAATGTTAAAAACAACATTATTCTCTTAAAATACATGCAACATTAACCGAGTGTGTATTATATTATCGTTTGTGCCATCTATTTTGGATTTAATATATTCTCTTTGAAAAGTTCAGAAACTTAATATGTAGTTTTGAAAGTATAAAGATTCAATATGTAAAATCATTAAAATTCATAGACTAATATATGATTTTTTCCAACAAATTTTCGATAAAATAATTGTGGGCTATGATTGGCATATATAGATGTTAATAGGCAAAAAGCATCATTTGCTTCGTGAATTTTAACACTTTTTTTTCATTAGATCCCTAAACTTTAAAAACTACATGTTAGATCATTCAATTTTTTACGTGGAATATATTAAGATTTTACACTACACATTGGATCCCTGAACTTATTTATTAGAATACATTAAGTTCAAACGGACGTTAAATATTTGCGATTTTAACGAAACGTATATTAAATTGTCATTTGTTTCCGTTTATTTTGGACTTAATGCTTATTTTTTGAAAAGTTCAGAAATTTAATGTGTAGTTTTGAAAATTTAGGAATTCAATGAAGAAAATGTTGAAGTTCAAGAACGAAATTATGGATTTTGCCATGTTAATACAATTAACTTGATATCTATTTATCTGGTTTAGACAAGAATTTAAATTTAAAATTAAATTAGTGAACAAACTAATTAGTTTTGTTTTTTTTCTTAAAAATTAACGTTGTAGCAGTTAGTTGTTTGTAGAATTCACTGTAATTTTTGTTCGCTCTCATTCAATAAATAAGCACTGCGTCCGTAACTTCAGTCTGTGCACCAATGGTATATCATCTGTTACAGCTCTTCATTGGCTGCCGTTACAGAATTCTTTTGATTTACTTTTGTCTCGATCCTGGGAGAACACAATCTTTAAATACTAGTATATAGCAGATGGAATGGTTAACTTCGAATCCTGAATATAGTATATGGGCCTATCCGATAAATACACTATATAGCAGATGGAATGGTTAACTTCGAATCCTGAATATAGTATATGGGCCTATCCGATTATCGTATTAGTCCCACGAGAATGTTGTACTCATAAAAAATAAAAATTGATGCATGATCTTTCGAACTTGTTGAAATTTGAAATTGAAGTATCGCATTAGTTTGAAATATAAAATGCCCTATAAAACATTTTAAAATATATATTAATGTTTCGGCACTAAATTCATTATCTTTCGGTCCAAGCGACTTTAATTATAATATTCAAAAAAATAAAGTATTTTTGTGGAATACAAAAATTTGGTGAGCAAGTCATTAAGCTCAAAGCTTCACTAAATAATATCAGTCCCAAAACTTTAGTTTATTATATTTTTGAGAGTAATATTGTCATTAACTCAACCTTCATATTTTCTTTTTAAATTATTTGGTATTCAAAATTTATTGTTTCGTGCCAAATAAGCTCTAAAGGGGCAAAACCTTTCCCCTTTGAAATGTTACATGCCTTAAGCACAAGTCTCAAATTTCTTATTAATAATAAAAATGAGTATTAATCCAGCCTTTTCAACCTTTACTTGCCAATAAGTACATAGTAGGTGGGAGAGAGGAAGCTTAATTTAGACATGATAATTTCATTACCATTGTTTGGACAGTTGCAAAGGGCCGTTCTCTTAATTTATGACAAAAATGATAGGCTTATTACATAAATTAGCACTTTAACTTGCATAATTTTTTCAAATCGTTCCCCCTAAACTTTATTGTTCGCCAATTTACACTCAAATTTAACTAAAATTTACATAATAAACATTTTAGTTGTCTTACATGGCATAAAAGATGCCGATGTGGCAAATTTGTATAATGAGCACGCATTTTAGGCACGTAAGGAGGTTGGGCAAAAAGAAATTAAATGACCAGCAGTTAAAAGTAGGGGTGTGCAAAACCTAACCCTACCCGAATAATCCGACTCTAACTAGATATTCGGGTAGAGTTATTAGGGTTATTCGGTTCAGGTAGGGTTAGAGAATTTGAGTTTTTCGAGTCGAGTTAAAACCCTCATAAACTCAATCCGTCCGAACAAAGCACTCACATAAAAAACGTTGCGTTTTAATACACCCCTACATAAGCCTTCTACCTTCTACCATCCAAATTCCTAATATCCCTAATCGCTTCTTCTCTTCCTCTCACTTATCCTCTCCCCCTCGCCTTGTCGCCACCCCTACTCCTTATCATCACCAGCATCTTATCTTTAACCTCTATCGTCGCCAGCATCTGTAGTTCAACCACAATAAGTTAATTTAATTTTGTTTGTTCTTCCTTCTACTGAATTGCCTTCTTTTCTTCATTTGACCTTCTCACTCAAGTAATGATTCTTCTTTTAGTTTGATTAGTTCTTAGTTGATTTGTTCAATCTTTAGTATACTTTTTCTTAGTTCCTCTATCTTTATTAAACTTGATCGGCGTGATATAATTTCAAAAATTAAGATCTAAAGAACCCGGCTGGCATGTGCCGATGTTTGTTAAGGTTGTGTTTAACCATGTATGTACATCAAATGTCGTACAGCTTTTGCTTTTAACTAGGCCTTCATAGGCTCTGTTTAGTTGAAAAACGGTATCGGCATGGAGTTTCTAACAATCAGCCCATACTGTTCTTTTCTGGTGGTTTCTGCAGTTTCTTCAACTTATGGACTTTATTTTGTGCAGTAACAGCTCTCTGTAGGGCTATTTGGACCAATATTTTGCGAAATCAGGTCTTGTGTTTGAATGAGAAGTATTTATGGCTTTGGGTCATAAAATATTTACAGGTTTCAAGATGTGGAGTTTCATTACACCACTATGTGATATTTGCTCCGTAGCTTTTAACTTCTATTGTGAAAAAAATTGAAGATTTTACACTACAAGAAAATAGCCAAATAGCAACGGAAAAATAGCAAAAGAATACCAATTCCTTTGCTATTTAGCAACGAAAAATAAATTTCGTTGCTAAAATTAGTTGAAGTTTTAGGGATTTAGCAACGGAATACAAAATGGTTGTATTCTGTTGCTAAAAATGAGAGAGATTTTAGCACCAAAATATAGCAACGAAAAATAATTTCCGCTGCTAAAAATGGCAGCACTTGACAGCGAAAAAAATTTGGGATGCAAATTAGCAAAGGAAATTAATGCCATTGCTATTTTATGTCGAATTTAGTGAAGGTATAAATAATAGCAAACGGAGTATAAATTTCGTTGCTAAAATAGCAACGAAATAAAAATTTCGTTGCTATTTTATGTCGAATTTAGAGAAGGTATAAATAATAGCAACGGAATTAATTTATGTTGCTATTTTAGTAACGAAATTTAATTTTCGTTGCTAATTTTCATCCCAAATTTTTTTCCGCCTCCAAGTGTCGCCATATTCTGTTGCTAAATTATTTTTCGTTGCTAAATTTAAAATCGTTGTTAAATTTCGTTGCTAAATTTAAAATCATTGTTAAAATAGCAACGAAATTAAATTATGTTGCTAAAAAATAATGTATAGAAGAAAAAATCCTATTTCTTTCATTTCTGTTCTTCTTTTCACGATTTGGCATTTTCTTTTTCTTAGATCTGTCACTGTTCGCTCCGTTCTTCCTCAGATCTGCCACTATCCGGTGATCGAACGACCATGAGTCCTCATCGTCTCCTTTCTCTTTGCTGCTTTCAAGGGTCCGCAGTTTCTGTCCTTTTTCTCCTTTTTTTCTATTTATTTATTCATTTCAAATCTCTGTTTTAAGAGGAGTAAGAAGAAGAAGAAGAAGAAGAAGAGAGCTCTTTGGTTTGATTTTAATTTTTATCTTTGTAGCTAAGAGAATTGGCAAAGAATGTTAGAATTCTCGCTATGGATATCTACTTCCCTCCCACCTTCGTTAATCAGGTTTGATTTTACTTAATTCAGCTTTTCATTTCTTTGATTTTGTATTCATCCTCACCAAAGCACTTTGTTGCAATGGGTTCAGCAGTGGGTGCATTGCTAGACCCATGAAGAGCAGATTTGATAGCAGCTCTTGGGGAAACAACTGGAAAGCCTGCTTTCGAAAGGGTTCTTGAGAGGATGAAGAGGAGCTCGAAAGGCTGAGTAAGTCTAGTTGTCCAAATTTCTTCATCTTCATATATTTGGTTTTTTGAAATTATCACCACATATGAAATAATTTCTTATATGTCAAAGATTACATGGATTGCTGGCGTTATTTTGTCTCTTCAGATACAATCCTGAAGAAATACTCTTCAACAGTTGCTACAATCTTCACGGGCATAGCATCTGCAGTTCTGTTTGGCCATGCTTTGACTATGAACTTTTTGTCGGGAATTTCTATTGTGTTCATCTCGATGCACCAGGTAATCATCTGAAATGATTGATTAACTTTTTGTTTAATTGAGACTTGAGCAACGAGAAACTAACAATGTCTTCTCTCTTTGCTTGTCGTTTCTCCTAGCAGTTCTTTTCATCCCTTTCAAAAGTGAAAGATGAACAGCAGAATGTGGTGGTGGAAGTAATGGATGTTTCGGATAACCACAGGTTTGCATACTCGCATTGGTCATAAGCAAGTCTCTTTTTAATGGGAAGGCTAGACATATCACTCCATTTAATTTACTGGCTCATCTTAGTTTTTTTCATACTGAACTCTGAAAAAAATGCTAAAATGATGGGTGGAGCCTTATTTAATCATTTCAAATGCCAAATATGTTGAATTCCTTAGATGCGGATGAGAATGGTGGAGAACTATGAAGAAGCATTTAACTATTATTTCCACTGAAAATTTTTACTGCATTGTTTCCCATTCAGGTCCAAAGAATCATTCATAAACATGGCAACTGGAGCAAATGAAGAGGTGATTTAAATTTGTATGGATACACCCTTTTTATGCACCAGTTTTCAGAGTTGTATGTGAATCTCATCCTATGTTTTTGGTTTGAATTTCATTGATAGGCTACTCATCATGTTGGACATGATGAGAGACAACCACTGGTTCCAACCTAGAATGTAGTAAAGTATGTTACTCTTAAAGTAGAAAGATGACTATATGGATTTAATTTTTTTTCCTTTTCTAATTATAGTCCACTTGATGCTGAACATGTTTGTCTATAAATTTCATTCCTATGTTGGGAAGCCTAGAGGTAGGATACTATTATTTCTTTTCTTTCGCTTGATTTATTAGATAATATATTTGTTTCTAATTTACATTCAGGTGAGAAAAAATAGGGGTTTTGCTTCAAAATTCCTGTCAATGCTACAAAAAAATTGGACAATTGAGGAATAAATTAACTATCATTTAGTTTCTCACATGATACTTGCATTTCTTTTTTGTTAATTGGACAATTGTGTTAATATTTTGTAATCATTTTTATTTTAGATAGTGTTAAAATAATAAATAATTATATTTAAATTTATTATTAAATTATGTAATTAAGATATGGATTCCTTTCACTTGAATTAGGGAAAAAAATAATTTATATGAGTGAAAACAAGAAAAGACCAAATGTCCTTGAAAAACTCAAAAAACTTTAAACTAAAAAATGACAACCTAAACGTCATTTTTTGAGCCAGAAAAATGTCGTTACGGGAGCTTTGCTTTGTAATAAATGACTGTTTCGAAACAAGCTTTCCGAAAACATATTATAATAAGAAATCTGAAACTTGTAGCAAAAGTTATGACCAAAATAGTCTGTACCGTAAAAATAATCCATTTAGGCTGATTTTCTCGTATTCTTTGGGGGTTGTTATGGTTGGTTTTCTTTTATTACTCTATATGTTGTTTCTAGTGTCTTATGAACTGTATATGGTAATCATATATGTTAAATCTGTCTTATTCCATAACAGGCTTGTTAAATCTTTGAAGTAAATACATGGTCAAACACTATTTGTTTGCCATAATTGCTACGTGAGAGGGCTTCTGACTAGCAACTAGTCTCATTAAGCATATATAAAATTATGTATTAACATAGACCACTGGTGTAAATTCAAATGACTACCTTGTCACAAATCCCTGCTTGATTTCCACATTAGAACTATAATTTATTCCCTAAAAAGCATCAGAACTAGTCTCATTTTGTATATATATAAAATTATGCAGCTTATGAAAAAATAAAATTGACTTTTGGTTGCTAAAATTAGCAACGAAAATTTCAATTCCTTTGCTAATTTTAGCAACAGAAATTTTAATTTCATTGCTAATTTTAGCAACGGAATTGACTTTTCTGTTGCTAAAAAATTACCAATTCGCCGAAAATGAGTTGGTTGAATTTAGCAACGAAAATAAAATTCCGTTGCTAAAAAATAGCAACCGACGGATTAGCAACGAAAATTTTCGTTGCTATTTTTTATTAGAAACGGAAAATATCAATTTTCGTTACTATTTTTCCATTGTTAAATTGCATTTTTCTTGTAGTGTTAGGATATAGAGTCAAAATTTAAAAAATTTATCACTATGTTTCATTTATGCTTTGTTTGGTTCTACTTATTTCTTTTGGACTTATTTTGTTCCAAAAATGGTGCCGCTTAATTTATACTAATTTGAATTCTTATTTTATTAATTTGTATGGCTCTTATTAATACTCTGATATCTCTCTCTCTATATATATATATATATATTGCCAAAAAAATCTCGAACCAAGCTTGTTATTTGCAAAAAAGGAGAAAGAATCTGTGGAGATTTACGACTACTCCGACGATTAAGTTAGTTCCTTTGAATAGGGAAAATCATATGGAAATCATGAAAAATAAAGAAAATTTCACAAAAAGAGGAAAAAATATATCTGAGTGAATAACTAATTTAACTATTTATAAGGTAAGAATTTGTATATACTTATGACTATAAATGCTATAGAGTTTTATATCAAAAATAAATTACCTTTTTTTATCATAAGTCCCCCCCAGGGTGCGATATTTATGTCGGCAACATTTAAGATAGCATTTTTAGGATGCTTTTTGATGCGTATAGCCATGGTAAGCGATTCATTTGTGTGGCTCAATTAGCCTATAGCTAGAATGAGCAAATTCATCACGTTATGATGATGCATGTCATTTTTTATGTAGCTCAAATGGTGATACTATCGTAGTGAGCAAACAAATCTTCATAGCTAGAATGGCGATACTGCTATAATGAGTGGATAAGTTGTAACACCCTTCTCGGAATAGTCTTTTCCGAAACCGGTGAGTTTTTTTTTACCGAGCAATTCAAAACATTTTAAAGTACTTTCCATTAATTCCAGAATTCAAATAACAATCTTATAACAATTAAAACAACATCATAACGAAACTCATACTGTCCATACATCCAAGACAAAAAAAAAACATACAATCTAAATATAGTTCGAGCCTTTACCTTAATAGTCTAAGTATATACATGCCAAAAGCTTATACTAAAAATCACAAAAGTCTTCTCTTCCGATCTGGTCCTTCAATGTACTGTGCTCCTGCAACACTTCAGAACCTGCACGCAGTAAACACTACGTGCTGAGCATTAAATATGCCCAGTGGTGACTACTAATCCAAGAATTTTCCAAGAATAAGCATAATTTCATAATTTATGCTTCTATTGTTCTTATTTCATTAAACATTTCCTTTTATTCTAAACTTTTAACTGTACTATAGTATCTTTTTAGGTAGATCAATATCAGATTTACTTTTTATCTTTACGTTAATCTTTACGTTAACTTTTACTTTTTATCAATACTTTCATTTTATCCTTTATACATAGCAATTCAATCATCATTTTAAGTAACAACGTGTATTGGTACTCGTGTCCTTACTAGTACCAAAATAAACTACTTTTAATACTTGCTTTACTGGTCAATTATTCAATCTATAATCTGACTTCACTTCTTGCTATATATATTCTATTACTTTACTTTAACTTTGATCTAATAATTACATTACTGTTAAAAGGCTTATAAGCTTCATCGCAAAGCGATATAGCCATTTTGGAGTACTTTGCAGTCAAAACTTATTTTTTTCTTATATACATTATTCATATTTAATTATCTAATTAAAACTTATATCTTGTACTTTACTTTTATTGCATAGTCCTATGCCTTATATCATTTTACTTTTCAGGTAATTTATATTTCAGAAAAGCGTTACCTAATCATTAAGTTCACTTTTTGTCACTATCATCACTTTTTAACTTTAAGCAGGAAAATTAATATTATTTTCCAGAGTTATCATTATCTTTACAGTGGTAAATGGTACAAGCATTACTGATTAATTAAAATTATCTTTCTCACATAAATCAAGATTTATTCGAATTTCCTGTAAAAGCTTAACTAAACATTGATTTAATATCTTACTCTTATAAAACATTTCTTTTTATTACTAAGTACACTTTCCAGAAATCTTTACAGATTTATTTTGACTTTGCATTTTATTTCAAATTTCGTTATAACTTTCTGTATTCAAGTCAATGAAACAGTACTTATTTATTCATTTCGATGTGCCCCTAGTGCAATATAACAGGTTTCCCACAAAGGATACACGGGACTGGACCCAAAGGTCCCACGTAGCAGACAGAGAAATGATCTCGAAAGATCAAGTCTCACAAAACAGATACAGATACAGATACACTTTCACTTTTACAGAAGCTATGGAGATCAAAGATCCCGTCCATAGCTAAGCAAGTCGCCATGACTTGCACCGTGGTACAGAGATG
The DNA here is from genome assembly GCA_037975025.1 of Excoecaria agallocha. NCBI lineage: Eukaryota > Viridiplantae > Streptophyta > Magnoliopsida > Malpighiales > Euphorbiaceae > Excoecaria > Excoecaria agallocha. The sequence continues at coordinate 436,984 of JBBPFJ010000087.1, read as the reverse complement.
TCCCTATGGCTAGCCAATTATATCCAAAACAAGAATCATACTACCTGTCTATCGCTAAGGGCAAACATAATCAATATCATTGCAAACATTTTTGAACATTTAAAAACTTTTAATTTCTTTTCTTTTGTTTATTACTATACGTTATTTGATCAAATGCACTCTTTCGTGCCTTGACTATTCAATAACTTTTATTCACTTTTTCTGGTCACTTTTGTGAATTATCCTTCGATAATTCACTCAGATACTTAAACTTTTCAATCTTTTGCACATATTATAAATTATGAATTATGACATTATAATTCACAATTTTCTTTGTATTCTTTTTATATTATCATTTGCGAATTATTCTCTAATAATTCAATGATTGACTTCTTTTTCTTTTACTGCTCAAACTTTTTAATCATTCGATATGCCAATGTTTATTTCGTCAGCGAATTATTTTAATAAGCATTAATTCTTTTAATACTTTTTGTTGACTAATTTATTGTAATAAATTAGTCACATCTTTTTTTTCTGCTTTTAAGCATTTAGGGACTTAATTAATATCATTTATTATTTTAGACCTCAAACATGCATAATTTGACTTTTTCTATCAATTTATTCATTTCAAATGCATAATTACAATTTTGCCATTATAATAATTTATTTTCATTTTTATTATATAATTTCCTCCATTATTCATCTTTTATTCTTTATTTTACCACTTTCGGATAAAATTACATTTTGATCCTTAAACCACGAAAATTCTATTTTTCGAAACCGTTAGGCCTCTGAAATTACCATTTTACCCTTATTAAGTATTTCTTACTTATTTATACGCGTTAATTACTTACTTTGACAAAATTACCATTTTGCCCCTAAACTTTTATTTTCTTTCATTAAAGTCTCTTTTTCTTTTAAACCTCATTTTAACTTTCTTTTATTTACATATTAATTTATTTCCATCATTTTTATTTATTTATGAATTATTTACTAATAACTCATTGCTTTTATCATTTTCACTACCCAATAATTATTTCGAAACATTCGTCGGTTGACTTTTTATTTCTTATCATTGACATTAATTTATTTTCATATTAAATCATCATGTTTGTCATTTTTATACAATTATGCATTAAAATTCAATTATTTTCATTATACATATTCACATAAAAATTCCAATAAAACCTCAATCAATTCAATAAATTCCAATAAATTTTATTTATGCATTATTTATTATTTAGCACCACTTCTCACTAAAATAATCAATTAATTCTCATTATATCACAATTTTTACTATGAACATATTCAATACATAGGCTTTAAAATTTCAAAATAAATTCCAATAATTCATTAAAAATTCAAAGGCACCAATTATCATCACTATATTCAATTTAGACCATCATATATTATTTTCATGCAAAATTTCACATTTTTCTATTAGGGAATAATTCGGCCATCACTACTTTTACACCCTAAAAATTTCCTTTCACTCATTTTCACTTTTCATTTATCTCTTCTCTAGTCTAATTACAATAACCCTATCATAATTACATTAATTAACAATATTACCTATTTTTATCTTAGTTACATAATCAAGAAAAATTCATATTAAATGGAAAATTAAGGGATTTGGTAGTCACTTACCTTTTTCCATGCTTAACCTTCCTTAAACTTCATTTTTCTTCACCTAAAGCCAAGCAAAACTTCATTCTTCAACCAAAAAAAATCTTGGACGAAATTACCCTTCACCAAAACACCATGATTTCATTCTTTTCAGCTCAAAATAACATCAAAAATGAAATCTAGGCACCCTAAAACATAAATAGGCACCTAAGAAAAGAATTTAACCCAATGATTTCACTTACCTCAAATTAAACCCTAAACTCTCTCTCTTGAATTTCTTTGATTTTTCTTCCTTCTTTTGAAGAGAGGAGGGCACTAAACTTAATTAAAAAGGTAGAAATCACTATTTGATGGCTTGATTTGGTGTGAAATTGAGAGAAAAGAAGAGAAAAGATTAACAAAAATGGTGGAATAGTTGGTTGGCCAAGAAGAAAACGTGGAGAAGGAGATGAGGCTGTTGTTCCAGATATTTTCATCTATTTAAATCTCCTTCAAGTGTGTGTAATGGGCTTGGGTTGAGTTTTGGGCTTAACTATTTAATTAAAGCCCAATAATAACTTAATTCAAAGCCCAAATGATTTCTCCCATTTTCTTACTCCAAATTACTCCAAATTTGATTTCATAATTTTTATCACATCAAAAATAGGTAGGATATAAATTTTTGGCTCAATCGGAGTCCGTTATCGGTCCGATTCAAACTTATCGGTCCGATTCGACAACTGTCGACATTGCCGAAAAATTTATTTTCTTACACCAAAATATTCTTCATATAATTTCATTAAGAACTGCAAAATATGGCAATATTCGGAGGTCATTTACTATTTTTAATTATTTGTGCAAAATCAAGTCTCATTCCCTACCAGGGAAATTGACTCGCTATCTTTTTCGTATTTTTGACTTTTGGAAGTCTATTTGACCTCAAATGCACTTAAAATTTCAACCATAGACTCGCCATAACTATTCCTTTCAAATGGTCCAATAAAATATTTTCGACTTTCGGGTGTCCTTTCAAGCCCGGGAAACACTATTCACTGCCGGAAAGTACTATTCACGGCTGACCCGGTGTTGAGGCCATTACATAAGTCTTCATGGCTCGAATGGGAATACTACCGAGATGAGCAATAACTAAAAGCAAAGTTCTCGCGACGATCCTACTGATATGAGCCAATAATAGAATAATGCTCGTGGTGGAACTACCTATAAGCTCGAAAGAAGTGCTCAAGGCGAAACTACCTATGAGCTCAGAAGAGGTGCTCGTGGAGAAACTGCCTGTGAGCTGTTGACCCCTTACTTGTAGTGAATTTGCCTGTTCTAGCAGGGTCACTGATAATATTTCTTCAAGTTGAAAATGTTCCATGAGTGCGATAGAATGAATTATAAAATATTATAGAGTTTAAATTGTCCGTTGTAGAGTTTTGACTGCATAACTTAAAAATTTTGGTTGAAAAAATCGAGTATAAGTAATGCATTATACTTGAAAAATATATAAGCTTATGAAAATACTTATCATTTTTGAAGCTTAAAACTACATGTGTTGCTTTTCCCTTCTTAAACTGAGCTGAGTTAGAATTCGACTTATTTTAGCTGGCGACAGCTAATTTTTAAATCTGCAAAACGTTTCAGTTTGACTTTTGCCTCTTGGGTGAATAAATTACATTATATGGAGCATAAAAAAGCAAATTTATGTTGTAAAACATCTGCGCAAGTCAATTGGTTAGCTACATAAGCTATTATCTCCTGTCTTTAGAGTAAGCTTGTATTGCATATGCCAAAATTGAGTGATACATAAATATATTTGACTTTACAATAATTAAATCATGTGTAATCGAATCGAAAAAATGAATATAAAAGTGCAATAAAAATGTACTTGAAAGAAAAATGTACCCGCAAAAGGTATGTAGGAGTTGTAATAAACTTGGAATATGCTTGTCCCTCCGAGTTTAGACTGAGAGTTACCTCAGTTATTACTGTTCTTACTTGTATTATTTCAAGCCGATACTAGTCCAAAGATCCCCGCAACATATTGATCATTGGACTACAGTTCTAATGAATTATAAAAAAATAGCTGCCAGTAGCAAATAAATGATGAAAAACTAAAAGGCATGCTTGAGATTTGGAAGCTAAACTTTTTTCTTTCAACTGAACTGGACATGAACAAATTAAGAGTTTAGGAAAAGATTGCCCAAAAAATCGATGCATGCGTCATCCGATGAAGAGTCTTATATGAGATCGTCTAATTCCCAACATGACATCCACAAAGCCCAAAAACATAATTAGCAATTGATGAATTTTGATAATTTGAAGGATGAAAAATGTAACACCCTAAGCCCGATCCGATAGACGAACCAGACAAGAATATTACAAGTTATTCTATGATCCATAAATATATATATAGATACATAAATTCTCACTTCCTTTTTATTAAATACTCCAACAAACCTACCATTTAACATGTATAGATACACAATTTTAATAATACATTTTGCAGTCAACAAGCAACTTATTATTTATTCGTTTAGTCTTATTTAATTAATAAGTAACTCGATATGTATACATAATAGCGTTTAAATTTCCGTTAACATCACATGAATCATTTAATGTCATACAATGTGCTATAATTAAGTTACTAAAATATATGCACATACATTACTCGTTAATTTTGCCAGGTCATTTACTATTATCCTTTTTATTCAAATATAACATTTACTGCATAAATTAATTCAATGGAATTCTTTGAATTGCAAGCACAAGACTAAGGTCCTAAATATCTATTTAGATTGGAGTGATCGAAACCTGACATTGCACTCCAACCAGGTGTAAAAAGAGGTCAAAATCTGATACTGTACTTTTTACACCAAATTATGAGGGACTACAACCGAGCACTGTCCTCATTGTATAAATTTATATTCATTTGAATCGAAGTGGTCGAAACCTAATACTGCACTCCAACCAGGTGTAAAAAGAGATCGAAATCTAACACTGCTCATTTTATATCAAATCATGAATAGCCGATACCTAGCACTACACTCACTTCACATATGTAGATTTTCTTTCATTTACAAGATCGATCGCATATAATTAAATTTTCAATTGAATTTTCATTCTTATGGCTGATTAATTATATCCTACCCATGATTCCTTTCGTTTACCATGGGCAACAAAATTTTATTATAATTATTCGATACTCCATTACCACATATTTGGTTGTAATTACATCAAATTGAATTTCACTCTTACATCTATTTAAACCTTAGATCATATAATAAATAAGATAAACAATTGAAACAAATTGATTTCGTCAGTACTAACATGATATGCATAAACATATATGCACATAAATTACTTTAATTATTAAAGTTACTAGTAACTGTAGCTATAAGTTTAAAAATATAACTTATAAACATGTTATCTTAACAAGTATGCATTTACAAGCTAGAAATTCATGATCACGTTATTACTATTTGATTCGGACTTGAGATGCCAATTTTCAAGCTTCCTACGTATCCCACGAAAGAAATTAGAACCACATAGTTTTACAATTGTGTAGTTCAATATAGCACTTTAAAGTTTTATTTAATCCAAAATAAGAAAACATAACTAAATCCACATAATATCTATATTTAAAATCAAACTTCACATAATAATCTAAATTCACAAAGATTCATTATCATGGTATCTCAATTCTTATACTTACTACTGTTCTTTTCATTTCAAATACATTTAAATCATTATCATAAATATTTACTATATTTTAAATTATTCATATTGAAAGTCAAGAATGACCATAGACTCTAAATCATGCATTTAGCTATAACATTATAATTCAAAGTTTACTTTAAAATATTTATCACTTGGAATGCATACCTTTTTTAAGATTTCCAATTTATTAACATAATATATATTGATTTGCAAACTTCTATTTTCTTTGTTAATTCATCAAGTTCACACAAAACAAAATTTTACTGTAAACGTATATGAAAATAATAAATAATCAACCCGAGAGATAGAAGTAGAAACAAACTCAACATCTTTATAAATTCATGCCTAGAAATCAAGTACTAAACTTTTCTATATACACATTTTGTCTCGATCCAAGAACCCCACAATAGATCGTACATCTTTAATTTTAATGTGCATTTTTGCTCTATAAAGTACAGGATTCATAAAGATATATCCAAAGACTAAAAATGAGTTCTATTTAATTTATTGCCTTGTTACTGTTCAAATAGCATTAAAACTTTATATCCATCTCAAGTCATTAGTTTCTTAGACTTAAATACATTAAATATTTGTCCCAACTTATTCCATTAATCAAATGACATAAACACTTCATACAGCTTCTAATTATAGGCCTAATTGAATTACACACATCCAACAACCATCAATCTAGTACAGTTAAATTAACTTCCCAGTAAATTCAACCAACAAAATAAATTACATAATTTTAATGGAACTATTCCAAATTCAAAATTTTATGTACCGAAGGGCCTTAGTAATCCAACTACACCCCTTTTTTTTCAAATTAATTCCTCAATCCCTAAAGGCATTTCAAAAATTTATAATCAAACATAATAAATTGCCTTGGAAAAAATATGTGAAATTCCAATCGTGAATTCAATTTAATTCATAACTTAAGCACTTAATTACACCTAAATTAAGTGGATTCCGATAAACTAAAATTTATGCATAATCCTAAAATATTCATGTTTTCTCAAAATTTGAGGAAAAATGTAATTTTAGTAGAGCACTTACTAAATCGAATCAATTTCTAAAACTTTCTTAATTCCGCCGGTCACCGGAATTTTCCCCGGAGGAGAGCCACCATTGTCAAGGTGAAGTTTAGACCATCAAAAACCCATTAGAGATGGTCATGCACTCCACCGCTTTATGGGTTGGCCAGGATCTGCACCGGAATGACTAATTACTCTTAACTCCGATCTACTCGCCGACGGTTAATGAGGAAAATCCAAAGGTACCGGAAGAATTTCGTGGCCCCCAGGGATCTAATAGTGGTGCTCATGTTGCCATCTGAAGTTGGAGCTAACCGAAAAAATGAAGTTTTCGGTTTTAGAGAGAGAAGAACGAAATTTGGCAAAATGAAGAAGGTGGCGGTGTTTGCGGCACGCCTGTGAAAGAGCGACGGTTGACAGGACTGAAGCACGCCGGATGACGACGGAGGAGACCGAATTCTGGAACCGACGAACTCTTTTCCTCTCTCTCTCTTTTCTTTTTTCTCCCTGCCCCCATTCTGCTCTCTCTTCCTTCTCCTCTTTTTTTTTTTTTTTTGTTTTTCCTCTTTCTTTTTCCCACAACTCATAGATTTGAGAAGAGTTGGGCTTCCAGATTTTCTTAGGTTTAGGCCCACATAATACATAGATCAAACCTCATGTGAATCTTGCATGAAACTACATATAAATAATTTTTATTATTATCATTTTGTTTTACTTAATAATCTTGACTAAATTCAAATCTTTAATTCATTCACCAATATAAATTTTTAATCAATAAAGTTAAATTTTTTTCTTTAATTTCTGCCAAGTCAACTATTCCTTTTAGTCGACTCGAGACTAAAGAGATATAATCTCAATATATATATATATATATATATATATATATATATATATATATATATATATATATATATATTATTATTAAAAGTTCTAAAGATACTATTCACATAACTGAAATTTTTGATGCGTTACAAAAAAAACTAATTAACATATGCAGTTAGGCTAGTGGCGACGCCACTTGAAAGGGAAGGGGGCAATTGCCCCCCTTAATTTTTGAAAAAAAATTATATATATATATATTAAATAGACCATTTTACCCCCCTTAAAATTTTATTTCTACCCATCTCTCTTTAACTTATTTCTTAAGTTTTTAATTAATCAACCCTTTTGTATTTCCACTTCTATTGAAAAAAATACAAAATTATATTCTTATCTCTTTAAATTTTTAAAGTAAAATCATATGAATTTGAGAAAAAACTAAATACTATTGTAAAGATTTATATTTAATTTAAGGTTGGTAATTTAATTTTATAATTTTTTTTTATATCTCTTAAAAGTTAGTAATTTAATTTTTATAATTTTAGATTTTTGTTTAAAATCTGTTCTTTTTTATTGATGATTTCGTTGCTAAAAATCTGTTCTTCTTGATTCCATTCTAATTTCTTATGCTCTTAACTGTTTGATAATTGATTGATTATAGTTATACTAGTTTAAAGTTCCAAGTGTGTAGCAGAAATTTTATTTTTACTTTGTGTTTGAGGCTCTATTTCTTGATTTTTTTATATTACTTTCGATTTTAGCTTCATTGGATTGTTGTATCTGTACAATTTATTTATTAGTCATGGATTTTTCATTTGTTTAGTTAGTTTTGTTAGCTTTGTTATTTTAATATAAACAGCTAGCTGTTTTATTAGTTTTATTATTTTAGTATAAAAGACATGTTGTATTTTTCTTTCAGATATATGAAAAAAATAACTCTGTTCGTTATATTTTTCATATATTTGAAAGAATAATACAGCCTGCCTTTTATACTAAAACAACAAATTGTTTACACTAAAACAACAAAACTAACAAAATTAATAAAACAGCTAGCTGTTTATACTAAAACAGGGCATAAAGTTATTATTTATCGCTATCAGGGCATGAAAACTCGTAAACAGTAATTGTATATTTTTCTTTATTTAATAGTTTATTTATCGTATGTATGTTATATTTTTTTTCTTTTAAGCATGACTTATATTTTTCCCCCCTTAATTACAAATCCTGGTTTCGTCACTGAGTTGGACCGATAAAGGTAGAAATAAGCCAAATAATACTTTCAAGGAGTCAATTTTGAGACATCTCAATAAGATTGTTGATATGCATTATATTAAACAGTAATGCATTAATACAATTGAAAGTTGAAATAAAAAGTACTAAACAGCATTTATAAGCATTTCAAAAAGTTGGGTAGCAAAAAATGACTTGACTCTTTATTTGTAGATATGGGATAATTTTCAAAAAGTTATTGCCATGGCCGAAAACACTTGATGAAACTAATTAGCAGTATTGCAACAGTAAAAAAATGCTAGAATTCAATTAAAAACTTAATGAATTTAGAAGCACCATAAAAAGCAGATGATTGCTAAAATTGGTGATTCCAATGATGGATAGTCTTTTGAAAAAACAAAAAGAAAAACTCAAAGTTCCAAAGCAGTCAAGGCATACCCTTAGCGAAAATTGAGCATACTCATGATATTATCAATATTCTTTGATAAATGTTACTTTGTGTAACTTAGAGAATGCCTCCTTGAGCTTAGAAATTGAACTTTTAGTCGAAAATATACGCTTAATAGCTAAGGCTGATTAAAATAAATAAATAATCCCACCCTAGCTAGCGAAAATTTCATAAGAAAATGATAAAATAAACCCTGGAAGCCAAATATCTAATCCCCAAATTTTGCAAAGAAGCCAAATCTTTTTTTCAGGGATGGAAATGTCGTGATTTCAGTTGAGGTTTGCAACAAGCAAGTAAAATAACATATAATTGTAACAAGACATGTCTTCTGGTAATTTTATCAAGGAAAAGCATGTAAGCCAGAAACCCACAATAATATATATATATATATATATATATATATAGAGAGAGAGAGAGAGAGAGAGAGAGAGAGAGAGAGAGAGAGAGAGAAAAGAGAAGTGTTTATAGATGTACCAATAGGGATCTTTGCATTGTGTCTTGCAAGGGCTCCAGTAGCCACCATGGCATAGATATTAAAGAATTGCTTTCGAGCCTTCATTGTCTCTAAGATCCTTAAAGCTTCATCAACCTTCTTTGCAGTGAAAAACCCATTAAGCAATATAGTATATGTGAACACATTTCACCCTCCATCTGCTTAACCAACCGGAGTGCTTCATCCAATAAAACAATCTTACAAATCCCATGAATAAGTATATTACAAGTAAACCTATTCGGTTTGCAATTATCTGCTGTCATTTGTTTGGTATTTCAAATATGCCAAGTCAAGAGAATTGGATTTAACCAATGTGTCAATCACCGCATTATACAACCTGGTACTTGGATTGATACCCAAAAATGATAACTGCCCAAATATTTCATCACAATATCTTGCCAATCCCAACCTACTCCAGCTACTAATCAAAATGCAAAGTAAATCTTCATTGACTCTATAACCAGAGTTTCTAATATCTTTTAGCAATTCTATGGATAATACAATAGGCCCTTTCCTAAAAAGGCAATTCGATAAAACACCCTTAACAGATTGATTCTTTGCAAATAACGGATCAATATTTGACACCTATAAATAAAACTTCAAAGGGTCCAATGAGTTCTGTAGATTTTGCAACACACTAACTACAAACTGATAATTTAAGATTATCCTTTTTGCCTTGAACTCGTGGTTTAGCAATAAGAACCAGTCATTTCTAGAGAGAATTTGGGAAAAGTGATAATGATCAATTGGGTTACTATAATTATCGGCTGAAATGGTTTTTTTCGGGATTGAAATTGATTTGGGCCTTTTACCTCTTACAGAAGCTTAAAACTTGGTAATATGATTCAGCTCAGGTTTATGCTCTGTTGGTGATTCTCTGCTTGATTTGGAAAGATTAATTGATTCCTTTGATGGATGGGAGGAAGATGGCTATTTTGGAAGAGAACCTACCGGTGGTGCAGCAGCTAGCTGCGATAGATGGAGTGCCTGCTGCTAGTGGCGATGGCCGCGACGGTAGCGCTGGTGGTGGTGTTGCGATGATGGGCAGCGCCTGATGGTGGATCTAATTCTAGCAACAAACTGTCTGCCAAAGATGTCATTTTTCCTTTTTTTTTCTTTATCTCTTTTATCTTTTTATTTTTGAATTTTTGCTCTCCCACCAAATAAGCCAAGTTTTGTTTCGATGCAGTTCATGCAGGGGATTGCAATGAAAATCGGTGAAGTGGTGCACCACGCTCACCACATGATAATATTATCTAAAAAATCTCGATTCGAACTAATTAGCTGCAAAAAAGGAGAAAGGACATATGGAAATTTACGACTACTCCGATAATCAAGTTAATCACTTTGAATAAAAAAAAATTACAGAAAAATCATAAAAAAAACCCATAAAAAAAGAAAAAAATATATCTAAGTAAATAATTAATTTAACTATTTAAAGTGTAAGAATTTACATATATTTAGAATTCTGAATGCCATATAGATTTATAATAAAATTAAATTACCTTCGTTATATATATATATATATATATATATATATATATATATATATATATATATATATATATATATATATATTATCCAACAATCTATGAATGCTATTAATTTTTATTCATATTTTATTATTTTTCATATATAATTTATATATTAGGTGGTATATGAAGAAATTGAAGATCGATGATTGTGGCATTCCTTTATGACAATTTATCTTTGCATTTGGATAATTAGTTTTGAATTATTACATAATACGTGTTTGAAGAATTTTTAATTTGTTTATTTATTGTAATTTTTAATTTATATTAGTGAACAATGATATTTTTATTTAATTATTTATTTTGGTTTTAATCTAAGTTTTGTCATGTAAATTGAAAGAGAAAAAATTATTTTTTAATTAAAAAAATAAGTTTGGACTATTCGGACGGGATCCAAATTTTTGAGAATTGTTCAGATAGGGGCCTCAATTATTCATAGGATCAAGTAGGATTGAAATTTAGGGAAATTTTCGGGTTGCGGGTTGTTTCCGCCCAATGCACACCCTATATGAAATATTTGCAGGTTTCAGGATGTGGAGTTTCATTCCACCACCATTAGGGATGATTGCGGGGCGAGACGGGGGCGGGGAGTACCTCCCCACCTACTGCCCCGTGCAAGGGCAGGGCGGGGACCGATAGTATTTTGGAAAAAAAAAATTTCCGTCCCCATCTCCGCAGTGATCCCCGTCTCCGCATAAAAAATATTTTTAGTTTTTAAAAAAATTTAATTATAACTAAAATATAATATTTAATAATTAATTATAATTGAAATATAATATTTAATAATTAAAAATATAAATTTAATTACCAAATCAAACTAATATAAATTTTAACAATTGATAAAATCCAAATTAAATATAATTTAAAACTAAATTTATAAATATAATTAAATTTTGGGGGCGAAAAAATTTCGGAACGGAGACCACAATCTCCGTTCTTGCCCCGAATTCTAAGTCAAAAAATATTTTTTTCTGTCTCTGTCCCCACGAAAAAATTTTTCGAGAATTTTTCGCCCCATTCAGAGCAATTTCCCACCAGAAATGAGAATTTTTCGTCCCGTTATCATTCCTAACCACCATGTGATATTTGCTTTGTAGTTTTTAGTTTCTACTGTGAAGAAAATTGAAGAGTTTAGGATGTGGAATCAAATTTTATAAAATTTATCACTATCTTTCATTTATACTTTGTTTGGTTCAACTTATTGCGTTTGGACTTATTTCATTCCAAAAATGGTGTTGCTTAATTTATACTCATTTGAATTTGTTGTTTTATTAATTTGTATGGCTCTTATTAATACTTTGATCACCATATATATATATATATATATATATATATATATATATATGTTTATTTATTTATAACTGGATTCGTTTTTATTCAACAGTCTATGAATGCTATTAATTTTTATTTGTATTTTATTATTTCTCATATATAATTTATATATTAGGTTATATATGAAGAAATTGAAAATAGAAGATAGTGGCATTTTTTTTATGACAAAATTTATCTTTGTGTTTGGATAATTGAAAATAGAAGATGGTGGCATTTCTTTATGACAAAATTTATCTTTGCGTTTGCATAATTATTTTTGAATTATTATATAATGTGTGTTTGAATATATTTTAAATTGTTAGTGGTTAATTATTATATAATGTGTATTTGAAGAATTTTAAAATTCGTTAGTTATTGTAATTTTTATTTTATATCAATGAACAATTATATTTTTATTTAATTATTTATTTGAATTTTAATCTAATTTTTATCATTAAATTAAAAGAGAAAATTTATTTTTTAATTAAAAAAATAAGTTTAGATTATTCGGACGGAAATACGAATTTTTACGAGTTGTTCAGATAGGAGCCCAAACTGTTTATAGGATCGGGTAGAGTTAAAATTTAGAAGAATTTTTGGATTGCAAGTTGTTCGAATTCGGATCAAGTTGATCCGAACCTACCCAATGCACACCCATAGTTAAAAGTTCATCACTTCCTCTTTCCCTTTTAATTACAAGCTCTTGTTCCATGAAATTACAAATTTGAAGCTTCAAAGCTTCCGATCCATCGTTCCACCCATTGTAAAATCAAAATAAACAAAAACTTTAGATCTTTAATTACTAAAGGCCTGCTTGGAATAAAAGAACTAGAATTGTGGAATTAATTTGTAAATAAATTTTTATGCTTTAAATAAATTAATGAAAATACAAAATTGAAAATGAATTTTTTATTTTTATGCTTGAAATAAATGAATAAAAAAATTTATTTCTATTTTATTTTCTAAAATATCATCAATACTAATTTAATGTGTTTTTCGATAATAGCTCCCAATAATAAGCAAAAAATTAGATAAAATTCACATGCCACCAAATTAATTAATTTTATATTTATGGAATGAACTGCATATATCTTTAGCATTTAATTAAGTTTATAACATACAAGTGACCTATTATAATAAAATAATATCCTTTTTGACATTTGATTAAAATTTTCATCAAAATTTTATTAATTTAAAATGTAGTAATATTAGACTTCTATTATTTTTAAAGCATTTAAATTAAATAAATTTATCCATAATTCGATTAGAACTAACTAAAATATTTACTTTTATTAGAAAATTAATTTTTATATTTTTATATTAAATATTAATAATAAGTTGTTATTGTTGTTGTTATTATTCAGGATTACTTTATATAATTTTTATTTTTTTCAATAATAATAACAATAAAAATAATAATGATGATATTTATTATAACCATGTTAATAATAATTACTTAAAATAAATTAAATTAAAAAATAATTATTTATTTAAAATTAATAAAATTTGATTTTAAAAAATAAACGCTGAATTGTTATTCTCAATATATATATATATAAGATAAAGTTCAATTCAATTTTAAATGTGCAAAGTAATTTAAAATAAAAATTACAAAATAAACATAATTTACTAGTCAAAATTCATGTTGAGTATATTTATTAAAAATTAACATGTTTGATTTTAAGTCATATAAAATTTTGGATAATATTAAATGTTAAAATATAAACTCTAAAATATAAAAAAAATGTAATTAAATACTATTAAATAAAATATAAATACCAATATATGATAAAAAATATATATATCTAAAAAAATTAATCGATTACTACATATAAATATTACTATATAATTAAAAAGAATGAAATAATATAAATTTAATTTAAAGTATTATATAAATTTTATAGAAAAATATAAAAAATTAAGATATAAAAATAAATATGTAATTCAAATATATTTTAAGTATTATTTTAGGTAAGTTTTAGAGAGAAATACAAAGAAAAATTTTTTAAGGTATATATATAACCATGGATTAACGGTTAATCGATACTTAAAAACCTAAAACATAATCAAAAATCTAAAATGTAAAAATTAAAAATTGTAATCGAGTCCATCGCATCACTTAACCGTAAAAATTGATTCGATTTTGAATTGATTTTGTAATTAATCATATTTTTGATTTTTTTGGCTCACCCCTAATTCCATGATTAACGTCGTAAGGAATCACAAAGAAAACCCTTAGGCCTTGTTTGGTTCATGGTATGGTATGATTCATTAATGTATTGTGCTATTGAGTATAATGTTTGAGAGTATAATTCTTCTCGTAATATTATACTTTATGATTTTGATTTATGATTCTTAAATCATGATTTTATCTAATTTTGAAAATCACCTATTTGGTGATTTTTTAATTCTCATTATTTATTTTACTATTCTAATATTATTACTTTTACTTTTTACTATAATTAATTTTATAATTATTTATCTACCTATAATAAATCACCATTACCCAATTGTCCCATCACTCCTACTAATATTTAAATATTATGGATCTAATATTTATTATATTATTTAGACTTATTTATATTATAATGTATTTAAATTATTTATTAAAATTTTAAGTTAATATTTATTAAATAAATATTAAATTCATTATTTTAGAAATATTAATATTATTTTTGATAATATTAAAATTATTATTTTAAAATATTAATAATTATGAAAATATTTACATGTTTAAAAATCGGAGGGTAATTACATCATTTTTATAATAAAACTATATAATATCATAAAATTAAATCAAATAGAAAATCTTATAAAATCACATTATTATACAGTATTTTCAAATATTGTATCGTTAAAATTATACAATATCGTACTTATATTCATCATAGCCCTAGTACGCCCAATAATGGTTGTTAGTCTAATGCACCTGAAAAATGTTTTGCTCGAACTTGACCCGATACCCACATCTATTAATGTTTACACTGCACTTCATATCATAGTGAGATGTTTAAATGTAATTTAAATTTTAGATACTTCAAGAAAAAAAAAAAAGATATTAGATCAGTATAGAAATAATATTGGGACAAAATTAGAATTGAGCGGAAAGGAAAAGAACAAAACATTAGTTAATCTGTGAAATGTGAATCAAGTATAGTTTGGAAGGGTCACTATCAAACCGTATGAGAAAGGTCAAATAATTTTGTTTTGGGCTAACATATATAATTCCAACATTTCCCTCATGTTTCAATTGGGTTCCAAATTAAAGAAATTTACAATTTAACCTCTTCCTTCAAGGAAGCGTCAGAGACAAAATTAACTTGTTAATTAAGGAAAATATTAGCCAATGGTGTATTGACATCTAAGAAATTGGATTAGATGTGAATACACACCATTGGATTAAAGAAATTTCGTTTAATTAAATTATGATATAAAGATTCCCCAATTATGTATTTGTCCTATTATTTATTTTCCATATCAGCCTTAGCCACCACAATGCATGACAAGCAGATATCATGGTCCCCTTTTGGAAAGAAATTAATTATAAGAATATTCAAAAATGCAGCAATTTGGACACTATTTTTCTTGCGCAATTACCTAACGTTGACATATATATGCAAAGGATGAATGGAGACGTTTTCTCATTACGCATGCCATCAAAAATTCAAACCCAAAACCCTTTCTTTTTAAAAGGGAAAAAATCAAAAAATCTTACAAACTTTTCACTATTCTTTATCCTATAGAAAATTAAAAATCAAATAATTTTGAAGGAAAAATATAAATCATAATTTAATAATAAGTCATTAAATCACTAGTTAAATTTATTTTATTTGTGGCTTATATATGCTACAATTGTAATTCATATTCCCATAACTCATACAAATATTTTAACTCTGTTTAACCACAAAGTTAACCCCATCATAGATTACAATTTTTTTTATTGTTTTAATCTTCCAATTAAGTTTATTTTTTTGTTCTATTACTGAAATGAAAAATATGAGCTCCAGATCCTGAAACCCATTTGTAAGCGTTTTAAATAATTAATATAGTGGAAAATTATTATTATTATTTATTTTTTAAAAAAAAAAAAAGTTAGCCAAAAAGAATTTGTTTTTCAAAATGCAATAGTACATTTTTGCTGCTCGAGCTGCGGATTTAGCACGTTGAATGATAACATCAGCATAGCTATCATATTCATAAGTCAAAACTATGGCTAAGCAGGGTGCAAACGATACCAGAATTGATGGGATAAGTAATAAATTAAGCACAAATTGAATCCTAGCTAGCTTTGGACTTTATAGTCTCCATTCTATTCAAACCACAAGCCTAGAATTAGACTTGAATATGCATAGGAAATTCCAAATTACCCAATTTAATTTGTTTTTGTTTTTGACTAATCGTTTGTTATAAACTTTTCATGGCTGAATAGTCATTTGGTAGGCTATTATTACCATTATTATTAGACACACTATCCAATTGCAAATTTTACTTAAAAGAAATTGAACTCAAAATTTTCTGAAACATTAACTGATCGGTGCTATTTGCAATACCAAATTTTCATTGGTGATCAATCTTTTTTTTATTATTTTAATAGATAATCGCATATTTTGGATGGAATAATTCTGATTAACTGGAAAGAATAATCAAAATGGATTTATCCATATGATCAATCTATTCTATCTACGGTCCATGGTCTAACGGTCACCAAAGATTTATTAGTAAGACCAAGAGAAGCATCAACGTGTCCGCCTGGCGATTTCCCTAAAATATCAATTACAATATTCATCACCTTCCAACTTGGACTCCAAAATTTCTCCATTCTTGAATTTCTATTCCTTTCTCTCCAAGGCAAGAAGCTCCCTGGTTATTTCCTGCACATTATCACGTTCTTAATTTATTGTTCTTTGCAGCCTATAATAGCATTGAAATCGTAAGTTTGTTTTGAAAATTAAATACCAAATTGTCTTCGCTCAGTCAAGTCAAAGAAAGACTATCTTATTTATTTCTCTTATAAATACCTTCCCATTCTTTGCTATTCACCACAAAATTAGAACACCTACTTTCTTGCATAACACCACAAGAAAATCAAACCCAGTTTATTAATGGCGACTTTGCATAAGTCCATGAGTTTGTTTCTTATTCTTCTGGTGATAAGCAGTTTTTTCATGGAAAGCGAAGCTCGGCCTTTAAATATGAAGAAGACAGGAGACTCTGCTAGCAGTATGATCAAAGATTTGTTAGATGGATTATCTCTTGGAGAAATCAAGGAGTCTGGGCCTAGTCCTGGTGTGGGACATAAATCTACCGACGTCCAAACACTCGGTGGAATTAAGGACTCTGGTCCTAGCCCTGGTGAAGGACACAGCAAAGTTACTGCCATCCACCATTGACCTCCTCTCCATATTAATTTATTAGTTCAGCGCATGATTAGCACTGTTATACATATATTTCAATTTATTCTTTAATTTCATACTTTACTTGTATAGATACGAAACGTAATTCAATAGTAATTCTTTGATAAGCGAAAAAAATCAATTAATTAATTTTTTTTTGTGTTGTTTTTAAAAAATTAATTATAATAATTATTACATGTTAGCAAAGCTATATCAGCTTATCTATTGCTTGAATGTATAGAGTATATTAAATTCTAAGTTCCCTCGTGGTTAATTGTAACACTCGATATCTGGTCAGTTAAAAGATTCAGATATCGGATATCACACTCGGATTTAGATTCCTTCAAAAGAGTCGATACAAAGTTCTCTATTTAAAAATCATATTAATTACTTTAACAATTACTGTTTATTTTATAAGAATTTGGACAAAAATTTCCCTAAAACCTTCTGAAATCTCCTGTAAGAAAAGCTTTGAAAACATTTCTATGATCATAAAACTAAATCCTCAGCTTCAAACAAACTCCAACACAGTTTTTCCATCTTCCTCAATAAACAATCAAATCAATTTCCACCTGTCAGATTAACATTACATAGATATCTCTATTCTCGACTTAATCTATAAAATTTCATCATATAACTGTAACAACTACAAATTTTTTTTCTTAACACAAATGAAACATATCAATAATTATTACAAACTAAACTTTAACTGTATACATTTCAAATTAAAACAATAATAATACAACCAAATTTAGTTGTCACGTTCCAATCCAACTCCTTGACATGGCTAGCTGTAGTAAATCTCGAAGTTTCCTTGCATACAGGTTAAACTCTTTGGTCCTGAATCTACATGCGAAAAAAATTACGCGCTAAGCTAAAAGCTTAGTGGTGACTATCAAATTTACCTCTTCGGTTGGACAGTTTAAAAATACATATATAACACTTCAAATAGTCACATACAAAATCATAAAATACATATATAAGTCGGCACCTTAATTTACATAAATTATTCGCTAAATAGAACATCATTTTCTCATTATTGACATTAATAATTTTCCATTAACTATATATTTATATATATACATATATATACATGAATAAGTGGACCAAGTTCTTAGAACCACACCGAAAGAGTTCTCGAAGCCATTCAATCCGATAATCACATTAAGATGTAGTACTGCTAAATTTTCCTAATTGGCATGCCAATCTTATCCCATTACTCCAATTCCTATCTAATTTTACTAATGATAAATATAAAATCATCAATAAATAGAATAAAAGCATTATTTATTTTCAATACCTATCATTTTCATTGTCATTATTATCATAAAGCATGGCACCACCGACTTGACCATATTCCATACATTGTATTATTTGTGTCATAGCAATAAAGTTAAAAATAAATATAATATATTTATAAACCATCTTAAATACATACATAAGTTAATTTATTAAACAAGTAAAAGTCTGAATTCTCTACCTCGGTAATACTCATTATTATATGTAGCCATACATTAAAAAATTTAAAACATTAAGGAGTGTTTTGAACGAGTGTTGAGCGAGTGAAGTGCCCCATAAGCAAAAAGGGCAAGCTATCTGTATAAATTCCGTGTGAGCAGCGATTGAACTGAACGTTCCAAGTGCATCCAGCAAGAATCGTACCTACGAATTTGCCCCTTTATCCTTTTTTAGGTTGGTATAGGTTGGGCGCTTTAACCATTCAGCCACAGATGCTTAGAGACTCAACGAGTGTGTGTGTGTATACATATATATTGATCATTACATAATTCAATTATATACTTAATTTGCCAAGAACCTATCAGTAGTACTAGTTGGATAGTTAGGCTAAGCATAAGAGAAGTTCAATCTTTGGTTAAATGCATCTAAATTAATAGTAAGAATTCTTACAAAATAAAAATTTAGATTATTAATCACAAGCCAATGGTCTAAATTATATAGACATCTATCTTTGAGTCAACTAAATTATCCTAATTGCAAATGATAAACAAACATCGCAAATTTCTAACTTAAGCTTCTCCTCAACCCATTATGTTACCAAAGAGCATAAGACAACATTAACTCATGTAAAACAACAATAAATTAATTTCATTTCTGGTTCTTCTCTCAATTGATCTAATTATCAACATATTTATTATAGCTTCAAGTAATTCGTAAACAATTTCTTATGCTTTTCGATACCTAATTCTGCATATTTAACATTTTTTACTTCCAAGATTTAGTCCATTGAACTAGATTTTCAGCTATGTAGTTAAATTATTGATACATATCCAACACCCATAAAGAAGAAAACTTAGCATCGAGATAAGCAAAACAGAGAGTCCAATTATAATGAAAGGAAATTGCATATCTTTACTTTAAAAAGGTAATATAAAAGGAAATGACACTATACAAGAACACTCAATTGAGATCACAGAAAGATAAGGTAACTTAATATATATACAGGTGACAAACATTTAGACTAAGAAAATAAAACAATTTGCAATATTTCATTATATATAATAAATATAATTAATTACATTATTAATTTAGATATTCATAAAGGTATTGTCCTAAAAATATATGAGTATTAGTTCATTGATACAAAAAGTAAATGAAATTAATTGATAAAGTATTTGTATGATAAATTGATTAACTTACATATCTATATAAATATTTATAAAAAAATAAAATAGTAGTTGAGTGATATTAAAGATAGATTAAATTAAATACAAATTATTTTAGTTATATATTCATATTCATATATATATAATGATTATTATAATAATTAAATTAATATTCTTAATAATTAAAATATTTAATTTAATTTATTAACTAATTATTATCTTAACTTTGTGTATTAAAATATATAATTTAAATAATTATGAAATTAAATTTATAAAGTACATATATAATAAAAATTATAAGTAATATTTATATATAAATTACCTGTATTATATATAATAATTAATAAATATCAGTTCTTTCGGTACAATTCAGTACAAGATAATTCAGTACAATTCAATACGATTTTCGGGCAGATTCTAGGTAAAATATCCAGATTTGTTTCAAATAAAATCAACGGTATAATTTGGTTCGATTCTAGTAAAAAAATCAACGGTACAGTTTGATTATGAATTTTTTTCTATACTTCGATTCGGTACAGAAAAATTTAGATCCATGTATACTCCTAATTTTGTATATGTCATTTTAAATTACACTATAAATCAATATAAATAAAACTATTTTTTATTTATATATATATAAACTTTGAATCTAATTCCTTATTTTTATTTTCTTTCTAACATAAAAATATATATTAGACAATAACAATCCTTTATTATTTAAATATTTAATACCAAAATACTTCTAAATTCTAATTAAGTTCTAATCATTTAAAAATACAAACTTATAGTTGCCTACAAGTATAATTAAGTTCTAATCATTTAAAAATAAAGCTATAAGTATAATTAATTTTATACCATAAAAATTTAAATAGTTTTAATTTAAATATTGAATTAATTAATTAAATTTCGATTGATAAATAACTTAATCGAATCAATTAAAAATTTTAGTTTAATTTTAATTCGATTATCATGCAATTTTTATTTAATTCAATTTAATTCATTAATATTTTAATTTTTTATTATTTTAATTTGATTCGGTGGGTAAACTGAATAGACAAATCAGTACTGCTATAATTTGACTGGTAGTGTTAAAAAGTCATGACGTGTGCAACCCGCCAATGCCAACTTGTCAAGAAATCTTAAGCCGCTCGGCTTAAGATTCTATTTCTAGCTGCCCAAAAGATGGTTCGTGCTTGGCAAGTTGTAAAATTTGAAACGCAATTGTTTTCATTTTCATTTATAGTGTTAGTAATTTTTAGTGTTACTGTGGCTAATTAAATTCTTTCGATTTCATTCTCAAAATAATTCTTTCAATTTCCTCAAAACTTGCACCCATTGAAAATGAGGAAATTCCTTGCAAAAAGCCAAAAACAAGACCCGGAATTGAAATAAGTAATTAATAATGGGGGTATTAAAAAAAATTATTATTATTATTATGGGACTGATTTTTTCACATTGTATATTGAATTAATATATAAGACCCGGCATCAAGACATGTCACACATTTCATTGTTAATTTTTAAATTATCTATTTTATTATTATTTAGCAAATTAATAATCTAAATATGGTTAAATGGGTTCATCTTTCACACACGTTCACCAGAATCACCACTTTTGGATTATGTTTATCTGTCTATTTAATTCTTAAAGGAACATTCAGACTCTAAATCCTCTTTCAATAGTAGAAAATAATTAGAAAACAATTATTCTCTCAATTTACAAATAAGTATCCCTTTACTTTTTATACAGATATTAAAAAACTTTTTATTACTCTATATTTTTTATTAATTTTTTCTTCTTAAAAAAGACAATAAATTATTGATGGTATTTTAAATTGAACTAATATTTTATTATATGAAAGGCACATTTAACAAATTATATTTAAATTATTATATTTTTAAAAAGTGAATACTTATTTATAAATAAATTAAAATAGAAAGGTGGATATGAATTTGTGAACGGAGCAAGTATAAAATTGAAAAAAAAAATCACATAAATATTTAAATTCGATATCTTGGGAGTAGTTGCTTTCCATTGTTTAATTACATTTTCAAACTTCAAAGTTCAAACCCAATGATGGCTTAAGAGATCTAGAAAACTTGAAAATTTATGACCATTTTTCGAGATGCTATATTTCTTATTGATTGATAAAGTGCGGGGATTTTTTTTAAATAATATTTTTAAAAAATATTAAAATAATGAGATATATCATATTTTATTTAGAGGAAATGAATTTATTTTATAAAAATGTAGTATTTTGCTGCGTTATAGCATCAGATTACATGTGACGCGTGTGGGTCCCACTCATCATAAGAAGCAGTGAGTGGCTGCATTATCCACGTGACGCCTACAGGTGGAAGACCAAGCTGTGATGCATCTGAAGATGCAGCGGCAAGTTGCATTGTTAGCCTGTTGACATGCCACGTGATCTGGCAGTAAATCATCAAGTCGAGTTGACCAGAAATGGGAAGAAAATTTTTACTTATAATATATTTTTGGCTTTTACACCCTCCCTTATTTGCGCTCATTCTATCTCTTTCACTGCATTCCTTCTACCTTTCCCTCTTGCATTCTTTCTATCGTTCAACATTCTGATCCCTCATAGAACACAATCAAATTTTTATTTTGTAAATTAAAGAAACTGAAGATTTGATCTCGAAAATTAGAGAAGGTGAGTATGAGTTTTAATAATTTTTTAATTAAATTATTAAATATTTAACTGTAATATTATTTTGTATTTTGCAAATTTTTTTTGTTGATTATTTTGGAATCTTGAAGAAAAAAAAAAGGCAAGTTATCAATTTGATATATTACAAAAAATTTAATGTTATGTATTAATATGCAACAATTTATAATTTTTGTTGTAAGTATAATAGTTGTTACAATATGTAAAAATAATTGTTTTATATATTAAGAAAAAATTTATGTTAGTGTTATACAAAATTTCTCAATAGGTTGACATATAGAAATAAGGATATCTTTTATAAGAAAAATATAATTGATATTTTTTATTTTTTTTATAAATTTATTGAAGTTAAATAAAATAAATGCAGTATTATTTGTGAAATATATATTCAATGTTAAAGTAAATTTATATTATTATTTGATATTTACGTTTAGTTGTGGATGAAATTTGTGTTAGGTTAATTTTTTTATATATTTAATTCATTAATATAAATAATCATGCACGTATTTAGCTTATATTATATTATTATTTGTGAAAATAATAATACAATTTAAAAAGTTGTATTTAAGGGGACTAATTGAACTAGTATCGTGTGTTAGACTAATTTATATTTTGTGGCTTATTTGAAAATTTTCATATTATTAGAGAAAATTTTGATAAAAAAAGAAAATATTTTATAATAAAAAAATAATATTTTAAAAATAATAGTAGTATGTTTTACAATTATATTAGTTTTGTTGTGAAAAAAAAATTGATATATTATTTCATTTCTATATTATGTGATAAATATATTACAGTCATGCAAAATTTATTTGTTTTAAATTTACAGTTAACTAAGAATAATTTTCTTTTACCTGCACACGTAACACATGCTGGTGTATTTGCACATACGTTGTAAAAAATTAAACCTTTTATAAGATAATAATTTATTAATCCGGGACCTTACAATGATGAGCTTCTGACTTTTAATGGCAAGCACCGAACTGATGCGGTATGGAACAGATATATAATTATATTCTTACTTAATTATTAAATATTAAATAATTTTAAAATATATATATTATATATATTTATTTAATAATTTTATTTATTTAAGGTTGAACCCAATGTTCTGTTTGCATGCATTGCTGGTATTGAGAGTCACTATAGGAACATTGATGAAAGGATCATACTTTACGTGCATTTATCAGGTTTCTATGGTGTGTTTCAGATGGATTCTATGAATGTTAATGTTGACATGATGACTGCTCTTATTGAGAGGTGGAGGCCAGAGACACATACTTTTCACTTTCTTATTGGTGAAACTAAAATAACTCTGGAAGATATACAGGTACTCATCGGATTGCCTATGGAAGGATATCTTATTGCAGGATATTTAAATCATAACTATCATGACTTCTGTGATCGGCTTTTGGGCATTGTTCCCCCTGAAGAAGCAATTAAAGGACTAAAATTAAAAATGAGGTGGTTGACTGAACAATTTAATCACTTACCAGATGATGCTACGAACTATCATATATAATG
The DNA here is from genome assembly GCA_037975025.1 of Excoecaria agallocha. NCBI lineage: Eukaryota > Viridiplantae > Streptophyta > Magnoliopsida > Malpighiales > Euphorbiaceae > Excoecaria > Excoecaria agallocha. The sequence continues at coordinate 412,589 of JBBPFJ010000087.1, read as the reverse complement.
CTTTGCCTGTGCATAAATCCTGCTTTGTATTGGTGGACTACTATATCCTGAGCAGGTTAATAATTACATACATTTGATGTTATTTTCATTGTTGGAGAATTTAGCTGAAATCCATAAGTATAGCTGGGGATTAGCAGTTTTGGCATGGCTTTATAGGGAGTTTTGTCATGCGACCCGACCAGGTGCAAACGAACTCGGCGGATATCACTAGTGAACCCAAATGTGGGCATGGAAAAGACTCTCTTAATTTCGATTGCCTTTTATTCACTGACTAGTTCCAGATCAGATGGTTATAGGTAAATTTTATTTATTATTTATTAGTTTTGTTTGTTAAAAAAATATGCTAACTAAGTTGATAATTTATTTTGTAACGGGTGGCAATTCCCTTTGGACTTAAGAAATAACAATAATAAAAATGTTAACAAGAGCCTAAAGGAATTAGACTTGCAACGTTATGATCTGGTTTATATTTATTTATAAATTCATGGTAATTTATTTAATATCAATAATAAAAAAATAATTATTTTGTAAAAATATAATTTTATTTATTAAAATTTATTTGTAGATAGATTGGGAACCGTATAAAAATGTGATGCACTTGTTGCCTTAATATTGTACTAGTGGATATGCAAGTTGGAGATTTATCGTACCACTAATATATTTTCATATTATTGAGTTGCACCAACCTGATAGGTGTATGAGACAATTTGGTATGGGTTAGTCGATTCTAGACCGTCCGCAGAACAATAATGAGGTGCATTCTATTGACTTGTGGGGGCACACAGATCAAAATTAGGAATTGAAATTTTCAACTTTCATTTTTGAGTGGTACAATAGACATGATCTGGTTATTACGGGTTGTGTTCTAAATTTCCCATTGCATCCGAGATCATAATATATGCAATGGTATGTAAAGCGGATAAAAAGGTAGATAACCCTGGTTAGAGCAACAATGGGGGCATAGCTATGTAGTATTGCTGTTCATATATTTTTTTTAACTTACATACATTATTGATGACTGTTAATATATATATATTTTTTGGATGTAAGCCGATGCTGCTAAATGAATATTTCACGACAACATTGCTATATCATCCTATGAAGGCGATAATATTCATTTGGCATCATAAAACATTTTAGGTGTTGTAGGTGCATATGATAAGACGTTCATTGATTATCCTCATCACCCTGGACCTAATCCTGCATATATTCCACCACTTTCCATACCATTTGAAAATTTTTTTACTTTTAAAATGTATCAGGAGATGCATGGCAGAAAGAAGGACGATAATTGTTTTTATTCCTATTCATCCAGGTGTGCACCAAGTACCCAACCTATGCCCTGGCCATATATTAAGGAAGATACTTTTATCTCCTTCAGTGTGCTTTCATTCCATGAGACTTGGTAGTATGATGCTGGTACATCTAAATGTTATGATTTTAGAGCCAGGCCTTTTGGAGCTGAGCCTTTTGAATCTAACTTTGATATGAATGTAAGCTTATATGAAGGAGATGCAATGCCATACATTCCCATGTATACACAAAGCAGTCATATGATACCACAAGATGTGTTCTTTAATGAAAATTTTAATGGTCCAACTATTGTAGGCACTCGGGGTATAGTGGATCAATCACTATATAGTAATCCTAATCCATACGAGATGGATCCCAATACCCCTACCTATAGTACCACATCTCGTAGTAGGAGAAACTAAAAATATTGTATGGTGTAATATTTCTATTACATGGCTAGTTGATTATTATTTATCTTACTTGTATTTAATTTATTTTTCATCAATTAAAGATCATTACAAAATGTCACAAACAAAATCTGTGAAAGCTCAGAGGTTCTTTCCATCTACTCCTTTCATCCCGAAACAAAGCCATTATACCAGCATGTCTGTCTTATATGATAGTAATGCTGATGCGCTAAGTTACATGCTTCCTAATCATTATTATAAACCAAGCTAGCTTGATTTATTCTCAAACTCCATGATAGTGAATGCAATAGGAAATAACATGTCATTACCGTTTCCAAAATTGGTTATCATAAAAGTTTGCTGGAATTTTTCCATGAAAGAATGTGCCATCGATTAATATAATTGGCTTACAATGAACCAACCCATTAATAACTAGTTTAAAACTATAAAATACTCTTTAGAACTACTTCACCTAGAGTTTTTGGTATCTTATAGCACAAACTCATACACATTTTAGGAATTGTACTCTTGTAAAACAAATAAGAATTCCGGCAACCTCTCAAAGGATTCAATATAACTACCAAAAATAGACTCCAAAGCTCTCATCTTTCCATACCAGGCCTTACTATAAGATACATCAAAATTAAATTGATACTTAATGGCAATAATAATAACATCAACATGCTATGTCAGGTTTTTACTTACCATGCCCAATATGCAATTTTGAATAATTTCTGACCCTAATTATCTGTGAATTGAAAAATTTCCACTTGGGTATGAATATGGCCCTCCGAACTTGGTGATAATTCAAAGTAAACTTACGCCTTTCTTATTTGCCCTTAATCTCCATATGCACCCACTGTTAGCCTGTGCACACTTTACAACCCAGTATTTTGACTTGGATTCAACTACTTTGAAGTCAACATTCCTCGTTATCGAGTACTTTTTCATAATAGATTTGACTTCATCTTTACTACTGAAAATCAGGCTAATAAATAACTCAGACACATCATCCCAAGTTTGAAAGTTAACACCTTATGATATATCAACTTGGGATGCTTCGAAGTCAAAATTCATATAATGATCCAACGAAAACAAAAAATTACCTTATCCGATCTCGACACTTGGATGCAATGATGCTAGTAGATTGGCGTATAGTGTATGTTCGGACTCGTTGCCATCACTTATTTCTTCTGAGCTATCACTTTCTGCATTCATGTTTGCATTTTCATCTTCTGGATCATCGTTAGGTGATAGATAATCATTGTTGACTGCGACATCAACGAAATCATCCTCGTCACCAAAATTAATGGCTTATTTATTTCCACAAACTATACCAGTGCTGCTAAATATGTGATCTTCAAGCAAATCACCATCTCTCCTACAGACAGACTACCAAAGCTGACTAAGAGCAGCATCTACTATCCGTGACACAGAACATCGTTGATTCACATCTTCAATATGTGAAACAGAACTTTTATGCCTTAGATCTGGGGCATGGGATACAACACTCCTCCATCTGACTTCTAGGATATGAGATACAGAATGTCGTTGACTACTATATTCAATACTCTAACTTAGCTCAGCAAGTGCTCCTGTCACAAAATTTCTATCTGCTATATGACTTCTTGATCTAGTTTCAAAAATGAATTTACTTAGAAAATTACCAATCCTTTGACTCAACGACCTTCGAGGTTGACTCATACAAGCATCAAGAATCTGGCTTACTTGTGTGCATTTATGAACATGCTCCGAATCGACAAATGCCTCCATTCTTATCAAGTCATCATCCCCGTTGATTGACAAATTATCTTGGCTGATTGAAAATAGTGTCTCCTCCAAACCGAGAAAACATTTCAATATCTTGCTTACTTACGGACTGCCTAGGCTTACTCGGACCAATATCATTTACGTAAAATTGTTATCCCGTTGTTTTTCATTTGAAAGCATTCATTTGTGAATCGATAATCATAAGGATTCGTAGGTGGATTAGATCCAGCTACACCCTCTGTTACTACAATGATTAATTCCACCAATGTATAATGTTTATATTTCCTTAAATTATCATATATTGCATCTACGTCATCATCATCTGCTAAATCCACCGCCATCCAACATAAACTATCATTCATGGTACAATGGATTTTTGTATATAATTCTAGAAATCATGTCATTAATGCCTAAAACCCATTTTAACATGAATTTTATGATGCAATTTAGCAAAAGTTAGCTTATTTTTAACTCTTAATCTCCTTATGATGACATTCAGCGCAGATATATTATATTCAAAGCCTGCCATTTCATAACTTGTTTTTCCTCCCATGTGCAAATAGAATTCAGTGCATTATGACATTTTTCAATTATCTATAAGTCAAAAAAATATTAAAAATTTTTTTCATAAATTATTATATTCGAAATTATATATTTCGTATATAACATTAAAATTAAAAATTTGACATATATTTTACAAAATTTCTACTATAAATAATAAAAAAATATTTAAATATTATTGTATATATAAACTATGATAATAAATAAATATATTCACTAACAAACTTTATTGTCACAATAAATTTATTACTAAATATATTATTGATATATTATAGCAATAATATTCCTTCAAATTTATCAACTATTATTTTAATATATACAAAGATAAAATAAAGAAAAAATATTAAAATACATGTATTCGAAAAACTAGTATAGTTGCGATCTCTTTACACCCGATCTCACAACTCACTTTTGTTTTCAAATTAAGAAATTAAAAATATATTAATGACATTATAGTAACAACTATCATTAATATATTAAACTAAAAATATTCAACTAAAAAAATACATATTTCAGCTGTCGATATTAAAAATTAATAATATTGCTATTGAAAAATTGCTTCGACTGCTATTGAATAATTCTTTTCGAATGCAAATAAATTTAACATTTGAAGTTTATATAGGGTTCTTCAAAATGAGGGTGATCATGAATTGTTTGAACTTTTGAAGAAAAAATTATTTTAGCGCATGGGGATTTCACAATAGCACATGGGTGACAAGTCTAACCATGCAGCCTGTCGTTACTTCTTCAACAAGGGTTCGCCAAGTGGAGGAGATAGATATATTAGATCTGCCGCATGGATAATGAAGCCTTCAACTACGTCTTTAATGACACAGCGCCACGTGAAAGAGAGGTCAGCGTCAGTTTGCCACGTAGATAACACAGCCACTCACTCCGTCTTCAGATGAGTGGGGCCCACACATATCACATGCAATTTGACGCTATAATATAACAAAATGCCGCGTTTTCGTAAAAAAATTCCCTCCCCCTTCTAAATAAAATATGACATATTCCATTACTCTAATATTTTTTTTTAAATTCCAATTTTTTCATATTGTATGTTGGATTAATATATAAGACCCGGCATCAAGACATGTCACACATTTCATTGTTAATTTTTAAGTTATCTATTTTATTATTATTTAGCAAATTAATAATCTAACTATGGTTAAATTTGTTCATCTTTCACACACGTTCACCACTTTTGGTTTATGTTTATCGTCTGATAAGTGTGAATTATATATAGTTTTTAATATATTTTTAGTTGTGTTATTTAGTTATTTTTGTTGTATTTAGGTTAAATTAGAGTTATTTTGTTAATATTTATGTTTTTAGGGTTAATTCTGTGTTTTGTATGATTTTCAGGGTCAAATTGATAAAAAAGGGCTTAAAGTGTAAAAAGTGCAAAGTTTTGGGCCAAAAATGCAAAATTGAAGAAATTAAGCAAGAAAAAGAACGTCCAGTCCAGAGGTTTAACACGTGACCATGTGAAGCTATGTTGGTTTAAGGCACGTGGCCACGTGAAGATGTGAGAAAACATGAACTTGAAGATGCCGTGGCCATGTGAGGAAATAAGTAAAGGAAACAAGGAAGACACGTGACCACGTGGATTCCAATGAAGGACCACACGTGGCCACGTGTGGAAGATTGCCTAGAAGTCACGTGGGCACGTGTAGAAATACACAGGGAGGAGCTGTGGCCACGTGATCTAATTCTCCAATTGCGCGAAGGATTTTCGACTTCCTGTTTTGAGCATAATTCACTTCCTATTTGGTTTCTGCAGTTTTGGAAGAAATCTACCACGTTTTTGCCTATAAATAGCAGTCCAAAACACAGAAGAAAGGAGATCAATCTTGAGTTTTTCAGCTTTGTTTTTCTTAGTTTATTTTCACGTTCTTGTTATTTATTGTTTTCTTCAAACTTTGTCTTTAGTTTTAACAATGTTCTGTGAGTAGTTTTCTTTAACTTTTGCTAAAGGATACTTGAATTCTTAACTTGTATTGTTATGACTTAAGTTTGTGCTTCAATTCAAATACAAGTTTGATTATTTCTTGATTCTTAAACATAGTCTTGTTTTTATTCAATCTTAAGTAAATTATTAACTTGATTAAGCATTGATTAATTAATTGGTTTAAGTTGATTAATGACTTGCATGTTCTTAGGTTAATTTAGTTGGATTAATACATGTTTATAATCTGAATAAGTTATAATTATGTGTTAATTTGAGTAAGTTGAGATTAAGAAAGGTGTAATCAAGAATAGTTGAAAGTTAAATCTCTTGAGAAAGGTTTTAATAGATATCTAGGAGGATTAATTCAGACTTTTATGCTAAGTATTGAATTGTTCTGAATAAAAGAGTTTAATACTTAGAATGGTAATCTTGAATAAAGTTACTTGGGTTTATTAAACTGAATTCTCCATAATCACTTGTATGCTTCCTTTTAATTAAGTCATATCAATATCGGTTAAGGTGGATAGTACTTTAGTGAAAGTTATTTTTAATATTGATTTTTACCCCGTTTAATTTACTTGTTTTCAATAGATCTTTTCTTGATTCAATCACTTTAATTATTTTATTTTGGTTTTTAGTTTTTATTCTTCAAAACATCACAAAATTTGGGATTTCTCTTCTTTCTTTACACATAGAAATTGATTTTGAAATTAAAATAGCACACAAGCACAAGTTTTCCCTTGGGTTCGATATTTTGGGTCATAAATCTATTTTCCTATATTACTAAACCGATCTAGTATACTTGCTAGACTCCGGTCATCTGTCTATTTAATTCTTAAAGGAACATTGAGACTCTAAATCCTCTTTCAATAGTAGAATATAATTAGAAAATAATTATTCTCTCAATTTACAAATAAGTGTCCCTTTACTTTTTATACAGATATTAAAAAAACTTTTTATTACTCTATATTTTTTATTAATTTTTTCTTCTTAAAAAAGACAATAAATTATTGATGGTATTTTAAATATTGAACTAATATTTTATTATATGAAAGGCACATTTAACAAATTATATTTAAATTATTATATTTTTAAAAAGTGAATACTTATTTATAAATAAATTAAAATAGAAAGGTGGATATGAATTTGTGAACGGAGCAAGTATAAAATTGAAAAAAAAAATCACATAAATATTTAAATTCGATATCTTGGGTAGTAGTTGCTTTCCATTGTTTAATTACTTTTCCAAACTTCAAAGTTCAAACTCAATCTAATTTAATTAAACACAGGTACAAAATTCGTTAACGTAGTATGTATGTTAAACAAAGTCATTCCGAATTAAGCAGATATTGTCAAGCCACAATAGAAAACTATACAAAACCGAAATGGCAAAATCTCCAATAATATTTCATTGTGGTCCAAGAATCCAAAAAATTAAAAATTAAAAATCCAAAATTGGAAGAAAATAATCACTGGAACAAATTTTTTATTTAATTTTTTTTTTTGGGTTATTGGTAAGGTGTAATGGCTAATTACAAAAATATTATTAGGAGAAATTGAACTTGAAACTTACTGGCCACAAGGTAAGAAAGGGAATCGAAGGAGGGAGGGAGGGAGACATAAAAGACTTGAAAATTCAACTTTGAGTTAAATTATTTATTTTATTGAATAATAAATAGATATAGATAAATCAAGAATTAAAAATGAAATATCTGAAATGTATACCATTTTATTGGCCTAGTCCACATGTGGGGTTATCGGCATTGTCTATGCAAGTATTTTCTTATACTAATATATATCTTTTAAAACCCTGGGTGTCCTACTTTTTTTTATTGTAATTTTACGCCAAATTACCCTATGAATTCTACTATTAGAACAAAAAATTAAAATTATTGATCTAAATATATATTTATTTTGAGGTGAATTAGAATTAAATGATAACAAGAGTAGGTGTGATTGGCATGCGTATATATATACCGTATTTACTATAACTCACTAACAGTATATACTTTAGGATACCACCCATAAAAAAAATAAATAAATTGATATCATTAAAAAAATTTTATTCCCAAATAATTACTTACCAGTTCACTCCCGAGCAATCAGGTAGCTATTAATTATAATTAAGATTTTAGAAATAGGAAGAGATTTTTCTTCACAGGCGCGCAAAATCGAGATTTTTCTTCACAGGCGCGCAAAATCGGTCAAATTATTTAATATAGAAATTTGCAAATATTAAGCTAGATTTGTCACGTGGCTCTGCATTTGAGTAGACGAAAAGCAGCGACCAATCTCTTTGCTGTGGACTAATGAACTTGTGTTGAACCTTCATGCGAGTACATTACATTTTCTAATTTGAATGTTGAACTAAAGATGGCTTCTCACTGCTGCCATTGCTATATAAACAAACAACCAAATACCTCAATTTCCTCATTCATCCCATAACCTCTTTCACTTCCAAATTCACAATCTTCTGTTCTATAAAGAAAAAAAAAATGGCCAAAAACCTTAACTTCTCCAGCTTCTTGCCTGTCTTTCTTCTTCTTCTTTTGCTGGGCTCTGCTACTGAAGCCAGACCATTCAACATCTTAGAATCAGATCGTCCTAGGATTTGGGACAAAACTTTCTTTGACGGGTTATTTCTCGGTGCCATTAAGCAATCAGGTCCGAGTCCTGGGCAAGGGAACCAGTATACTGATTCGCATGTCTTTGAAGGGATTAAAGATGGTCCTAGTCCTGGACAGGGACATTAACCAGCTACAGATTTTTTCTTTTAGCTCCAAAATTTAATTGATTGTTATTATTTGTTCTTTGGCAACGTGGAAAATGGCATCTTCTACATACAAATAATGTAGGTCCTGAAATTACATTTGTCAGCAAATGTTGGCTGTAGGCGTAATTATTCTTGCTTTGTAGTAATGTTATTATATTTTTATTTTCAGTAGTAATATGTAATTGCTTCCATATTTATTTCTATGAAAAGCTTATTGATCTATATATAACCATAGCCTGAAGTATACCTTTTTTTTTTTTTTGTCTAAGAAAATTCTTAATTAGAACTAATTCTTTTTGTCATCGACCACATCAATAATACATTAATCTATAAAATTAATAGTCGCCTACTTACATTAATCTGAATAAAATTTTATGTCATTCTGTACACACAGTAAAATTGAAAATAAATTTATTAAAAATTTTTTATTTCATAATCTAATGATGCGCGTAGTGTCGCATATCGGTGTACTGCACACCATATGATCTCGACACTTATCAATTTTAACCAGATTAATGGAATTCAAGGGTGCAGATCAATGACAATCTGGTAGGTTTAGCCCTGAAAAAGGAAAAAGCCTGGTGAAAAAAACCCACGTTCCCACTTTAATTCAAACCCAAAAGCAAAGGGCAGCAAATTCCCGGGGAGAGCAAAAAACATCTTTAATACCTGACATAATCGAACAGAAAATTAGAGCGACAACGGAGAAATCTCCCTCCCTTATCGGTGTCAGTGATGGGAACCTCATCGAAAGACGAATCCGGCAGCGACGGCGAGGCATTGAGCGGTGACGCTCCCCCTTCCAGTTCCGGCCTCTTCACCGAGGGCGAGCGGGTCTTGGCTTATCATGGTCCTCGCATCTACGAGGCTAAGGCATTTCTTTCTCTCTCTCTTTTTGCGTTTATCCGCAGTTTATGAGCCTATAATTTAAGCTCTTTTTCCGTTTCTTGATCAACTACTGGTTTTCTTTTTTTGAATTTTGCCGTTTTGTTCGGCTTCATGAACTGTGATCTGTACAGTTGCTCAGAAATCCGACGTAGTAACGGTACTAGGGTCATAGATTGGGTTAAGTCGGTGTCATTTAAGGTCGCGGACAACTGGTTGTGAATCAGGGTTTATGGGGATTGAAATTTTGATGATATTTCCGTAACCAGTATGCTATCCTTCAACTGAGACTCTGTGATTTTTGGCGACATATTGCTTTCGCATTTGTGGAAATTGTCGTGTATGCTATCTTTGAGTTCACAATTTCTATCATTTATTTGTTTGTTCCGCTTAACAAAATTATGATTTTCTTTTTCTTTTTTCTTTTTAAAAAAAGCTCACTATGAAATTGAGTATTCAGTTCTTAGGTTCTCTGAAATTTGAAATTATTTGGTTTCCATGGATGCAATGCAATATCATCTGGGTTTATAAAAACCTGTCCACATGTATTCTATTTCTATTTAATTTTCTAAAAACGCTTTCTGTTAATTGTGCTAAAATAGCATGCTGCTTATCCATCGTATTAACTTTCTGTCTTGTTCTATATCTTTCCATTACTAGGTTCAAAAAGCTGAGCTCCGAAAAAAGGAATGGAGATATTTTGTTCATTACCTTGTAAGCTACTCTCCTGTGTTTCCCTTCTTGTGCCAACGTCTATTTTTATAAGGTTCTATTTAGGATTGTCTATGCAGTACAGGTGCTAAGAGACGTCATGGAAAAACAGTGTTGCATGCCTAAATTGCTAAATTTATTGGTTGATTATACTACAACTGTGTAAGCCTATTAAATGATTTTAATTTGCTGTTTTACAGGGTTGGAATAAAAAGTGAGTATGCAATCTACTCTATTTCCTCACTAAGCTTGTTGCACTGCCTGAGATTTTTGAACATTTTGATGGGTAGAGTGCAGGATTCAAGATATTAATTCTATAAGTTTTTCTTACTTTCATCCAAATTTGCATGATCTCAACTTTTAGGTATTCAAATTAATCATTTAACTGATGTGATTTGACAATCTAGAATGTTGCAGTTTCAAATGTTTTGATGTTTGGTAAAGTTATGACTGGTTTTTTAGTAAAGACAATCAAAAGTTTCAAGTCATGGAGCAACGGCTATTGCGCATTGAATACCCAACAGCACAAGGGGATGTATTTAGTATTTGATTTTTTTAATAATATTACATTTGAAATTATTGCTTCAAAATTTGAAAATTTTAGAGAAATGATTCCAAATCCTTGGGTCATCTTGTTTCTTTCATCTTTTCTGAAAATGTGCTGAAATATGGATAAAGAGATCTTGTATTTTTATTGTCAAAATTAACATTTGGAGGTATTGTAATGCAAATTGAGAAAGTTGAGAGGTTCTTGTTGATATATGTTAGTTTTGTGAATTGTAATACGCATGTCTAATTTACAGATTTGAGTTTTTCATTTAAGCTGCTAATAAATTGGGTAATCAAGAGACTATGTTAGGCATTCACCAGCTGCAGAGGACTGAAGAGAATTTTCAAATTTAAAAATTTCTGAAATTTGAGTGATGCTGTATCATTTAGCACTGCAGTCTGTAATTCATAGAATATGAATCTATAAGTGTTAGCAGAATCTTTTTGTTTTCACATCTGTAATACTTACAACCTTTATTGCTAGCGAATTTTCGATACATCATCACTTGATATATATCCTTATGTTCTATTAGAATGTTGTTTGTAGCAAGGTAGCGAATTTTGTGTACTAATTACCAAAGGTACCTTTTTTCTTTAAAACGAACATTATGCGTCTAGCTTTGGCATAGATAGCGAGTAATAATAGCCATGTCCAATATATTCAGCTCGTGCTGTGCATGTACATTTAGTTGCATGAGGATCCATGTAGGAAATGCACACTTGAAAGAAACCATGGAGATTATCTCGACAGGTATAATAGTTTTTTAAAGGGTAAAATAAAATGAAAAAAAGTCAAGCGGATAAGGGTGAGAAGTATTAAATCTGCAGGCACAGAATCTTATTTGGAATTTGACTTTTTTAAAAAAATGGAAGGAGATTGGTTGATAATTTGAAACCCTCTCGTGGCATGTTTTTCATTGCAATGCTTGCATGCTCATTATTTTATAAACTAATCTCCTGTAGAAGTTCAGGGCCTGTTTACTTACAGAAAACTGTTCCAGTTTTCCAGAAAAATTTTTCACAGAAAACAGAAAATAGAAATCATGTTTATTTTCGTCGGTTTTCTAAAATAGAAAACAGAAAATGAATTTTCCAGTTTTGCAAAATAAAGAAGAAACTGGAAAACTAATAAAAGATGTTTTTCAAATTTTCTAAATAATATTAATACACATATACATATACATATACATGCATATGTAAATTTTTGTATGTGCATACATACATAAGCATATGCATGTATATGTATATGTAGTACATGCATACATACGTACATATGGATATGTATATACATACATACACATACATATGCATATGTATATATATATACATACATATGCATATACAAATATACATACATATATATATGCATGCATCATGTATGTATGTGTGTATCTATATACATACATATACATATAAATATGTATTTATGCATATACATATACATATATACATATGCATATACACACACATACATATTCATATACATGTATTTGTATGTGTTTATATGTGCATACATACATACATACATATGTATATATATGTATGTATATATATATATATATATATATATATATATATATATATATATATATATATATATATATATATATATATTTACATACACATACATGTACATATACATATATATATATGTGTGTGTGTGTGTGCGCGCGCGTGTGTGTGTGCATATATTCACATACATATGCATAAGCATATACATATGTATGTATGCACATACCTACATACATACATACACATACATGTACATATACATATATATGTGTGTGTGTGTGCGTGTGTGTGTGTGTGCATATATTCACATACATATGCATAGACATATACATATGTATGTATGCACATACATACATACATACATAGATATATATATGTATGTGTGTATATATATATGTATGTATGTATGTATGCATATATATACATGTAATATCTGTATGTATGTATATATATATACATACATGTGTGTATACATACACACAAAAATAAACTCTTCAGTTTTTCATTTGTTGATAAATAACGCGTTTTTTAAATTTTCTATGGAAAATAAATACTCCAATTTTCTAAGAAAATAGAAAACAGAAAACAGAAAACTATTTTCTGTAAATAAACACACCCTCAGTCTTTTTATAAATCAAACGGCTACCCAGAACTTTGTGTTTTGTTTGGGCTAGTTTTCTTTCATTAATAAGCATGCCCTTTTTGGGTAAGGGATACATAAATCATTACTGTGGCTTGGACATATTGCCAACAGTTGGGATGAATGGATAGGCACGGATCGACTCTTGAAACACACTGAAGAGAATATCCTGAAACAGCAGGCCCTTGAGAAAAAACAAGGTGTAGACAAGAGTTCAAAGCTTGGACGTTCTGCACAGACTAAGCCAAAAACCTCTGCTGGTTAGCTTTACATTTATCTTTTTGCATATCCAATGTTAATTTTTCTAATGTGTTTAAAAATGCAAGCAGTTCCTGCATTGGTATTTTTTTATGCTTATATACATGTCTTTATGTCGCTTTTAGATACCTGATTTGCAACAAACTACTTTTTGAGTCATATTGCGTCTACGTGCCATTGTGTCTGTCTTTAATTGCTTAATTAGAAACTGTTCTTTCTGGTTCTGTTTTTCTCAAATTCCTCTATCTGTATATTTGTCTTTCTGTCTCTCTCTCTCTCCTCTCTCTAATGCACAATTTCAGAATGATTCTCGTTTTATGACACATCTTTAATTGTCCAAGTCATAATAACCATAGCAAAATTCTATTTCAATCTGTATGAACTAGTCATAACTCCTTTGTAGGAGCTTTTTCAGTGCTTCAATTTGCTTTACCTTAGATTCTATATATCCAACAACACAATTGATCACTTAGGGATCCAGTTATTACTAGTTAATATTTTACGTTTCTAGAGGTATCTGTTGCGAGTGCATGCCCATAATTTGTTGAATTGAAGGTGGAGCAATAAGATCTGCTTTGAAATTTGTAGAATGGCCTCAATTGAATATCTTGTGGAGTCTCCTTTCAAGATACATACAGAAGTTTTATAATTAGTGGAAGACTACTTTTGTAGCCCTAATGGAGACATATACTCATTCCAGTTAATGGAGTTTTGCAAATTTGGTTTAAGTACTTTTGATGCTTTTTAATTAAGTTCTCTGGGTTTTTCTTTTTATTTTATTTTTAACTCTTCTCTCCAATGTTCAAAGACATTATAAGGACTGAACTGTTCATCATTTTCATATCTTACTTTTATGAATTGCTTGTTTTTTTTTTTTTTTTTTTTTTTTTTTTTTAAAGAATAAATAAAATTTAGGCTCATGGTTTAATTGTGCTCACTTGGCTATGTTTTTGCATAAAAAATTCTATCAAGTTTCCTTTACCGTGGAAGCATTTAGTAGATAAGTAATGATGTTATTTATGTCATGTTTTTTCATTTTCCAGATGCAAAAGTTGATAAGGAAGACACTAAAACAAATGGTTTGTGTTCTTAAAGCTCTATTTCTTCCCTTTTACTTATTGTTAATTGGTTCTTAATCTTTGTTGTCTTATTCTCCATTGGAGGTCCTATCATGCATTGGGAACCCTTTTCTCCTAGTACACTAGTTTTAGCAGATGTTAGCATGATATATGCAGATCGTATCAGGATTCACTCGGTTCACCTCCCCCCTCTCTCTCTCTTTCCTTAGATAATGTTGTTGCTCTCAGATCTCAGCTTTATTTTTTTCCCTTAATATTAACTTATCACAGAGAGTTTTTTCTTAGCAAAATCTCTTTCCACCTTAGGTCATAATTATATTGTCATGCACTGAATAGCATGCCTGTTGATGCATTATTTGTAATTTTGTCTCTTAATTTTGTGCTTGCCCAGGATTATAATAAGGATTTTACATGTTAAATCTTTCATTTTAAATTTTCATGGAGAAATCCTTAGCGTGTAACTTGTCCAGTGGTTCATCACCATCATTTCTTGGATAATGAAGTGTTTTTAGGACAACGAACTTCTGCTTTTCTTATAGAGTATTGTTTCTTTCTGCAGGGGCAAAAGGAAAGAAGCGCAAGAGTGACTCAGGAATTGAGGTCAGTTTTGTATTTTTCTTTTCCCAATTTATAGTTGATTGTTATTTTCTTTTTTCTTGGATGCTATGGCTTTTGTATGCCAGATGATTGTCCCTATCATTCAATCCCATCCTTATAGACCTGACTTTTTTTTTTTCTTTATTTTAGTTTATTATTATTTTTTTGTTATGGCATTCACTGTGAATAGAAAAGTAAATGAAAGAAAAAAAACACATAAACAAATGAAAATTTCCTTTGAAGTTCTGATTGATTTTTGGTTTAAATCTACTGTTTTGTGTGTATGTTGACATGGTTATTTAGAAGGATAATTTGTCTGCTGACAAGCTTGTCAAGATCCAAATTCCATCAACATTAAAGAAGCAACTTGTGGATGATTGGGAATTTGTTACCCAGCAGGATAAGGTATGCTCATATATTTGTCCTTTTTTATTTTTAAAACAAATCGATTTATGCTATTATAATTGTAATTCTGAAATGATTTTAGTTCCAATAGCGTTGGTGAATGCTACAATTATAGTAGTTTCTGAGTTCTTTTCTATATTGTTTTTTGTTTTATTGTTCCAAGGATGGTATCATGTATGCTAAAAAGGAAAGGTGCTATTCTACAGCTTTAACTTGTTACAAGGCTGCCCTTAGCATAGGCAAAGGGGTTTGAGGGCATAGCAGCAAGGCACAGGCATGTCTGTGGGTTCGAAAGTAATACTAAATTCACTATAAATTGAGCATGAAAGGGGAGCGCTAGCACTTCTATGTCAATTATGTGTCAAGTCATCCTACTTTGCTGAAAATCCTGAGAACTTGAGAGCGAGCACTTCAATGTCAATCAAGTTCCAAATTCATACTTTGCTGAAGTCCTCAGAACATGAGAAAGTGAATGTCGGCCTGTGCCCTGCATAAAATGAGTGTGTGTGCATGTTTGTGAAAAAAGCACTAGTGTTTTCCCTGCATAAAACTCTGTAACTAAAGTGAATTTGCCAGAGAAAGAGAGAAGAGACAGACATTAGCCTGCACCCTGTAAAACTTTGTAATTTAAAGTAACTCTTCCAGAAAGAAACAGATAACATTGTCCTGAACCCTGCATTAAATTCTGTAATTTAAAGTGGCTGATCAGACCCTCAATGAAGGGAAGCATAAAACTATGTTCATGTGCTTTTGAACACTAGAGATTTTAAGAAACAAATGGATTGATGTCTTACAAAGAGATGTTTTGATTTCATAGTTGAGTGTTATGATTTCATTGTTGATTTCATGATCTAAGGATCACAATTCACAAGGGAATGAACACCTGCACCCTGCTCTTTTCTTTTCCACTGCAATGTTATAATTAATCTCTTTGCGCTCTAGGATTATGTTTGCATTATCCCACTTCTTTTTTTAATTGCAATACTAATGGCTGCTTATTTTTTCTACAACCTAGAATCTGTTCTAGTGCCTTCATTCTATTTCTTGACTCTCATGAAATCTACACATTGCATTGTGTATGCAACAAAGCTATACGCTGCTTCAATTCTCCTTGAGATGCATGATGATCTGCTGCGATGATGAGTTGAATTTTGCTAATTTACCTTTTCATTTTGTGCAGCTTGTTAAACTTCCACGATCCCCAACTGTGGATGATATTTTGACAAAGTACCTGGAGTACAGATCGAAAAAGGACGGGATGTAAGTTCTATATTCAGTTCTACTTTTAATTTCATGAGTCAACTTGAAACTGAATTAATGTGCAGCTGACATGCTTCTGCAGAAGGTTTGCTATAATTTTGCCTTGGTATGTATAGACAGCTTTAAGTTAGAATTGTCTTGGTGCATATGCGTTGCTTTAAGTTAGAGTGGCCTTGGTATGTATGCACAGCTTTGGCCAGCTGATGTTTCAACTAATTCAAAATAGGTTCTTTTGCAATTGCTGAGTGAAGCAATCTCAATTTTCTTTTGCTATTTTTTATGAGTGTTTGGGATGCTTTAGCTTCAACTGATAATAGCCGACATGGTCGGTGTGTTCATCAAAACAGGATGACTGACTCAGTTGGAGAAATTTTGAAAGGTGTAAGATGCTACTTTGATAAAGCATTACCGGTAATGCTGTTATACGAGAAAGAGCGCCAACAGTATGATGATGCTGTTGAAAATGACACATCTCCGTCAACCATATACGGTGCTGAGCATTTATTGCGACTCTTTGGTAAGATTATCATTCAATGCATATGCCGATTGGCTTGCTACTATAAGAATTGCTTTGTCTTTCTCTTGGCAAGTGTTGTAACTTGTACCGTTAAGTGTCTTAAGATTGCCTTTCACTGGCAAAATTTTATGAGAATGATCAATCAGTGGTTTAGTTGTATTCATGATGGAGTTTGTTACTTTAAGGAGTTGAATTGTGTCATTCTACCCGAGGCAAGCATTGTCTGTACTCCATCTTTAAACCTGTTTGGCTTTGTATGACAGCTGATGACCACTTTGATTGCGTTTTGCAATACAAATCACATTGTTACATGACATACTTTATGGAAGAATGCTTTTTTGATCTTTTTCAAAAATTCCTTTTTGTTTGAGGGTTTTCCGTGGACATATTAAGAAATCCTTCTTTGTTTGATTTAGCACTTTGACATTCTCATTTATGGTAGATGACTGCATAATTGTTGAATACTATTAATAGGATTGCTTATCCAAAGCATCAATTATTGGTGGAGTCTCTCTCACTCAACTCGTATTTCCACTGTTATTGTCTTATATTTTTTCTTCTCTTGTTTATTCTGGGGCTCAAGTTTTGGAAATTGAGAAGCAGGATTTTGAAGTCCCAACTACCAATGCTGTGAGTGGGGCAGTCAGTTATGGGTTTAGTGTGTACGACAGCAGTAGTGTGGCCTCATTGTGTCACATTTAATGATTCTTTCTCATCATGTAACCAAAGATTATCTACTTTCTGGTCATAGATCTTAAGTTTTATTCCTGGATTAGTTTCAGATAATTCTGAAATGTTAGGTGTCTAGCTTAATCTCAATTTCTTGAGGAATATTCAGCTACTAAACTGCTCTAATGTTTCCCATAATAATTTAGCTATTCTCCTTTGCAGTCAAGTTACCTGAGCTATTGGCGTATGTGAACATTGAAGAGGAGACATTAACACGCTTGCAGCAGAAATTACTCGACTTTCTCAAGTATCTCCCATACCTTTGCACATACAAATCAGTATTTACTATTTTCATTAGATAAAACTTGATCCTGAGAAATCTGGTCAAACACATACATGTGCAACTATATTTCATCCCTCATAATGGTTTACACTGAAAAAACTGGTTCACCATGGAATGATTCTGCCAGCTATTGTTTTATGTTAGTAATCTCTACACACAAAATGGTGATTGCTAACAAGTTAAAAGGCTGAACTTTTCTTTTCTACTGTTGAGTTAATTATTCCACAAGCTGACAGTGCTTAAGTGATAAAATAAGTTAATGGGGATCACTAGTAGTTATGAGGAGAATATTCTGTTCAGAAACATCCTTAGACACCAAAAATTTCTTAAAAAATTGCAATTGCTATTATCTTAAAAAATTTTGCGAAACAAGTTGCTGAGAATGATGCACCTCTGTTGTGCACGCTACTTGCATGATTTTATATCTGCCTGTGCATCAGAAGTGCATTGCCAGTTCATTATAGCAAAAGCCTCCTTGGCAGATAATGGAATGTGGGTAGATATTTTTCAGGCCTATAGCATGATCTCTTCTGGTGAGATATGGCTTATTCTTTTCCAGCTTTTGCCATGTTCTGCTTGTAGACATTTATTTTCAACCTTGCCAGTCTGACAAATGATATTTTTGTGGCTCTGCAGATTTTTGCAGAAGAATCAAAGTACTTTCTTTCTTTCAGCTTATGATGGATGTAAAGTTCCCGAAGGCAAAGGCAAAGGGAAAGATGATTGAGCGGGTGGACATGCTCAATCTTATCGTTCCTACCTCCGATGGTTAGCTGGCGAAAGATTTCAGAACGTTTGACCATTATTGCCTTTTTCATATGCTGTTGCCCAGATTTAGCTCAACAGGCAGAGCATCCAATTGTTGTTGTAACAGTAACGCTTTGTTATTCTTTTTTATTTTCAGGGGGCAATTTTTAGTGGCTCATTGGCGACATGCTTATTTGCCATACTTGTAACTGACTTCGTTTAGGTGATTGAAGTGACCATTAGTCGACCATTAGTCAAGTGTGAACCCTACACTGATGGAAAATGTGCCACTGTGTCAAATAAATTTTGTGCTTCAAAATAGAGATTAATACTAGTATCTGTTATGTTTGATTGAGCTGATTAGTACGAGTACCAGTTGCTTTGCATAAACAAAATAAGAAAGCAGGCTATGGTAATGGTCTTAATGAAATCCAAGCACTGAGTCATAAAATAACACACGTTTCAAGTAGGATTGCACTTGCCGTATAAGAGTTACTATTTTATTGCTAACAATGCATTTATCTTGTGAGACTACTCTTATCATCAGAAGAGGAAACAGACTAGTGCATTCAATGCGTCGGTATGTAGATATATAATGAGGCGGCCAGAATCAGGATTATGAGAAATTCTTATTTGAAGTCCAGGGAGAAGGGGTGATCTGCCTCATTCAAGGTTGCTGCCTGCAACATCCAGCACAAACTTGTACTTCACATCATTCCTTTCCATTCTATCAAATGCTTGGTTCACATAATCCATCTTCACTATCTCAATCATCGATGTCAAACCTTTTTCTGTCCAGAATTCCAGAAGTTCCTGTAAATCTTCGATGCTCCCAACAAAGCTCCCGCTTATGTTCTTCCGTAGATAGTGACACAACATGAAGACTGGTTTGCTATGTTGACAATTGAAATAAAGGAAAATGATATACCTGTAATTAAGCCATTAGCAGTAAACTGCAGCGGTTTCGGAGCAGCCCCAACGATTACAATTTTACCATCAACCTTGAGAAGTGAGATAGGAGTCCAAAGAATGAAACGCCGGAACAGTGTCGAGAATGTAGTCAAGGCTGTTTGTAACCTTCTCCATCTCATCTGCATTTGAGCTTACTAGAAAAGCGTCAGCACCTAAATGCTCCAAAGCTTCATATCTTTTCTTCCCAGAAGAGCTTATAACTTTCACATGATGCCCCATAGCCTTAGCAATAAGTACACCTAGGTGGCCAACTCCACCAAGACCGATTATTCCTGCTTTCAAAACCTCACCTGACTGCTTGAATTGTTTCAGGGGACTATAAGCTGTCACCCCAGCACATAACAATGGAGCTGCCCGCTCTGGCGCGAGTTTGTCAGGTATCTGAACCACAAACCTGGATTTATGCCAAGAATGAGTAATGACAACATAGCAGAAACAAGGCTGGTGAAGTTTTTGCTTGATACTGCTTACCTTTGATTGACGAGCATAGCAGAAGAGTAGCCTCCTTGAGTGGTTCTTCCATCTTTGTCTAATGCATTGTAAGCAAATATTCTTTCATTGCAATATTGCTCCATCTTGGACTTGCAAGAAGAGCAATCCCCACAAGACCAAATTATGCATTCGACTCCTATTATATCTCCAGCTTTGAATTTCCTTACTTCTGAACCCACTTCTACTACTTCACCCACCACTTCATGCCTTCAAATCAATCACCACATTTCAATCAAATGGCATGATTTATATCTATAAATTGTGTGCTGGGTATAAGCTGCTTACCCTGGAATCAAAGGGTAGCTGGTGGGCGCAATCTCTCCCCTAACTTGATGAAGATCAGTGTGGTCTACTCCACAGTACAAAACCTGGAACAACACATCTTCTGCACCCGTTTTCCTGTTCATGTGATAAAGAGACAAAAACATATTTATCCACAAGTTTGAAACAAATCTTGGAACTCTTAAATTTAGCGGTTTTCATGAAATGATTATATTTCCAATAAAGTGGTTCTTTTGTCAGAAAAACTAGTGAGTGAAATAGAGAGGGAGCAGAACACTACTGGACCTAAGAGTGAATGAATAAGGTGAAAGATGTCCAGAAGAATCTCTAGCTGCCCAACCAATCACCTTTGTTCCTTCCATTTCCTTGTTCTGTAATTATAAAATATAAGAGAAGATAGAAGAAGTATGGTAGATTTTGTGGAGATTTATGCAATTGTAGGCTTTTGTAGCTATAGATCTTTCTTTAGGATATTTATATGCAAAGTAGGTTCATGATCATACCCATGTTTCTGTAGCATTCAAATTAAAACACTTTTTTTAATGTTTATATAGACCTCCCTGCCGGCCATTTGATTAACAGTGACATCTAAGGCCGCTAAGTATTTGTCTTTAATGCACAAAAACCTTCTGCGCAGTCAAATTATAAGGAAAGAGCAAATCTTGAATATTAAGTATTGAAATTAGAAGAGCTAGTAAGGAGGAATATATTTAAGAGTAATAATACCAAACTATTAGTAACAATTCCTAATATGCCATAAAACTCCTTCCTGATGATTGATTGGAGAACCATATCACGAAACATGACTTCTTTTTTTTTTTTTTCCAAAAACCTCTATTACAAAATATTAATTTAATTTTAATGGACTATTCCAAAACCTTTTAACATATATATTAGACTCTCAGGACCTTCAATTATATGGTCATGGATGATGATGATGATGATGGCTTAATACTTTAATCACCGCACATGTCATGGCTTACGAATTGGGGTTTCGAGCATACAGTACAACTGCGGCTATGCAAAACCTTACCATAGTGCAACTTTGACTATTTGATTTTATTTCTTTTAGGTCATATTTGGTTCGGCGTATTAAACACAAGACTGTACAATATAATACAGTGTAATCCCATATACTGTGTTTAATTATTTTCTTAAAAAATTAATGCATGAATTAAATAATACAGAATCACATATTTTATCACTCTTACACAAGACAAAATAATATACAAGTATGCCTTGGGTTTATATAATACGGTAAACACTGTATTATACTAACTTTAATTCCGGCATCACTATTACTGATCATCCTCATCATCTCCGGCCACCTCATCCTCATCCGTGGTCCTATCCAACATATTTCAAGTTTATTAAAGAAAAATAATAAAATTTAAAACCCTAAATCTCCGTTGCTCGATTTTTGTTCTTCCCTATCTATCTCTGTTATTCTTTCACTCAACCACCATCATCGGAGTTTTCTTGGCCGGCCATTGATCATATTGTCCTTCGCCAACCAGATTTCTTATTTTCGATATGTATAAATTTATTTTTTTTTATATTTTCTATCTCTTATTTTCCATTGTTCATGCCTCTAGTTCTTTTTCCTTTGTATTCCAAATGCAAGCCAATGATAGAAAAATAAAGGAAAAGAAGAAATTGAAATTCGGAATGTAGAGGACCTACCTACAAATCTCTCTTACACATGCTTTCTAATAAAGAAGTTTTTATAGGTCACAGCTAGCAAACTAGTTCAATGCAATTGGTATTAATTCTTTTCATGAAAAGCAAGTGTACCGTTAGGCACCAGCCATCAAGCTATTACTGCCATCAAGCTATTACAGTCTTTTTCTGTAGTCAGACCTGCAGAAGATATTGTTGAATCTGGTAGGTAGCCAAGTACTAGATAGGTAGAGTTTCAAGCTTAACTAATTAATTGATCAGTAAATAAACAAATGATCAAATTTGGATTTCTTTATTTTTTTTAATGTAAATTTTAAGCCTATACTTGTTCACTCGGTGGAAGGGACGATATCTGTATGAGCAAGCTTAATTGATCATGTCCTTTTTCTTTATTAGACTACTAGTTTATTGGAAAGTAATTTCATGCAAAAGCTACACCTAAAGCCATCATGTTGATATTTAATGATTAAATTTTTCAAAGTATATATATTGAATTTTTGTCAAGTCCTTAAGATATTCAAGCTAGAAATATTTCCGAGTTCAATTCAATGTATATCAGTGACTAATGTTGGAATCTTTACATGTATGTGTCACCTTTTTTTTTTTCTTTTGTTGGACCAGGCATCCTAAACTTACAATCAAGACAAACTCATACCATTTCTGCTTGCACTATTAAACTGAGTCAATCATAGTTCATGTAAACTGATGTGCCTTGAAATAAGACGTAAATTGTCATTATTTCTAGAATAGCGACTAAAGAGCATGGTAATAAAATTGTAAAAATGATATCTATAGCCCAGTATGAGAAAGTTGCATTTTATTGTTGGATCAGGAGATTTCAAAGAAGAGTTTAAGGGTTCACTTTAGTTGAAGAAATTGAATCCTTATTTTTGGCTTTCCTCTGAATGGGGGTTGTCTTTAAAGCTACTTGAATTGTTGTCTCTTTGTCTGTTAGAATTTAGTTCTTTGTTACTCATATTTCAATCTGTAGTTGGTTTCGGTATTAATTTTATATAGTGTACTTGGCTGGAAGCTGCTCTATTTATCTTCTGTTAATTCTTAATTTTGCTTGACGAAAAAGAGTTTATTTGCTAATGTTACATTTTGGTTTTATTGACAGGATTCCACCACTGTGTCTGTCACCTTTTGTTGATAATGAGTGTTACGACCCTAGCAAGTGCACTAGATCGACAAGTAATAAAGTGGGATATAGTTAGGACCCTCAATATCGAAACCAAGGAAACCGTGTGTGTGAGAACTGTGAAAATTAATTGTATGCTAAAGAATTCTCAATTTAGTGTGTATGAGTTGTTTAATTTGTATAATGTAAACTTTAAAAACTAAAATATGCAATGGAAGGAAGTTTAATTCTAATAACAGTAAATTGAGTATGTGTTTACTTCAAAAAAATCAACAAGTATGAAAATGTATAGAAATTAAAATGTTGCTTAGGTTCACTCATCCACCCCATACCCACTGTGAATTAATTTTATTTTAAGGTATACATAAACAAATTCGGGATAACCTTCTTAACCCAAGCTTCTCATTTCAGAGCCAGCTATTCTAGTTGCTAAACTTCCCATTCCGGAGCCAGCCCAACAACTAGCCTATGCACGGGTCTAACATCCTAAGTTTGGTTTGCCTTCCCATTCCGGAGCCAAACAACCCAAATCTCATCCATTTCACTCCACACTCTAGTCCTAAAATCACAATTACTGCACATTTAGAATCTCATTCCGGAGCCGTCTAAATTAATACAACATTCATGAAAGAAAAATTGAGCAAGCTTATTCATAGATTTCAATCCATTAGACTCAACACACATTCAAAGATATATGATGAACATCATTCATCATGTATGGAAATTAACTCAACAGATTGAAAACCCATAAAATATAAATAAGTATCAGTGAAATAGACCATTCATTCATATAAAGATCAAAATATGCTCAATATTCACATTGTGAGTAGGGGATTCAAAGCTTCCCCAAGCAACAAAGACAACTACTCACTATCCATAATGTAAAAAATGAACAAAGTAAGAGTGAGAACTATAAAACCCATTTGAAGCTGAAGATTTGAAGTTGATAAAGCTCCTTCTCTTCTTCTCCAAACAGTACTTTGATTGTAAGTAGTAATCTTCAAACTAAAAACTAAAACTAAAACTATCTTTGTGTTCTTGAAGTAAAACTAAGTTAAAAGTGTGATTTTTACAAGTAAAACTCAAAATCTAAGTATGAAAAACCCACAAAATATGAAAAACTGCGTTTTCTACTCTACCTAAACACTCTAAGCACGAAACCCTAGAAAAGATTCCCTTTAAGCAGAAAATTTCACAGCTTTTATAGAGCTGTTCAAGAGGCCACGGCTGGGACACTTTTGTCTCAGCCGCGACATAAGGAAAGGGCGCGGCTGAGTCAATTTGTCTCAGCCGTGCAAGCTTCTGGATCAAAATTGTCTTCGCAAGTTGCCATGGCCACGGCTGGGACACTTTGTATCAGCCGCAACCTTTAATGAAATGACGCATTTTGAAATCTGCAATGGCCACGACTGGGACACTTTGTCTCAGCCGCGACCTTTAATGAAACGGTGTGCTTTGACTCCTGGATTAGGCACGGTTGGGACAATTTGTCTCAGCCGTGGCCATCGGTGAAACGGTGAGTTTTGCCATCTGCATTGGACACGGTTGGGACAAACTGTCTCAGCCGTGCCTTAGCAAAATTTCCTGCAGAAAAGTAAAATTTGAGACCATTAATCACCTAAAAACTTTAAATTAATCAAAATAACTAAAATAAATATAAGAAACACTAATATAGCTTTAAAACCCTAAAAGCATGCAAGATGAGACACTAAAATGCACAAAATTATTTAGGAAATAAACACTAAAAACAAGATTATCAACTACCCCACACTTAGCTTTTTGCTCGCCCTCGAGCAAACGAATCATCCACAATCTTGAAAATTCAAACTCCACAAAAGAACAAGAAAATTCAGAGAGATTCTAGCAACACTTGGTAGAAGACACTCAGATGAAGAATTCAATTAAAAAGACTCAAACTGATCTATACCATACAATTTCTTTTGTGTGTGTGCGAGGCTAAAACAAATTTAATTTCTTTAAAAAACCAAAACTACCAGTAAATTCCAGCAATCAAGCAAATAGAGATTTACACAATTTGGCGCTTGCAAATCAGAACAGTCATAAGCCTCTCCTTTAACACCTGAACCACAAGGGTCATCTCCACTAAACAACTCAAAACAAAATAGGATCACCAGGACTTACATTAAGGTTGTAATGGGGATAGAGCAAAGGTTCCAAAAAAATTTTTGATAAGGTTAGCAAAACAGAATTAGCCACACTATCCAAAAATACAACTCACCTAACTTTCTAAAGAGAATAAACCCTTCAAAAATTCATGCTTTATCATTATAAGAAGGGAAACTAATCTCAGGACATTAGTTGGATTCTCAAAATTGTAGGAAGCAAGATAAATGACACTTCTTATAAATGCTAGGTACCCCACACTTATTTTCTGCAGCAATTTAATTGATTTTTTTTATCAGTGAAACTTTCATTCACTTACTAAGAAGGGCACCAAAAATATTAATTGTTTATCAACCTTGTCCCAAGATATTTAGAACGTTTAAGAAAGATAAATCCTGAAAAATTTCAACTTCCCTTTTCTTCTCAACTGATAATCAAAAATTTATCAAACCTAACATGCAAATTTTATTTTCCAACCTAGAGTGGCGAATTCCAAAATGGGACAGACAAAGGCATTTTAGGCTGCATGGTTTAGTATAAGTGTAATCAAGAATTAATAGTACGCTTTTAGCATACCAATTAAGCTCAAAGGGGCTAACAATGGTAAAATTTACTAAGGATATGTCAAAAGTCATTTCTAAAAATTGGTTACCAAAGAAGGCTACTTGGGTCATATCCTAATCTTATCTGAGTTGAATAATTGTTTCAAAGGGTAATGAGGAAGGTTCTAACTATTCCAGAATTTCTTCACTCGAATGCTTTTACTCACTGGTTTTAATTTCATAAAACTTAGCCTACTGTGCTCATTAAGTTAGAAATTGAATGGTATATAATTAATCTAGATCAATTCAAAAGAAGAACTTCCCTGAACAATGCTACTACTCTCTGGCTACTCAAACCTTCTAAATAAACAGTTCAAATTTTAAGTTCAAATTGATTCAAAACAAGATTAACTGGCAAGCTCAGGCTAATTGCAAGAGTAATTAACAACCTAAGAAATTAAACTAAATCGACACTAAAAGAATGCAGAATGTAATGCAACTATCAAACACAAAAAAAAGAACTAAAACCAAAATCAAACAATCAAAACATAAAAGAAATTCGATTAGCAAACTACAGTCAAAACACAACAGCAAAACTAAAAAGAAACAACATCCCACAATTAGAAAGAAATAACAACAAAAACAACAATTAGAAAGAAACAACAACAGGAAAAACTAAGTCAAAAAGTCTTCATCCTCAAACCCTCACCCCACACTTAAAACTTTTGTTGTCCTCAGCAAAAGACCAAAAGAGTATAAACAACAAGGGAGTGATAAGTGGAGGAAAAATCCCTGAAATCATGGCGAGAAAGGCGGCGGTAGAGGCGGGAACTGGCTGTCAAATCGGGATTGTAGCATCCTAAGAGCTGTAACAATGTCGTCCATCTGCTATGTAATGGATTGGATCCCGGAGTCCACCCTCTGAGAAATGCTGTCAAGTCGGGTATTAAGAGCAGTGTACTGCTCAGAGGATAAGGCAATTGCTTCATCTTCAGGTCGCTCCAATTCCGTGGCTCCCTTGTGCACGGCTGCTCGATATAAAGCCCGCTCTGAAACTACCAAATGTCCTTGCCCTAGAAAGCGAGGGTCGTCAATCAGTACAGCCATATTCCGCAACATTTTTCGATCAAAGAGCATTGGCTTGTCAGCTGCAGCACCCAACCTTGTATGGTTAAGAAAATGGGCCAAAGTGGTTACAAACCCTCCCATTGCTAGCTTCAAATCCCTCTTTGGGAATGAGCGCAAATCCAAGACCTTCTGGACAATGAAAGCAGCCCTATTTAATTGAATCCCATTATGCATCGCATACAAAATGGTGGCCTCGCTGGCATTAACCTTTTTGGGCCTACCAAGATGGTTAAAGAAGGCTAGGGCTAAATACCGATGCATAATTCTCAATGAATGATCCCTCAGGTGATGCGCCTTGGTATTCTTGGGGTTAAAATATGTAGGATCCTCGGGATCACAAATTCCCATCCAAATTTCCTGTTTGTTGAGTGAGTAATGTCTCGGGGAGCATGTTGATCGAAACCCAAGACTTCAGAAAAAGCATTGAAGGTCATCTGGTATGGACTGCCGTCGAGCCAAAAACTCACATGGCCTAGATCATCATAACTATCCCGTCCCATTCTGATATTGACTGTGCTCAAAAAATCACGGACCAAATGAGGATATACTTTTTCATTCCACTCGTAGAAGACTTTCCAGCCTACACCATCAAACAATCTATCTAATTCATTCTGGAAGCCCAACTCCACCATAACTTCCATATTGAGGCGAGGGGTGGCTAGATACTCCTGCTTACAAAAGATGGCCCACCATTTTGTAAATTCTAAGGGAATCCATGTTGGAACCTTAACCTTTGAGGATCCTTGAGGGGCAGATGATGAAGCACCAGCATCGGGACGAGAAATTTTGGGTGCCATTTCGCCAGCAACACAATAACACAACAAATAGGCCTTAAAGACAAAAAAAAGCACTTGAACAGTAAAATAAAACAATTAACCTGTCTAAAACATAAGCAACAAACATAAACAAACACAAGTGGACTACTCACAAGAATATTGGAACCAAAACACAAATTAAAGCATATGCAATTGAACTAGGGGCAACCAAAAACTCAACAAACATGGCCCGAATACAAATAATTGCCTAACTCCTATATTAATCTTCTTTGTTAGTTGTGAAGCATAAAAACATGGAAAAAATTTCTTGAGCATGAGCGTGAGGCAAACAAGGGCAAGCAACAAAGCAACTAAAGCAGAAAAATTCGTCAAGCTTCTCTTAGGCAATTTATCGAACATGTGGCGGACGAAGTTTTGTTTGGCAACAAAATACACACAAGAATACATAAAACTAATCAAGCACATGCCAACATTCATAACCATCCACAATTTCAAAGAAAAGAAGCAAGAATTTGTGACAATTGAAGAGAACAAAAATGCACTTACTTCTCTTTGGCATTTCATCGAACACGTGGTGGGTGAATCCATTTTGCAACAAAATAGACACAAGGAGGCATAAAAATGAACCAAAAACAATACACAAACAACACAACCAAGAATTACAATGAAAAAAATCAAGAACATGGGGATGTGAACACAAAATTTCAGAATTAACAAAAGAGAACAAAAACAACAAAACTCCAATAAAATGACAAAAAGTAAACCAAAATTAAAGAGAGGAGAGGAGAGAAATGTACCTGTTTCTTGCAGAGAGAGAGAGAGAGATAGAGTGGAAGCAAGAATGGGGAGAGAAGGCCGGAGTGGGGAAGAAAAACGCAGAGAAGAGGAGGAGAAATGAGAAAGAGGGCAAAAATCGGGTTAAAAACGAAACAAGATCGACAGATATTCAAATAGGCACGGCTGGGACGATTTGTCTCAGCCGTACCCAACTTAAAATCAAAACTTCCCGTTTTGATAAAATGAAAGGCACGGCTGACACAGTTTGTCTTCGCCGTGCCACCCTACTGGATTCGAAACAATTCAAAAGGCACGATTGGGACTACTTGTCTCACCTGTGTCCTTGCTGGATTTTTTTTTGGCACGGCTAGGACTAATTGTCTCAGCCGTGCCTACCTTCTGGACTCCAACAAAAATATGGCACGGAGAAGGCCACGACTGGGACGATTTGTCTCAGCCGTGCCCATTTACCTGATCTAAAACACATAATTGGCCACGGCTGAGATGATTTGTCTCAGCCATGGCACCCTTCTGCCTCTCAAAAAATTTTAAAGGGCCACGGCTGGGACTAACTATCTCATCCGTGGCCAACTAAAATTCTGCCCTATTAAAACTCTGCCTCTCCTCAAAGAAATCAACCTAACAACAACAACTAAAACCAAACTTTAGACAAAATAAACAACACTCAACATGCTAAACTTGTAAGAAATTAAAGAGAAATCGAAAAGAAAAAAAATTGAGTTCAAGGATAAGAAAAAGTTTTGGGTTTAACAAGTCGCTAGCTCGACTTTCTTATCTCTCATGGATCATCTGTTAAAGTGAGGATCATTGATGCAGCCTCATACTTGGAATCGATATATGGCTTCAATCGGTGACCATTTACCTTGAACTCTCGCCAATGACCTTCTTTCGGATGTTTGATGGTTACTGCTCTATAGCTAGAGACCTCGACAACCTCAAATGGTCCTTTCCACCTTGATTTTAACTTTCTAGGAAACAACCTCAGTCTGCTATCATAAAGAAGTATCCTCATTCCTGGCACAAATTTCTTCTTGGCAATTTTACGATCATGCCACTTCTTCGTGTCTCCTTATACTTCTTCGCATGTTCATAGGCCCGGAATCGAATCTCATCCAACTCGTTTAACTGCAAGGACCTGCATTTTCCTGCATTATCAAGATTAAGATTCAAAAACTTAGTAGCCCAATAAGCCTTGTGCTCTAATTCCACTGGTAGATGATAGGACTTGCCAAACACTAACCTAAAAGGTGACATTCCTATTGGTATTTTAAAGGTTGTCCTATATGCCCACAAAGCTTCATCTAGCTTAAGATACCAATCCTTCCTAGATGCACTGACAGTCTTCTTTAAGATGGCTTTTAACTCTCGGTTGGACACTTCAACTTGGCCATTGGCTTGGGCATGGTATGGGGTAGTGATTTTATGTCTCACTCCAAATTTTTTCACTCCAAATTTTTTCAACAAGACCTTGAATTGGTGGTTAACAAAGTGCTTCCCACCATCACTAATGATAGCTTTCGAGGCTCCATAACGGGTGAATATGTTCTTCCTTAAGAATTCTAGGACAACATTTGCATCACAAGTCCTAGTAGCTACAGCTTCTACCCACTTACTCACATAATCTACTGCCACTAGGATATATTCAAACTGATAAGAAACCGCAAAAGGCCCCATGAAATCAATTACCCATAAATCAAATATTTCAACCTCAAGTATATTGGTCAATGGCATCTCATCTCTCCTAGTTATATTTCCCACCCTTTGACATCGATCACAAGTTTGAATAAATAATTTAACATCATTAAATAAGGTGGGCTAATAAAATCCAGAAGAGAGAATTTTGATACCGTTCTATTAGGTCCATGATGTCCACCAGCTTCTCCACTGTGACAGGCTCAAATAATTTTTGCTTGCTTTTCATTGGGGATACACCTTCTTAGCACTTGGTCAGCACAAAGACAGAAAAGGTAAGGATCATCCCAAATGTAATACTTTGCATCGGCTTGCAGCTTCTTTCTTTGTTGCCATATGAAGTCCCTTGGCATATAACCACCTGCGAGAAAATTTGCCACATTAGCGAACCAAGTTACAGAGATTTCACAAACAAATAATGCACAAATACGCTCATCAGGAAATAAGTCCACAATCTCCCCTTTCTCAACATGATTATGCTCCAATCATGACAAATGATCCGCCACATGGTTCTCTGCTCCCTTCTTGTCTTTGATCTCCAAATATAATTCTTTTAAGAGGAGTACCCATCTTATCAATCTTGGCTTGGATTCCTTCTTGGCAAAGAGATGCCTTAGTGCTGCATGATCAGACCACACCATAATTTTTGCTCCAAGTAAATACGATCGAAACTTCTCAAAGGCAAATACAATAGCAAGAAACTCCTTTTCAATTGTGGTGTAATTAACTTGGGCTCCTGTCAAAGTGTGGCTTGCATAATAAATAGAATAAAATACTTTCTCTTGCCTTTGTCCGAGCACTGCTCCCCGGCAACGGCGCCAAAATCTGATGGGGATTTAATTGAACCCTTAGTCTCACTAGACTGCGTATAGTAGGAGTAAGGTGTCGATCCAAAGGGAACAGGTAAATTTTATATTGAAATAACAACAAGTAAATGGATAGGTATCAACTTCATTTATAATCATGCAATTTATATAAACTCTAAACTACTTAAGGTAATTTAAGTTGATTTTGGATAATAAATTACTTAAAAGATAGGATGAATATACATTTTAACCAACAAGTTCATCTTTGATTGAATTAACAATTGTATGAATGGTATGAATGGAGAATTTAGCCAAAGTTCTTTAAAGCAACTCTCATTGTCAATAAAGAGTATTCTTACTTAGAGTCTATAAGCATTCTCATGTCATTATAGAGATAAATAAAAACCATGAAGCTCTATGCCAATTCTTTAACCCCTCAAAGTGAATCCCTTATCTCTAAGTGAATTCAATGCTTCAAGTAAATTTATTTGACTTTCCATCAAAGAATCCCAACTCTCATTGTGAATTAATTGACTAACATACTTAGTATGGTGATCAAGCATAATAAGTAAATTCAAGCACTCAAACAAACTTAAATCATAATTCATACATGAATAGAATTGATCATTCATAAGATAAACTTAAATAGATGAATAACAAACTTAATTGCATAGTTAAAATGCATCAAAAGAACATAACCACAACAATATTACAATAAAGATAGAATAAGAGTTAAGAAAACATCACTCCCCAAGTGTTTACTTTCTAATTTGACCTTCTTATGAATCTCTTATTCCTTTGGCTTTGCTCTTTTGTCATCCCTTAAAACTAAGTAAAACAGAAATTCCAAACAACTACAAATGTTCTTAAAAAAAATAGTAAAAATGTTCTTCAATTTTTTTCCATCCTCCATCCAGAGTTTTGTTTCCATATATATATGTATCTTCTCTGCAGGCATGTCTCTTGATAAGTCCACGAAAGATTGCTTCTGAGAAGACATGTTGTTTGGCTGAAAAATCAGGTGCAGAAGACACATCGTTTGGGAAACAGCATCTTTGTCCGACTCGTGAACACCTTCACGAGTCGTGATCTTCATGAGTTCTTCTGAAGTCTTGCCCCATTACGAGTCGTGAGCCTCCTCACTACTCGTGAATCCGCTGCCTAGTCGTGATCTTCTTCCTTCTCTCCTTACCGAGTCGTGACTCCCTTCACGACTCGTGAACCTTTGCTGGATCTCGTGAATTTCTTGCTCTTTTCTTCTTCCTTCTTCTCCACTCGTGATGCTCTTCACCACTCGTGATCCACTTCTTTAAAATTTCACCATCTTCTCTCTTTTCTTCACACTTCATCATGATTTGTCCTAAAAACAAACATAAAGACATAATTGGGACATAAACACATAAAAACACATATAATATTATATACTTACTACATAAATAAGAGAAAAACACACATAAAAACATAGACATTTAACTTGACATCAAATTCCCCCACACTTAAACCTTGCTTGTCCCCAAGCAAGAGAAAAGTGAGAAAAATCTAATCTCAAGGCAAACTAAGTAAGTTACATTATAAAGCATTGCTCAATTTTCACTTAAAGTAAGATTGATATGAATTCAAACACCTTAACACTCAAAATATTAGTAAATCAAGACTTAAAACATGCATCTTAAATCATCAAGTCATCAAAATTTACTAAATTCAACATTAAGAAGATAAAGTCTCAAGACTAACCATGCTCAAGAAAGAATAATGATCATAAAGCCTAAGATTCAAAGACTATAGATGCCTTTTAGGATAATTAAGAAGCTCACATACCTTTAAACCCATCTCATGGCATTTTTAGACTATTTTTTCTTTCTTTTAGCATGGGTGCATTTTATGCTCCATCCCATGATTAGCAAGAGAATGTAGTATTGGGTGCGTTTTACGCTCCATCCCATACCTTATTGAACTTTTAGATATGCATCTTGCTTTATTTTATTTATTTTCATTCTTTTTCTTTGTTTTTTTTTTCTAGTCCTCATCCATTATTGAAAGGCTAAAGGTAAGTATTAGAACTATAGTTTCCATGAGGCAACTAAAATCCAAAAATCTTAAACTAAATGAGCATAGTCTAAATCTTAAAGCATAGTTAATGAAGAGACTAAATAACCTAAAATGTTAAAGAAAGTAAAAAGAGATGACTTTTAAACAAAAAACTCATGCAAAAAGATCTTGAAAAACTAATCAAATGAGCGTAAGGGCAACTGAATCTTCATAACAACCTATATGGCATACACTATGAGCAACACATATAACAAAACTCACTATAAAAATAAACAAACAACAAAACACACAAAAGTAAACAACAACACACAAGTGTTCCCCCACACTTAAAAGACACATTGTCCTCAATGTGGAGAAACAAAACAAACAGACAAACAAAAAGAAAAATCACAATAATAAAAAAACAAAAACATAGAGGAAAGAAAAACTCCCCTCAAATCACGGTGAAGTAGGAGGCGAAACAACCACGTAGCCCGATTGGGCAATGAAAGCATCCACCTTGTGCTCAAGGCGGCGTTGATTGTGAACTAGTTGAGTGGTGGTTTGCTCCAAGGAAGCCAACTGGCTTTGGATGGCGTTTTGATTGTTGAGCAGTTGGTTGAACATGGATTGGGTGAAATTTGAAGAAGAAGCAGCGGTGGGTGTGAAAACAGGTGAACCCTCCATTGGATCATCACTAGGCACGGGCTCCGTTGGTCTTGACTCCTCCGATGTACTTTCCATACTAACCCCCTGCAGATTAGAAGTACTAGGAAGTTCCTTCCAACAAGAACGATATACAGCAGGTATGAATTGGAAGGAATTGTTAGTGACCTCTCCCCTCACAAATAAATGCTTAGAAAAATACAAGCAGGGAAGCACACCATCATAAACACTCAAATCAATATCAATGCCCCTAGCAATAGCAGCAATAACATGACCATGGGTAACAGGGGACTCCGGGCGATTAACACAATTCAGCAACTGTTTGAAAATCCAATAAGGCCAACATACAGACTTATTGTTATGCACACACCACATAAGGAAAAGCTCATGACTTGAAACCCTATTAAATTCATGCTTGTTGAAAACAATGGATGCAAGAATCTTATGTAAAATCCAGTACTTCAAGTCAGAGATAAACATGGATTTGGCATCTCGAGCCCTATAAGGAATAGACAAACCAGTAAGGAAATTCCAAAATTCA
Source organism: Excoecaria agallocha (assembly GCA_037975025.1). Lineage (NCBI taxonomy): Eukaryota > Viridiplantae > Streptophyta > Magnoliopsida > Malpighiales > Euphorbiaceae > Excoecaria > Excoecaria agallocha. The sequence goes on along the minus strand of JBBPFJ010000087.1, from coordinate 377,994 downwards.
TTTGGCCTATAACTCTTAGGAGGGTTACATAAACCATTTTGGCTAAAACCAAAAATTCTATGCATCATGAAATATGTAAGAGTATGATCAACCCCATTTAAGCGAAAATCTACCAACCTAGGATTATCAGCATTCTCTTTGAAATTTGTGTAAAACTCCAAAACCAAGTCAGTGTAAAAATGTTCATGCATGTTAACAAATCTCAAAAGACCACATTCAGACAACATGTCATTTACTTCATCCAGCACACCCACACTTTCAAGCAAACTGTTAGGAAAATACTTACATTGATAGTGTGCTCTATCTTTCAGAACAAGAAAATGGTTACCTTCGTGAATGGAGGACAGGGGGAATGGTGAACCAAAGTCTGTCTGCAAACTTGGAAGTGGTGGTTCCTCTCCTCCTTGCTGACCCCTGGATGCTGAGACATTCTTCGTCCTCACCATTGTGTTAAAGAGAAAATGAAACAAAGAAGAAAAAGTAGACACGTGAACTGGGGAACGACTCGTGAGTGTAGTTATGGAAGGTAGCTGTATCGTGAATACAGGGAAAAGAAAACAGAAGAAGAAAAAGAAAATGAAGGATGTACAGAGAAGAGAAAACAAAGAGACAAAATGAAATAGAAGTTACAGTTGAAAGATCAAGAAGTTAGGAGAAAAGTAAACGAAGAGAGAAAGTAAAAACAGAGAAAGAAAACAACGACAGTTTTTATAGAAGAATGAGAGAAATGGTGAAAAGTTATGTCGTTTAAAAGAAACCCTAAGTTTAAAATTATAACCGTTCCCCCCACTTAATAGAAGTTAATTAAGGAAGTTAAGCAAATTAAAAACCGCTAATACCCACGATTAAAAGAAATAAAAGTAAAATAAAGAAAGAAAAATGAAATTAAAAGAAAATCAGAAAATTAAAATCGTGACTCGTAATTTTAGGAACACGACTCACGACTCGTGAAGATAAGGCAGTGTGTGTAAGAATCAATATTCACGACTCGGCATGCATATCACGACTCGTGAAAAGTAAAAGAGAGACAACAATGGAAATCCTCACGAGTCGGTATGTCCTTCACGACTCGTGAGCCGGATCACGACTAAATGGATGAATCCTCTGTATTACACGTGAATCACAGTCACGAGTCGGTATCCCTTTCACGACTGAAGAACGAAAGCTTCTGTAACACTCGTGAATACCGGTTCACGACTCGTGATCTAGCTCACGAGTAACCAAGGAAGCCTCTGGAACACACGTGAACACAGTCACTACTCGTGATCCTCATGTATTTCTCTGCAAAAATTAAACATCTTGATCCAAAAATGAAATCAATAAAGAAAAATAAAGAAAAAGAAGCTAAGGAACATAAAAACTATATAAAACATATAATATAACCTACAATCAACCCATAAAATAAATAAATACAAACTAAAAGAAAAACTAAGGAAAAACAAAAATTATATTAGGATTATGTAAAAGAAGAATTTATCAAAGAAATTTTGTGAGTAGGAACCAATGTATCACCAATGAAATAAGGCTTTAATCTATGTCCATTAACCTTAAAAACCTCCCCTTTATCATTAGCAATATCAATAGCCCCATAAGTAAAAACTTGAACAACCTTGAAAGGTCCCGACCATCTAGACTTTAATTTTCCAGGAAATAGCTTCAATCTAGAATTATACAACAAAACCATGTCACCAACTTGAAATTGTTTCTTTAATATATGTTTATCATGCCATGATTTAGTTCGTTCTTTATATAACTTTGCATTTTCATAGGCATTCATACGAAGTTCCTCTAACTCTTGTAATTGAAACAATCTCTTCCTACCAACTTGTTGCATATCAAAATTTAACACCCTAGTGGCCCAATAAGCTTTATGCTCAATCTCAACCGGCAAATGACAAGACTTACCATAAACCAATTGATAAGGTGTAAGACCTATAGGAGTCTTGAAAGCTGTTCTATATGCCCAAAGAGCATCATCTAACTTAAGTGTCCAATCTTTTCTTGACCTAGAGACAGTTTTCTCTAAAATCCACTTAAGCTCTCTATTGCTAATCTCAACTTGTCCACTAGTTTGGGGATGATAAGGTGTAGCAATTTTATGAGTCACATTATATTTTTTCAATAACTGCTCTATAACTTTATTGCAAAAATGAGACCCACCATCACTAATAATGGCCCTAGGTGTTCCAAATCTAGGAAATATAACTTTCTTAAGCATCTTCTTAACCACCTTGGCATCATTTGTAATAGTTGGAATTGCTTCCACCCACTTAGACACATAATCCACCATAACTAAAATGTACCTATTCCCTAAAGAACTAGGAAATGGTCCCATAAAGTCCATACCCCAAACATCAAACAATTCAACTTCCAAAATACCTTGTAAAGGCATTTCATTCCTCCTAGACAAATTTCCCATTCTTTGACACTTATCACAACCATGGACAAAGTCCTTAACATCCTTAAACAAAGTAGGCCACCAAAATCCAGCGTGTAAAACCTTAGAAGCTGTCTTAGAAACCCCAAAGTGACCACCTACAGCATAAGAATGACAATGAGCCAAGACTTCACCAACTTCTTCATGAGGGATACACCTCCTAATCAATCCATCAGCACATCTCCTATATAGTAAAGGCTCTTCCCAATAGTAAAACTTCACATCATGAAGGAATTTCTTCCTTTGCCTATAATCTAAACCATAAGGAAGCATTCCACTCACTAGGTAGTTTGCTATATCAGCAAACCAAGGAGTTTCCTTGGAAACTACACTAAAAAGATGTTCCCCATGAAAAGCTTCATCAATAGGTACCCCATCATCATTATCTTGCAAAACACATGGGGTTAGCCTAGATAAATGGTCCGCAACTAAATTCTCCTTCCCCTTTTTATCTCTTATTTCCCAATCAAATTCTTGTAACATTAAAATCCATCTTAACAACCTAGGCTTAGCATCCTTCTTACTCAAAAGGTACTTAAGGGCAGCATGATCAGAATAAACAATAACTTTTTGCCCTACAAGATAAGCCCTAAATTTATCAAAAGCATACACAATAGCCAAAAGTTCTTTTTCAGTTGTAGAGTAATTAATTTGGGCATTATCTAGTAACTTACTAGCATAATAAATAACAGAAGGCTTTCCATCAATTCTTTGTCCTAAAACAGCCCCTACCGCATAATTACTAGCATCACACATCAATTCAAAAGGTTGATCCCAATTTGGTGGTTGCAACACCGGTGAAGTGACAAGAGCATGTTTAAGAGTTTCAAAAGATTTAAGACATGCCTCATCAAAATGAAAATCAACATCTTTACCTAGCAATGTGCATAAGGGCTTAGCTATCTTAGAAAAATCTTTGATAAACCTCCTATAAAAACCAGCATGGCCTAGAAAACTTCTAACATCTCTAACGTTTTTAGGAGGAGGCAAATTAGCAATTATCTCAATTTTAGCTCTATCAACTTCAATCCCCCTATTAGAAACTAAATGTCCTAAAATAATGCCCTCTTGAGCCATAAAATGACACTTCTCCCAATTTAAAACCAAACCATGCTCCATACATCTATCAAGCACCTTAGAAAGATTAGATAAACAATTCTCATAAGTAGTGCCATACACACTAAAGTCATCCATGAAAACTTCTACACTTTGATCAATAAGATCACTAAAGATAGAAAACATGCATCTTTGAAATGTAGCTGGTGCATTACACAAACCAAAAGGCATTCGCCTAAATGCAAAAGTTCCATATGGGCATGTAAAAGTTGTCTTAGATTGGTCATGTGGATGAATAGGGATTTGATAAAAACCACTCAACCCATCTAAGTAGCAAAAGTAAGAAAAATTAGCCAATCTTTCAATAACTTGATCAATAAAGGGTAGAGGAAAATGGTCCTTTCTAGTAGCCTTATTTAACTTCCTATAGTCCACACACATACGCCAACCCGTGATAGTCCTAGTAGGAATTAAATCATTGTTATCATTACGAATTACAGTCAAACCACCCTTCTTAGGGACAACTTGAATTGGGCTCACCCACTTACTATCACTTATAGAATAAATTATGCCATTATCAAGCAATTTAATTATTTCTTTCCTCACAACCTCCTTAAGAGTAGGATTAAGCCTTCTTTGACCTTCAATAGAGGGCTTAGAATCCTCCTCTAACAAAATTCTATGCATGCAAACCTTAGGTGCAATTCCTTTTAAATCATTAATTGAATATCCCATGGCATTTCGATGAGCAAGTAAAATACTACGTAAAGCATCCACATCATGCTTAGCAATTGATGAATTAACAATGAAAGGCAATTGAAAATTTGCATCTAGAAATTCGTACCTTAAGCTTCTTGGTAGTGGCTTGAGTTCAAGCTTGATTTCCTCCTTAGATATCTTGGATGACATATCCTCATCCTTTCTCAAAGATTCAAACTTTGAGAATTTTCCTTGGAAAGGATATGAGGCAACTTGCAAAACTTTATCACAACTCTCATGCAAACAATAAGGTGCAATAGAATTTTGACTCACACAATCATGCACAACACTATCAATACATTCATCAAGAATATCATAAGAATCAATTCTATTTACCTCCTCCATTGGTGAAGATTTAATCATGCCAAAAATATTAAACTCAATTTTTTCGCCATTAACCTCAAGAAATATTTTACCATTTTTCATATCAAAAACAGCCCCAGCAGTAATTAAGAAAGGCCTACCAAACAAAATAGGAATTTCAGGATCTTCATCCATTTCTAACACAACAAAATCAGCAAGAATCACAAATTTACCCACTTTGGTTGGAATATTTTCTAATATGCCTATAGGGTGTGAAATAGATTTATTTGCCATTGATAAGCACATATTAGTAGGCTTTAACTCACCTAAATCAAGCTTTTTATAAATTGAGAAAGGCATAAGACTAACACTAGCACCCATATCACATAAGGCCTTATCAAAATAAGTACCACCTATAACACAAGGAACCGTAAAACAACCCGGATCCTTTAGCTTAGGTGGGTATTTAGAATACATAGCCTTAGACTCTTCTACCAAAGAAACATAACCATAATCTTCAAGTTTACCCTTGTGACTCACAATTTCTTTTAAAAATTTTGCCCATGAAGGCATATCCTTAATGGCATCCACAAAAGGTATAGTTATAGTAAGTTCCTTCAAATAATTCAAAAACTTGCCAAATTGTTTATCAAGATTTCTTCTAATGAGTCTTTGAGGAAATGGCAAAACATTCAAGTTAACTTTAGGTCCTTCTTCCCTAGATGAGGTTATCTTTTCCTTAGGTTCATCAAGCTTATTATCATTGTCACTTACATCCATAACATGATCATCATTCACAATAAGATTCTCATCACTTTTACTATTACTCTCAATCTTTTTCCCACTTCTTAACGTAATGGATTGAATCGATTCATGAGGCAAAAACTCAGGTTGACTTGGTAACTTGCCTAAAGGTTTAGCACTAGAAGTGGCTTGTTGAGCCAATTGATTTTCAAGCATCTTATTATGAGTGACAAGTTGATCAATTTTAGTATTTATTTGCCTAAATTGTTCCTCATTTTGCTTATTAGTTGTCGTTTGATGATTAACAAATTGCTCCATCAAATTCTCTAAATGGGATTTAGGTTGTTGGGAGTTAAAAGGTTGCTTATTTGGAAAAGGTGATGGGTTAGGTAACTTGTTCATATGATTGTGATTATTACTATTATTAGGAGGGTTCAATTGGGCATTTTGGTTAGACCAAGAAAAACCGGGATGGGTTCTCCATTGTGGGTTATAATAATTAGAATTTTGACCCATCCTTTGGTTATAGTTCCCTTGAACAAAATTTACATCTTCACTAGAGCCCTCACTACAATTAACATACATATGAGGTCCACCACATTTCTCACATACATGACTAACATTTTCAACATTGGAGTGAGAATTACTTACCATTTTTGTCAAAGCTTCTACCTTAGCCGTCAAAAGATTAATGGAATCCAATTCCAAAAACCCCTTAGCCTTCGCCATAGTGGGTTCTTCTCCCATGTATCCTTGTGAGGCTAACTCTTCCAACAAAGTTTCAGCTTCCTTAGCAGTTTTCTCCAACCATTTACCACCTGAAGCAGCATTAACAATATTTCTATTTTCCTCCATCAACCCATTGTAAAAGATTTGAGGAATCATCCAATCCGGCAAGCCATGATGAGGACATTGCCTTTGGAGTTCCTTAAACCTTTCCCAAGAGGTATAAATGGTTTCATTAGGTAATTGTTTAAATGTAGATATTTGATTTCTAAATTTTGCCGTTTTATGTGGTGGAAAATACTTATGAAGAAAAGCTTGTTTTAATTGGTCCCATGTAGTAATTGTCTCACTAGGTATACTAGCAAGCCAAATTTGAGCCTTTTCTTTTAAAGAAAATGGAAATAACCTAAGTCTAATAGCATCATTACTTACTCCATTAATTTTAAATGTAGCACACACATTAAGAAAAATAAGGATATGAGCATAAAGGTCTTCCCCTTGCAAACCTCCAAATTGGTTATTTTGCACCATTTGAATGACAGCCGGCTTGATCTCGAAATTGTTATTAGCAATAGCCGGTGCCACTATTCCTCCAAAACTTTCCGAAATGTTTGGCATCGCAAAATCACCAAGAGTTCTCCTTTCTTCACCCGCCATAATTGGAAAATTATGACCTTCCTCCAATTTAACACTTTGTTCTCCTTCTACTTGCAAACTAAATTCCTCTTGTAGCTTCCTTCTAAGTTCCCTACACAATTCAAAACAAAATACTTTTAGTCTAAAACTATTACAAAAAACTCTAATACTAAAACAAACCAAACGCTAAATAAAAATTTCATGCATCAAAATAACTAATTTATCATACAATCCTAAAACATCTACTCTTTTTTTATCAATCAATAAAAATTCATTCAAGCCGTTCCCCGGCAACGGCGCCAAAATCTGATGGGGATTTAATTTAACCTTTAGTCTCACTAGACTGCGTATAGAGCGAGTAGGGTATCGTTCCAAAGGGAACGGGGTAAATTTTGTATTGAAATCACAAAGACTAGATGGATAGGTAACGAATAAAATAAAGATTATACATTTGACTAAATATCTAAACTACTTTTGATATATTAAATTAATTTGGATTAAAGATGACTTAAATGATGGTATGAACATACATTAAAAATTATGAAATAGTAATTCATTTAAGAACAAGTTCTAAATAATTATATAAATAAAGTGACTGGAGAATTTAGCCAATATTCTTTAAAGCAACTCTCGTTGTCAATAAAGAATGTTCTTATTTAGAGTCTATAAGCATTCTCATGTCATTATAGAGATAAATAAGAATCATGAAGCTCTATGCCAATTCTTTAACCCCTCAAAGTGAATTCCTTAAGTCACGTGAAAGAAATTCAATGCTTCAAGTACATTCATTTGTTTTTCCATCAAAGAATTCCAACTCTCGTTGCGAATAAATTGACTAACATGCTAAATATGGTGGCCAATCATACATAGCAAATCAAAGCACACAAATGGATGTAAATCATAATTCATGCATAATAAGAATAAACATGTCTTAAACAAATACTAGTGCATAGTTATAATGTACAAAGGAAACTAGCCAAATACATATTTGAATTAAAGACAAACAAGAGAAAGAAAACTATCTCATGTTCCTTTGACTTGTCCCTTTGTAAACATCTAATAAAAACTAAGTAAAAATATTTATCCAAAATAATAACTAGAAAACTCTACTTTGATTGATCTCTTCATAGGTATTTATAGATTTTCAAGCATTAAGTCCCTTCAAGTGCCTCCCCATACGTATGCAACCCTTGGTGAAAAGTCATGCCCCTTTGAATTGTATAACCACCATTTATAGTTATAACTTCCTTGCCAAGCATTGTGACCCCTCAAAGTACCTTTCCATAGCAACATAACTCTTCAAGTATCCCTCTAGAAGTACACAACATTTGGTGAAGAGTGGTGTCCCTTAAGAAGTTACGAAAAGTTGCTCTGAAAAGACATAATGTATGGCTGAAAGATCGGGTGCAAAAGATACAACATTTACGAAGCAGTGCATTCGTCCGACTCGTGAGCCTCCTCACGAGTCGTGAATCTCTTCTTTTCTTCTGAAGTCGTGAGCCTCCTCACTACTCGTGAATCTGGTGTCTACTCGTGATCCCTTCCTGCATTACTTGTGAAACAGTTGCCTAGTCGTGATTTGTCCTTCTACCGAGTCGTGATTATCTTCACGACTCGTGATCTTTTAAGCGAAATTTCCACCATTTTCTTCACACTTCACCAATTTTACCTAAAAACAAACACAAAGACATAAATTGAACATAAACACACGAAAATACATTTAACATTACATATTTAACTACATAAATACAAGAAAAATACACATAAAAGGGTAGACATTTAACATGACATCAAATTCCCCCACACTTAAACCTTGCTTGTCCTCAAGCAAGAGAAAAGAATGAGAAAATCTAATCCCAAGTTAAACTAAGTAAGTTAAATTATAAAGCATTGCTCAATTTTCACTTAAGATAAGATTGAGATGAAATCAAATACCTTAACACTCAAATTTTCAGTCCATCAAGACTTAAAACATGCATCTTAAATCATCAAGTCATCAAAATTTACTAAATTCAACATCAAGAAGATAAAGTTGCAAGACTAACCATGCTCAAGAAAGAATAATGATCATAAAGCCTAAGATCCTAAGACTATAGTTGCCTTTTTGGACATATAAAAAGCACACATACCTTTAAACCAATCTCATGGCATTTTTAGACTACTTTTTTTTCATTTTTTTTCTTTCTTTTAGCATGGGTGCATTTTATGCTCCATCCCATGATTAGCAAGAGAATGTAGTATTGGGTGTGTTTTACGCTCCATCCCATACCTTATTGAACTTTTAGATATGCATCTTGCTTTATTTTATTTATTTTCATTTTCAACTTTCTTCTTTTTTTTTTTACTAGTCCTCATCCATTATTGAAAAGTAAAGGTAAGTATTATGGCTATAGTTTTCATAAGATAACTAAAATCCAAAAATCTTAAACTTAATGAGCATAATCTAACCTTAAAGCATAGTTAATGAAGAGACTAAATAACCTAAAATGTTGAAAGAAGTAAAAAAAATAACTTGAAAACACAAAACACATGCCAAAAATCTTAAATAACTAATCAAGTGAGTATAAAAAGTAAATGAATCTTCATAACAACCTATATTACATACAATATGAGCAATACTTATAATAGAACTTACTAAAAAGGTTAGTCTAAAATAAAGAAAAAGATAAACAAACAACAACACACACAAGTGTTTGCTCCCCCACACTTAAAACATACATTGTCCTCAATGTGGAGAAACAAAACAAACACACAAACAAAAAGAAAATAAAAAAATAAACAAAAGCGAGGAAAGAAAAACTCCCCTTAAATCATGGTGAATGTGGAGGTGATAGGACCACATAGCCCGATTGGGCAATTAAAGTGTCCACCTTGTGTTCAAGACGGCGTTGACGATGAACCAATTGACTTGTGGCTTGCTCCAAGGAAGTTAATTGATTTTGGATGGTTGACTGGTTGTGCAACAATTGATTTATCATGGAAGTAGTGACATTTGAAGAAGATCCTTCATGGATTGAGGAAAGAGGGAATGGTGTACTAAAGTCGGTATGTGCCTTACGACTCGTGAAGAATAGGACATTTGTGGCATAGGAAAAGATGTTCACGAGTCGGCATAATTCTCACGACTCGTGAAGAATATAGAGTGAGGCAAAAATGTACATGGTCACGAGTCGGACAGCCCTTCACGACTCGTGAGCCTTTCTTTCCTGTGTTCCTCGTGATCTTCTTCACGACTCGAGATATGCTTCATGACTGAATATAGTGCTGCCTCTGGGACACTCGTGAACATGTTCACGAGTCAAACGATACTCGTGAACATGAGAAAATGCTGTCATTTTTCTGCAAAAACTCATACCAACCTCGATCCAAATGTTAAAAAGACAGAGGAAAAATAAGATATAAAAAATGAAAATGATAAAAATACTTAAAATATAACCAAGAAAAAACCAAAGAACAAATAAAATCTAAACTAAGAAAGCTAATCCTAAACAAAAAGATTATTGTGCAAGAGATGAATTTAATAAATTAACTTTTAAAATCACAAATACTTTTAGTCTAAGATAATTACAAAAACTCTAATTATAAAGAATACAACAAACACAACACAAAATTCATTTATCAAAATAACTAATTTATATCATAGAATCCTAAAACATCCACTCTTTTGTATCAATCAATAAAAATTCATTCAAGCCGTTCCCCGGCAACGGCGCCAAAATCTGATGGGGATTTAATTTAACCTTTAGTCTCACTAGACTGCGTATAGAGCGAGTAGGGTATCGTTCCAAAGGGAACGGGGTAAATTTTGTATTGAAATCACAAAGACTAGATGGATAGGTAACGAATAAAATAAAGATTATACATTTGACTAAATATCTAAACTACTTTTGATATATTAAATTAATTTGGATTAAAGATGACTTAAATGATGGTATGAACATACATTAAAAATTATGAAATAGTAATTCATTTAAGAACAAGTTCTAAATAATTATATAAATAAAGTGACTGGAGAATTTAGCCAATATTCTTTAAAGCAACTCTCGTTGTCAATAAAGAATGTTCTTATTTAGAGTCTATAAGCATTCTCATGTCATTATAGAGATAAATAAGAATCATGAAGCTCTATGCCAATTCTTTAACCCCTCAAAGTGAATTCCTTAAGTCACGTGAAAGAAATTCAATGCTTCAAGTACATTCATTTGTTTTTCCATCAAAGAATTCCAACTCTCGTTGCGAATAAATTGACTAACATGCTAAATATGGTGGCCAATCATACATAGCAAATCAAAGCACACAAATGGATGTAAATCATAATTCATGCATAATAAGAATAAACATGTCTTAAACAAATACTAGTGCATAGTTATAATGTACAAAGGAAACTAGCCAAATACATATTTGAATTAAAGACAAACAAGAGAAAGAAAACTATCTCATGTTCCTTTGACTTGTCCCTTTGTAAACATCTAATAAAAACTAAGTAAAAATATTTATCCAAAATAATAACTAGAAAACTCTACTTTGATTGATCTCTTCATAGGTATTTATAGATTTTCAAGCATTAAGTCCCTTCAAGTGCCTCCCCATACGTATGCAACCCTTGGTGAAAAGTCATGCCCCTTTGAATTGTATAACCACCATTTATAGTTATAACTTCCTTGCCAAGCATTGTGACCCCTCAAAGTACCTTTCCATAGCAACATAACTCTTCAAGTATCCCTCTAGAAGTACACAACATTTGGTGAAGAGTGGTGTCCCTTAAGAAGTTACGAAAAGTTGCTCTGAAAAGACATAATGTATGGCTGAAAGATCGGGTGCAAAAGATACAACATTTACGAAGCAGTGCATTCGTCCGACTCGTGAGCCTCCTCACGAGTCGTGAATCTCTTCTTTTCTTCTGAAGTCGTGGCTTATGTAATGCGCCGACTACGTTTTAGCGATGCATGCTATGGGGATTTGCAGGTATCCCGAATACCCATCTAAGAAATAATAAAACCTATTACCGGCTAACCTCTCTAACATCTGATCAATGAATGGCAATGAAAAATGATCTTTTCGGGTGGCATGGTTCAATCTCCTATAATCTATGCACACCCTCCAACCCGTAATTGTCCGAGTTGGAATGAGTTTATCTAATTCATTCTTCATCACTGTCATTCCCCCTTTCTTAGAGACACATTACACTGGACTAACCCATTTACTATCAGAGATTGGATAGATTATACCTGAATCAAGTAGTTTAAGTACCTCTTTCTTTACCACCTCTTGCATGGTCGGATTGAGCCTTCTTTGGGGTTGAGCTACTGGTTTACAATTTTCTTCCATAAGAATCCGATGAGTGCAATAGCTTGGATTAATGCCCTTTAAATCCGTTGTCTCCCATCCTATAGCCTCCTTGTGCTTCATCAACCCTTGAGTAGTGTCTCCTCTTCAACACCTATCAACAAAGAAGAGATAATTACTGGTTTTTCTTCGTTTTCCAAAAATACATACTTGAAATGAGGAGGAAGAGGTTTAAGTTCAGATTTTAACTCCCCCTCTTGTAAAGTAGTTATCTCTTGCTTTAGATTCTCCTCTTCGCATCCCTTCTCTACAGATGCTATCTGTTTTTCTTCTACTCCATCCAACTCTTCATTTTTCAAGGAATGCATCAAGCTTGAATTTACTGGATCATTTAGTAGTACTTTTTCTTGCACTTCATCTACACATTCATCGATTTTATCCATGAAATAGACTTACTCTTCTAGGTGACTTGATGGATATTTCTGAGACTTGTTCATATCTACCACCAATTCTTCGTTGTTGAATCGAAGAGTAACCTTTTGCCCATGAACATCAATCAAAGCCTTTGCAATGTTCAAAAATGGTCTTTCCATGATAAGAGGCACCGTCCTGTCTTCCTCCATTTTCATGACCACAAAATCCACAGGAAAATTGAATTTTCCTACTTTCACCAGTAAATCCTCAATAATTCCCTTTGGCTTTCTCATCGATCTATCCGTTAGTTGAAGTCTCATTCCAGTTTCCTTAAGATCTCCTAAGTTGAGTTTCCTGCACATGGAATAAGGCATCAAGTTAATGCTGGCTCCTAGATCACATAAAGCATTTCCAACAAAGGTCTCACCAATTTCACAAGGTAGAGTAAAGCTACCTGGATCTTTCAATTTTTCTGGGATCTTATTCATGATGATTGCACTATAGTTTTTCGTGAGTTGCACAGTGCCATACCCTTCTAATTTCTTTTTATTAGAACAAAGTTCCTTCATAAATTTAGCATAATTGGGCATGTGTGCTAGTGCTTCAGTAAAAGGCAAGTTAATATGTAATTTCTTAAACATCTCTAGAAACCTAGCCAATTGCTCATTTTTCTTCTCCTTCCTAGCTACAGCAGGAAATGGCAACCTATTGATATCAAGATCCTCTATGTTCGGATTCACAATACTCTTTCCCTTGTCATTCCTTGGAGCATCCACATCTACCTATACTCTAGAGTTAGAAATACTTAACTTCCGTGTTGGTTCCTCCAAATCAGTTGATGAAGTTGGTGATTTACCTCTTTCTTCCTCTCGTGCTGCCTCCTTGCCACTTCTTAAAGTGATTGCTTTGGCTTCCTCCTTAGGATTTCGATCTACATTTAAAGGAAATGTCCCTGGTTGTCTATTCGACATTGAAGTTGCAAGTTGACCCAATTGAGTCTCCAAATTTCTCATTGAAGCATTTTGGTGCCGGTTCCATTACTCTTGAGATTTCCACCTTGAATCTTGACTCGCCATGAATTGTTATTGGCTATTCATGAAACTAGCAAACATGTCTTCTAAATTTGGCTTCTTTTCTTGAATAGGTGGTCTTGATTGGAATCCCGGTGGGTGATAGGATTGAGGTTGGGAATGATTAGAGCTTTGCCCTTGATGGTGGGTTGGTGGATAGGGGGCTTGGTAGTAATTGGTGGCTTGTGGTTGGTAGGGCTGAGCATGACTATGATAAGTATTTGAGTAGTAAGGGGCTCTTGGTTGTGATTGAGAAGATGAAGCTTGTTGATTTCCATCCTTCCAAGAGAAATTCGGGTGATTTCTCCATCCCGGATTATATGAATTGCTGTAGGGATCATTCCTTCTAAAATCGTACAATGCATTTACATCTCCTACAACTCCTCCTTCTTGGATAACTTGCTCACTTTCACACAGTCCGCTCCCTTGATTTACTGCAGCCACATTTTAAATTTTCAAGCCACTCAACTCCTTTTTTACCAATTCTAGTTGTGCTTTTAGCAGTGCCACTTCATCCACATTGTGTAAACCTTGTCTCCTTGGGACTGATCTAGGGACAGTCCATTGAGAGTCATTTGCCGCCATCTCATCCAACAACTGAAACGCGTCCTCAGGTAGCTTGTTTAAGAAGGATCTCGTTGATGCTGCATCCAATAATGACCTTATTTGAGGTGTAACTCCAACATAGAAGATGGTCATCAGTTGGTAAACTGCTATCTCATGATGCGGATAGCTTCTTAATAATCTCCTAAACCTCTCCCAGGCCTCATGAAAAGGCTCTTCATTCATTTAATGGAATCCCATGATGTTATTTCGAATGCTTGCAGTCTTTGTTGGAGGGAAAAATCTCATTAAAAACTTTTCTTGCATATGATCCCATGACCATATTGACTATCATGGTAATAATTATAGCCACTCTCTTGCTTTGCCAATCAATGTAAATGAAAACAGCTTTAATCTTACTGCATCCGTACTAACACCCGAAATTTGAATAGTGTCACTGACTTCCAGAAATATGTCGATATACTGAGCTGGATCCTCTACTTTTGAACCAGAGAACTGATTTCTCTGTACCATAGTAATGGTGGCTGGCTTGAGCTCAAATTGTACTCCTCTCGATAATATAATTGTTCGATGATCTTCATTCCATCTTGGCACAGCGTAGTCTCTTATGGTCCTTTGCCTAGGCATTTATTCTCTTCTTGCCCCTGGCATTTGTTCATGTGCCCTCGGCACTTGTTCATTTTCGGGAGGAAACTCATCAAGAGGAGGATCGTGCTCCATCTCGTTATCTCTAATAGCTCTCCTTCTTTGGTGCAGGGTCCTCTCGATTTCAGGATCAAAAGGCAGTAATTGCTCTTGTCTTGTTTTGTTCATGCACCAATTTCACCTAAAAAGAATCAAGAAAAACAAAATAAGGAAAAGAAAACTCATACAAACAATAATCATAGCTTACTAACAACGCCAAAGTTCCCCTGCAACGGTGCCAAAAACTTGTTGCAACCCTAGCAAGTGCACTAGATCGACAAGTAATAAAATAGGGTATAGTTAAGACCCTCAATATCAAATCCAAGGGAACCGTGTGTGTGAGAACTGTGAAAATTAATTGTATGCTAAAGAATTCCCAATTTAGTGTGTATGAGTTGTTTAATTTGTATAATGTAAACTTTAAAAACTAAAATATGCAATGGAAGGAAGTTTAATTCTAATAACAGTAAATTGATTATGTGTTTACTTCAGAAAAATCAACAAGTATGAAAATGTATAGAAATTAAAACGTTGCTTAGGTTCACTCATCCACCCTATACCCACTGTGAATTAATTTTATCTTAAGGTATACATGAACAAATTCGGGATAACCCTCTTAACCCAAGCTTCCCATTCCGGAGCCAGCCCAAAAACTAGCCTATGCATGGGTCTAACATCCTAAGTTTGATTTGCCTTCCCATTTCGGAGCCAAACAACCCAAATCTCATCCATTTTACTCCACACTCTAGTCCTAAAATCACAATTACTACACATTTAGAATCCCATTCCGGAGCCGTCTAAATTAATACAGCATTCATGAAAGAAAAACTGAGCAAGCTTATTCATAGACTTCAATCCATTAGACTCAACACACATTCAAAGATATATGATGAACATCATTCATCCATGTATGGAAATTAACTCAATAGATTGAAAACCCATGAAATATAAATAAGTATCAGTGAAATAGACCATTCATTCATGTAAAGATCAAAATATGCTCAATATTCACATTATGAGTAGGGGATTCAAAGCTTCCCCAAGCAACAAAGACAACTACTCACTATCCATAATGTAAAAAATGAACAAAGTAAGAGTGAGAACTATAAAACCCATTTGAAGCTGAAGATTTGAAGTTGATGATGCTCCTTCTCTTCTTCTCCAAACAGCACTTTAATTGTAAGTAGTAATCTTCAAACTAGAAACTAAAACTATAACTATCTTTGTGTTCTTGAAGTAAAACTAAGTTAAAAGTGTGATTTTTACAAGTAAAACTCAAAATCTAAGTATGAAAAACCCATAAAATATGAAAAACTGCATTTTTTACTCTACCTAAACACTCTAAGCAAGAAACCCTAGAAAAGACTCCCTTTAAGTAGAAAATTTTGCAGCTTTTATAGAGCTGTTCAAGAGGCCACAGCTGGGACACTTTTGTCTCAGCAGCGACATAAGGAAAGGGCACGGCTGAGTCTGTTTGTCTCAGCCGTGGCAAGCTTCTGGATCAAAAGTGTCTTCGCAGGTTGCCATGGCCACGGCTGGGACACTTTGTCTCAGTCGCGACCTTTAATGAAATAGCACATTTTGAAATCTGCAATGGCCACGGTTGGGACACTTTATCTCAACCGCGACTTTTAATGAAACGGTGCGCTTTGACTCCTGGATTGGGCATGGCTGGGACAATTTGTCTCAGCCGTGGCCATTGGTGAAACGGTGAGTTTTGCCATCTGCATTGGACACGGCTTGGACAAACTGTCTCAGCCGTGCCTTAGCAAAATTTCCTGCAGAAAAGTGAAATTTGAGACCATTAATCACCTAAAAACTTTAAATTAATCAAAATAACTAAAATAAATATAAGAAACACTAATATAGCCTTAAAACCCTAAAAGCATGTAAGATGAGACACTTAAATGCACAAAATTATCCAGAAAATAAACACTAAAAACAAGATTATCAATGAGGTCGAAGGTTATGTTCCTGACTATGCACAGACCATTAAATGTTTGCAGGCTACAGCAAAAAATGAAGTTCTTCTGATCCCAGGTGTTGGGAAGGAAGATATAGATGATCCTTAAACTCTGTTAATTGAAGGTTACATCAGTAGGATAGAAGCTATTGAGGTTGCTAGAAGGAAGTAGAAGGTATGCAGCTCTTGAATACTTAATTATTAGGTAGTAGTTACTTCAAGGAAGTCAATTTTTGAAAATGGAGTTTGTCTGAACATGAGAATTTGTATTAATCCAACTTCTTTTGCCACAATATGAATGTCAACTCCCTTCAATCTGCAAGCCTGCCACCCCAATCTCAACTTAAATAAAGATTGCCAATTTTTATAGTTAATTTCTAGATTGTCCCTTCTTGTCTTTTTTTTATCCTCTTAGATGATGTTTCTCTTTTGTACACCTAGTTTCTCTATGTTCCTGTTCACCTAACAGCAGTTTGGGCATTGCAGACTGAAGCCCTTGAAAAGCAGTATCATGAAGAGCTAAAATTGGAACTTGAGGGTCAGTCTTATTCATCACTGTCGAAGAAAATTAAGAAGAGTTCTGATAAGGATGCAGAAGCTGAGGAGTCTCAGCTCGATATTCAGCAGACTCAAGGACATCGAAAGAATATATTAGAAGAGAAACTGCTATAAGTGTTATTTATTAAATAGATTAGATAAGCATTAGCGAGTTTGTCATAATAGAAAATGAAGAATCCAAATGAGCAATCCAAAACAATTTTCAAAATTCTAGATATATACTTGCAACTGGACAATTAAAAGGCAAAAAGAAATGAAGTAAAAAGAGCTATGAATTTGAATGGAGTTTTTGGTGTTCTGTCAAGTGTGTAAATGCCATTAATGGTATTTTCTTTATATGATTCTGGTACAAAAAAGAGGGGTATCGTCATAGATTATGAACTGTTCCATTTGTTTACATAAATAATATAGTGTTCGTCCAATTCCGTTTGATTCTATGAACTTGAATTTTGATGGATTTTGTAACACCCTCCATGACTATTTCCAATCTCTAATATTATTTAATTAATTTAAGTTATTACCTAATTATTGCAAAATCGGCAATATATCGACTTAATTTTTCTTAGTTCCCAACCTGTAAAAAGATAAATTCATACTCCTAATTATATTTTTTCCCGATTCCCAAAACTCCAAATAACAACTCAGCACTTCTATATCTTCACATTTCCAAGTCATCACATATCATCGTCCATCATTCACATTCATATACAAGACATATATAAAATCCATTCACGCACATCGCTATCCAGTGTCCACACTCATACATATCCAAAGTTCCTATAATATTTATATTATGGACCACATAATTAAATATCTCTAACTCATATGCTTATAAATTACACAATATTTATACAAGCCAAAAGCAAAAACTAGTATTCTTCCTAATATAGTACATTATGTACATGTCACGCATTATTCTTCATTGTTGGGCTCGTGCTCCTGTCCTTACACGCAGTCATAAAACTACACGCTAAGTTGCTTAGCGTGTAGTTTTATGACTGCGTGTAAGGACAGGAGCACGAGCCCAACAATGAAGAATAATGCGTGACATGTACATAATGTACTATATTAGGAAGAATACTAGTTAGTTGCTTAGTGATGAATGTAACTTTATAAAATTTCAGTTACCTAAAATTTCAATTAGATATCTCTTTTCACTAATAAATTAATTAAAGTTGCTTAGCGTGTAGTTTTATGACTGCGTGTAAGGACAGGAGCATGAGCCCAACAATGAAGAATAATGCGTGACATGTACATAATGTACTATATTAGGAAGAATACTAGTTAGTTGCTTAGTGATGAATGTAACTTTATAAAATTTCAGTTACCTAAAATTTCAATTAGATATCTCTTTTCACTAATAAATTAATTAAACTTTCATACTTTAATAAATACATCATTTATTCTATATACATAAAAATTATTATCCAATTATTTCGAAATACATTATTCCTATTAAATTTTAATAATTTCTCAGTTAAATTATCAAATTACCACTTCACCCCTCAAGTTTGACTTTTTCTTTTAAATTGATCAATTTTGACTTTTTCATTTAGTTGATCCATTTAATTTCAATTTAAACCCAATTGGCTTTTTCCAACTTTTATTTCATTTTAATTACTCAAATTACATTTTAGTCCCTATAATTTCCTTTTAGGATGGTAATTTACAATTTAGTCCCCGAACTTTAATTTAATTATAGTTTTACTCTTTTTTGTCACAGTGATCATTTTACCTCTTTTTACTATATTTTTCATCTTAATTGATCGTTTTACCTCGAGTACCAGCATAATTATAATTTTTTCCTTGCTTACTTATTTAACATTATTTTTCATTCTTTTTTCAATTATTTTCAAATTACTAACATTCTTATCACAATAATTGTTCATTTTACCCAATATGCATTTAAAATTACCGTTTTGCCTGTAGTAGACGACAGTAGGCCACCACTAGATTGGATAAATGGAATAGAATATTTCATAAGCTGGAGGAACCATACCACTAAGGTATGATATTCTATTCCAGTATCATATCAGAATGTGCCAGCTAATATCAATCCCATATAATAACAATATCCATATCAAAATCATTAACAGAATCATAAATTCGTAGGGTAAGTGCCCCTATGGCTAGCCATGCTATTCTAAAGCCCTAGTTAACCCCTAAACACTAAGGGCAATATTAACATTCGTCGCACTTTTGCATTTTGCCTTTACCCATCTGATTATTAACCCATAATAATCATTCCACATTCACAAATATCTTGTTACACGCTTGTTACATTTCACATTCTTACCCATGCATTTAATATCATAACATTTCAATAAAAACATAAATTTTTCCATACATACCCATTCGGCCACTTAGTACATTTTTCCTTGCAATTTATTTCTTCTTCCTCTTTCACAGTATATTTAAGTATTTAGTCATTTTATGTCATGATATAGTGATTTAAGTTAAATTTAGGCAAGAAATTCAAATTTTCCTTAATGTAATACATTATGTAACATTAACATTATCATGTATATTTTCTCAATTTTTAATTTATCACCACCATTAACTTTCTAATGTCTTATAATGCTTAAATATCATTTATTTTTCAATTAAACATTAAAGCACGTTAAGGTTGCTTAATAAATATCATTTGGCCATCACAAGTCCGATTCTTTTTCTTTTAATTTGTTCATTCATTTATGTTTCTAATAGCCTAAATCATCATCCTATCATGTTATATTAAATTAATTCACTATTTGAAACTATTTTGCATAGTTACATAACAGGAAATTTATAGGAATTCAACCAAAATGGTGAAATTAGATGTAGAGAAAATCCACTAACCTCACTAAAGCTTGTTAGGCACCTAGTGCTCCTTCTCATTGCCCTTTCCCTCTTGCCTTTCCTTATTTTCTCCTTTTTCTCCTTTATGGCTGAATTTTCAAAGAATTAAAACATAAAATTAGCTCAAAAATTTAAGTAATATAAAATCACTAATACACTCTTCTAGTCCTATTTTACATGCTTATGAAATTTCATCTTCAATTTCTACTTAAATCTTACAAAACCCCAAAATTTCCCTTTAGGATTTTTACCTTAATCACTTGATCTCTTGGCCTCTTCTTGGTGAAAGCTCTATACTGAGTGAAAGAGGATTAAATTATGAGTCAATGATTAATTTTTCAGAGGAATATTCAAAGAGATGGAGCTTGGTGAAGCAAAAATGGTGGAGAATGTGTAAAACATAAAGGTTCGGGTTCTTTCAAGAAAAGAGAAGAAGATGGTTGATTTTTTCAGATATTTTCTATGGCTTTCCTCTGTATATAGGTTACTAGAAATATGAAAAATAAGAGGCCAAGATTCATCCATTTACTATTGAATCCAATGGCTTTAAAATTAGCCACTTGTCAATCATATAGGTACTTAGGCTTATTCTACTATCCTAAGCTCACACACACATAATTATTACACTAAAGTAGCCTCTTATATAAAATATCATGGTCAAATTCTTGAATTTGACCCTCTAAATGACCCGATTTTAGTTTTTCACTCTGAAATATGAATTTTTGATCTCGATGTTGGATTGCCCTGAAATTTATCCCGAGTATCACTATATATTATAAAATATATGGTAAAAATTTCAGTCCATTCTAATATCTTTTCGATACACTTTTAGCTTCGACAGCCTGTGCGGCCAATCCGAAACCTACATTTTTAGAATTACCAGAATTTTCATTTTTCAGTTCCCCGGATGTCACTATACTATTTATAGCATATATATAAAATTTGAATTCAATTGGAGATCCCTAAGATCTCCAAAAATTCAGTCGAAAACTTAGTTAAACCTACGTCGAATCGTGAAAATTTTCTTCTTTTGTCCTTTTGTAGGTCTATTTAACCTCAATTCTTACTTAGATTGTACCATTAGACTCTATTTAACATGTACTTTCATATTTTATGTTAAACTCGTAGTGTCCGTCGGATCACCTATTCTCGGATTTTCTGGCTTGGAATGTTTAACGGTGCATTCTTTTCAAATTTTTCAATCTTAGTCAACTCCGATTACTTTGAATTTTGACCGAGGATAACTATTCATATTTTATAATGTGTCATGCAATGCAAATGCAAGATTTGGGACGTTACATATTTGTTCATATTTTTTCTCTATTTATGCAAGTTTCCAGATCTTGGCTCTTTTGGAACTGAATTTGCTGATAGTTTGACAGTATAAATTAGAAATTACCTTTTAGGATTGATTCTATTACTTCATAAAGAACAGTGTTGGAGAGGAAAATATTAATTGATGAATAATATCATATCCCTGAATTACAGGCTATACAAATTCTAAATAAAATCAAGGAGATTGTGTGAAATAAGATCAAGAAGATAAAGTAAATAAATCAAGTAATTAATTTATATAATTTGCCAGAGTTATTCACCAAAATAAATCATATAATTTATATAATTTTGTTTGCCTTCTTCAATCTATTAGTTCTTTAGTATTCGTAGGTTTTGTAGTCTTGATTGTGGAGATTGTGAGGATTTTGAAATTTTGGCATATATTTCTTTGTTTCAGCTATAGAATGTCATTTTATTGTCATATCATCATAACCGAAATGTGCACATGATATTGAAGTTAAAACTTTCATAGTTACCTGTTGTATGAATAGGTTATTTTCTGCATGAAGTTTTTTTTTTATTGGATAGGCTTTGGAATCGATAATTATATATATTTCAGCTGATATAGTTAGTTGTTGTATGATTAGGTTTGTTGTCATTTGTTAATATATTTCAGCTATATAATTAAATATTATTATTTATTTAATATTTAATTTATCTACTAACATTCATTTGTATTTAAAGAAATTTGTGCCTTTTTTTAAATGATTAATGTACGAAAAATTATAATTTATAATTAATACTTTTGTCTGAATTGGTAACATTAAAAATTGTTCAATTTTACATAATTTTTTATTTTTTAAAAATAATAAAGTACGATATTTTATATCAAATACAATATAAAATAGTACAGACTAATATAATTTTGTACCAAACACTGTATAATATAATACAAGTTAATACTGTACAGGATAATCCTATATAAGCTAATACTATACAGACTAATACCATACATACTAATAAAATACAGTGAACCAAACTTAGCCTTAGTTTTTGCATTTGTTTCATTTCGACATAAATTTAGTTTTTGCATTTGTTTTATTTTGACTTAAATTTTTAATATATTTAATAAATTCGTGCATATAAACGTACACACACTAACCTCCGAGGAAAAAAATGGTTTAGGCCATTTAATCCAAAAACAGCTTTATCTATGATAAGAAGTCAACTAAACACAAAACTACATAATACATTTTTATTTGTAATATAGATACATATAAAACAATGTAGTCTATTGTGTAAAAAATAATTATATCGGGTCAGGCAAAGGTAATTCCTCATTTTTCTTTGAATGAACTTCGACTAGAAAGACTCCATGAATGTCATGTCAAAAGCCTAAGCTCAAGCTTTGGCTTAAAGCTTGAATTGGACCATGGCAGCAATGGCAAACTTTGATAGACAACACCCCTGCCTCTTTTCCTAGGTTGGGCTTTTGTTCGACTTGAATTAACTTTTGGGATAATTGCACCCTATGCAACCTTTTTGAAAAAATTTTCATCAATACAACCTTTTTAAGTTTTGTTTTTATAAATACAACTTATAGAATAAGACAAAACAAAGAAAAATTTCATTTTAGTCCAATATGAAAAATACTTTATTTAAAGATTTAAATAATGAATATATAGAATTAATTAAATAGTTAGAAAAAATGGATAATATAAATATGAAAAATAAAAAATTAATACAAGATATTAAAGTCCAATTAAGTTCTAGTGCAGATAAAATAAAAAATTTATTAAGTCAAATAGAAAGTATAAAAGATTTAAAATTAGTTAAATATCAAATATTAAGTGAATTAAATTTAGAAAATCAAGTTCTAAACAAACTAAATCAAATAGAAAATTATTTGAAATATATAGCAATTAAAATGGGATATAATGGATAAATTAAGTGGAAGAGATACGAAATATAAATGGATATGCATATGACGGACAATTTTATCAGTTAAATAAAAATTTAAAAATTTTAAGTCAAAATATTAGAAAAATAAATAATAAACCATATAATTTTACAAGTAATTTATATGGAGAAGATAATTACGGTGGAGGAAGTTTAAGTTTATCATCTAATATATTTAAAAAACCAAATAAGAAAATGTTGAAGATAAAATATTCAATATTTTAAAAGAAATTAAAGAAGAATTTGGAGAATTAAAAACTAAAGTAGAAAAAATAGAAAAAGGAAAAGAAAAACTAAAAGAGCATACACAAGAAGAAGTAACTATTAAAACTCATATGTTAACTTTAGAAGAATGATTAAAATTATATGAAAATAATGAAGTAGATGAAAACAACATATCAAATTTAACTTATGATTTAGAAAATTTAAAAATGAATCTCAATCCAACATCCACTCAAACAAAATTAGAAACAAAAGAATATTCTGGAATAGTAAATGAAACTGAAAAAGAAATAATGAGAGAAAATATCGGTATAAGAGAATATGAAAAACATAAAAGAAAATATTCTAGACAAAGATCTAATTATAATAATTTGAAATTTACAATGAAATCTGAAACAAAACCTATATATCCAAATGTTTGGTTAGATTTAGATTGTATAGAAGATATACAAAAAGGAATAGAAAAATGGATAAAAATGAATAATTTAGCAATAATATTGTATGGATATGATTTACAAAGAACAAGTAATTTTTAATAAGTACTCCAACATGAAATGAATAGAAATGGTGCAATACAATTAGACCAAAAGATAGGAAAAATATAAAATATGGACCGAATAATGAAACTTTTACAGCAACAGATACAATAAAAGATTTATTACAAAAATTTGAATTTGCTATAAAAGGAGAATTTTTAGGAGATCATTGACTATATCCAATAGATACAGCTAGGAAATTAGGTCAAGAATATTCATGAAAATTATAAAATTTAACAATATATAATATGTGTTATTTAAAATAATATACATGTGAATTTAATAAATATTATCATAATATTACCAAAACAGATATATTACGGTTACCAAAAATTTAATTATTAAAACAATCTTATGTAACCAAATTATCAAAACCAAGGAGATTAAAATTATTTAATGAAATTCAAAATAATAATGAAATATTAGAAGAAAAATTAGGAACTTATCAAACTTATGTAACAAGAAGAATAAATAAAATGTGTAATCAATCATATAAAAATAGAAAAATAAGAAGAGCAGTTAAAGGAGGATTATATTGTCCAATAATTTCTGAACCAATACATTGGGGATGTTATGATAAAAATAAAAAATATAATAGATATAAAACATCAAAAAAATTATAAACCAAACTTTAAAAAAATATATAAAAGAAAGTTTAAACCTTTTAAGAAAAATAAATTTAACAAAGGAAGATATTTTAGAAAAAATTAAAGATTTAGCAAGAAAAATCCTAAAGAATGTACTTGTTGGATATGTAAAGAAAAATGATACTATAAAATGAATGTCCTAAATGAAAAAATAAAAAAAATCATAAGACATATAGAATATATGAAGACCTAATAGAAAAAAATTATTAACCAATAGAACATAGTGAAATATCAGAAAATGAGAATATATATGAAATAGATTCTCAATATGATTCAGATAATCATTCAGATAACTATGATTCAAAATTAGAAAATAAATCAGAATCAAACTCTGAATCTAATTCAAAAATAGAAATTGAAGAAGAATGAGTTCTGATAACTAAGATCACGAAATTATAGATAATAATAATATTTTTAGTTATAATAAAATATTTGATGAAGAAAAATTTAGCAATTAAATAATCATAGATTAAGTATTGATAGTTGTGAATTATATGATATTTTTAGTATTATTTTAGGTGTTTTATTGAGTTTATTTAGCTTTAATTTGGATGAATTTTAGTTTAATTGTTCAAATTTGTGTTTTAAGGGTTAATTGTAAATTTTGGTGTTTTTCAAGACCAAATTAAAGGAAAAGGGACTTAATTGCAAGAAATGAAAAGTTTTGGGTTAAATTTGTAATTTTAAGGAATTGAAGTCAGAGAATCACCATTTAGTCCAGAGGCAATTAACACTGCCGTGCATGAAATTTTGAATGACCACGTGTGAAGAATTGTATGAAAAGATCAAAAGTCAAAGAAATTAGACAAAAGAGCAGGAAAGCCATGCATGGTCGTGCATCTCAAAGGGAAAAACCTCACCAGGCCATGCACCACCCTAATTGCATATACACGGCCGTGCATCACAAGGCCAAATTCCTTACATGGCCATGCAGCCCTAGTAGGAAGAAAATGCATGGCAGTGCATCAATTAAATCTTCATCTTACTTGGTCGTGCATCAAGGAGTCCAGTTTGATGAAACTTCCTAATTAAACAAAGTTTTTTCCTACTCTAATTCAGAAAGCTTTAGAAGACCTAGTATTCCATATTTTTGCCTATAAATAGTCGACAAAAACACCAGAACAACATCATCAAGTAGGAGAATCATCAAGTAGCAACTTCATCACTTAATTAGTTTAGTTTTACGTTGTTTAGTTTTTTTCTATAGTTGTGAGGAACAAAACCAGGGAGCTGGAGAATTTTTTCGATTTTTCTATATAAGTTGATTAAGGGAGCTTCTGTAACTCTTTGTTTTTTATTCTTCTCATTAGTTTAGCTTTACTTTTCAATATGAGTAGTTTCTTTACTTTTGTTAAAGGATACTTGAAGCTTTAATTTGTATTGTGATGACTTGATTGAGCTTTAATTTCAATATTAGTTGATTATTTTTTGGTTTTAAATATATTTTTATCTTTGATTGTGTTAAGATTAATTATTGGTTTATTGAATCAGTAACTAAAAATTGGTTTAGGAACTATCATTGTTTTGTATGTTCTTAGGTTAATATTTTATTATCTATGCATGATTATTTTCTGACTTTGAGGTAGTTGTGTATCAATAATATTAATTAATACTAAGAGAGGAGGAACTAAGAATAAATTGAAGTTAAAATTTCTTGTGAAGGAATTCAATGAATATTTAGGAATATAAATTGGATTTGTATGCTAAGTGTTAAATTATTCTTAAAAGAAGAATTTGGTGCTTAAGAAAGATATTCTTGATTCAAGGTATCAAGCTTTATTTTATCTAATTTTTTTCATGTTCATTGGTATTTCTATTAGATTTAAGTCATTACAGTATAAATTAAGGTGGATAGTCCTTTAGTGAAAGTTGTTTTAACATTGATTTTTCCCGAATCTGTTTACTTGCTTTCATTTAAGATCTAGTTTATTTACGTCAGTTATTTATTTTAATTAGTTGTTTTTAATTTTAATTAAGTTTCAAAAATCATAACCTCTAGAATTTTTCTTCTTTCTTTTACAAACGAACTTCATTTTAAAATTCAACATTCTTTCATACAAACACAAATTTTTCTTGGGTTCGATATCTGGGATCTTAATCTATATTTTTCTGTATTACTAGCCGATCTAGTATATTTGCTAGACATCGATCAAGTATTAAAGAGGAAGATATATTTAAAAGAAGATGGTTTAATAGATTATATAAAGTAACATATATAGCTAAGCATTATGAATCAGTTATAGATATATATCAAGCTAAAGAAAATATAGTAATACCATTAATTTATAAAGATGAAATAAATAAAGCCTTATCCAAATTACTAGATAAAAATAAATATAAAAATTTATATTTAGGAGCAATACAAATAATAATAAAAGCGTATTTTAGATAAGGAATTAATAGATAGTCCTATGCAATTATTTTGTATGGATGATAGAATATTAAATGACCCAATAGATGCTCTATTAGGAGCAGTATCAAAAACTTTAGTATATAAAAAATTAAAATTTACAATAATACCATAATTTTCAGTAAGCTTATAGGATAAAAATATAGATCAAGCCTCAATTTATATCATAAATTACATAAAATTGAGATAATAAATGGATCAAAAGTATTTTCAGTAACTTATAGAACAATATATACATTTACTATCAGTCATCATAAGAAATTAAAAAAAATAATATATAATTATAAGTTGATATAGATGGTACATTCTCTGATTTAGTTTAATATATACCACCAAAATAATTAACTCCATCTAGTATGATAATTTTAGATGAATTAACAATGGAAGACAAAGAAATAAAAATATAAGAATTACACCAAGAATACAACATGTAGGAGAAAGATTATTAATATCTTCAGGAGAAAGTTCTAAAGAAAACATATGATCACAAAAGGAAAATAAATCACTACTAATTAATGAGCAAGGAAAAATACATACTCAATCTAGAAGAAGTATTGATTTAAGATCATCTCTAAAAGCAAAATAATATTATATAAAATCTGAATTAGATATTGAAGAAGAATGAAAATTATTAAAAATTTTAATAGATACTGGAGCAGTAAAGAATTATATAAATGAAAGTTTAATCTTTACAAAATATAATTTAGATGAAGATTATGAATTTTTAGAGTATTCAGGATAAAAATATACAATTAATAAATATGTAAAAATAAATTTAGCTTTAACAAATATACAAGAAAAATAATAATTATACCAATAGAAATAAATATGGATACAATATCATCTACTCAAATACCAATTTTATTGGGATTAGATTTTTTGAAAAATATTACTCCATATAATATTACAGATGAAAATATCACTTTTGCATATGATGAAAACCAATACAAAATTGCAAGGATTAGAGACTAGCCCACATAGTATTTGTACAAACATAGAAATAATTTACAAAAATTATCATATAACTTCATATCATACGTCCATAGATATTGGACTGCAATAATATTAGCACAATCATATGTATTCTCGAAAGACTTATGGAGGAAAATCACTAATTATAAAATAGAAATAGGTATAACCAAAAACACAACTAAGTATGATTTAGTAACTGAAAAGGTAATAATCCAAATACAATCTAATATACTTTAAATAAATAAAATCTTTTAATCTACAAATCATTGATGTGATATTTTATTAGAAAATAATTGGTTAATAAATTTTTATTCTCTGAGTATTGAATCCCAATATATTTGATTAACAACTCCTTGTAAGCATATGATTATTTATCCTAGACTTCAAGCCTTGTTTAAATGAAACTCTTCACCTCCCATCCCTCGCACAGCGAATCGTGGTGAGAATATAAAAAAAAGAACCAATAAGAAAATGTGACACCAATAATCAAATTATGGAAAATTTTACAACTTCAAAAGAAATTATCTTCTTGCTAGATAAATGTATAGGAACAAATCTTGTAGAAAAATGGAATATATGCTCTAATAAAATTAAAACATAATATACCAATACTAAGTAAAAGGATGTTTTATAGTGAAAAAGATGAGGAGAAATTTGATATATAGATAAAATAATTATTAGAAAAATAACTGATTAAACCAAGTAAAAGTCCATGTAGTAGTCCAACCTTTATGGTTAGAAATCATGCAGAGATAAAAAGAAATAAACCTAGAATGGTGATAAATTATAAAAAACTTAATGATGCAATAGAATTTGATGGCTATTTAATACCTAATAAAGAAATTGTGATAAATAGTACAAAAAGAAAAACTTGGTATTCAAAGTTTGATTGTAAATCAGGATTTGGACAAATAAAAATGCATCCAAAAAGTAGAAAATATACAATTTTTAGTACACTAAGAGGACATTACGAATGGTTAGTAATGCCATTTGGACTTTGTAATGTTTCTCAATTATTCCAAAGAAAAATGGATGATATGTTTAAAGATTTAAGATATTTTTATTTAGTTTATATTTATGATATAATAATTTTCGGTGAAAAATTAGAAGAACATTATAAACATATAAAACAAATTTTATTAAGATGTATCAAGCATGGACTTATGTTATCAAAAGAAAAATCAGATATAGCAAAAAGAAAAATAGAATTCTTAGGATTTACTATATCTAAAGGCGAAATTGAGTTACAACCACATATAGCATAATCTTTGTTAAAGTTTTCAGATCAACTAGAAAGTAGAAAGATAGTCCAATAATTTTTAGAACACGTCATATATGCTAGTGATTTTATACAAGAGTGTGCTAACAAGAGAAAAGTATTACAAGATAAATTAAAAGGAGATAAACCTTGGTTATGGATAGATGCTGACACTAAATCAGTAAAAGAGATAAAGAAATATTGTCAACAATTACCAAAGTTACCCTTACTAGAAGAAAATGAAGAATTATTATTAGAAACAGACACCTCAGATGACTATAGGGGAGCAATCTTAAAAAGTAAAAATGAAAAGAAAATCTATGGATATGTTTCAGAAATATTTAAAAATTCAGAAAAGAATTACCATAGCAATGAAAAAGAACTATTGGCAGTAAAATATGCTATAGAGAATTTTGAACAATTTTTATTACTAAAAAGATTTACAGTTAAAACATATAATATCCAAGTAAAATCTTTCATTACAAAAAATTATAATGATAAATTAGCTCAAAGAAGAAAAATGGAATGGCAAGAATATTTCACTAACTTCAATTTTGATGTTGAGTATATTTCAGGAAAAGATAATATATTGGCAGATATGTTAAACAGATCAATATCTAAAGAAGAAAATTAATAATTTTATTGCAAAAATATAATGAAGAAAATTGCAGAAAGAGTTTCTAAACTCGTTGTAGAGAAAAGAAAAATAATGAAATTTATGAAAAAGGTTAAATCTCGTATTTTAGAAATATATAATGAAATTAGTCAAATATCTATGAATAATGCCTAGGCACTTCTGCGTCAAAAGGAATCTAAGGAAGAAAGCACTAATTCGCAAAAAATGACTATTCTTGGCACTATAGCTAAGAAAGAACTAGAGTAAGAAATATCCAAAAATATGATGATGAGACTATCTGTTCAATTTTTGAACAGTCCAGAATCATCTCAGGAAGTAACTTTGAAAATTTTGGGATCTATGCAATTGGAAATATTAATTTTCGATTAATAACTCCTAGAGATATTTTATTATCATCTTAGCAATGGAATGATGTTGAGAGATCTTATCTAAATAATACAAAAATCAGAAAGTAATGGGAAGCGGATTTTTTTAAAACTCTGCAATATTTAGCAAAAGTAACTAATGCAGTCGGGATCAGCACTATTTCGATTAATGAAGCCTACAATAAAGTAATTATCATAAAAGGAGCAGAACCAAGAACGGTCCAAAAAATTTAACGTTTTGAATTTATTCATACCATATATCCTAGAGACAATTTCGAAGAAATTCAACATCTACCAGTAACCATTAAGTCTCAAATTGAGATTTTTAACGGAATCACCAAATTAAACAAAATTTATATTCGTATTTTCAACATTATTTCTGAATGAGATGATGTTAAAAATATGAAAATCCATACAAAAACTTTCATTAAAATGGGCATTACCAGGTAAGAAATCATTTCAGAATATCAAAAAACTTTCAATTTATATCCATTGATCCTTAAAAATATTCCAGAAATGAGGATGAAGAACATTGAGATCAACATCAGGGCACTAAGAGAAATTTTGACAAATAACAAAAAATATTATACCATTTATCAAGATAATATCCTTGTCACTAATCCGGCTACAGAATGGCATCAATGATATCTCATTGAAGAATATTTAGACACCATTATTGAAGGCAGTCTCCCAATAATAGAAATGACAAGAGAGTTTTTCAAAAAGTTGATTAAAAAAGGAATATCCAACCACCGAAAGCAAAAACAAAGGACACGGCTTAGTGGAGTTGGATCCCATTTGAAGAAAATAAAAAATAATTGAAGAAAAAAGAAAAAAATATTGAAGTAAGCAATAACGTACTAAAAAAATAATAGATTATAATAACATAGATTAATAATGCAATAGAGGTAAGGTACAACCTTTATAAAAAAAAAAAAAAACCTTATGCATATGTAAAAGGCACAACTAAAAAAAAGATAACAAAAAAACTCATCCTGAGTATTCTCTCAAAGTTTTTAGCCTGCTTACTCTTTTGCAAACCTTATTCGGAAATGAAATTCTAATTTTAGCAATTATTCTTTATGAGTAATCCTAGTATTTAGCAAGTTGCAATCCAATAAGAAATATAGAAAATTATATTTTGATAAATTTAGAAAGTCAGATCACTCGAATAGCATAAATCCTCATTAGAAAATTCGCATGCTAAATTCTTTTTTGTTAGCTGAATATCTTTTAGTATCATCTCCGAAAGGTACCAAACCCGTGTTTAAATCAAGATAAGGGTAGGAGGTACGAGGCTTGGAGAAGATCAGCTTAACCCAAAACGTCTACAGTCTACGGATGAACTGTTATCAGAAATCATTGATAACAGGAGTCTGGCAGCATTGAAGGAAGCATAGTAGACCCTGAAGGAGATTTATAAGGTATATCAAAAACCTGATCTTTGTTAGTTTATGGTTGTAATTTTCAATTCTATTTCTTGTTCTTGAATTTTTCATGTTAAAGAAGAGGTGAAAAGAAAGAATAATTTTAAGATGAAAATGTTTGAATTTCTTAAGCTATAATGAAGAGATTAAGATAACAAGTAGGTGAGATACAAACAAATATAAATAATATAATTCATTATACTCATCATTTATTAGAACAATTAAAAAGAGAAAAAAGAACAAAAAGATTTAGAGAAACTTTTGAGTTAAACCCTTCTTATAATATAGATGAAAGAATAGAAAGTCTGGAGTATATGATTAAGGTTAATAAATCAAGAATACGAATGTTAAAAAATATGATAAACATAATACCTTTAGGATGAATATAAATAGTATAATTAATTATTTTAATTTAAAAGATCTAAGTGAAGAAAGAGAAATAAATCGAGTAATAAATGATATGAACATGGTAAAAAACAGTATAAATCATAATTTTTAAGAAAATTTAGATATAATAGGAGCTTCTAATTTTGATAATGATTTAAAAACTCAGATCATAGATAATTTATATAAAGATAATTGTGTTAAAAGTACCATAATTATAGAAATAATAGAAACTTGTCAAAAAATAAATGGTATTAATAATAATAGAGAAAGAAGAAGAATAAGAAGAAATTAAAATTTATTTTTTAAAATTATATTTTTTATTGATTATAAGGTATATCGGTTAAAATAATTCAATCTACAGGCTACTGGTCCAAATGATAACTTGGTTATTGTGATTGATTATTACCACGTACCTTCAATTAAGTAAGAAAAATATAGAAAAATTAAAAATTTAAAAAGATCCGTAACGAATTCCAACCTTTATTGGTATCAGAGCTTAGAGAAATAATAAAAATAAATGATATTTTATTTAGAAATTAATAAAGTCATATACAGAATATATAAATATTATTCTTAGTAGATGAATATTATAAATAAGCTTTCAATATGACTAGTTTTATAAGTTTAACTATTAGAGAAACTATAGATAAAATAATAAAAGCAAGTTATAAATTAACAGAAAAATTGAGATATTATAAGGAAAGGATGAGAAATGAATGTTTATATATAGAAATAAATAATAGTAGAAAAGAATATAGAATATCCAGGTTACAAGAAATCCGAAAAGAATTAATAGAAATAAAAAATGAATTAGAAAATGATATAGATAAAGTAATAATAGAGATAAATATAGCTAATACTGCATTAACATAAGTATGAATTCTCAAAAATAAATTAAAATTATAGAAAAATAAAAATATATAAAAAATATAACTAAAAGAATTAATTATTTAATGAAAATAAAAGCAAATAAAACAACAATAAAATTATTAATAGATAATTTGTATTGGACCAAGGTAGAATTACAAAAACTATTAAAATGAGTAGTATTCCTCAAGAATTTGAAGAAAAATAAGCTTATTGAATTTATCTAATACAGAAAGTTTAAATGAAATAATGGAAGAAATAGATAATCAAATAATTGAATTATATAATAATTAAAATGAATATCAAACACAAGATGATTTACCAGATAATTATAGAATAGTATCATACAAAGAAATGTTAAGAAAAAGATTATTAATGAAAAATATAAGAATTACTCTAAATTATATAAGAGATAATCTAAATAGAACTCCTTAAAAGATATAGGTATTAAATATAAATTTTTCAAAGAAAAAAGATTATTAATGGAAAATATAAAAATTACTCTAAATTATATAAGAGATAATTTAAATAGAACTCCTTAAAAGATATAGGTATTAAACAAAAAAATTTCCAAAGAAAAAGATAAGATAATGCATAAAAATTATATTTTTGAAAGATTTTGAAAAAAGTGTTATATTCTTGAAAAAATCTATGAAGTTTTTAACTAGTCTGTGGCCTTTTTAACTTTTTTCTATTGAACTCGGCCATGAATAAGCCTATCCACATCCCATCCTTTTTTTCAACTAAGATTTTTTTTTTTTTTAATGTGAACTTTAGGGTATTGCTACAACGCATGTTTGCATAAGAAAAAAAAAAGTTATAGGCATATTCACTTATAAAAAATTGCTTCAATTTTTCAAAAAAAATTTTCACGAAAAACAGAAAACAGAGATCATATTTATTTTAATCAGTTTTCTAAAATAGAAAATAGAAAATAAATTTTTCAGTTTTCTAAAATAAAGAATAAATTAGAAAATTAATAAAAGATATTTTTCAAATTTTCTAAATAATCTTAATACACACACACATATATATATATATGCATGTAAATATATGTGTAGTATATGCATACATATATACATATGGATATGTATATATGTATGTGCATACATACGCATATATATATATATATATATATATATATATATATATATGCACATACATACATATACACACACATACATGTATATGTATGTGCGTACATACATACATATATATGTATGTGTATGTGTATGCGTATGCATGTACATACATACATATATATATATATATATATATATATATATATATATATATATATATATATATATGTATGTACATACATACACATACATGTGCACATATATGCATATATTCACACACACATATATATAGAGAGAGAGAAAGAGAGAGAGAGAATAAATACTCTAATTTTTCATTTGTCGATAAATGAACGTGTAATCTAATTTTTTACAGAAAATAAATACTCCAATTTTTTAAGAAAATAAAAAATAAAAAATTATTTTCTGTAAGTAAACGCACCCTATATTTCACTTTTTAAATTTATGTTAGATTTTATTTTGTCTTTTATATTGTTTTTTAGTTAATGTACCCTTAAATGTGCTTAATATAGGATGAGTACCATTCAGATATAAACAAATCGAATTAAATTAATTTATTTAGTTCGATTTAGTTATTTGATTAATCAATTTTGTTAGGTTAGTAAATTATATAATTTTTTTTTAATTCGGTTACTAACCAAAATTCCAAAATTATCAAAATTCTTAAAACCATGTTATTTTGTTAAATAATATTTTTTAAATTTAAAATCGGTTTTGATTGGTGAAAAAAAAATTTGATTGTCCATCAGGTTGGTATAAAAATTTAGTTCAATTTCGATTTATATTTTTTATTAAAGTTTATTTTTCGGTTATGACAAAAATTCAATCATGCTTACTTTTAATTGAATATAGCCCTAAAATAGAATATTATAAAATTATTTTTAATAATTAATGTAGACTTTTTTTCACCATTTTCAATAATGATAAGGTGATTATTGTATCATTTTAAAAAAAAACTAATAGAAATATTATACTCAAAAATCATTTAAAGGCAAAATGGAACTCATAATTAAGGTGACTGGTGAGTATACTAATTTAATTAGAATAATACATTTTCTATGAAATTAAGAACCAAATAGATTATATTACACATATTTCAATTCAACCTGATTTTCAAATTTGGACTTTTTAAATTGATCCTGTTTATAAAATTTAACTCCATCATAATTTTAAATAAATTTTACAAATAAATAAAATTAACATAATTTGAAGACTTAAAAAACTTCTAATATTAAAAATATAATTATATATTATCTGAATTTTATAATAAAAAATGACATATAATTTGCCTAAGATGTTATTGTTGACGATGAGCTCATGGTGTGGATGTTATTACAGCATTCTCTTCTCTTCACCTTCCTTTTTATTTTATTTTATTCTTCAGCTCTAATTTGCTTCTCTGACTTCAACAATTTCCCACTTCATTTTTCTGATTCTCTTAACTCTATTCCATTCCCATCAGCAAACACATCATGTGCAACTGACCTTCCTCTTCTTCTCCATGGAAACCACCGCCCTCCGCCACGCTATCAGCGTAGCTGAATTCCCCTTCTTCACTTGCTCTAGAGGAGCAAGAGCCAAACGCCGCCGTTTCCACTCCCTCACCCCCATTTTCCCTCAATCTTCCTTTTCTTCCCGTTTTCTCCCCAATTCCTTATCTTCTTCTGGCAGATTCTCCAATCTATATAACCGTAGACTCCACTACGTTGTCCAGGCCAAGAATCACCACGATCATCACCATCACCAACACCACGATCACCGGCACCATAATCACCACCACCACCACGCAGACGGCGGTGAGCTGAGTGGAGCGCAGAGAGCTGTTATTGGGTTTGCTAAAGCTGTGGGATGGATGGACTTGGCCAACTTGTTGAGGGAGCATTTACAGCTTTGCTGCTGCTCTGCTGCCTTGTTTGTGGCTGCTGCTGCTTGCCCTTACTTATTGCCTAAGCCTGTGATCAAGCCTCTCCAAAATGCCTTCATGATTGTCGCCTTCCCTCTCGTTGGGGTACAATTTTCTCTCCAAACTTCTATATCGTGTCTATACATAGATTATTCCAATTCATTGTTTCTTCTTTAGGATTCAAAATTTTCGGATCTGTTTAGTTCTCAGAGGTAATGGAAAGTGAATTTAGAGTAGAATTTAACTATTGGCCCGTTTTTAATCTCATTTCTACTATCAGTGACCACCTTACAGGGTTGTTTTTAATAATTTGCTAGCATTATTTGTACCTTTTTGTTAACGAATATGTAAAACAGTATGCCATTTTATGTGTTAGGTCTCAGCATCCCTCGATGCTGTTACTGATATTGCTGGTGGAAAGGTAAATATTCACGTGTTAATGGCACTCGCAGCTTTTGCATCAGTTTTTATGGGGAATACTCTGGAAGGAGGACTACTTCTCGCGATGTTCAATCTGGCCCATATTGGTGAACACTTCAAGCCCTTATATCAGCAAAGTTGTAGGTGATCTTATGTTAAATTCTTTATTTTTAAAATGTTTTTTGATTTGCAGCTGAAGAGTTTTTCACCAGCCGCTCAATGGTGGATGTTAAAGAGTTGAAGGAAAACCATCCAGATTCTGCTCTTGTGCTGGATGTAAATGATGAGAAGCTACCAGATCTCTCTGATTTGTCATACAAAAGCTTACCCGTGCATGATGTACAAGTGGGCTCATACATTTTGGTCGGTGCTGGTGAGGTCTGTGATGCCAAAGTTGTCATCGTGTGGTACAGGAATGTTCAAATTTTAGTTGACAATATTACTGATATAAATGAAATTCTGGTTGAATGAGGTGATGCATCATTTTTTACTGTACTTATCATTAATATTTGAATGGCTCTTTTCATGCTAAATGCCTATGCTCGAGTTTCTATGAGTTTCTGACATTTATAAAACTAAAACCTAAATGCCAATTATCAAGTCCCACAAGACCATGCATCTGTCCTTTTAGCATTCATATGGCTTGCCATTTGAATTATGGAGAAATTGCCTACACTTGGTGTATGAGGAGATTTGCATGCCAAGTCAATGGTGTGTTGCCACTTAAGTAAAAGTGGTTAAAAAGGTGGTTATCGAGCAACTGTCACATTTTATTATAACCACTTTTGCCTGTGTGGCAATTCGCCATTAGGTTGGTGTATAAGCCGCCTCATGCACCCAGTGTAGGCAAGAAATTTCTTTGAATTATAATGCTATGATAAAAGTGCAATGTTGGTTTAAGGATTTTACTTTACATTTGCAGCATATTGGGCTTATTAATTTATTATACCTTGGCTTGTATTATGTTTAGGCTGTGCCTGTAGATTGTGAAGTTTTCCAAGGTAGTGCAACGATTACAATTGAGCATTTGACTGGTGAAATCAAACCAATAGAGGCAAAGGTTGGAGACAGGATTCCTGGTGGTGCAAGGAATATGGATGGCAGAATGATTGTAAAAGTATGGTATCAATTTAATTATTGTTAAATGCTTTCAGAAGTTGGTAGCTAAGGGAAGTTGGCATTCATTTTCTTGTTTTTTTTTATATCGATTTATTTTTCAAATCCACTAGATGTGTGGTTATGAGTTGTGGCTGAGGTTTTGATTTCTTACTCTATGATTTTTGTGTTTTTATTAAGAACTCATTTCTTTATTGTTGGTTTCTTGATGTTTCTTTCCAATTTTGATTTAGGCCACAAAGATGTGGAAAGAATCAACACTGAACAGGATAGTTCAGCTCACTGAAGAAGCCCAGCTGAATAAGCCAAAGCTTCAAAGATGGCTGGATGAATTCGGAGAGCGCTATAGCAAAGTGGTTGTCGGTTTGTCCTTTGCTGTTGCCCTACTTGGGCCACTTCTTTTCAAGTGGCCATTCTTCAGCACATCAGGTAATTGCACTATGTGTATATGCCTTTTGTTTTGCTCTTTCACAATCATTTTTAGGTTTTAAATTGTCTTCATGTTATGGATTGTGCTTGATTGATAACTTTATTTCTAAATTGTTGGTGGTTTAAATGAATGTTTACAAATATTCCAGCTTGCATTGATGGGAACTTTATGAGCTTATGGGAATGCAAGTACTTTTTGAAGACATGATACATGGGTGAAAGCAAATGATTTATTTAAGTTAATCATGTTAAGGAAGACCTTTCAATTTGAGGCCTTATATATTTCAATTTTGCTTTGAAAAAGTTAGAAAGCTGATTTAACATAGCTCCTTTGTTTTACCAATTTATCTGAGAGAGTGAATTCCTTGATTAAAGATATGAAGATATTAGAAATGGAAAATTATCCCTCTCCATTAAGATTGAACAATTTTGTGAAAATAATGCAACCTCGCAACATGCGTCCTTTGTGGCTGTCTAATTGAAGTAAAAATTATATCCCTACGGATCTTTTGATTCTAAAATATGCTAGAGAAATTTTATGATTTAAACATGGGAAATTGAAGCATTTGCAGGGAGGGCAACATCTTACTGTGGTCTTCCTTTTGGTATTCTATGTTTTGCAGTTGGTGCTTTTGTAATAGTTCTCTATCTTGATCTCTAGGTTGAATTATGTGGTTAATTCTTTGAGAAATTTCTAATGGAGTGTTCATTTGAAAATATCCTTGCTTTTCATCCTTACTAATTGTTGGATAATCACGCAGTCTGCAGAGGATCAGTATACAGAGCACTAGGGCTTATGGTGGCAGCATCACCCTGTGCTTTGGCTGTAGCTCCATTGGCATATGCAACTGCCATTAGTTCATGCGCAAAAAAGGTACTTGTCAGCTTTTGTGCTCAAATTATGCAGGAAGTTTTATATTCATAATTGAGTCCAAACAATTTAGATATTTTTCAACTTAAGTGAGCTAAAAGAGTTTACAAGCTAGTTAGGCTTTGTTATACTATCTTCTTGCAACCCTCCCTTGTTATATCTTGTGACTTAAACATACTTCACTTCCCACACTGGTGTCAAAACAATCTCAATATCTTTTGACTTGCCTTCCTAAAACTGTATTCATATATTAATATTATCTGATCTGTCCTTATGTTTTATAGATTCATCTTTGCATCTTCAATTTTTCCATGCTAATTCTATGGTTGCTGGTTATCATGTATCATCTTGACCTTCAACTTAACTGGTGTTTTTCAATCATTTTAGACTTCCAAACATAACATTGTTACATATGTGTAAAGTTCAAAGTTGGTCTGAAATCTGGACACTGATAAACTTTATTCTTATGAGACTGTGACCATATGGTTGCTCAAGTTTCAGTATCCCATTGATTTCCATATACCGTGTCCATGAGTACATCCTGTAAAGTTCGTACACGTTTGATAAATAGAATTATTCTAAGCACAAAATAGGCCCTTATTCAGATGTTGAATAGAAAAGTTCATTTTAAAAAATTAAGTGCTAAGCAAAAGAAAAATAATAATTTATTTTACAGAGCATAGACATTATGTGTTCAATGAATCCATTTTGACAAGCATTTAATTTTTTTTTTCCAAAGGGAATATTGCTTAAAGGTGGTCAGGTTTTAGATGCTCTAGCATCTTGCCACACAATTGCATTTGACAAAACAGGTACATTGACAACTGGAGGGCTCATGTTTAAAGCAATTGAACCAATTTATGGACATCAGGTAGGAAACAGGGAAGCAAGTTTTCCCTCGTGTTGTGCTCCCAGCTGTGAGAAAGAAGCTCTTGCTGTTGCAGCTGCAATGGAAAAGGGTACTACTCACCCTATTGGAAGGTAACTTTGTTGAATGCATATCCTTAAGTCCATTGCTTTTCAAATTGGATGATGTTTGTTGCTTAGTTAGTAGCATGATATTAAGAAGGGCATTTTTAGCTGTAGTCCAAATTGTCTGCAGTTGTATTGTATGTCTAGGCATAACAAAGGAAAGAGCTTGTATTTTCTTGTTAGCTGTGCATTCACTTTATCAATTTCATATTCTAACTTCTTGTAATTTCACCCTCTTAATTTCTCTTTATTTTTATTGCACGGATTTAGAGTGAGATTTACATTATAGAACAAATGTTAGAAAATTTAATGGCAATGAGGGACTTTCTTCTTTTACAGTATCTAATGAACTTCATATTTCCTTGTTTTGTCCTGTCATATTCCTGGAATCATATTTGTCTGATGTTGGATATATACTTTTTAGGATCATATAATCTAATTCCAAAAGCTGTTCAGGTTTTTAAGTTGCATTTTAGCTGACTCCATTTTTAAGTGTTTGAAACCTCTATCTTTATAAGACCTTGAAAAAGAAGAATTCTATCTTAGGATCAGTTTCATTTATGATGATTATTTTGGCTGCATCTAGAATCAACCATACTTTAATTATCCATTGTGAAATTTTGTTTTTATTAATAATCGTGTATGTTTTATCTCTTTAATGTCACCATGTGTTGTTTAAAGTTTAACAAGCTGTGGTTAAATTATCAAGTGACCTCTTGTTATTTAATTACCTATATTCATGTTTCTGTTTGTTGTAGAGCTGTTGTAGATCACAGTATTGGCAAAGACTTGCCTTCCGTTTCCGTCGAAAGTTTTGAATACTTCCCTGGCAGAGGTCTTACTGCAACTCTGAATAACATTGAGGTACTATCTTTTCTGTGAATTCGTTCTCAACAAGAAATAGTAAATTAATTCATTTGCTTAATTTAAAATGTTAATATAAGAAGTTTTGCATATGCCATTCTCTCTGGATTGCCAGTGAATGTTCTGTCATTGTATGCTAGATGGCTTAATCTGCAGACTTTTTTATTTTGCAAGGTGAATTTATTAGGATTCTTATTCTGTATGCAAATTACAATTGTTTTGTTTCTTTTTTCTTATAGTCAGTAACTGGAGTGGGTAAGTTGTTGAAGGCATCACTTGGTTCAGTGGAGTTCATCACTTCACTTTGTAAATCTGAAGGTCAATCAGCAAAAATCAAGGAAGCAGTTAGTGCATCTTCTTATGGAAGTGACTTTGTTCATGCTGCTCTCTCTGTTGATGAAAAGGTAAGCTGTCATCATTATGCTCTGTCTGCTTCACTGTTATAAAATTTGAAACTTTGAACCCTAAAAACTGAGTAACTTAACAACAGGTCCTGTACTTAACTTTTTGGAAGTTATTGTGAATTCTTATGAGAAAAATGAAGATAAACATTGAAGTCAATCTTGAGATCTAGAGATGAAATGGACGTTTTGTTGAGAATGGAAGTGGAAGATGAAATATCAATATGATATCCTGGTGGTGTAGCTTAAATTCAAGCTTGATCTGTTGCTACCCACAAAAAATAGCGGATTCTATTTTGTTCCGTTTGATTTAAAGCAGTTTCAAACTAACTACTAACTGTAAAATGTTTATCAAATTTGTCATAACTGGCATGTCATTCCCATACTTAAGTTTCAATATGCTTGAAACCTAGGATAAGATCAATGCCTTTACGGGATGGAAGATTTCAATATTACCTATTTATGGTTTTTGTTTTTTGCGGTTAAAGATGTCTTCATGCCTAGCACAAGTCACTTGTACCATAAGTTAGACTTATCTAATAGCAGAGATCTTGACATGCATGTATCTCTTTCCCATCCTTTCTTTCATTGTTTTGCATTTCTTGATGTCCTTGGTTTTCATTATACATTCTGTAGGTTACACTGATTCACCTTGAGGATAGACCTCGAGCTGGGGTTTCTGATGTCATAGAAGAGTTAAAGGATCAAGCAAGGCTCCGTGTTATGATGCTAACGGGTGACCATGAATCAAGTGCTTGGAGAGTTTCAAAAGCTGTGGGTATCACTGAAGTTCACTACAGCCTGAAGCCTGAAGACAAACTCAATCATGTGAAGGGCATCTCGCGGGATATGGGTAAGCTCTACAATCATTCTTTTAAAGCACGCTATAAGAATTACATTTATATATCTTTGATTTGGGAGCACAAGCATTGGATATGATTTTGCAAATGTGGATTATATATTTTAGTA
This sequence comes from Excoecaria agallocha, assembly GCA_037975025.1. Classification (NCBI taxonomy): domain Eukaryota; kingdom Viridiplantae; phylum Streptophyta; class Magnoliopsida; order Malpighiales; family Euphorbiaceae; genus Excoecaria; species Excoecaria agallocha. Next base: position 335,949 of record JBBPFJ010000087.1, on the reverse strand, counting down.
GTCCTCTTCCTTTATTTGAAAGTTATAATTAGTCTAGAAATAAGCCACTTAAAATGCATGCGTTCCCACTCCATGTTTGGCTAAATTTGTCATCAAGATTGTGAAAGCCTTGAAACCACAATATGTTTTCCATCTTTCTAGTTTCTGTTGCATATATGGTGTCAACTGTCGGCCATACTTTTCAAGGAATGATCTGAAGTAGCAAAATGCTTTTGCATACTTACTCCAACTTATTTTGATGAACTAAACAGATTTTGGGAATGTTACTGCAGGAGGTGGTCTGATTATGGTTGGCGAAGGTATCAATGATGCACCAGCCCTTGCAACTGCAACTGTAGGGATTGTTCTTGCTCAACGTGCAAGCGCAACTGCTATAGCTGTTGCAGATGTCCTCTTGCTGCGGGACAATATATCTGGTGTTCCATTCTGTATTGCCAAGTCCCGACAAACTACTTCCCTGGTACTTGCTAAATTTTTTCTGCAACTTGTTATTTTCTCCAGTTCATAATCTTTATTCCTTACATGCATCTATTCATACAGGTCAAGCAAAATGTGGCCCTTGCTTTGACTTGTATAGTTCTGGCATCTCTTCCATCTGTGATGGGATTTCTACCCTTGTGGTTGACGGTATGAATCTGCTTTTGCACTACATGTGTTATTTGTGTCTCTTTAGGATTTACTATGCAGCAAGTCTTGGAAAGAACCACAAAACATTTCTTCCCCTCTGTGGCAACACAACTGTGCAACAATATTTTTATCCGGAGTGACATGATTTAATTGTTGAATATACTGAACAATATAGTTGCAGTAGTTAATGTATAGAAATGATATGAGCAAAAGAGTTTAGTAACTCATTTTCCAGACTTCTAATGAATTTTACACATTTTACACATCCGCACAAATATATGAAAATCAGTTCATTGATTGACACACATTCATCATCCATTTGCCTTTATCATTGTTTGTTCTGGTGCTAAATCATATGTTATCTAAGAGCACGCAGAGTGCTAAGGGAATGGATAATTTAAAGAATTCTTTATTCTGGAGAAGACAATCAAATGCTTTCTTAGTGTAACAGAAGGTTTATACTATTTGACAACGATTGATACAGGCAACTGGAACCTGAAGTACTTTAGTACTTATGTATCTGTAAAGTATTATGATATAAATGCCATTGTCGTTTTAAAATTCTTGGCTTATGTGAAATTTTAATTAACGGTTAACGATGGTCTTTCATTGTATAGGTTCTTTTACACGAAGGTGGCACTCTACTTGTTTGCCTCAATTCTATACGTGCTCTACACAATCCTAAGTGGTCCTGGAGGGAGGACTTGAGACATGCTGCAAAAGAACTCAATTCTAAACTGGCATCATTAAAGGCAGACAACACAAGCTCAAGCTCCATACAGGCTGCTCCTTTATAACTCTCGCTTGGGTACAATTTTTCTCTGGTCCTGTTTTTTCCTTGGAAATACAAATATTCTGCCACAATTGTTTTTGCACAGCTCTTTTGATTTTAGATGGAAAGTGTAAAAAGAAATGTAAGAATCGATTTTTGTTTCTGCTTTTGCCCCGGAGTTGTAAAGCACTTGCATAGCAATTAAATAAAAACTTTTGCTGGGAAGTATTTTATTTGACTCTCCACTGCACATGTGGAAGTCTATTATTTGGCAATCTCTTTGAAATATTTATTTTTGTTTTGAAGGGAGAATCCGGTAACTGGAGCAACTATCTTTTTTTCCAATTATATATTTTGTCTGGAAATTTTTGCTTCTGTTAATTGTGAGGTTTCCCTATTTTTTTTTCCAATTACTTTCTAATTTTTTATGTCACTCTTGATGTTTTTATTAAAATTAAAAAAATAATAAATAGATTTAAATTTAATATTAAATTACGTAATTATAATTAAATAATCAAATTTAATTAATTTTAATTTTATTGAAAATTTTAAATTAAAAAAAATAAATTAAATTATATTAAAAATTTAAAAATAATATATAAATAAAATTTAAATTTTATTTTAAAGTGATATATAAAAAAATACAAAGGATATATATTTTGTCAAAAAATATATACTTATATGTTAATTATGAGGTTTTGCAACTATCTTTTTTCTAACTATATATTTTATCTGAAAATTTGTATTTATCTATTACTTCCTTTGTTTTTTTATCTTTTTTTTTGTTATTTTTACTAAAATTAATAAATAATAAATAAATTTAAATTTAGTATTAAATTATATAATTAAAATTAAATTATCAAATTTAATAAGTTATTATTTTATTAAAAAAATAAATTAAAAATTATATTATATTATATTAAAAATTTAAAAATAACAGATAAATAAAAATTAATTTTAAAATTTTTACTTAAAATTAAAAGATAAAAAATTTTCTGTGAAAACACTGTGGTTGGAGTAAAGCTGGCATGAGAATCATTAAGAAGAATGCTGCAAGTTTTTATCGAACAAAGTACGACTTGGATTACATCTTTGAGGCTATTAGCTTGGGTAAACCGTTAAGAGAATGGAGTCTCGGTGATGGTTAATATAGGAAATTAATTACCTTTCTATTTGATTTATAATAGATGGAATTAACTCGGTATCGGAAATTGACCAAGGAGAAGTACGAAGCATTCATTTATTATCTTCTCGAATTAAGAAAGAGATTGGGGAACAGACAATGGTTGACCCCTTTGATAAATTAAAATTAGTTGAATGGGTAGTTAGCTTGGAAGTTACTTATCCTGACTATCTTAATAAAATTGTTCAAAACAAGAGCAAAAGTCCAATTTTGGGTCCAACACCAAAACGCGTTTGTTCTCTAACTGACGACTGCAAAAATAATTGCAGCCCCACCTCACTGCCTTTGAGCCTAACACACAACAAACAGATAACAACGTTCAACTCCCCAAAAACATACTTGTGCAGGTAGGAATAGAATAATCGAATCCTGGCCGGTTTAAAGCGGTTCTAATCAAATGGATAATTTGAACTCATAAGCCATTTTTATCCATTTATTTCCTCTTTTTCAAAGATCACATGTTAAACTATATCAATTTCTTTGATAGTTCCAAAACCTCCCCAATAAGGAAGATAGTTTTGGTTTTAACCGTATGCTGTTGGACCAGCCTACCAATGGGACACATTTCACGATTTGAGCAAAAGATAAACAAGCAGACACAACTTAGTCCAGTTCCCAGTTATCCACATAACTTGAGCAATGTAAATAAAAAAAAAAGCAGCAAGGCTAGCAGGATTATAATTTTAAGGATTTTTTTTCCTTTTTTTTTTTTTTTGGCTTTCAGAGTGTTTAGTTGCAGTTTTAGTTCCCTGACTAGAAGCGCCAGAAATGGGTAAAACTAGCAAATTTTGCTCTCCCCTCACATCAAAATTGAAGTTACATTTCTGTGTTTTTCAACCTGTGCAAATATTCTCCATATGCTTACCCATTTTAACCTTTACCCATCTCTCGCTCTCTCCATCTCTCTCACCTCTCCTCTCCTCTGTACAGTGCCCAAAATTATTCCCTAAACCATAAGAGGAAAAAACGCGAAACCCAGTTTTCTCCATCCTCTGTCCTACTCTGTTCAATTTCACAGATTTCATTGCACTCGCTACTCACTCCCTATTCAATCTTACCAACCCCAACTCGGTTCTTTGCAGCATTCCTAAACCCTTCCCCACCGGCGGCCTGAAAACACATACCAGCACCGCCGCCACTTCCATAACTGTTCTGCTCCATCATGTAATCCCTCACCTCTCTCCTTATCATCTCCTGCATAACCGCCATAAACTCCGCCGTAAACCCCACAAATCCTCCGCCTACTCCACTATTCACTGCTCCCTGCTGCATAGCCGCAGCAGCCACTGGTGTCGGTGTCGGTACCGGTGCCGGAACCTGATTCATCGCCGGCATAAATATTGTGTTAGTCGCCTGAGTCGATTCCGGTGCCTGTGCTGGAGTCGAATCAACCACTCTGTTGGAAACCTCAGAGGAATCGGCGGCGGCGCCTGGAAGCGAGAGGCTGAGAGACGTGGGAGGGTCGTAATTATCAGAAGACGACGTCGTTTCAGCTACGGTAACAACTGCTCCACTTCTAGCCACGGGTCTGTACACATGCGAAGACGATAAAACAGGAACACTAGAATCGCTGAGGTCAGATGCAGACGGGCTGCCCGGGCTCATATAAAGGCCAGTAGACACAGGCACACCTGAACCCGCACTCACCGATCTCTTCAACGGCTGACAGTTACCACCCAAATTACCATCATACCCTTCCGGATTACCAAAAAATCTATCCTCCCCCATAGAACAACATTTCCTCTTGAGCGTAGAATTCCAGTGGTTCTTAATAGCGTTATCGGTGCGGCCATTTAGAAGGCGCGCTATGGTGGCCCACTTGTTGCCGAAACGAGCGTGAGCTCTAATTATAGTCTCGTCCTCTTCAGGAGTGAAGGCACGGTGCTCCACCTGAGGAGAAAGCTGATTGCACCAGCGTAGACGGCAAGACTTTCCGGATCGGCCGGGAATGGATTTGCTGATCAGAGACCAGTTGCGAGGTCCGTGCTTTTGAACAAGTTTCTGTAACGTGTCGTCTTCTTCAGGACTCCATGGACCCTTAACGCGATCAACATCCTTTCCAGTAATCGCCATGAAAAGGTAAGAAAGGAAAAAAAAAGAAAAATTATTTAAAAATTTTTCAAATTTCCTCTATAAAATTGATCATAAAATGTGAAACAGGAGATAGATCTGCAGTGAGGACTAATGGAGAAAGGAGAGAAAGAGGGGATAATATATATATAAGAGATGGGGAAGGGGAACCGGAAGAGCCAGTGATAGGTATAGGAGAGACAGAAAGAGAGGAGAGTTATGGAGCACAGATGTTTCGAGGCAATCGGTTGAGTTACAGATAGAGAGAGAGAGCTTGCGATACAGCTGGCAACGGACACGTGTCACTCTCTGTTAGTAGTGATTTACATTTTGCTTTTCTTTCTGTGGACTTTTTTTTTTATAGGATAGGGGTGACTGCCGTTGTGGAGCGTGTAATCCACTCTCTTTTTATGGGAATTAGGAAGGTGTAATGATAATAGGGAGCGGTGGTTTTTGGTTTGGTTCCCACTGAAATTGATTGGAGCGGATGTCAACACAATTTACTCTTCAACAATTCAAACCTCTCTCGACGTTACTAATTCATAACAATTTCTGTTAATTTTTTTGTTGAATTAGCTTACTATAAATTCTTATTTTCTAAAATTTAAGTCAAATTTTAGCCGATTTTAATTAATACTATTTACTCCGTTTTCTTATCTATTATTTTTTAATAAAATTTAAATTTTATTTATATATTATTCTTTTGTTTTTAATATAATTTAATTTACTTTTTAATTAATTTTTTTAATAAAATTAAAATTAACTAGATTTAATAATTTAATTTTAAATACATAATTTAATACTAAATTTAAATTTATTTATTATTTCATAATTTTATTGAAAACGACAAAAAAATAAGATAAAAAATGATGGAGTAACATTTATTTATTTTATTTTTAATCAATTAATATTATTCTCTCCATTTTCTTTTACATGTCACTTTTGAAAAAAAACATAAATCTTATTTATCTATTATTTTTAAATTTTTAATGTAATTTAATTTATTTTTTCAATTTAATTTTTTTCAATAAAATTAAAATTAATTAAATTTGATAATTTAATTTTAATCATATAATTTAATATTAAATTTAAGAGTTAATATTACTTTTTAATTCTAGTAAAAATAATAAAAATAACACATAAAAATGTAGAAAGTAACATTTATCAGTGAGTTGTTTCTCTTGCTGCTCCACTATAATGTTTAAATTGATTAATGAAATTTCAAACATAATGGAATTAATACTCTATCGCTTCAAATAATAAGCCTCAATTTTCCCTATTTAACTACTTTTCAAAATAACTAATTACTCCATTACTCACTCTTTAATATAACTTTCTTTTAAAACTTCTACATCCATATCAAGAAAATTCATTTAAATAAATTTGTAATAGGTTGACAAAACTACCCTTATTAAGGGTAATGTTTACTGATAATGAATAAAAATGTTGTAAATTTCATTGGTGATTATTCAATTTTGCCTTAATAATATTGTAGTCGCTATTTTTGGATTCAAAACAATAAAATAAGCCAAATATCATTTAGTAACATCAAAATTAAAATTACTGCAAAAATTTTCACTTCAACATGTTTTTACAGTGATTTGCCACATCAACAGTCGCATTTAATAGCTACATGAAAAATAGAAAATGCAATTTCACGTAAAGTAAAAGGTGTAATTTTGATTTGTCTATTAAAACACTCGTCGTTGATTGAAATGAGATTTTATATTGACCAATCCTTTTCAAATTAAGAATTGATTATTAATGAGCAACTTGATTGAAAAGATAAAATAGGTACTTAATACTAAAATTTTTAAAAGTTCAAAGATTTAATAATACTTTTCTCAAAAAGAAAATTCCATACTAAATATATTACCACCAGTTCATTTTTTTAGTTGCAAAATAAGTTTATCTTGCCAAATTATCACTTTGAAATTACAAAATAAAATTTATTATATGCATTCAAACTTTATTCTAATTATATTATCAATAAAACATTCAATAATTTCATTAATATTGCTGTTTTACTAGATTTTCTATTTATTTATATGTTCTTTTTAAATATTATTTAATGATGACAGGTTGAATGAGAATGTCGCTTTCTAGTGTCACCTACAAAAGAAATGAATGACCGGTGATTTTCCGATTAGAGAATCTCCGACTGTTAAATTAAAAATCTTGTTGTCGAATGTGTGTTTTTTTTTAATAATTGAAATCAAATAACCTTTTAATACCTATTTTTTCTCCTTTTATAGGTGTGGTTGACATGTTTCTAGGAGGTAGTGGGAGAATTTACCATTCTTTCGGCCATTAATTCCTCTTCTTCGGTTATTAAGGAAAAAGTGAAGGCAGGATAACTATTTTTTCATTGTGGTAATGGTGCCTTCATATTTTGTTTTCAATTGGAATATGGATAGGCTTTACAGTCCGAATGACTCAGATTCTTGACCGGTGTGGGAAGATTTGAGCTAGGCGAATTACCTAGCTACTCAAGATCTTCAACTCGAACTTACAGTTCAGTTATGTTATCGTTTAATAATAATGTTTGGATACTTAAGACATCTTAATTTAGTTCAAGTTGAACGCATATTAATTTGTTTAATATAATTTTTAGTAAAGTTAATTATTTTAATATTGACAAAATTTGAGGGAGTAGTGAAATAATAATGATAGTTTTGGGATGGTGTAGATTGTTTTAATTAAAAGAAAAAAAAAAAAAAAGAGACCAAGTAGCGCATAGGACAACATAAAAATTGGAAGTTGGTAGAGAGTGGAAGCACGCGCTTAAAGGGAGGTGAGGCATTAAAAATGATTAGAAGATAAATTTTCAAAAATAGATCGGATCATTTAGTGTTTTGGAAGTTATAGTGATAAACAGAAGCCTGATAACCATAATTATATCCACCTTAAATTTTTGATCCTGTATTATTACTCCCTTTATTTTTTTATCTTTTATTTTTTTTATCTTTTATTTTATTATTTTTATTAATATTAAAAAATATTTTTTTAATTCTTTTTTATCTATTATTTTTATTAAAATTAAAAAATGATAAATAAATTTAAATTTAATATTAAATTAAATTAAATAATTAAAATTAAATTGTTAAATTTTATTGATTTTAATTTTATTGAAGAAAAAAATTAATAAAAAAATAAATTAAATTATATTAAAAATTTTAAAATAACAGATAAATAAAATTTTAATTTTATATAAAAATAACAAAAAAATAATAAATAAAATTTAATTTAATCTTAAATTATATAATTAAAATTAAATTATTAAATTTAATTGATCCTGATTTTATTTAAAAAATAAAATAAAAAATAAATTATATTATATTAAAAATTTAAAAATTATAAATAAATAAAATTTAAATTTTAATAAAAAAATAATAAATACAATTGTAGGGAGGAAATATTATTATTAATAAATACAATAATAAATTAATAATACTGGAGTGATTAATATCTTTGGATAAAGATGGTAACGGTTTGGTATTGTTTTTATGGACTCTGAACTTTGACTCAGAGTGCCAGCCTGTATACCATTTTGGTATGAGATTTTCTTTATATTTCTTTTTTTTTTTTAATATCAAAATAAAGAAAAAATATCACCCGCACGGAACGGCTGAGCTGGCACAAAACGACAAGAACGATCACCGATTCGGAAAGGGGAATCACCACTGTATTTCCTGTCAATAGCCAGCCTGTAAACCTGCCACCACCACCATCACTACTTCAGCGGCCTCTTTCACACCTTCCTACTGCCACCTGTCGGTTTTCTCCCCTGGCTCCCAACCAGTTTACCTGTACGGAACCCATAAATATAAAAAAATTATTCATTAATGCACGCGGCCCATGACTAGGGACTTTCTCTTCAGCTTCCTTGATGGTGTTTTTAAGGATCAAAACTAAACTGAACTGAATAATTTAATTAAAGTGGGAGATTAAGGGAATCAATTTGGAAAACAGAAATGGAGATAGAGATGGATTTTAAGGGAGGAGATCCGTATCCCATTTCTGTTACTCGTACATCGTACCTACTACCTAATACCACTGTTGTTTGTTGTGTGAGTATTTTTTTTTAATTATAATAATACAGTAATTGCAATCAAAAGATTTTCAATTGTTTTCTTTTTAATTGTTGGCTTCCTTTGGGTCGGTGGTAAACACTGTCCCAAATTTTCCTGCATTCATTTCTCTCAATTATTCTATCCTGATTTCCCAATTCTGTAATCCTTTAATTTATCGGACTACTACTTCCTAATGAATACTTTCTTAATTTTTTTTATCAATTATTTTTAAATAAAATTTAAATTTTATTTATTTATTATTTTTAATATAATTTAATTTATTTTTTAATTTTAATAAAATTAGAATTAATTAAATTTAATAATTTAATTTTAATTATATGATATAATATTAAATTTAAATTTATTTATTATTTTTTAATTCTAATAAAAATAATAAATAAAAAAGAAACAGAACAAATATATATGTTATTATTTCATTATGCAATAATTCAATAACTTCCATTTATTCAAACCCAGATATTCCTAATTTGTACCGGGGCCTATGTTTTTGCACCGAAGCAACCACCCTCCGGCGACAAAGAAAGAACGTAAGTATTTACATGATGGATGACACATAACAATTACAAGGAAATGGAGGTTCCGAGATTGTTGGGGTAAGCACTCCGACTGTTAAATTACAGACTTGTATAATAAGATAGATTAGAAGAATAGTAAGTATAAAGTGAAGATATCAGCCGTATTTATAAGAGATAATCTCATGTCTGGTCAACTTCTGGTAGCCGTTAGCCATCCATGTCATGCCAAACGTAGAGAGTTGTTGTAGAGAAATTGGAAGTGACGTGCTATGGAGGGGATCGTACAAAATACTAATGTAAAACAATTAAAATAGAATTGTTTTTGACATTTATAATACAATTAGAACTTGTAACGGGCAATGGGGTCCATAAAATTAGACAGGGTATAAGAATAAGATGTGGTTATTTAGAATTGTTCTTGTACTTGCCCATTTGTAACACCTTCTACAGACAAAATCTTAACAGAATTATTGGACAATGTGATAAATAAACAAATTAATTCTCTACCAGCCAAGTCAATGAACTTGGTACGGACAATAACTGCTATGGAGGAATACATTACCCTGGCAAAATAACCTAGCTCTGCAAGCTGTTAAACTAATACATATGCCATGCATGCTATAAACGTTTCCAAACTATTTACAACTGCAATTGATGTTTTATAAACGAAATATAAATTATAATATTAAGTTTCAATTAAAATTCATCTTATTATTATTCAACACGAACATGGGATTGGTGAAATGAAATTAGAATTTATGGTCCGTCATTAATGTTCTAAAACAATAATGGGAACTTTCATAATTCTTTACAGTTATACTAGTAAAAAAAAGTGAAAAGGTTAGAGAGAGAGAGAGAGGAGTTTAAAAAGGAAAAAGAAGAGATACGGGGAATCGTACTTGAGCAATTGATTAACAGCTACATAAGGACAGGTGTCCCCTACGCAACCCTTATTTTTATTTTGGTGAAGTTACGCATAACACTGCCATGTGCACAACAGACTTTTATCACGTGCTTCATCTTCTATCCAATTGAGACACACGTGCCACTTGCATCCTCTATCGCGGCAGCATAAACTTTCTTTTTTTTTTTTCAAAAACTACATTTATTTCTCCAGTTTTTATGTAATTGATAAATAAAATCTCTACAATTTAGTAGCAATGTAAGGTGCGGTAAATGAATTGAATTATACGTGGGTACTGAGCACTGTTTAAAAATCTGCTGGTTTTATGCTGTCGTTGAATATCTTGCTCTTCTCACGTGACGAGAATTATATTTTCTCAAGAGACTAATTCTACTATTATATTTGCCTAAAAATCATACATTAACAGCCTACGGTTATTATATGTGATATTATGATTATATTTGCATGACAAAAGTAGCAATGGCTGCTAAAAATTTTAAAAACTCAAAACAGGTAATAAAAACATTGTTGCATTTAATTAAACAGAAAAATAACAAAATGGAATATTTAAAAGTAGCACATAATAAAACATATTATATTAAAAACTCCTTTTCTTTCATGAAATATTACGGATTAAATATAATAAAATATTATTTCATGAAAAAAATTCTCTAAAAATATATCAATTATTGTGGCTATATCTTGCTTTTAATTATATAATTAATTAAGAACATGCATTCAATTCAACTACATTTACTGATTTTTTAAATTATTGTAGAAAATATGAACTTTTTTTTTTTATTTCATCTGAGTAGTATAATAATACTAGTAATGGATGAAACGGTTGAATACAGGAGGCCCAAACTTCACCGTCCAAGAGAAAGGGGCCCACGTCGATCTGAATTATTAGTAGTGTTTTTTGGGGGCACGTGGAAAACGAGCTTTATTAGGCACCGCATGAGTAACGGACAAGGATGACAGTTGCGTTAGAAAGCACACATTCCACAACGTGTCGAATAGAAAATGGAGCCACGTCACCATTAAAATTGATAGTTGAACTTCAATCTGAGACACACGCGTCTGTACGTCCAGGCCCTTTGCCACGTCAACCATGTGGGACCCATAAACAGCTTCGTTTTCCTTGACGTGGCATTTATTTAATTTAATACTGTAGTTAATACCATAAAAATGTGTTGGGTTTGGGTCTCCGTGAATGGAGATAAGGAGGAAGGAGAAGATGCCACGTAAGATACAGCCAGCTATAACGCATAAGAATTTGTTTGGTTGTTTAGGTTAAAAGAAAAGGACAGAAAGTGACTGAGGCGTTTTGTATTTTATATGTGCATGCTTTGGGATTCGTTAAATGAAATAGAGGGGAAAGAATGATTCCCTCCTTACAATCCCATGATTCTCGCTATCGTAAGCCGTATGCATCCATCATACCCTCTGCCTTTTTTAATGCCAATTTTATTCATTTAGAAGGCCTCAATTTACGGCAAAATTTTATAATGTTTTTCTCAAAAATAACTCGATAAATGGAATTATTTGAAAAATATTTTAAAGAAAATATAATATTTAATGAATCCACAACAATTTGATGCGGCATGAGGCACGCGGATTCCACCGTTTGGCTAGTAAATTTACTTTGAAATTGCACCAATATTATAGTTTTAATGCAAATCGTTGCGGTTTTAGACGTCAAAAAATATTACTCCACGAAAAAGCTATGAAAATCCTGGAAAAATAACGCAGATAGACTATATAATGCAATTGCTCGTGAAGTTTTAACAATTACAAAGTATTGTAATTGGTTTCGTGACGGAAAACAAATCCTATGCATTGTGAAGATTTTACAATTATACAGTAAATTGTTTCGTAAAAAAAATCTGTAATTTATCAGCATGTTAGAAATTAGTAAAATTTTATATTTGAAGATCTAGAATTTGATGTGTTTAATTTTAATTTATGTTATATTAACATCCATTTATTATTTTTTTTAATCGTTAAATCATGTAGGTGATAATTGAAATACAAAATCAAAGCAAACAAATTAAGGTGCAAAAAAAATACAAATTATAGAAGTAAGATATTTTATCAAGTTTATTATATTTATTTATCAGTCGCATATTTTAGATAATAATAAAAAAATATGAGTAGATAAATTTTAATGTTATATTGGATTAATAACATATGAAAATAATAAAAAAAATATTGTATTAATAATATATGAACATATAATGAAAACAAAGTTATTAGAGAAATTCTAGGAGCCTCTATTTTGTAATTAGTAATCGCAAAATATTTATATGTTTTTTGTTAATTGCTTTCTATAATTTTGTAAATTGAATTATTACTATTAACGTAAATGTCTCCATACTTTTTAAAATAATTATTAAAGTGTTGTATATAATCATGATTTTGATAAATGTTATCATAAGTTATAAATAGTTAATAGAATAAAAATAGAATGAATCAATGATTCTTGTATATCATTTTCTAAGATGTATTAAAAATAAATTATTGTTTATATATTAATTTTGGTTCCTTTAATTAACAGTTATATCATATGATAGTAAAAAAAAAAAAAAGTAAATATTAACTTTCATATTTTGACTTATAGGCAATTTAAAAAACAAAACCTATTTTTAAATTTTTTTAATCAAATAAGGATATTTTACTCGAATAAATCAAAAAATAAAGCTATTAATTAGTTTTATTGATTTGGAAGCATGAATTTCAAAAGATATATGTTGTGAGATGGAGGAAATATCATTAATATAAGATAGAGAATAAATCAAATGAGAATTGTTATCAAATTGTTGCCTTGGGTGCAAAACTCTTAAACGACACATATCGTGAAATGGAAGGACTGCCATGAGGATAAGCAGTTCAGATGGACCGACACATATTGTAATAATATTTATTGTATGATAGAAATATTGTATGTTTGTAACAGTTATTTTTGTTTCTTATTCATTTATATATCCTCTGTCACATGGGAAGAAATCCTATTTAATGGCTGCTAATTAAAATTCTATTTCCCTGTCATAATATGATGATGTTGATAGATATCATTATCATTCACTCTAGAATGAGGTATTTTGCAAAAGAATATTTTTACCGAATAAATTTTAATTTTAATATGGTTTTTATTGGCTTTATTCTCTCATATATTGTTCTTTAAATGCTAAGTATTACTTCCAAAAACATATACATCATTGAAGCTTAAATTCATTCACGATTCAGATGAAATGGTAAGTACGTCTTAAGTTTGAATTTTGCATGTGTTCATTTTTCTTTTAATTTTTTTTTGTTTTGTATTTGAATTTAAGCAAAATATAATGAATATAAATAAAGATGCCTAAAATTAATTTAATAATTTATTTAAATACTTAACTTTTAAAAATAACATATAAAATACATATACTAGTTAACTTTATAAATAACTAATACAAAATTACACTACTTTTGAAAACTTGAAGCGTATAACATTTAATCGTATTGATATAATATAACATAATAATTAAAATAAAAAATACATCAAAATCAATATAAAAATAAAATTGTTTTATTTTCAATTTTTGTCAATTTAAGATACAAATATTTTTCAATTTTATAAATTTATATTTATTATTTATAAAATTAATAATGTATTAAAAATGTTTAAGTATTGAAATGAGTTATAAAACTAAAATCGAGTGTATCTTTTATGTATATATTAAGTGTATAAAATAATTAAAATGATGGTGCAATAATAGTGTAGAAAAGTTGAAATTGAAGGACGTGTTTTAGTAAGAAACTGCCATCTACCCAACTGACAACCACGAAAAATGGGGACATACGGTGGCTATGGCTTTAATATCTCGTAGAGAGATGGCTTGCCTTGATTTTGCCTACCTAACTACTTTTTTTTTATTGCCCATTTTATTATCCACTTTAAATTTCGGATTGTCTGATGTCAACACTCAGCACCCATACAAAAGCTTATGGTTACAACTTGCATCGGCAGCATAACTCCTTTATTTGTTGCCTTTAACTAATTTTGATTGGATCATCGCTTTTTCTTTCTCTTGTTTTTTTTCACATAAAAAATAGTCCATGAGGGGAAATTTAAATTAATAATATTAATATTCGAGGAGAGAAAAAGCATAACATACAAATATTATTTTATTTTAGCAAAGAAAGTCCGTTTTTAGATAATATAGAATTTACCATATCAATAATGCATCAATAAATTAGAATAGAGATATTTAATAAAATTACAAGTATATGGAATGTATTTTTTTAATTGTATTTTTATATTAAAACAATTAAAAAAAATGATAATACCGCCAAGGTAATAATAGTACTGAACAAATTAACAAATAACTAAGTGATTGATGACATATTAAGAATATGAAGGGATTCTCATTAGAGGTGTCACATCATTTGTAATTAAGTTGAAGGATGTTTAAATGTCCCTAGAGTATATAATATTTAATTAAATTCCATTGAGGGACACAAATATAAAAAAATGCAATTCCAAAGCCAAAATTGTAGACTTTACCATATTCTAATAATAATTGAATTTTTTATTTAGAAAGAAAAAATAAATAACCAAAATTTGAGAGGCAGTGATATAATACAAATTGTAAATATCACATGGGTAAATGTACCATTAAAAGGGCAAAAGCCTATATCTTGTGGCTAAAACAAAATAGGAATTTATTACTATTATTATTATTATTATTATTATTATTATGGCAACTTAGGCTTTATGAAGAATTAGGAATTATAATTAAGAGCAGTATATGTATGTTAGTTGTAATAAAATAAATAACAAACATTGTATATAACTGTGTGTGGCGTGCAGGGGCGGATTCATCATGTTAATTGTAATAAAATACTATATAACAATCTCAAAAGGATATGATCCTGGGAACCTGAAGTTACGTAAAAAAATTGTTAGCTTTTTTTTTTTCCTGAAAAAACTATTGTTTTTATACAAAAAAGATATAATCTACTAACAAGAGTTATGAGTGATTGACTTTTACAAAAATTACGAAATATTATGGAATTAAAATTCAATTTCAGAAAATTTTTGAAGAAGTTGCGACCCTTTGCGGGGCCACGTAGTTTCTCCTTCACTCCCGTGAATATTACATATATAAATGTACTTTTTACCTCTGAAAATATACAATATTTATAATATATAATGTGGAAATATTAACCAATCACATAAAATATCTTAAAGGATAAAAATTAAAAGCTTACCTAACCTTGGCATATAGGTACAGCCTGATATGAATATAATAATATGCCTTTCTTGGCGACTGATATCGAGACGACAATAATTGTATGGTCCAAATATTGTTTTCATTGTACAGAAATTACTATGTCATTTTCAATTTAAAACCCTAACACCTGTTAAGTGCAAACCATATAAACTATAAACAGTATGTGCGATCATGGACCGTAAATTATTTTTCTTTTTATAACACCGGCTTTGCTGCAATCCTCGACATTATAATATAATATAATATAATATAATATATTATAATAGATATTCCGTATTCGGTACATATCATCATATATATTGTTTATTAATAAATATATATTATTAGATAAGTAATTTTAAATTTGTTATTGGCTAATACACATGTGATTAATACTAAAATGGTCTAAGTTATTTAAGTTTTGAGGAGAAAAATAGATAATTCGGATTTTTTTTAAGAGAAAAGTACTATTTAACTCAATAAGAATTATATTGTTGTGAATATTTCTTCATAAAAATTACCCCCAAACCTCTAGTGGAATATGCCATCAACGAGAGTATAATCAATCGCCATCAACTTTATTATAGAAAAATAAATATCTAAGGATTCACATTGCGTAATTAATTTGCTTTTAAATTATAGAAACTAGTTGTATGGCACTTTGTACAACATTGAGGAATAAGCTTGCTTATATATATATATATATATATATATATATATATATATATATATATATATATATATATATACACACACACATATATAATATCGCTTTAATCATTTAAAAGATATAAAACGCATGCATCTATATAATATTTTTTCAAAAAAAAAAAAATTGTGGGCGCGGTCAGTCGTTTTCTGCTTTCTTTATCATATTACTATTAGAAGCTTTTGATTATTTAGTTAATTAAGTTGTTAGATCAATTAATATATAATACACATATTTCAAAAGTAAAGTATGTCTCATGATTAAATATAGATAACTAAGTCATTTAGCACGCCAATGGTCAAAATGTCCGTCTTTTCTTCTAGACCGTGTGCCCTATTCTCTCTTTGCTATTAAGTAAAGACACGTTAATTAGATCTAATAAAACGTTGCCATCTTAAGATTAGGGGCATCTTTGTTTGATGATGATGATTGCACGGCAATTCTGATCGTCTGAAAAAAAAAGGTATGGGTAATTTTCAGTAAAAAAAAATTATTAATTAAAGTAGTATATCAAAAGAGAAAAAAAAAGTAAAAAAAAAAAACTCAATTTAAAGTTTAGAAAGTTTATACAGTCTGATCATATTGTATTAAATAAGTTATATTATTGATACTAATTGATACTTATAACATCTGACTGTTACAAATGAGTTTTGCATAGTAAAATGTTCATACAACAGTTTGAACTAAATAATAATTTAAGAGTTCAAAATGTTTAATTGGATTATTGGCATGATATGCATTTATTTATAAATAAATTCTAATAATCGATCATGTAAAAATAAGAAAATAATGTTAGCATGAGCTGTTGATATCTAATTAGGAGATTATGTAAATAGGAGTTTGTTTTCTATTAGAGTTTTTTTCCATAATTAACATCATGTAATGTATGGTTGTGGAGAGTTAGTTGTTGTATATATGAGAGTGAATACCGTTTGTAAATATATATAGAAAAACTTCTCCATATTTATCTTTTTTGATTTAAGTTAACATGAACGATCTGAGGCAACCTGTATGCATGATCTTTGTTTGGTTCCTGTGCTGCTAGTGTTATGGCAGATACAGGTTATGGGGTTGTTGTTCCACATGGAGGAGCGAATGCGACAGATTCACTTCTTGAGAATCTTACGTCTAAACTTACTGAAATTCTCATCCAAAATCGAACTCAAAGCTCGTTTCTTATGGAGTCCCTGGCTCCACCAATTTCTATCAAATTGAATGGCAAAAACTATGGTTTGTGGTCATAGGTTGTTGAGATGTACATCTTAGGCAAAGATAGACTGGGCTACATCAACAAGACTCTTCCTCAACTGGCTACTAATGATCTGAGTTTTCGGCAGTGGAAGATCAATGATTCTATGATCAAGGGATGGCTGATCAACTCGATGGATCCTTTTTTAATTGGCAACTTTATCCGATTTGTTACTGCTCAAGAGGTTTGGGATGCTGTTGGAGTAACTTTTTATGATGGCACTGATGTATCACAAATTTACGATCTCAAACGCCAGATTACCCGACTAAAACAAGCGGGAGGTCCTATTGAACGATACTATAATGATTTACAAGGCTTGTGGTGCGAGATAGATTTCCGTCGTCCTAATCCCATGATTTGTGGAGTTGATATTAATAAGTATAATACCATGATGCAAGAGGATCGGTTGTATCTTTTCTTGGATGGACTCGATGATCGCCTCGACAAAGTTCGCGCAGATATACTTCAGATGCAGCCTCTTCCTTCTTTGGAACAAGCTTATGCTCGGGTCCGTCATGAAGACATGTGCCAGTTAGTGATGTTGGATGCCTATACTGGACCGCAAGTTACTGCTCTGATCTCTCACACACCTCGATCACGATTGCACACCTCGCATAGTAACCAAGATCAGTTCGGTCTTAAACTGGTTTATCCTAGTCCTACAACAGGGGGAAGCCGGGGTAATTTTGGGGGTAGACAGAAGGCTGTTGCTGTGGGTGGATGCACACATTGTGGAAATTCTAGATACTCCACCGAGACTTGTTTTAAATTGCGTGGGTATCCTTCATGGTGGGAGGAGTTTCAAGAAAAACGGAAGGCTGGCAATGCTAAAGGAAAAGGGCAGGCCTCGTTAGCTATCGATGCGTCATCCATTTCTTTGGTGCCGGCGGTTGCTTTAAATGCTACTACAAATTTGACCAAGGAAGGTAATTTTGGGTCTACTTTGATTGATAGTACCCACATGATCAGTCAAGGGTGAATTGTTGATTTTGGGGCCACGGACGACATGACCCCCTATTGATCTGATATTCAGTGTCATACTCCTCCTCGGAAGCGGTCAATTTATAATGCCGATGGTTATGCTTACCCTGTCAAAGGGGCTGGCAATGTTACTCTAAGTCCTTCCTTATCATTATCTCATACGCTACTTGTGCCCTTTTTATCTAGCAGATTATTATCTGTTGGTCAACTTACAGAAGCATTAAATTATTACGTTCTGATGCATCCTGATTTTTGTTTATTTTAGGATCTCCTCACGAAGGAGATTATTGGTCGTGGTACTAAGAGGGGAGGCTTGTATTTGGTCGATGATTTCGAAGTTGGTAGAGTGCATCATCTCCGAGGTCAGTTGACAAGTAAAGAACAAGATATTTGGCTGTGGCATTGACGATTGGGACATCCGTCTTTTGGATATTTAAAACATTTATTTTCAGATTTATTCAATAAGGTGTCAGATTTAGTTTTGCAATGTAACATTTGTACTTTGGCAAAGAGTCATCGAGCTTCATTTTCAGTATCTTTGAATAAAACTTCAGAACCTTTTGCTTTAGTACATTCAGATGTGTGGGGTGCCTCCCCAATTTCTACTTTATTAGGAGTTCGGTGGTTTGTAACTTTTGTTGATGATTGTACCTGCATGTTGTGGGTATATCTAATGAAACATAAGGGTGAAGTAGGGGATATTTTTCGTGCATTTCATACTATGGTGAACACCCAATTTGGTGCTAATGTGTGCATTATTCAATACGATAATGGGAGAGAATATATTAATAAACATCTTTCTGCCTATTTCTGTGAACATAGACTTATCCATGAAACCTTTTGTACATAGATACCTCAGCAGAATGGTGTTGCTAAGCGAAAGAATCGCCATATCCTTGAAACAATCCGAGCTCTGCTTTTTGGTGGTCATGTTCCACAACGGTTATGGGGTGCTTCTATTGTTACCGCAGTGTATTTAATGAATCGTATACCTTCTCGAGTGCTACAGTTTCGAACACCCCTACAGGTGTTGTAACAACATGCGTCACTTCCTGCTGTGTTAATCTTGCCTCCTAAGATTTTTGGGTGTATTGCCTATGTTCATATGCATAAGCAACATCGCTCGAAATTGGACCCTTGTGATGTTCGGTGTGTTTTTCTTAGGTATGGACCGCATCAGAAGGGATATCGATGTTATGACCCTATCATCAAAAAGATGTTTGTGACCATGGATGTGACCTTCATAAAAGATGAATTCTTTTTTACCCATCCCAATTATCCCTTCCAAGGGGATAATGATCAGCATGGAATTAAAAATTTATGAATGGGTACCGGTTCGGAATCAGAGCTTGATCCTATATGTTAAGAATTGGGTACCAATCCTATGTGTTCGGAATTGGAGCCCGATCCTATGTGTTCGAAATTGAAGCCCAGATCTGATGATCAATTTAAGGAGCTCGATCCAATGTGTTCGGAATCGAAGCCCAGTCCTATGTGTTCAAAATTGGGTACCGATTCTATATGTTTAGAATTAGAGTCCGGTCCTATGTGTTCGAAATTGGAGCCCAGATATAATGATCAGTTCAAGGAGCCCGATCTAATTCCTTCCTCGATAATAGGAGTTGAAGACCAAGTACACAAAGCTCCCGCACATTATCCGACCCCCTCTTCAGTACTCACTAATGCTTATGAGGAGATTCCTGAGGTAAATTCCCATATATCTCTTGATTTGATTAAAGATAAAAATGAGGGTGTTAGTTATACATTGCCTAACGGGCACAATAGGGGTAAGGCCCCAGTTCGGTATTCACCAAATGTAGGAGGACGAAGATCAAAATATCCTATAAGTAATTATGTCACCAGAAAGAGATTATCTGATCCTCTAAAGGTGTCTATTTCAAATGTTTCTACAAGCCAAATTTATGGAGGAATACAGGAAGCACTGAATGATCCTAAATGGGTGAGAGCCATGGAAGAAGAAATGGAAGCCCTACGGAAGAATGATACTTGGCAACTTGTCTAATTGGATAAGGGGAAGCAAGTTATGGGATGCAGATAGGTATTTCCCATTAAATACAAATCTGACGACTCTATTGAAATATATAAGGCGAGATTGGTAGCTAAAGGGTATACACAGATATATGGGATGGACTATCAAGAAACTTTTTTCCTAGTTGCTAAGTTAAACACAATAAGAGTAATGCTATCTCTAGCTGCAAATCTAGATTGGCCTTTGCATCAATTTGATGTGAAAAATGTCTTCCTTCATGGTGATTTAGAGGAGGAGATATATATGGATATTTCTCCGGGATATGGGTGTAAACAACATCCAAATGTTGTGTGCAAACTCGAGAGGTCCCTGTATGGCTTGAAGCAATCACCTCGGGCGTGGTTTGGTCGATTTAGTTCGGCCATGAAAAGGTATGGGTACACACAATCTAACTCTAATCATACTCTATTTTTGAGACATAAAGAAGGAAGAATAACCACACTTATTATATACGTTGATGATATAATTATTATTGGGAATGATCTTAAGGAAATCTTAGATCTTCAGATAAAATTGGCGGAAGAGTTCGAGATGAAAAATCTTGACGGTTTAAAATATTTTTTGGGTATTGAGGTTGCTCGGTCCAAAGGAGGAATTTTTCTATCTCAGAGGAAGTATGTTTTAGATTTACTAACAGAGGTCGGGATGTTAGAGTGCAAACCTGCAAATACTCCAATGGTTCAGAATCACAGACTTGGGAAATATCTAGATCAAACACCTACCAATAAAGAGAGGTATCAGTGATTGGTGGGTCGTTTGATTTATTTGTCTCACACTCGTCCGGATATTGCATATGCAGTAAGTGTAGTTAGTCAATTCATGCATGCTCTGAGTGAGGAACATATAAATGCAGTGATTCAAATTCTATATTATTTAAAATCTACTCCAGGAAGGGGATTATTTTTTGCATGAAATGGGCATCTTGAGGTTGAAGGATATACATATGCATATTGGGCCTGGAAGTATTATTGATAGGTGATCCACCTCAGGGTATTTTACCTTTATAGGTGGTAGTCTGGTCATATGAAGAAGTAAGAAGCAAAAGGTAGTAGCATTGTCCAGTGTTGAGGCTGAGTTAAGAGGGATAGCAAAAGGCTTATGCGAATTATTATGGTTAAGGAACCTGATGGTGGAGTTAGGTTTTCCATCGTAATCGGAGATGAAGTTATTTTGTGATAATAAAGCTGCAATTGATATCTCTCACAATCTAGTTTAACGAACGAAACACATTGAAATTGATAGACATTTTATTAAGGAGAATATGGTTTCTAAGGTAGTCAGATTTCCGTTTGTGAAATCAGAAGATTAGCTTGCAGATGTTCTCACCAAAGCTGTGGCAAGGAAGTATTTTCACAGCTCTCTCGTCAAGCTAGGTATCAAAGACATCTTTGCACCCACTTGAGGGGGAGTGTTAGCATGAGCTGTTGATATCTAATTAGGAGATTATGTAAATAAGAATTTGTTTCCTATTAGAGTTCTTTCCATAATTAATTTCCTGTAATGTAGGGTTGTTGAGGGTTAGTTGTTGTATATATGAGGGTGAATACCTCTTGTAAATATATATAGAAAATCTTCTCCATATTTATCTTTTTTGATTTAAGTTAACAAATAATTATTGGTTTAGTCGGTGAATAATATGAGATGTAAATAAAATGAAACAAAAACTTTCTTTTTATTTTTAAAATAAATAATTATTAAACCCACCCAAAGAAAACAAGGCGGTGAAAAGAATATGAATATTTAACCGGAGTCGATAAATCTCTACATTATATCCAAATTATAGTCAATTATTCTCACTGCTCAAAACTACTATTTGATTATCTTAAAGCAAAATAGATAATAAAAAGGATGGAAGAGACCTCCAAGCATAAGGATTTGCAGATGATAAAACCATCCTTACAATAGCCCGAGCTGTACTATTTTTTGTCCAATGGAATGACAAATTCTGAAATTAATTCTCTTCAAATTATAACAAATCAGAAATAATAGAACCAAATTTCGTGAGAGGGATAATGGAAGAATTAAGAGCACAAAATAACTACCTTGAATTAAAAATTTGTCGACAACCCATCTTATGACTACCCTTGAAGATTATGAAGTTCAGTACTTTCCATGTGGAATATTATGAAAGTTTTCTCTTCATTAGCTCAACAATCAATCAAGAAAATTAACTAAATCATCCATTAAAAAAATGTTCAATACTTTCTATATGAATTTAGAGGGAGTGCTTAAAGGAACTTAGGAGAGTTATAAACTGCCATAACTTAAGTATGTACGTAGAAAAAAATTAGTAGATTGTGCATATTTTAAGTGATTTCATGATTGCATAGCAGGTAAAATTCTCGAATTGAAAATCATGCTCTCTAAATTCAACAATTCAAATCAATTAATTCTTATTGATCTAGAAGAACATTGAGTTTACATCATGCATGGTATTATACTCCCAAGAAAACTTGAGTATCAGTTGGTAGAAGGGATGATGCGTGCACAGCCAGGCAAGACATGATGACTTCATCAATCAATATTACAATCTTAAATTGGGCAAATTGTTCAATTCCAAAGTGAATTTTGAAGATAATTTTTAAGTTTTATTCTATATAATATGTGTTTTACTTGAAGAAATAAGTAACTAAGTGAAGAAGGAAAATGAAGATAAAAGAAAAGAATAGATTTTCGTGAATTTTTGAAACAATGGATATCCATTCGGTGAAGTGAAATCTCACTCTACTGAGTGAAGCAAAAGAGAGTCAGGCAAGCAAAAGGCAGCAAACACACACTCGGTGGAATGGATTTCTACTTTTTTGAGTGCTTAAGAGTCCTGTTACGATTGTTTTTTTTATTATTTCAAATTTTATCAATTTAGGAAGTTCTATTTCAATAGAAATATTTTTCTCTGCTATTTAAATGATTGAATCTTTGTTACAGAAAACATAGAGTTTTGATTAATTAATGATTATTGAGATTATGTCTCTTGGTTTTGCCAACTTTTTGAGAATTAATATTTATTAATTTTTACTTTTGCATGAAGAATTAGATTTAGGTAGGATTGCATGATTATGTATGCCTGATTGTATTTTTTCTTGTTTTAATCAATTTATCATAAGCGTTTTCATACATATTTATTATTTGGGGTTCTTTAGATTGAAGGTTAATTTTTTATTTATGTTCAATATTTTTAGTACGTTGATATTTTAGTTTGACATGTAGACTGTGGTTCTACACCAAGGGAGCAAAGAAATTTTGTGAATACTTGGTTTGTGTCCTTGGATGAGGATGCTTGCAGGCCAACTATCTTGAACGGTGGAAGTTGCAACTTAACCATAAATGTTGAACATGCAGACTCAGTTAAAACAGCTTGCAAGAATGATGATGAATAAGATAAAAATGGGTCCAAAGCAGTGGCTCATGATTTTGGAACACAATAAGAGGAAATGGGGAAATGAACTATAGTCATAGGCAATAGTTGAGTACTACGGATTGGTGGTATAATGGGCCACTACAGACAAAATTTCAAACAGCAAAAGTGTCGTGGACATGTCATTTCCATGAACTGGCATTAATCATAGTGGATATCAAACTAACCCTTTAAAAAATTAAAATAAAAAAAAACTCATGCTTGCTTGGCCTAGATAATGATTGCACTCCACAAGCAATAGAAATTCCGCAATATATATATATACATATATATATATATATATATAGTTTCAAGACAAAAACAAAATCTTTTAAAATTTTATGTTAAAAAAAAAGAGTTTTATTTTATGAGTATATATAAAAATATACAATCCTGATTTTCTAGAATTTCAGAATGCTCCCATGTCCACCCAATAATATGGGCTGTTTTGTCAAAGTGGTGGAGCCCTTTGTTTCCATGGTGGGCCTGTGGTTAGGTCAAGGGTCATATTACCTCTTCAGCTTCAAAGCTTAATTGGGCTAATCAATTCCAATATCAATCCAAATAAATAGCCTCCGTTGAAAGCAGTCAGAATTGACTGGTGAGTTTCATCTTAATTCCAATTATCTAATTTTGGTGAGTCTCGTGAGTTTCATACTTCTCTGTTTGAAAAACAACTTACAATTATCGAAGATATTACTAAAATCTAATCTAACATCAGTATTTGAAAGCACAGTAAAGGAAACTTCTTGGTAGTCGATTTTTACAATTCCTTTACCTTGAAACTGATCAAAACACCAAGAAAGAGCATGACGAAGAGCAACGGCTTTCTATTAAATAAAATACTATAATTGTGCTAATATTAATTTTTACAATGAATAGCCATACAAAATATAATTTTGCTTTTATTACATACAATTAAAGGGGTTGATAGAAAAACCTATAAAAAGACGTAATGTCATTTGTAAGTTGTAACCACCAACTTTTCTTTTCAAATCTTTCACGGAATTCGGACCATATCCTTTATGCTCCAACGTCCTATATTCATATTATTTGCCTATTCAGTTTTCCCGATATGTTGTGTACTAATATTTACATATCAACACTGTGTTTATCGTGGATGGATAAAATAAAATTGTAAAAGTTTCGTATATTCTTAATTTGATGTTTCGGATTTAAATTTAAAAAAAAAAGTTTATTAATTTCTCAAAATAATTGTACTTTCGAAATTATCGTTTTTTAAAGCAAATTACACCTGAAATCAGACATTAAACATAAAACAAACCTTGATAAATAATTTTGTAATATTTTGAGAAATACAGCAGAAAAAAAAAAAACAGAATTTTGCAGTGCGGCAGTTGAAGAAGATATTTTTCTTCTAAATCTTTTGCTTTTTTCTCCCTAATGAATAATGTACCTAACAGAGTCAAGATCAGGTTTGGTTTGCCAGGAGTGAACACAGAATACAAATATTGTTTATTTATTTATCATCAAATCAGAAAAAAAAAAGTCCATTTATTAGTGGCGGGTAGATGTGGCGGCGATTGTTTTTCTTTGTAATTATTGGGGTCTTATTATTTTGAAATTTCTTTTCTCTTTATTTCTTTTTGGCTTTTAACAAAATTGAATAGATAGATATGAGAATAAGGTAGCATTAAATTAATTTAAAATTTTGATGATATATAGGAAGTGAGGATTACGTTATGGTTGTGATTGCGATTGACCCAGTCTAGGTTGGAGATAAAATTAAGGAAAAGATGGGTTGAGCCCACTTAAATAGACACAGTTGACCAAGAACTTAAACAGTTACCAATATCACAAGTTAAAGAAAAAAGAAATCGGATTTGGTTTCTTTGGTAGTTGCAAGTTGCAATTGATTTCCTTTTCTCCATAATACCACAGACCATAAATTGGAAAAGTAAGCATCAACGTAACCTTTTTTCATTACCCGCATTGTTTTATACAAAACCATGGACTACTGGTCCTCACCCATTAACCAAAAATATAGCCTAATAGTATGCACCAATATCAATAACATTATCATATCTAACATATAAAAATAATTACTTTTACATGCTCTTATTTGTAATTTATGTGTTTTTTTTATTTCTTTCCCTATAATTCAAAAATCTAATTGCTGAAATTCTTAAAAAGGAGTTATAATCAATAATTATCCAACTTTTTGGGTGGGTCCAGACAACTAGAAACTTGTGTAATATAGCTAGCATCCACTAATTTTTCAAACTTCCTTTCTGTAAAAGAGATTATTGAAAATAACAAGTGAACAATTGGTTACTAAACGAACAGGAAACACAGATTTAAATAGGTTCAAGTTAGATTGGATAAAGTGTTATTTATGCATGTCCATATCAGAATAGGTATTAAATTGGCAATCTTATTCCAGCCTGTCTTTGAATATACTCCAATTCCTATGAAAACAATAACATACACCCGCAACTTCAATTTCTATATGCCTGAAATTAAAATTACAACATTCAATCTTAGAATAATATATATATTTGGTATATATCAACTTTGCATATTTCTGTAGTTAAACAGTCTTATAGAAATTGCAAAGGAAAGATCATTAATTGATCATTCTAAATTTAGTTTGAGAGAATTGCTCAGACAAGGAGAATAATCCTTTTCATATAATATAATTCGCGCCATAGATGATTTCACAAGTAATTAAAGTTATGCAGTTGATTACATAAGCGGATAAATATATATGTGTGATCATTTAGAGGTGGAAAATTCACAAATTTGAGTGGATAATTTAATCTTATCTGTCGATAAGAATATAATTAAAATTTTATGATATTATTTGTAATATTATAATTTTTTATATAATAAAAATATAAATATAAAAACAATTTGTTTTTTATAGACTGTACATGTGTAATTTTTGTATTTTTAATATATATATATTTTTTTGAAAAAAAGATTACAAAAATTATCAAAAAATTTTGATGCATTTATTATGACTAATTTAATAATGATCCATTTGGATTATAATCCAATTAAATAAATTTATTATCCATTACATTTTGATATATTTATAACTCAACATATCATTTTGATATATTTATCATCCACCCGATCTATAAGCATGATGGGGTTAATAACGAAAACTAGATAAAAGGTTGGATTAGCTAAGAAGAAAAAGCATGAATGGCATTGTAGGCGTAGGCATGAATTAGCTGAATTGTGTAGCACTAATTGGAAAAACAGCCATTAATTAGCGACTCAAAAGCACTAATTTACCTAACTCTTCAACGGAGGAAACTAATTGGTTGAGGCATTTTTGTTCCCCTAATGCCACTACAACAGCTATTATCAAATGAACACAACAGTACTAATACTTAGTAGGCAAGTGTTGTGTCTCATAATATCTCCTTTGCACTTGTTAACCAAATCCAGGGATGGTTAGGTAGGCTCTCTTATTTTCTATATTGAATCATAAAAATAAAAAATAAAGTATATTTTATAAATTAACGATCAATGTCAGCTAACGTTCAAGTGAATGGATGAACATCCAACAAATCTCTATAATATATATATATATATATATATGAAAGATTAAATGTTGATGAGATAATTTCGTAGACAGGTCATATCCTACTTTGTAAAATTGGATATGATTTCGACATGAAAATATCCTAACTGTTTTGGTGCTGTGGTAAACAGTTGGGTTATTACATTGGCTTGTGTTGTTTAAGTCATGTGAGCATTATTTGAATGACATGTTTGGAACATACACCCATCATTT
The DNA here is from genome assembly GCA_037975025.1 of Excoecaria agallocha. Lineage (NCBI taxonomy): Eukaryota > Viridiplantae > Streptophyta > Magnoliopsida > Malpighiales > Euphorbiaceae > Excoecaria > Excoecaria agallocha. The sequence goes on along the minus strand of JBBPFJ010000087.1, from coordinate 308,377 downwards.
ATTACGATTCTCAATTTTATTTTTCTTTCTTCTTCCCCTTCTACCTTTTCAAAATAACATATCCTCACATTTTTATTTTTTTAATCCAATTTTTGGTTTTTCACACTTCAGGAAATCGAGTGAATGATTAAGATTTTTAAGGACATAAAAGATAACAATCATAGCAACTTGGACTGAGAGTGTCTTTGACTTTTTCCATTTAAAGCCCAAAACACAGTACTAACGAAGAAAAAATAAAGTGGGCTTAGGCCCAAATTGATCGAATCTCGGTAGAGCCCCAAGAACTCTTGATTAGAACACACGTGTCATCACCAAAACATGTTTCTATGCAAAGGATACAAATGGCGGTGACGATCGCTCATCATCCGGTTTGCTGTCGAAATCGAAACACTACAAAAATCAGCAGCATTTACTCTAGCCGGTGCTCCTCGTCGCCGTCATGGATCAGCAACACCAAAGGCGTGCGGTCGTATGCGGCGGAGGAATCATTGGAGTCTGCACAGCTTATTTCTTAGCCAAGAAGGGGGTCGCCGTCACGCTCGTCGAAAAATCGTCGATAGCTTGCGCCGCATCAGGAAGGGCCGGCGGGTTTCTTGCTCTAGACTGGTGTGACGGTGGCCCTCTCTCTTCCTTAGCTCGCGCGAGCTTCAATCTCCACCGTTCGCTTGCTCAAGAGCTCAACGGCGCCGAATCCTACGGTTACCGTCCACTTACCACTCTCAGCCTTACCGTCAACGAATCAGAAAGAGAAAATCAATCATCGGCTGGTAATAAAAATCTGCCTTCGTGGATTGATGGGCCGGCCCGAGGCCTAAGAACGATTGGAACAACAGAAACGACGGCGCAAGTGCACCCTCAGTTATTCACGCGCACGCTTCTGTCGAAAGCGGTGGAGAGCTACGGAATAGAGGTGGTGAAGGGGAAAGTGGAGTGCGTTGGTGTGGAGGGAGGGCGAGTTGAGTCGGTGGTGCTGGAAGGGGGGCGAGTCATCGAATCGGAGACGGTGGTTTTAACGCTTGGGCCGTGGTCTGGAAAATTTGAAATGTTGAGATCGTTGTTTAGAGTTTATGGGCTGAAGGCCCACAGTATAGTTTTGGAGCCGAAAGAGCCTGAGGCTATAACTCCTCATGCGCTGTTTCTAAGTTATCTTCCGGCTGAGGGAGGAAGGCCCATGGACCCTGAAGTCTACCCTCGGCCCACTGGTAAGGGTTATTTTCTATTGTTGTTTTGTATATGTACATTATGTTATTTATTAGAGATTAACGCGATTTGGTTTTTAATTATAATAATCAGTTTGAATTGAAATAATTAGAAAATAAAAATTTAATAGAAAATATTAAATTGAAACTAAACCAAACTGATTATTGGTTGTATCATTAACCGAAATTGAATAGATTAGCCATTTGAGAATTTTATTAAACTGAACCTAACTTGATTATAGCTAAACTATGATTACCCCTATTATTTATTGTTGAATAATGATTATTGAGTAGCAGAAGAAAAATTTGTTTATGAAATGTTATTAACGTGTTGGTGAATTGGATTGTTAGGGGAAGTGTACCTGTGTGGAATGTCATCACAGGTGGAGGTGCCGGATGATCCGGAGGAGATAGTGGGTGACCCGGAGTCGATAAGGGTGCTAAAGAGGGTGGGTAGGACAGTTTCTAGGCATTTAGGGGAAGGAGAAGCAAGGGTGAAGGCAGAGCAAGCATGCTTCTTGCCATGCACTGATGATGGTGTGCCTATAATAGGGGAAATTCCAGGAGTCAGAGGTTGTTATGTTGCCACTGGTCATAACTGTTGGGGTATTCTTAATGGTCCTGCTACAGGTGCTGCCTTGGCTCAGCTTATTGTAGATGGAAATTCTACCATTGTTGATCTTTCTAAATTCAGCCCCGCCAGATTTGTTGGCCGTAGAAACCCCTAGAACTTTCTCTGTATTTAATTACAGGATTCTGATTAGACTGAGAATTGTACTAAAGAATACTTTCTGGTCCGAACTTTATGAGTGCAGTAAAATTTCAGTATTTCACACGCACACCCACATAGTTTACTGTAGTACAGATTTTGCACTCTGAAATTTATCGTTTTGGTGTAAATTACTTTCGAGTCCAATAAAATTTCACGGACATAAGTAATATATATTGAAATGATTTGATCCGAAAACCAGTTGAAAATGGGAACCCGATGCTCTTACCCTTCCTGACAGATATAATTTAAGATATAGAGGAAGATTTCGAATTCAGCTAGGTTGTCTAGTTAACATGGTTTGATGATGCTTGTTGAGATATTAAAAGATTGTATAGATTTCAGAAGAATATAGGACGTGCTAAACTGCGATTCTTTATTCTGTGGAGATTGGAGTTCTGTTGTTTGGAAGTTTTGAAGAATAGGATTCTCTAATAAAGCGTAGCAGCCCACGTTGTGAATACCCAATCTATATGGACAGACCTGAAACGAATCACAAGGAGGCACAGATCTATGGACGTTCACAAGGTGGTCGAAGAAATTGGGGAGCATTTGATCCTGTGAAGTATGCAATTGTATTTTTAAGGGTGGTTTAGTCTCATAAAGTTTGGACCGCCTCCTTCTAGTCTACTCCATCAATCACTTCACCGCCCAACACTATTGTTTCCTTACTTCTACGAGACTTTCTTCCAACTCCTTAAACACCAAATTAAATTAACTGGCCAAAGCACATGCCGCTAGAAATCAATATAAGCTCGTTTGACCAGAATTTACCAAAACAACAATAATAATAATGATCGATTGGAAATCATCTTCGAACAAATTGACTCCAATTTTCATAACAATTTTAATTTGGAATCTCTTAACATTTACATGAAATGCCAAGTTGGTAGTATTTTGTGATATTTTAATACATCTACATGTTAATACTTATTCAGAATAGTGAATCTTATAAAATGTTGTCAGTTCAATATTTTGTTATTTTTAGATCGGTATATTAACGAAGAGTTTGAATTGAATCTGTTATGAAATGTTAAAAGATTATTTATTTGATTTTATAAGTTGGGATCTTATTGAAAATTGGAAAATATTAGTAAGTATATTATCTTTAAGAAGAAAAAAAAAACATTCATATGCATGAGAAAAAATTGGGTGCCCTTTGAATAAGAGTGAGAGGAAATGGCAAGAGATTTAAGAATGCTAATAGTGCCCCAAGACAAAAGTAGGATATATTACCCCATGACCTTCATGTGGCCCTTGTTTTACTTGTTGATAGCTCAATTATTCAGAATGTATTCTTCTATCTTAGTAGCTCAATGCTGTCTAGTCTTGTCTTCCTTGGACAATAGTTAAGAAATGGTTTATTTTTGCAATATTTTCAACAATTAGCGATAATGAATATGTACTCAAAGTTATAAGTTTGAAGTCCGAATGAGTACTATAAGCAAGAGTACTTGAATGAATAAATCTACTAGGGGTTGTAATTGCAGGCTGTGATGTGAAACAATTGAATTTAGATTGTGATGGAATAGAAGGGGGGACAAGATCCACTCATCCTGGGCAGAAATATGTTTGCTTCAAGCAAGCCCAACAATGGAGTCAACTGATCAATTTTGTACATTTTTGCTTCATTTTCCAGGTCTTCAATTTAATAATTCTACATACTCCAGAAGTTTGATATTTACGAAGAAAAAATGTATGATATATTTGTAAAAATAAAAATTAATGTTCTTCAGTAATTGTATAAAGACGTTACGTGAACTCATTCAATTCAATTCAGGAAATTTCCAATACCTTATTCAGCCAAGAAACAAGGAAAATAAATGTGTACCATCCAATAAATGTGCATATGAAATAACATTCTAATATGGTAGGTGAATTTTTTAAATTAGAGACGACATTAATTAATTAATGTTTCCATCACCACAACTTTTCGATTCCCTTTTGGATCGGATAGCAACTTTTGTTTCCATAAGTTGTAAGAGCACTAAGAAAGTAGGAATAGATTCTCCAATAACAATGTATTCCTATATAATTAATGCTTTCTGATCCCTTTGATTCAACACATTAAGCTCCGTGAAATTATATTATGTACTTTGATTCTTAATCCATATATTTTGTGATTAAATCTGATCTGAAAATTCTTATTTGGACGAGGGTTGTATAGTTGTATATGGAATAAATTAATAATAAATTGTTATATACAAATAATTTAAATGTATTAAAAAGAAAAATAGCTTATTTTATAATATTGTTTAAGTTTGACAATAAAAATCCTAATTTTTGGATGAGCAAAATTATAATCAAACTTGAGATTGTATTTGAAAAAATAGTATACAATGTATAGATATTAAGGACATTAAACTTTGGAGCTAAGGTTGTGAGTAATAGTAATATATAATGCATAAAATAGTAAAGAGTTATGGTCCAAGTCAGTTCCCTCATAATTCACGGGGGTCGACTCCATTAATCAAAACTTCAACCCTTCTGTTCCTCACTTCAATGTAACTCATTCCTTCTTCACTGAGTTTTTATTTTTAATTTAAAACTTCAAAAAGCATATATAATTACCTTGATGGAAAGCACGTGCCATCCATCACCCTTTTTGACCGTCTTCAACTTCAGCTCCTCTTTCTTTTTTATTATTATGTAAATGACCAATTAATATACACAAAATATTCATTTGGATTCTAAAAAAAATTCATGGAATGTATCAATATTAAACAAAAATATTAAAATACAAAGAAAATAAATAATTACCAAATATATATATATATATATATATATATATATATATATATATATATATATATATATATATATATATATATATATATATATATATATATATATATATATATATATATATATAAGAGTTTATTATTGGTTTAATTTAGAAGAAATTGCCAGATACCCACAGTTGGAAAGAAAAGGAAATTAAAGGCAAAGAATTAATGGCTCCCTAAGACAAAAGTATAATCCTAAAGTACCCCACCCAATATACTTTGAATGGCCAGTGTTTTCTGTTTCTAAAGTTTTCTTGTAATTGTTTTTACTTGATTAGCTCAACCTGTCTAATCTTGTCCATTTTAAAAAAAAAAGATTGGAAATTTGTTGTTCTTTACCTAATTGTTTTTTGGAAGAAGGGAAGAAATTGGCAATACCAACAGTTGATTTTGATTATGATTTGTTTATGTATGTACCTTTCTTCTCAATGATTAATTTAAGTGTGTAGGTTTTAGCGAGGATCAATTTTATTTATTTTATTAATTACTTTTTTTTTTATAAAAATATGATAAATTCAGTGATATTTAAATTACGAAAAATAAATCAATTACTTTTAAACGATTAGGCGTAAATCTAGTAATTATGAATAAAATTAACTCGTCTTAACTTCTAATTAATTAGTGCACAGTTTTAACTAATTCGAATAAGTTATGAGCTATCTGTTACTATATATATATATATATATATATATATATATATGAGAGAAACCAAAAATATATTGTTAGCTACGTTACATTATTTTGATGAATAATATATGGGATTTCTTATATGTTAAAAAAATATTGGATGAAAGGACGTCAGTGGTTGCATACCAAATGACATCTATAAACAGTTGAAAAAGCCAATAATTCATTGTCTGCATTGAAATATTAATTATAATCTGATTAAAAATGTTACAATACAACGTACTGTGAATTGGTGATCCAAATTTGACCGTCGCAAAACTTGCTTTCTTATAGTAACAGATAACATATAATAGAAAGGGCTGCTGACCCAACTCTCGCTTAACTGCCTCCTCTTGCTGCTATCGGCTTTTCAACTTCCTCCTTTTTTTCCCAATGGAAAATAAGAGTTATGATTTAATGCCCCATATAGTATGTACATATGTTGTTAAAATATATGTGATCCGACAGTTTAAATATACGTACAGTCAGAAAATAAATGCCATATAAAATCAAACAACAAAATAAAAGAGATAGCCTCGGTTGGGTAACTCTTTGCTTCATATAAAAACAGACAACAATATTGATTTATTAGCTCGATGCATATAGAAGATAATTTATGAATTTTGTGCAGAAAATAATATTTGTAACTTGGCTAGAAAGAAAAAGTTATTTGTTTCATGTATTTATGGTATATGGATCAATTATATATATAGAGAGAGAAATTTCTTTAATGATAAATTAACCTTTATATTCTTAAAAATTAAAAGTGTTTATCAATGGCAAGATTAATTTTATTAGATTGACATATAAGTTAATACATAAACTCGATTAGGATAGAAATTTTTGGAATTAATTAAGAAGAAAAGAGCGAATATGCATGCTGGGTACATATGAAACTAGCTTTTATAGGCATAAAAATTAATTATTTTCATGTGACAAGTTGGTACTAACTCGATACGTAAGCTGATACCTGAAATTAACATTAATCAATTAATTATTAGTGGAAGTTTGTAGTTTTTACTTGTTTTTAATTGACAATAATGACATAAATAAAGCTGCACGAGCATTTTAAAAAGGTGGGAAAAAAATGAAACAAAAAGAGAAAAATTAAAGAAGAAAAGGATACATATATATTGATGATGGATTGAGATAGTGCATTCCCATGTGTTACAGATCTGGAATTCTAGAACAGAGAAACCACTCTTCAAAATCTCTATTGTCCAAATTCCTTTTTTTCTCGATTAAAAATTAAATTTTATAAAAGTAAAGTTTTTATTTTTTTCAAGAATGCCAAGCCGAAAACACCAAGAAACTAATAAAAACAACATAGAAGCTAAGATGAGTACAACCCAGAACAGTCCAAGAATGTAAAGAAATGGCTACGAGCCAAAGAAACTACTTATTACATAACTTAAAATCATGTAAAACACTTCCACATGAATTCAATTCCGAACACAAAACAGCCAAAGCCCCGTCCTCTTCATTTTGTCACCATCACAATTTTTAGTCCAATTAATATATACCTTTTTTTTTTTTTGCGATTGTATTAATAAATGCAATTTATTTGACGTCGTTCACAATTATTGCACAATAATTTATAATAATTTCAGTCATTGTCGTACTTCAGTTGATGCAAGGAGTGATCATGCACCGATTAATCAGTTCACGAGTAAAAAAATTAACCAATTCATTAATATCGATTTTTTGAAATTACTAACCATTAACTAGTCTATTACATTCGATTAACCAGTCAATCGATTTCAATTTTTCAGTTTGATTAATCAATATTTTTCGATTAACCATTAAAATTTATAATATAAAATTATATAAAAAATTAGATAAAATTCAATTCAATTTTAAACATGTAAAGTAATTTAATATAAAAATTATGAAATGAACATAATTTACTAGCCAAAATTCATGTTTTATAAATTAATAGCTAATATTATAAAATAGATTTGATATTTATTGAAAATTAATATATTTAATTCTAAGTGAAATAAAATTTTGAATAATATTAAATATTATAGCATAAACTCTAAAATATAAGAAAATATAATTAAATATTATTAAGTAAAATATGAATATCAACATATGATAAAAAATAACATATATAAAAGTTAATCGGATACTATATATAAATATTACTATATAATTAAAGAAAATAATATAATATAAATTTAATTTAAAATATTCTATAAATTTTATAGAAAACTATAAAAATTAAGGTATAAAAATAAAAATATATTTTAAAATATTATTTTATATAAATTTTAAAAAAAAATAAAAAATTGAAGATACAAAAAAATATATAAATTATTTTCGGATGGTTAACCATATTTTTAATTTTTTTTCTCACATATAAAGACTTTTGCACTTCTAAAATATTTGTTAAAGTAGCTGATCAATATTGCTTCTTGCTGGGCCACCCAAAATAATTACAATTCCACTTTCTATTTAACCTCTATATGTTATTATTAATGGCAGATTTTCTTTAATATAATTTGTGGGTACACGTAAACCTTATCTTTTTAGGACCTATTCACAAGCTCACTGCTTTTTTAAAAAATAAAAAATAAAATGAATTATTTTATTAAAGCAACGGTTGAATATAAAAAGAGAAGAAATAAATTCTAGTCACCAAAAACCTTCTTCTTTCATTCACTTTAGCGCTTTCTTTATTGATATTGCTTCCGCAAGAAGAAGGTCAAGAGGACATCTCAGAGAGCCATGAAAAGCAGCCATAAAATTTTTTAAAGAGTTGCTGCAAATCCATCCATAGCCAACTCGATTTTCAACCCAAAAGATAACAGCATCAGTATTACATTTAATAACACCAGCCCGAAGAGGAATCCATAACTCTAGCGATGGGAGAGAAGAGGAAGAATCAAAAGCAGAATCTTTTTGGTGCACCATTTTCCATTGATGAAAAGAACAGCTGGAATTACAAGCTCACTACAAGTACTAATATTATCTATGAATTTTTACGTTTTTCTGCATTATAAATCAATACAAAACTGCACCATTGCTCATTCTATGTTGCTCGCAAGCTTACTACTTAATTATCTATCTAACTAATATTGGTTGGTTCATACGGTTGAATATTAATTTTTTTTAAATGTAGATATTATAAATATAAAAACTTAATATTCAAATTAAAATAATCAAAATATGTAAAGTTATCGACACCAGCAATCACACAAGAAAATTAATTAGGTATCTATAAAAAGAGAGTGAAATTTCGAATCGGCGAAGCATTGAATGATAACCAAAAATCATGATATCATAGAGATTAGTACTAAGCAGAAGTAAGGACCATGTTGGACCACACCACTACAATTATTGTGCTTCTCCTAATACATTGGCTCATTGCTCGTAGTAACTGATCATTTTCCAATTTTCTTACACTATTCTATTCTCTTTTTTTTTTACAAAAATTACTTGTCATTTATTATTAACATATGAGAGTTTGAAAATTTTCCATCTTTACACGCAAAAACAAACTATACTATTGACTCTAGTTTGGTTCTGTTTCTAATAAGCAATGTTTGGCAATTGTTTTTAGACAAAATAGAAAACATCAAATTTTAAAGTATATATATAAAACACCAAAAATTAATCTATGATCAATACTCAATCAAAAGTATAAATTCTTTTGGAATTGATTTCTCCTACTAATTTTATAGTTATATTTAGACATTATAACTAATTATAGTAACAACTATTAATATTAAATAGGCAAAACATATTCTTATGTTCTTGAATTTTTACGTTTCTTTGCATTAAGTTTTTTGTACAAAAAAAATCATATATTAGATGCTTTTACTTTTTATTTATTTCATATTTAGTTCTTATGAGGTGAACTTTATTGTTCATGCTCATTAACTTTGCTGCATAAAAATTAAATATGAAATAAATCAAAAGTAAAATAATTTAATGTGTGATTTATTTTGTACAAGTACTTAATGCAGAAAAACGTAAAAATTCATAGACCTAGGAATGTATTTTTCCTATTATATACACCAACAAACTTTCTATTTTTTTTTATATTTGTACTGATTTATAATAAAATTAACAGTATAACGATAATATATATGAATGAATAAAATTTATCATTGACTGTTAGTTTTATTCAAACATATATGATTGATGTGCACTATAATAAATAAAAAACTAACTACATGCATATGACGTAAACGCTACAATACAATATTTTTAATAATCATTTCACAGGCTACAATACAATATTTTTAATAATCATTTCACAGGCTACAATTTTTTATTATCCTTATTATTATGTTATCAAATGCTTTATAAATTAAAATTCATTACGAAGCAGAGAGTGTTGAAGATTGGCTGTTGAAAACTAATCGCTAATAGTTCACAAATACTTAACTAAAACAAACTCTTTTATCTTTCAAATTCCTTGGTTGTAACCAAAGAAGAAAAGATAGCTATTTTATCTCTAAAGAATCTCCATACAGAAAAATAAAACCATCCAATTACAAGACAAGAACCACTTTTTTTGTCCGTTTTTAAGTTTATTGACTTAAAAGTTAGAAATCGAAACGTGTATACATGAATAAATAAGTTAATTACTTGACTTGATGAAAATGACGCTGTAAATCTTCAGACAAAATTACCATAAATTCACAAAGAATCAAATACAATAAACTGTTTCCAAAAGTAGTATAATAATGGAGATTTGTATAGTCAATGTAGCAGAGATATATAGTAGTCCTAATATTAATAACTTCTATCTCCATCCATCTGAATGTCTTCTAGCCAAGATGCTATTCTTGTCCCCATTTCTTGATTCTTAAATGTGCACGAACAATGGTGGAGTGTGCGAAGACACACCGGATAATTAAAAAACAAAATTCCAACGGTGAGATCAATTATTCGTAGCAATTAATTAAACCTTTTCAATTATATATTATTCTTTCAGAGCTGCCCAGAAAGGGCATTTTGGTAGCGAGAAGTTTTGTTTGGTGAGCTGTGTTGTATCTCTGCCTTTTTTTTTAATTTTTTAACTACTTCTGTCACATGGTCTCATAAATCTCACTTACAGGTTTCCTCTTTCTCTCTCTCCTTTCGTTTCTCTCTTTCTGTTTGTGTTCATAGGAGAGAGAGATATGTGGGTTCGCTCCGCGAAATCATGATCAGCTTTCAAAGAATTAATCTCCATTTATGGTGGAAAATTCTTGCACTAATTCTTTTACTTCTTGTCCAATCTTTTGGGTTAAACACAGATGGGATTCTTTTACTTTCTTTTAAATTCTCTATTTTAGATGATCCTTTTCATGTTCTTGAGAGCTGGAATCACTACGATGAAACTCCATGTTCTTGGAATGGAGTTACTTGTGGAACTCCTAAATTAGATGACGATTCTTTCTCGCGTGTTACTGGTTTGTCTCTCCCCAATTCTCAGCTTCTTGGTTCAATTCCTGCTGATCTTGGCATGATTGAACATCTTCAAAGTCTTGATCTTTCTAACAATTCTCTTAATGGGTCTTTGCCTTTTTCCATTTTCAATGCAACCCATCTTCAGTTTCTTGATTTATCTAATAACATGATATCCAGCGAGCTTTCAGATACTATTGGTCGGTTGCAGAGTCTTGAGTTTCTCGATCTCTCTGATAATGCCTTGGCGGGAATCTTGCCTCTTGGTCTAACTTCGCTTTTCAGTCTTACTGTGATTTCTTTGAAGAATAATTATCTGTTTGGTGGTATCCCTGGTGGGTTTCGAGCTGTTCAAGTTTTAGATCTTTCTTCGAATCTCTTCAATGGATCTTTGCCTCGCGATTTTGGTGGTAACGATCTCCGTTACTTGAACATTTCTTATAACAAGTTGTCTGATCAAATTCCACAAGAATTCGCATCACAAATCCCTCATAATGCCACTATAGATCTTTCATTCAACAATTTTACAGGAAAAATTCCAGATTCTGCCATTTTCTTTAACCAGAAATCAGGTTCCTTTGGAGGAAATCCTAATCTCTGCGGCGAACCAACAAGAAACCCATGCGCAATTCCTTCTTCGCCATCTTCTCTCCCTAATCTATCCTCCCCGACTTCTCCTCCAGCAATCGCTGCAATTCCAAGAACCATAGCCTCTAGCCCGTCGGCGACCGCCTCACCTGGTGGCCCTTCCACCGGGTCAGGCCTTAAACCAGCAACAATTATTGGAATCGTAGTCGGTGACATTGCCGGAGTTGCAATACTTGGTGTGATTTTCTTCTATGTTTACCAGTCAAAGAAAAGGAAAAACGTTGAAGCTACAATCGAGAAAGAAGCAAATAGTGCAAAGGATGAAACTTGGTCATCTTCTTCATCTGAATCAAAAGGGTTCACAAGGTGGTCTTGTCTACGCAAGAGAGGAGACAGTGAAGAAGAATCTGATGATTCAACTAGCTCTGACAACGACTATGAAGACCCAAAAAGTCAACAAAATCAACGGTCACAAAATCACGATCCAAACAAAGCTGGCACATTAGTGACAGTTGATGGGGAAAAAGAGCTAGAGCTTGAAACTCTACTTAAAGCATCAGCTTATATACTAGGTGCTACTGGTTCCAGCATTATGTACAAGGCGGTGCTTGAAGATGGGACTGCACTTGCGGTTCGTAGAATTGGGGAGAACCATGTGGAACGGTTCAGGGATTTCGAGACACAGGTTCGAGTCATAGCTAAGCTGGTTCACCCAAATCTGGTTCGAATTCGTGGGTTCTACTGGGGGGTCGATGAGAAGCTCATTATTTACGATTTTGTTCCCAATGGCAGCCTCGCCAATGCTCGTTACAGTGAGTTCTCTTCTCTCTGTCCCTACCTCCTTTCATTTTCAGATTCGTGCGCACGTTAGCAAATTGCTGCTTTGTCTGCTACCTTGTTCTGTCGAGTGCAGACTTTGACGGTGGAGGAGGTGCAACTGATGCCTTTGTTTTTAATGCATGGGGGTGGAAGGAAGTCAACTGTATGATGTGGTCACTTTTGTTAGCGTTAACACCACGGCGTTTGATAGCGATTTACGTTACCCGTTGTTCAGTGATATGGTCTTTGTTTATTTATTTAAACTCGTTGATCGGTGATATGGTCTCCTAAGTGCTAACTTGCGACCGGTGTGTTTTGTTTCAGGGAAAGTGGGCTCTTCACCTTGCCATATGCCTTGGGAAACCCGGCTGAAGATTGCAAAAGGAGTAGCCCGTGGGCTTTCCTTCCTTCATGAGAAGAAGCACGTGCATGGAAATTTGAAGCCCAGTAATATTGTTTTGGGATCCGATATGGAGCCTAGGATTGGAGATTTTGGGCTTGAGAGGCTTGTCACAGGCGATTCGAGTTCAAAGGCTGGAGGTTCAACCCGAAATTTCGGCAGCAAGAGATCGACAGCGTCACGGGATAGTTTCCAGGATTTTTCATTAGGGCCTAGCCCAAGCCCAAGTCCAAGTTCGATAGGCGGTCTATCACCTTACCATGCTCCGGAGTCGCTTAGAAGCCTGAAACCCAATCCAAAATGGGATGTGTATTCATTTGGGGTTATATTGTTAGAACTGCTAACTGGGAAAGTAATTGTTGTGGATGAGTTGGGCCAAGGGAGCAATGGGCTTGCAGTTGAGGATAAGAACCGGGCCTTGCGGATGACTGACGTGGCAATTCGACGTGACATGGAGGGCAAAGAAGATGCATTGCTGGCCTGTTATAAGTTGGGGTATAGTTGTGGTTCTCCAATCCCACAAAAAAGGCCAACAATGAAAGAGGTCCTACAAGTAGTGGAAAAAATCCCATGTTCAACAACCTCATAATCGACATTCTTTTATGGTCACTAATGAATAAAAGGATAACATTGGAGAAGCAGCTTTGTAGAGAGATATGTGTCATTGACTTATAGGTCCTTGGTTGTCTCAGTGTTTGAGTTGTAATTGTGTGACTAATCTTTCACCTCACTAATTTTAAGTTGGTTTTATGGTCGTGTTTTTTTTTTTTTTTTATGTTAATACTTTCGTTGACCAATTGATTATGTGTTTGAAAATTACTCTTACTTTTTTCATTGCTGGAAAAACTTTCATTGGAATGAAATAGAAAAAGTCCAGGATAAAAGTTAAATTCGTTATTACCTACAGTTAAAAATTAATTCTCCAAAAATTTACAAGGCAAATTGATACCTTATTCATTAGCAATCCATGGAAAATGTACTTCCTTTCCTTCTTTTTATTTTTTATTTTTAAGAAAAAGTTATGTATTTTGGGGTTCTATTCTTTTTTTTTTAATTCTACTTCAAAACGAATTTTTTTCCGATTTATCTCGATTTTAATTAATTCAATCAGTTTTGCCGATTCCATCTAATTTCTTATTATTCTAATTTTATATATTGATAGAGCTGAACTAGTTATTGATTCACATGAAACCAATCTGATTCAATCAAAGAACATTTTAACATCATTATTTTTAGCAATTATAGGACATTTGCTTAAAAACAACTTTAAAGCGAAAATAGAGCTTTGAAATGAAAAGTTAACAAAAAAAAAAAAAGGAAAAGGTACTTCATTCATCTAACACTGGGCTTTATAACTTGGGTCTCCGGCCCTCGACTCGTATCCAAATCGGCTCCTAAGTCCTACCCGAATTACCCGGACAGGACAACTGATAATTTTGAATTGAAAAAGATGCCGCTCTCCGTTCATTTTAAATTCTCTCCTTTTCTATTCCCCCCAGGGAGCGTCCTCTGTCTCTCTCTCTAGAATTCTTAGATATATAGAAGCTTACAATCATAAGCACAGAACAATCTGAAACCGGAGATGGCGACGAATATTGGGATGATGGATGGGGCGTATTTTGTCGGTAGATCGGAGATTCTTTCGTGGATCAACTCCACTCTGCAACTCAATCTCTCGAAAGTTGAAGAGGTTTTCGCTTTTTTTTTTTTTAATTTTTTCTTTTCGTCATTTCTATTTTCTCCGTGTTTGTTTTTTCACCGTTAATTTTGTGTTTTAGTGAAATTTTAATTGACTTGGTTTGGATATGTGAATCTTAGGCGTGCTCCGGTGCGGTTCACTGCCAACTAATGGACGCTGCTCATCCAGGGATGGTGCCCATGCACAAGGTCAATTTCGACGCCAAGAGTGAATATGAAATGATCCAAAACTACAAGGTTCTACAAGATGTCTTCAACAAACTCAAGATCACTAAGGTGTGCTAAATTTTCTCATCTCTGATTGTGTTTGCTTTATTTTACGTGTGCATCGATCGCCTTCTTTGTGTAGCCTTCTCTTGTCTCTGTTTTATTTTACTCAGATTTTGAATTTGATTGTTGATTTTGGGCCTTATAGCATATTGAAGTGAATAAGCTCATAAAAGGAAGACCGCTTGATAACTTGGAGTTCATGCAGTGGATGAAAAGATACTGTGATTCTGTCAATGGAGGCGCTCTCAAGTAAGTTTCATCCTAATGATTTTTATTGCCATTTTGAGTTCTGGCTTGCTTCAAACTATATATATTTTTTTTTGTGAGATAGGAACCAATATCAATCGATTTACATTGCTATTTGTTCCATTTTATAAACTGTTTGGATAAGATTTAGATTATTTATTCAGTTAATTTTACCATATGATGTGTCTGCTATTTTTAACGTATCATTAGTGTTACTTCATTTTTCTACTGTAGCTCATCGATTAGTTAATCACAAGATCTGCTTGTTGTTTGACGAGTAGGATTTGATTACCTGAATTATGAATATTAAATCAGGATAAAAGAAAAAGAAGATTCGTTATTCTGGTGGAAATTTCTAACTTGATTTGTTTCTCTAATTACTTTGTATGTCTTTTCCAATTTAAAGTATATGGCTGTATGCATCCTTTCTTGCTTCCAAGTTTTGCTATTTGAAGGTTCTATTACTGCACAGCTTTCGATCTCACAGAACTCTTTTTCTTATACATTCCTAGATTTTTCTATTCTTTGTTTTTCTGTACTTGTTAGACTCGCATCAGGCAATGCATAGTAGATAAGAGGTTGTATGATTGGAAGTAATTATTTTCGTGGACAATAGATGCTGCTGAAAGTTGTATGAATATAGAAATTGTGGACTGATTCTCTGTTTTTCTTGCGAAAGCTTAATGTAATTTCTGTAGTACTTCCACAGCCTAATGCCGTATGCATCTTATAAATACTATGTACAGTTGTGAGAGCTATAGCTTAATTTGATGATGGGTCTTTTCAGTTACGTTTTGAATGATTTTAATGTCTGGTTGATTTACTTATCTGTTCTTGTGGTTAGTTACCATCCATTGGAAAGGAGAGAGGCTAGCAAAGGAGGAAAGGAAGCAAACAAGAAATGCCCACCATCTCAATCTACTGCCAAAGGTTCAACAGCTGCCCCAAGACCCCAGTCCTCCCACAATGCTCGAAGAACCGACGTATCCTCTGTGAATACAAATCAATCCGGGAAAGCTTCAAAACCAATCCCAAGTTTAGTGCCTGCATATGATGAACAGGTACAAATTATTGAAAGAGCAAAAGCTCCTTACTGGCAATGCCCTCAAATCTCTAACACTACTTAGTATGCAGATCACAGAATTGAAGCTGTCCGTTGATAGCCTTGAGAAGGAGAGGGATTTTTACTTCGGAAAGCTGAGAGATATTGAGATATTGTGCCAGAGTCCCGATTTAGAAAACCTACCTGTACTGTTTCTCTTTAACACTTTTGGAAATTGAATGACATTGTTTAATGAGTGACTCAAAATGCTAAAATATAAATCGATGGTTCTTTCTGCAGGTTGTTGCCGCTATAAAACGGATCCTATATGCTATAGATGATGACGCATCGGTGGTTGCAGAAGCTCAAGCCATGGTATCCCTTCTCCATAAAGAAGCAGATCCCTTAAGTCCTATTGTTGAGGTATCGTCGGGGGAAAAGGCGAATTCTGATTCTCAAAAGAGAAAAAACATTGTAAACGTTGATGTTGAAGCTACAGGCATCACAGCATTGTCACCCAGACAAAAGCTTTCTGATGCTACCGATTTTCATTGTAGTGGGTCACCTCTTATGACTTACTAATAGTATCAAGCAGTTTTCCATTCTATCGTCTTGCGCTATTCGCCTATACCTTTTTATTATTGTTGTTACATATGCAACTCAACAAGTAATGGCTAGGACATATATTGAGTATTATCTTCTGTAGGAAGAACATAATTTCATCTGGCTGGCAATATTTTCCTGGAGTTGCCTTTGTCTTTGTTGTTGTTAAGTGATAAAAATATATTGATTTGATTGGATGCTATTTCTGACTGATCTGTATGACTATCCTTCAACTATGATTGATAATTGGATTATAGTTTTCCTCCTAGTCAGAATATTTTTAATATTTTTTTTTCTGTCAGTTTTTGCTCTTAAATATAGTACCGAAATTATCACTTGACAACAAGAAAGATATGTAATATATATTAAAAATTTTTAGTGATCTATTATTTTTATTTACATAACCATTAATTTGTCATATTTTTACTGAACACCGTTTATTTTATTAATTGACATTTCTTAGAAAATGACCATTTAAATATTTTTAATTGTAAAATTGGTTATTTTAATATTTTCAAATGCAAAAATTGATCACTTAATATTTTTGAGAGGCAAAAATTTATAAAAAATATTTTCTAAGAAAAAAGAGGGCGAAAGTTGCCTGATGCTTGGATGGAATTTTTGTTTTTTTCAATGGTTCAAAAATTGGGAGTGAGCTGTTGTTAGACACAAAACTTGATTAGAATTACTTTCCTATCATTATCCTTTGTTAACTCCACCTAATTATCTATTCTAAACCTATATGTCAATGCTCATTTATTTATATTTTTCTACAAATGTAAAGAAAAGAATTAATGATCTACTTACGTATTTATATTTTGTAAATTAATAAGCTAAATAAATAAATTTCAAAGCTTTCAGTTATATCTGTTTATTTGCCATTTAGGTTAATGTTTTAATTATTTGATATATCATATTTGTTTAGAGCAGATTATTATAAAAACGTAGGCGGTTGTGATACAGCAACTCTGCCACTTGTAAGGTGAAAGAAAACAGATACCAAGCGCCCTTCACTCAAGGTTTTCAATTTACAGCTCTCTGCACATAATCCTAGTATTTTAGGATAAATTGACAGGTGGAGAAATCTACATTAGAGAAGGGCCTCTTCCTCAGGCTAAGAGTCTCCTTAAGACCAAGTAACGAGTGGCTAATCCTCATTTAAACAAGGATTAAATACAAACCAACTTCTCTAATTCCATCTCGACTGTCAATATGTCTTCCAACAAGAATGCACAAGTCAGAAAGGTAAGAATATTTGTGAATTGTGTTGTGTTATTGATGAAAAGAAGTTGAATTTGTTATTCAATAATGGGATATATGCAGGAGACAACTTACACTAATGAAGAAGGGGAAGAGGAGAGTAGAGTGGAAACAGTAGATTATAGGTCTTTAGCAGGACAAAGGCAAGAAGTGCAGAACGTGGAAGTGATTCGTCAGTCGCATGCCAACCAAGATAATTCTAGTGGTGGTGTTTTGGCTAATGCTGCCCAAACTGTAGCATCCACCCTTCATTCTGCCAAGGATCTTGTCTCCGATAAATGATACCTTCTATTATTCTCATTAATCACTGCCTGAATTTTATTACTCAATAAGATGAATAGAATAATTAATTGTGTTGTCCAGAGATTTTTATTGTTCAAACCAACGATATTCAGCTTTATAAAAAAAAACAATAGCTTTTATTAATAAAAGCTTGCTAGTTATTAATTATTATTTTTGTAAACATGCAAGTTATTAATAAATGAATGGATGCTGTCAGGATAAATATTCTTTGTAAAGTACCATTGGCTGCTGATAAATAGATGAATTTATGCACCAAATTATAGGGTACCAATCCCAACAGCCCACAGCTTGAAAAAAGAAGAGAATTGGTAGCGAGTGATCACCACCATAAAAAACAAAGATAGTTCCTTTATTTATTCTTCTACATCCTGCAAAAGAATCCTATTCTCTTCCACTTATTTTTATGGCAAATCATGTATTTTGTAGCTTATATTTTATGCAGCCAAGTATTTCTCTTTCTCTAAGCTCTCAATTTTCAAGGTCTGCAAAATCCATTTTCTTGAAACTATTTATAAATCTTTTTATTTGAAGTAAGTGCAGAAATGGGTATGGCAATATCAAGGCTGATTAAGATGATGTTTGCAAAGAAAGAAATGAGAATTCTAATGGTAGGTCTAGATGCCGCTGGAAAAACAACTATTCTCTACAAGTTAAAGCTTGGAGAGATTGTTACTACCATACCTACCATTGGTAATTAATTCTCTAGTTACTTATTCCTCTTTTTTATTTTAAATTGCCGCAGCTACATAAATGCAAAATTCTTATCAAGATCATGCTCATAATTTACTGGTATAATTTTCAACATAGATATATTGATAATGGTGTTGTCATATACGGGACAGGCTTCAATGTGGAAACTGTTGAATACAAAAATGTAAGCTTCACAGTGTGGGATGTTGGAGGACAGGATAAGGTACATACCAATTAATCATGATATCTAAATATATATACATAAGTAATTTTTAAATTATATCAAGCTTTATTGGTCCTAATTATTGCTGGATATGCAGATTAGACCATTATGGAGACATTATTTTCAGAATACTCAGGGCCTTATCTTTGTGGTGGATAGTAATGACAGGGAAAGGATTTCAGAAGCCAGAGACGAGCTTCATCGGATGCTCAGTGAGGTATATATATAATTAATCATATCTTATAATTATTTCAATCTAATTAAGGGCCTAATTTTATTTTTTTAAATAAATATTTCATCCGGTCTAATTTCAAATTCCTATATATGATGTATTTTGTATCGGTCGCATCACAGGATGAACTAAGGGATGCAACTTTGCTTGTATTTGCAAATAAACAAGATCTTCCAAATGCAATGAGTGTTTCAGAAATCACTGATAAACTCGGTCTTCACTCACTGCGCCAGCGCCGTTGGTAATTACGATTTACATTATAAGATTTTCGGCAATTTTAATCGAGTATTGGTTTGTTAATTGATGGCTGAAGTTACAAAAAAAAAAAAATGGCTTGGCATAGGTATATTCAATCTGCATGTGCTACTTCTGGCCAAGGACTTTATGAAGGTCTTGATTGGCTCTCAAGCAATATCTCTGGCAAGGCAAGTTAATTAATCTTTAGTTCATATATACATTAATGGACTTGACTATAATTCCTCTATTGTTTTACAGGCTTAATTAATCTGGATTAATTGGTACATCTTATATCAATCAAGAAAAATTTGGAAAATTGGTACCACAGAAGATCGTGTAACTCATCATAAGAATTTTTAGGTAACTATTGTAAACTAGTATACTACAAACTTCTGAGTGCTGGTACGTAGTTTTTTTGTGAACATATACACTGTAAGTTTGATAAGTTATTATTTTAAATTCTAATCCATGAATAAAGATGTAGAACCATATATATTAATTTAATGATTTTCTCCTATGGATTATCATTATTAAGGCATTATTAGTTTATTATCCTTACTTAGCCTTCTTATTCTACTTTTGTCAAATTTTCAGGATTAATTAGTAGCTGTGTTTTTTATTTTTAATTTTAAAAAATAATTAATGCAAATATGTAGTAATGATAATATATGTATATTGTCTCATGTTTTACTCAATTAACTTAAGATTTAAAAGTTCATTTTAAATGCTTTTGTGTCTGGGTATTTAGTGATGTTTCTAAATGCTTCTCTAACCAAAAGGGTTCATTTTCTACTCGTCCCTTCTCACATATGCAAGTGATTGATTGAATCATTTAATTATTTCATATTTCAATATTAAGGTAGCATAGTTTAAATATGGTCATAACCATCAGAATTTGGTCTTGGTCTGGTGATCAGCATTTCATTAAATGTGTAAAACTTTTCAAATTCAATTATTCTTTTTAACAATTATAGTTAGATTATATGTTTCTATCCTGCATATATATATATATAGTATTTTATGCGGATCAAAATAGGAATTCGTTGGGTCAGTAATAACAACGGCCCACGAGCCATAACCTGCTAACCTATAGTACAGAGGCTGCTTAGAGATTGTAGATGGAGCCATAACAGGTTTGCTACAAAAAACATCCAGCAAGGCAGCAAAGATGTAATATGTATTGCTAAGAAAAACATCAGAAGTTGGTCGGAGAGACATCATAAATGGCATAGGTGTTTGGTAGGTAAGGAAATGCTGAAAAATTAGTAGTAACAATATGAAATGGGAAGTTGAAAATTGGCATGCTATGCAATAGGAATGAGCATGGTTAACCGAAATTTAGGTTAATCGAAAAATCGATTCGAAACCGAACCGATTTTTAGGTTAATTGAACCGAAATTTTAGGTTTATGGTTTTTATTTTAAAAACCGATGATTAACCGATCCGAAATCGAAATCGAATATATATATATATATATATATATATATATATA
Organism: Excoecaria agallocha; assembly: GCA_037975025.1. Taxonomy (NCBI): domain Eukaryota; kingdom Viridiplantae; phylum Streptophyta; class Magnoliopsida; order Malpighiales; family Euphorbiaceae; genus Excoecaria; species Excoecaria agallocha. Next base: position 287,451 of record JBBPFJ010000087.1, on the reverse strand, counting down.
TATATATATATATATATATATATTTTATTAATTATATTTTAAAATTTACACATATATTTTTCAATTTTTGTGTAATTTATAAATATTATGATATATAATTTTGTAAAATATATATTTTTAGTAAACAAACATTAAAATTATGTGCATAATTAGTATTTTGTTGTGAGTTTTATATTGAATATTTTTAATTTTTATAATTAATTATGAAAATTTTATTTTTATTTTTATTATTTTAGTGGGTATAATATTTAATTAGTATTTTTTCATTTTTAAAGTATTTTTAACTATTAAAAATAATATTATAAATTGTATAATTTATTAAATTTATATATTAAATTTTTTTAATGATTAACCGATAAATCGATTCAAAAAACCGAAACCGATATAGCAGTTAACCGATAGTAATGAATTGATTTAAAAAAATTATTAATAAATCGGTTAATCGATTCATGCTCATCCCTACTATGCTATGCTAACAACTTCATAATGTTGTTGGATAATTAATGAACTACGTTAACTTGTCTCTATCAAACATCTGTTGGCTGTCTTATTAATTATACTTTGTGCTTTCAATTTCAAGATATACACACAATAAATGTAAGGTTCATAATATGTTATTTGGGGGTAAGAAAGCTTGTTTGGGTAGAGGGATAGAGCGTTCGGCAGTGGTTAACAAGGTAAAGGGAAGGTAAGTTTTTTCAATATGTTATTTGGGGGTGTTCAGAGGTGTAATTGTTTTTTTTTTTTTTCCATTTTTATCCTCTTAGGGTCAGCTAATTAAAAACTTGCTCTTTTTTTCCCCTTCTTCTAAATAACACTAAAAGCTAATTGATCATGTAAATTATTATTATTATTGTCAAAATAAAATAATATTTACTGGATTAGTTTTATTTAAATTCATGGTTGTATAAGCAAATTCTTAATTTTTATTATATTTAATAAACTCAAAATTCAAAATTTTATTTTAAAAAATTAAAATAAATTATTACATTCTATTTATGTGTAAAAATTCATTTGCATATGACAAATGTAAAGAGATTGTCTACCCCAATTTTCACATTATTCTTTTACCTTGAAAAGACTAAAAGAGCATTGGTTGAAATTTCAGTCTGAGAGTCTGATATTTGCAACAAAGAAATGAAGAGAGTACTTATCTTTTTGACAATTTCTCCAAGAACATATCAAACCCAAGTTTTATTTTCTATATTAATTTATTTTCTCTGTACTTTGCATAACCGTATTGTTTTATCATGTTCATCTTTTAGCCTGTTGAGCATTTATGATTATCTACTCATTTCAATTGATTTCTATTTTTAAATAAAATTTTGATGTTTGGAAAGATGCCATTTTAAAGCAAGTGGAGACGAAGGAGTTATATGAATAATAAATAATAAAATAAAAGATCCCATCCATATAATTATAAGCCTTACAGTGAATCACTGCTCCATATCTCTGCCTATATCAATATGATCATTCAAAAATATTTTGATGAGTTCAGCTTCCAGGATTTGGTCAGAATCACCATCTCAATATTTTCTGGTAAACCAATGCTATCTCTTCAACTAAATATTCTTATTTAGAGAACCATTTCTTATTTATAGTTTCAAAAAAGAAAAAAAACATTCTTATTTTTAATATATGCTTCTGGCTTTTTCTTTTTCCTTTTTTTTTTAATTATACAATCAGTACATCAGTAAATATGTATTTTCGAATTAAAAATTAATATTTTTTTTATTTTTTATTCAATAGTCCATATTCAATACGCTTTGAATTGTAAATAAATATCCATTAAATTTCACATTATAACACCTTTTAGTATCTTCAACTTGAGTTTGTAGATTTTAAAATTGATTTTGAACTTATGAGCAATAATTTAATGGAAACCAGAAAGTAAAATCATTCTTGTGTAATATTGTATTACAAGACGGAAGAGCTACCCTTATTAAGCAACTAATTTTAACACTAATGCACCAACCTATGTTGCATCAGTACGAGTGTGTATATATATATATGGATTAATAAATAAATTTCTTACTAAACTATCACTATTTATTATATTTTCCTCCTTAACTAATTGCATATTATATTATCCGCTTGAATTTATTAAAAATATCATATTACCTCCTGTAAAACATTTATCAGTTTACAATTGGCACATAAAAAATACGCACCAAATAATAACAGAGGATAATTTAATATTTTCAATAAGTTTAAGGAGGGTAATTTAATATTTTCTATAGTATAAGGTGTATTTTTTACATTTTAAACAAGTTCGAGTGGCTAATCTAATATTTTTAATAAGTTCAGTAGGATAATATAACATGCAATTAATTTAGTAGGAAAATTTGATAAACGATGATAGTTTAAGAAATATATATATATATATATATATATATATATATATATATATATATATATATATATATATATATATATATATATATAAACCGGTTGCAATTTTGTATTGGAAATGTCAATTGTTCAAATGAGAATCACAAATCTATATCTGAATAAATATCATGTTCAAGTAATATATATAATAATAAATATTTTAATTTTTTCACAATTTATTTTCAATATCTGTATATTTGATTTACATATACCGTACATTCTTACGCATCATATGTTCGAATTGCACCCACCGATACATACCGATATGAGCATCTAAATTTGAAAAAAAAATAAAAAATAAAAATACATAGAATATATATTTTACGCATACCCAAAGAGTACTGATATCGGTACGTCTTCAATACAAATACACCACCCAAGTAGAAATTCCCATCATATTTTTTTCCCTTCAATTAATTATGACAATCATCAATTTTAGGCCATATTTAATATGACGTTAATAAATATAATGTAATCAAATCGTAATGAATCATGTATTTTTTAAGATAAATATTTAATAATGTAATGTAATCATATTTATAAATATATTTTTAAATATATTTACTAATGTAATGATTAAACTTTAAATTTAGATAATATTTTTTATTATATTACAATTTTTTTAAACATAAATCGTACCTCATTAATTTTTTTATTCGCTTTTACAGTCGCTGTCACCACTTCCGTTGACAATTTAATGTCTCAAAAATCACAACTTCTATGAACCGTACTTTTCGGCAATGAACGGTGACACCGAAATGAAAAATACCGTCGGAAGGTCATAAAAACCTGTAAAATTTTTATTGCACTACTGTAAAGTAATATTTATGATGAATTCGGTAATATAATTTGAAATGAAAATGAAATAATTTAGACCATCAAAAATAAAAAATAAAATTAAATAGTGGAACCGTAAAACGTTGACCAAAACTTTAACTGGTTAAAAAATATTTTACAGATTTCAAAAAATTATTTCGATTACATGGAAACTCTTAAAATAATATAAATGAATTTTTAATAGTAAAAAATTAATTTTTGGATAAATTTAAAAATTGACTTTCAAACTGGTAATTTAATTTTGAACTCTAAAATATATCGAAACGAACTTTGAACTTAAATTTTAAACACATCCTAAATAATATTTTTGAAATAATTTTGATAAAAATTTGACAAAAAAATAAATTGAAACAATTATAAGTGGACAAATGGATTAATCATAGCCATCTTATAAAAAACTTAATGATCAAATCGTAACCATTAATCAAACCATATATAAGTATCATACATTTAAAATTTTCAGTCATTTTCCACTCGCATTCCCAACTAATTATAGAAATATATTAATATTTACATTATATTACTAATGTAACCAAATATAGTAATGTAATCGCAATTACATCCCATTACATTATATTTTTTAATCAATTTCATTATACAATACGTTACAATTTATTATCTCTTACCAAATATAAGCTTAGTATTGAAAATTTACTTATGTCTAAATAAATCCAAAATATTTACAATCATGGTACATTAACCAATTTAAAAAGCATGAACTATCAATCTACTACTCCAAGCTTTTCACTTTTTATCCAATGTCCATACTTACTAACCGATAGTAAGCTCACGTCGTATGTGGTATCAATCGAAACTCATCCGAAACTGAGTGCTAATTAAATTAAAAAATTAATATTTGAGGAAATTAAAAAAGGAAGGCAAAGTGAAGCCTCACCCCATTTAAAACCAAAGTAAGTGTTACATGATTCCAAAATTATTATTACATGGTGGGGATAATTGGCTTAGCTGTTGCATTGATAATTCCCACTGTTCCCCAATTCTCTCTTTCTCACGAATTATGATCCCAAGGCATTATTGTGCCTCTCAACGGCCACAACATACCCAATGTTATAAAAGCCTAAAAAGCAAAGCCAGGACCACCAACTCACCTCTCTAAAAGTCCATTCACTCCACTTTCATATTCTCCCATTCCTCTTTTTGGGTTTCAGTAGTTTTAAATAACATCACGCACCTGAAATTCCTACACTCCACTGTCACTTTTTTTTATGCAAAATGATTCCGTAACAACCATCTGATGAAGTTAATGTATTGCATCCGATGGTTGATAGCTCCTGCAAATGTATGCATGTGCATGCTAAATAAGTTCACCTTGCCATAACTTCAGCTTACCAACTAAAAAGCTGCTTCCCACCTCTCATCTTTACAAAGATTGCTGGGTCAATTCAAACATCCACTCACAAATGAAGACTTGCTAGTTTCTTCCTTTTTACTTTTCCTCACAAGTAAAGCAGAAGTGACAGCAGCCTTCACTTTCATAATTCCATAAGCTACACAGGCAAGAATGGCATAACACGGTACAAGTTAATGCTTAAAAGTCAGCATCAAATTTCCAATGTTATGCTTTGGGGATTGTATTGAACACAATTACTTGAGCTAAATGAACTTTTTAAGAAGTTGGATGTTTGGTTTTTAACCTCCCTGCAAAAATTAAATGCCTAGACCTTATAGGGCGGCTGCTTAACCAGCGCTATGAAACTAACTTAAAAATATATTCATCTATTTATTTCATTTCCTGAACCTGTGACTACCTAAACCAATCTCTAACTCGATAGAGAACATGCACAGGTTGCTCTTTGCGTAAGGCTTCATATATGAATCGTATAATGCCAAAAGGGAAGTTGACTAGCACTGACTTCGCACCAGCAAACATTTCAGACAAATATTAATTATTTACACCACATATTTAACATGATATTAATATAGGCAGCCCTGACATTATGCACAAACATGAAGTTTCTTTCTTAGGAAGCTCTTTTTCTTTTCATTTTATTTTTTTAAACTAATCATGGGGCAAAATAGACGAAGACAACACCTAAAACACTATGAAGTCAAAGTATAATTGATTAAACAAATGCAAAGAAAGAAACAAGGATGGGCACAGATCCAAATTATCAATGGCAGAAGTCAATTATCTGCCTGCAGAACTTTGGTTGTAGCCTTACAGGTTAGTTAGAACTTTTTCTTTGCTGTTCGAGTCAGTTTGACAATGTGGAAAAACCTCCCTAATTTTTTAGTATCTTTCTGTATCATGGGGGTTTTGAATTTCCATCCATCCATCCTCTCGATGTCAATATACAAAGTTAACAACTACTCCTTATCCTAACTTGACAAAAAAAAAAAAAAAAATCCACTACCAAGTCAATACCCTGCTCCTTCAAGAAAGACTAACTATGGTTTCCCCTCTACATAATCTGATGGGATCCATGAATCAACAGTAATGATAGCATACAGACGATAGGATGACACAGATTTGCTCCAATTGTGAACCATGTTATACCAATAGAAGAGTGATCAAAGTGCACCCTCGGTGACCACGTGACCAATATCATCATAACATTCACATACAAAGAGATCAGATATTGAACTTGTCAACCCTTTTTTTTTGTCGGATAATGAATTTAAGTTTCAAAGGCCAGGAAATGTATGGTAATAATAGAATACCAAAAGATTGCACCTCAAGAACCACAGAAGAGCAATTGATATGCAAAATAGAGGAATTTATAATGTCATGTTTTAAAGTAGACAATAGGAGAAGTAAAATTTAATGAGGACTGCTAAGTACACCCACAAACATACGATTTAGTGAAGGTAACCGCATCTGCTGATCCTGGGATCTATACCTTTTGAACCGAGGTATCGGTGATACTGAGACTGTTGAGGACACCCCGCAAGAATCATTCGAGCTATCACTGCTTAAGTATGCATCAATGACCCCATTTGGGCTACCAGGTATTGAGGAATGCTTGCGCTTGCAGCTTTGATTTTGGTTTCCTAACGACTCCAAAATGAGCTTGTAACACTGGTTCACTTTTTCCTGTTAAAAGATAGTAAAAGGAATTTAACCTATAGTATACATTTTACACACAGGAGATCCTGGATCCACTTAAAACAAATGAAGCAAGTTAACATGATGCGAACCTCATTGATTTGAATTACATTCATAAGCTGATTCTGGTATTGCATTTGGTTACATGGCTCAACCTCCTTAATAACATGCAACATAATTGCAGTAGCTAATATAGAAGGTACATAACTCATGAATCTTGTATCTGAAACCAAAAGCCAATATTGGAAAGCAAGTTAAGGAAACTAGTTATACTGTTTAATTAAGATTTCAGGTAATTTCTGTTCAAATTTTGATACAATTAAATTAAGTGATAAACAGGTAACGAAATAAATAGCTGTTCATTACTTACCAGAAATGACCAAGAGAAGGGAGCGTTCACATGTCCTCAAAAATTCCCAATGCGAGTGGTTTTTAAGTCCAAGCCTCCTTATAATGTGTTCAAAGAAGGAAATTGGGGTCACAGGGTTCATCCTCCACTGAAGAGTAGAGAGCACAAGGAGCTCCATTCTCTTTATAGTCTTGGCTTCAAAAACATACTTTGATTCTTCCACCTAACACAAGCCACAAACACAGGACCCATCACTGGTAAGATGATATAAATGGTTCAATAAAAACCCAATTAGGACATTTTAACAAACACCAAGACTGCAGAATGTTAAGCTACGTACTTGCAAGTCTAGAAGCAGAGGAACCTGGGTCTCCTCCACTTTGGCAGCTAAAGACAAACAAGCTACAGCAGCAAGTTGACACATCCATGGTTTATCTCTTGGAAATTTCAAACTTGAAATGAACCTATCAAAATAGTTAACAGCAAGAACACAGCTCAGTGCAGTGAACCCGTAGTATCCCTTTACCCTCAAAATCCAATCAATAGCCTCTTTACGAGCCACCATTAAAGACCCATCAGAGAAAACATTATCAAAACCAAAATGGGTTTCTTTCTCTTTAGAGATTAGAATCAGTAACTCTTCATCCGCCCAAGAAAGATCTTGTTCAAGCAAAATACAAGATAAAGAATGATCCTTTATCACATAACAAGTACAATCTTCACTACCATTATCAACACAAACATAATCTTCCTCAATGCCTTGCTCTTCACAGTATAACCCATCAAGAATCAATGCTGGGCTTTGAATCTGTGCGTTCTCTTCTTCTTGAAAAGCCATGTTCTTCTTCAAAGAAGAAGAGATTCAGTCCTCTTCTCATTATACCATTAAAGAAAGTAAAATCTCAAACTCCTTGCATATCATATCAAAATACGATAACTTTATCTCTCCCTAGGCTATAGTGATAGCAGAGATAGAGAGAGAGGGGAGAGGGGGACAGATAGTGATGCAGAGAAAATTAAAAGAAAAAAAAAAACAGAGAGAGAGACACACACACACAAATAGAGCAAGGAAGTGAAGAGTTTTATCTGAGAAAGCCTTCACGCCTGTCCTTTTCTCTTTTTTTTTTCATCTCCTCTTTTTTTCTGAATTCCTTCTTTTCTTTTTACTTTACTGCAATGTTTCTTTCCCTATTTTACACTCTTTATTACCAATATTTTAACTATTTTCCGTGACCGTTTGGCGCGATGGAAAATTACGATCCATGGAATAGGCACTGTCATCTAGAGCTTTCCAAAGAAAATAAGATTTATTTACAGGAAAAAAAAAGGGGACAGTGAAATTTCTCAGCACTTATAATATATTTATTATAATGTCTATCAACACTGTGTATAAAAACAGAAAATTCAAGAAATCACCCTGATTCAAATGCACGAGAGTCTCCGTTTGATAGGGCTGAGCAAAATAAACCCAAAAAAAGACTAACCAAAAAATTAATTCAAAATCAAATCGATTTTTTGGTTAATCGAATCCAATGATTACGATTTAGATTAATAAATTTGAGATATTTCGATTTTTAGTTTAAGTTTCGTTTCATGATCTGAAAAAATCGATAGTTTCTATTAACCGATCTGTTTAATTTTTTTTAATATATATATTATTTTTATTTTTATATCTTTAATTTTTTTTTTATTTTTTTCTCGAAAATTTATATAAAATAATACTTTAAAATATATTTAAATTATATATTTATTTTTATATCTTAATTTTTTATAATTTTCTATAAAATTTATATAATGCTTTAAACTAAATTTGTATTATGTCAGTCTCTTAAATTATATATTAATATTTATATATAGTATCCGATTAATTTTTTTATATGTTATTTTTTTATTATATATTGATATTCATATTTTATTTAGTAGTGTTTAATTACGTTTTCTTATATTTTAGAGTTTATGTTATAATATTTAATATTATCCAAAATTTTATTTAACTTGAAATTAAATATATTAATTTTCAACAAATATCAAATTTATTTTATAATATTATCTATTAATTTATATAACATAATTTTAGCTAGTAAATTATGTTTGTTTCGTAGTTTTTATATTAAATTACTTTGCATATTTGAAATTGAACTGAATTTTATTTACTTTTTTTTATAATTTTATGTTATAAATTTTAATGGTTAACCAAATCGAAAAATCGAAATCGATGGACTGGTTAACCGAATGTAACAGATCAATTAATGATTAGTAATTTTAAAAAACCGATATTAATGAGTTGATTAATTTTTTAATTCATAAACTAGTTAACTAATCTATGCTCATACCTACTGTTTGCAATCCTGTTCCAAATCATATAAAAATAAAAAATTCAAAATTTTTTAAATTAATATCTTTAAAAATATTTATATAATATACATAAAAATTATGATGGGTGAAAATTTTGTGCACAAAGTTACACTAAATTTTTATACTACCTCCATCCCATTTTAACATATACTTTTCTATTTTTCACGAAAATTAAAAAATAATTAAAATATCTCAATTTTATAAAAAAATTATAGTAATTGATAAAAATAATTTTTTATATTTTCAAGAATTTTATTTAGTTTTAGTTAAAATTAGAGAATAATATGAAAGAAAAATATTTAATAAGTTATATAATAAATTAGGGGTATATATATGTAAATATATCATTTAAATTTTGAAAATAATATTTGAAGTGAGACAAATTAAAATAAAAAAATATCTCTTAAAATTGGACGGAGAGTATTATTCTTTAATTTTATTTATTATACTCTTAATTTTGGTAGTACAACTTTTTTGAATTATAATAAATGTACAGTCCATGTGATGCGCTTATATTTGTACCATTCGATTAAATGTATATTACAATAGAAAGATATAAATGTAAGCGCAGTGCATCCATATGTACATCTGATCGACTACTGTTTTTTTTTCCCTTGGATTTACTTTTTAGAATTTACAATTGAAATGAATTTAGTCTTTGTTCACCTATTAAATATTTGCTAATTAATTATAATAATTGTAAATACATTATTTTAAGGAATACTTCTTATCAACTAAGAATTAAATGTTTGTTTGGATGTAGTAGACTAAACTTACTTTAATAATAATAATAATAATAATAATAATAATAATAATAATAATAATAATAACTAAACTTAATCTAGTCTCTCATGTACAAAGAGAGTAAATTTCTCTTCTGCAATTGAAGAAGAAGAATAAGACATTTATTCTATTTATTCTCCATTTTGCAAGAAAATAAAAGTGAAAATAAGGAGTAAATGATATACTCTCATTTTACTTTAGTTTATCTCCTTCATTTATTTCCAAATAATATGCTCAAATCCATCCAACCAAATAAATGGTTAAGTGAATTAGCTTACAAGTGGTGGTGGAAATTTTATATGTGTTTCCATTGGACTTGTTGAAAGTTTTATTCATTAATTAGAAACATCCTTTCAATCCTTTAATAATAATGATAAATAGTTGAAAACATTTTGAAATTTCGAAGTTAATTTCTTTTAGAATTGAGTCAATAAGAATTCAATAAAAAGAAAAAACCATTACAACAAATTTTTAATATTTGTAATGATAACGTATAAGGTACGTGCATATAAAATTAATCTATATATATAAATGCACGATATATGGTAAAAATATTTTCAGACTTAAATAACCATATATTATTTTATTATTAAACCAAAATTATCGTTTTATAAATTTAAATAGAAGCTAATTAAAAATAATTAAGATGCAATATTGACTTAGTCATGGAAGCAAATTGCAATTATTAAGATGGGGCCATCCAAATTGATTGGACTTGGATTAGGTGTTTTTTTTGGAAGAAGAAGAAAATAGACAGCCAATTGCATAATAATGTTACGGAGAAAAGCAAAATCCTAGAGGCTACGAGTATCATCCAAAAGAATGGGTCCTAAACCCGAAGGAACCAAAGAGTGCCAGAAGAAATTCTCGTGAAGGAGAACCCTTGTTAGTCAAAAAAATTTGCCTCGCTGATGACATCGTGTTAGGCCTGAGCATCCCACTCTCTGCTCATAAGAATTACATTATACGGAGGATTAACACAACTTTCATCTTGCAAAAACTTTAACGACGTTGTTGTTATCCAACTGTAAAATCACCTGAAGCTAATGCCTATTCCAAGCTTTTCGGAAGCCAAGAAAGACCAACCTGCATGGAAAGCATTGCCCATCTGCCTCCCATAAATCCAGCACTGAAACCGCCTAGTTTTATTGACATATTCTTCAATTGATATCAATTTTGTTTTTTCAAATTCAATTATTGATTTTACTGCCATATTGGGGTTGGATTTATGTCTCTGGATCTCCATTGTCTAAACATATTTATAAAATTAATTATTACTTAATTAAAAAAAATTACACTCCTATATTATATATGAAATTTAATTTTTAATTTATTTATTTTATTATATTAAAGTATAATTTATACTTAAAATTATATAATACACTTTATTAATTAATATATTAAACTAAATATCTTAATATAATCGGATTTTGGAAAGGGTTTGAATATTATCAAGTAGAAGTAAATATGTTTGGGACGGATATGTATTTTATAAGAATTAGATAAAAATTAGACATATTTATTCAATTTGGATGAGAGTATTTTTGGTGAGTATGGTAATGGTGGCCATTCTCATCCAATATGCTAACAGTTCTCCTAGTGGATATTACAGCGTTGTTAGTAGGGGTGTTCATGGGTTGGGTTTGGTTAAAAATTGAAAAAAATCAACCCAAACCAATATAGGTGGTTTGAGACGGTTTGGGGCGGTTTTTTTTGTTGTAATTTAAAATGGTTTGGGGTGGTTTTAAAACGGTTTGAAGTAAATTAACTATATACTAAAAAACTTATAAAATAAAATAATAAACAAAATAATAATTACATTAAATTATAAATAACACTAAATTTAAATACTACATGCTAAATTTAAAATTAATAAATATTAAAATTTATATACAACAAGTATTGTACTGAAATATAATATTATCAGTCAAATATTAAAATGAATATAAGCATTTTACTTAAAATGCTAAAACGGAAAACAATATTTCAAATGAAAATAACATCCCTTCGGCTTGTAAGACACAACACCTAATCATAAATTTGTTAATCATAAATTAGTTAAAGTAAAGACGAGGCACATTGCCACAAAATAAGGACCTGATAAAATATTTATTGCCTATGAGAATTAACCTATGCAAGACAAAGCAAACCCTTTATTTTAGTACATACTAGCTAAGTGTTAAACAAAAGATTAAAGTAGAACAAAATGAGATTTAAATAAAAGAATAACACAACATGATTATATACACTTGTTAGCGATCGGTGATAGTCCGTTTAGGGAATACCTTTTATTTTACAGACCTATATTGATTTTTATGTTAATTTTTCTTTTTCTTTTTTTCAAATTTTAGAATTTGGGTAATGGTTTAAAACCAGATGTGATAGCTTGCAAATGCATGTCATCCATACATATATGGCTTGACTAATTGAACAATCTCCACCAATCGCATGCTACATATCAGATTACTACTGTTTAAACCAATTATTAAAATTTACACATTTTTCTTTTTCTTTTTCCTAAAATTTTCTTAATTTCTCACAGAACAAAATTTGTTTTTGAATTTTATAATTAAATAGTTATAACGAAATAATTCATAAGATAAAAATGATCAAAATTTTATTTTATTTCAATTAAAATAAATATAATTTAAAAATTAATTTTATATGTCATTATATCAATTATATTTGATATATCATTTTGAAACCAATTATCTTTACAAATAGACTTTGATTAGTTATTTGATTTTTTTTTAATTTTTTGTACATATTATATTTTCATATTTACTCCATTTGTTTCAAAATAGATGATGTTTAAGGAAAAAAATTTGTTTCATAATACATGATACTTTGATATAATCAAGACACATTAATTAATTTTTACCAAATATATCTTTAATTAATTTTGAAAAAAAATAAAATTTTATTAGTGAATGTAATTAATATAGTAAGGGTAATAAAGTCTTTTAATAATGAAGTAATTATATTTCTTAATTACTGTATATTATTCTCAAAGGTCATTTATTTTAAAACAGAGAGAGTATATGATAACGTGATGCTATTTCTATCCGGTGATTCAATTCAAAAAATTGATTGATTTTAAAATAATATAATAATTATATATGATATATTTAATTATCATTTTGATAACTTAGAAATTTATTTTTAAATCATATTACTTTAATTAAAATAAAATATTAATAATTTTATATTATAAATTATTTTATTGTAATTATTTGGTTACAAATTTTAAAATTCGATTACCATAGATACAGTTAATTTTTTGTCGACTCATCTAGCAATATTGGCTATATCCACTCGCCCGTACAGTGCCATAAATTTTTCAATAAAGGACTCAATAATGTAAAAATTTAGAGTAAATAAAAAAAAAAAAGAACTTGAAATTTGTTATACCTAAAAATCCGTTTTCTATGTTAATTGTTGTACAAAGTAAAACTCACCGGAAAGTGAAATTTTGTTGTAAACAGAAGAGAAGAAAGGTTCATTAATTATAAGAAGATGGGGTAGCCAACATTTAATACAAGGTGCCGAAAGTTAAACTCGATTCCGTATAAACCGTATTTTTATAATTATGTATTATATCATTATTATTAGAATAAAAAAAAGGTTCATTAATAAGTTGGAATTCACGAGAAATTAAAAACACAACAGGAAACATGCAATTTGAGTACAAAAGCGACAGCTCATACAGACTGTTTAATGAATTAAATTTATTTTTTTAGAAGAAGAAAATAATAAAAAAAAGGAAAATTCAAATAAAAGAGGTTTCACATGAAAAATCAATGTTATTAAAATCGGATCGAATAAAGAACCGATAAAGTTGAGGGTTTATGGTTCGACTAGTTCAATCGGATTTTTTTATTTTTAAAATATTATTAATTAATATAATTTTATAAATACTACTATAAAAAAATAAAAAATTCATCAAACATTAAATATATGTCACAAATATCCTAATAATAAATTATAAAATATAATTTCAATTTTATTACTACAAGTGATTAATTATGAATTTTTGAATCATATATTAAAAATATAAAAATACAATCATATCATGAAAAAAATTTACTGTTTAAATAGAGTACTAATGAAGCAAATACAAAAATATTGACCTTTTATATATGAGTATAATTATATTTGATTCCAATGAACTCAAATAGATAATAAATATATTAAATTATTAAATAACATCTTTATAATTTAAAATACTAATTTTTTAAATAAATAAATAATGAAAATTTATATATATATATATATATATATATATATATATATGAGTGTGAATATACAAAAAAAAATTATGATTTTTTACACATTTTAGCAAAAAAAACCCCGGTTTTCCGGTTTTTTTGGTTCAATTCAATTTTAAGTAGTTAAATCAATAAAATGATCTATCGGTTCACGATTTAATTGGTTTAACCGGCTGGTTTGATCCAGTTTTAATAATATTTCGGAAAACAAACAAACAAACAAATCCTAACAAAAACATCTCCTAAATTAATTGCCTGCCAGAAAACATACTCCGTACTCTTCCTTTGCTGTCCCTCATCCAGCATGCATCCATCTATTTCGTCCTTTTTTCTTTTCTTTTTATGTCTAATTTCCAATTTTAATTTATGATCAATTTGATCCATTTCATCTAAACGAACACTATTTTTATTTTTTTTAATTTTTACGTCATTAACTAAATTATTCCAATAAAACTTTACAATAAATTAATATATTTTTGGTAATGGAAAGGCAAAAATGACCACAAACGGAAAGTTATTTGTTAATTTAGTCTAAATTTAAATTTCAAGCAAACTAACTAGTTATTAAATTCTAGCAAATTAATCAATTCTGTACATTTTATATATTTTTAAATTTTTTAAATTTATTTATATTTTTCAGATATATTTTTTATATTATTAATGAAAATTTAATTTACATTAAAAAAACTAGTTATTGAACAATAATTTTTTTCATTCCGCCTTTTTATACTCTTTCCCCAATAATAGCACAAATATTGGTGTTTATTATTATCGACATATTGTGGTTGCAGCCCATATTCATATTTTGGCATGCATGCATTATATTTGGATGCCCATACAATATAATTTAGTTCAATGTGTATACGTACTTGAATGTGCACTTAAAAAGCAATCATGTTATAACTTTCTTCAAAAATAACAAAAATCCATTTCATTGGAGTTCTGTGTATTAATTAGTCATAATCTCTTAAAGCATATAATGGATCTTCATACCTCAATAATGTCCAGATAATTCTGTGCAATAAAACTTGTTGTATGACATGTATTTTTTGTTATCCATTTATAATTAGAAAAAACACATTATAAACGGATATGCTCTATATTAAAAATTTTAAATCACCTAAATGGTATCATATAACTATTTAGAGATCTTAAATTTATTTTGAAAACTAGAATTTAAGCTTTCTGATTTTTCTCAAATTTTCATATTCATTAAAATATTGAAAACTTATAATACACTACAGTTAGAGGTGGCAAAGGGATGGATTAGGCGGATTTGGATTTCTGTTTTTGGTTGTTAGTTACACTATATAAGCTACAACCTTCATGTACTTCGAGTGAGATTGAATAAAACAATAGAAGCAGTTTTTCTTCTTCTTGCTCTATTTCTTTGTTTTGTTAATATGGTATCAGAGCCTCGTTCATGTTAAGATTTTCTTCAAGTTTATTGCAACTTGAAGATAGATGATTTGATTGAGTTTTGCTACGAGATTGATGGAGGAGCCAATCGATCCACCAATGCAAGAACGCAGAAATCAAGAGGAAGTTACACAAAGAATGAATCGGACTGGAGTTACAAGAAATCTAATGGATTTGCAGGGATCTGACAATCCAGGTATTAATCTGGTGTCTACTCCTTTGAATGGCTTTAATTACAGAACATGGAGTACCTTGATGAAGAAGGCATTTGTTGCGAAGCATAAGCTAGGGTTTATTACTGGAAAAATTAAAATGCCGGCTGAAGTTTCAAATGATTATGAGGACTGGCTTAGTGTGAATGCTATGGTAGAATCTTGGATCCTTAATTCTCTCACTAAGGAATTACACGAAGCTTTCTTGTATGTGTCATCAGCCAAAGATTTGTGGGATAAATTGGAGAAACGTTTTGGAGATTCTTCTGGTCCTCAAGAATATCAGGTGCGACGAGAGATTGGAACCATTACTCAAGGTAATTCCAGCTTATCCATGTATTTCACAAAGTTATACAGGCTTTGGGATGAATTGCAATGTATCGTACCAGTCCCTTAGTGTACTTGTGGAAGGTGCATTTGTGGAATTTCGGACAAGATTATGAACCTGAATGAAAATGCCAAGGTTATTCAATTCTTGATGGGATTACATGAGTCTTATAATCATATTAAGAATCAAGTGTTGATGATGGATCCATATCCTAGCATAGATAAAGTCTATTCAATGCTGTTGAATGTTGAGAGCAGAAACAAATCTCAGATAGCTATGCTGAAATAAGTGGCAATAATGCCTTGATGGCTAATGCTGCTATGTTCAACAACAACCAGAAGGGACAGAAGACAAATAGCAAGCAGCAGAGAAAGGACTTCATGAAAGATGATAAGTATTGCAGTTTTTGCAAGATGGATGGGCACACAAAAGAAACCTGTTTCAAGATTCATGGATATCCAGAATGGTACATGGAATTGAAGAAGTAGCAGAAAAAGAAGGGAGGCAAGATTGTGCAAGCAAACATGCCTGAGACACCACTGGATGATGTAGACATGTATGAAGAATGAACAAGTACTACTAATTTGAGCATGAGAGAACTGATTCAACAAGAGCTATTGAAGATGATGAAAGGGAAGCAGACTCAAGAGGAATTCGTCAATTTTGCTCAAGAATTTGCAGGTAATTCTTCTCTTATATCTGTAAATGCTGTTTGTTTGAAGAATGTTTGCTGGATAGTCGATACAGGGGCTAGCAATCATATTTCTGGAGATAAGAGCATTTTCTGTGATCTTCGATTTACTTGTGAGTCCAAAACCATTTTATTACCAGATAGATCAGTTAAGAAAGTGGCTATGATGGGGAGTATAAGACTTAGCAGGGATATTGTTTTGGAAAATGTGTTATATATCCCTTCCTTCAAGCACAACTTGTTATCCGTACATAGACTACTTAAGGATAATTCTCTGATGTTCATCTTCTATCCTACGATCTGCGTGTTACAGGACCTGAGGATTAAATCAGTAGTAGCAGTTGGAAAGGTTATTGGAAGTTTATATCATTTTGACAGTCACTCTTTTGATGGAGAAATTGTAAATGGATGTAAGTATCAGCCTGATGTTAGCAGATGGCAAGTTGCTGATAATGTTTGTTGTGTAAATAGAGATTCTTGTAATACATCTCTTTGGCATAAGAGATTGGGACATCCTTCTTCAAGGATTGTACGAAAACTCAATTTTTTGAGTAATAAAACTCTTGCCAATATTGCTTGTGACATTTGTGCTCAATCTAAACAAACTAGAGTTTCTTTTCCTGTGAGCAGTAGTCATAGTGCTGTTTTGTTTTGAGCTATTACATTTGGATGTTTGGGGTCCGTATAAACAACAATCTTTTTCTTGAGCATTTTATTTCTTAACTGTTGTAGAAGACTATAGTAGATGTACGTGGACTTTCCTTATGCAATCTAAGGATCAAACTAGTTCTATTGTCTCAAAATTTATAAAGATGGTTCAAAACCAGTTTGGGACAAATATCAAAATTGTGAGAACGGATAATGGAGGGAAGTTTTTGGGCCATGCTTGTCAAGGTGTCCTCACTGAATCAGGAATTATTCATCAGCGCACTTGTGTTTATAGTCCTCAATAGAATGGAAGGGTGGAGTGCAAACATAGACATCTCTTACAAGTTGCTCGAGCACTCTTATTACAAGCACATTTACCTGTTAGTTTTTGGGGAGAGGCTGTTTTACATGCCACTTATTTGATAAATAGGCTACCTACTGCTGTTTTGAATTGGAAGAGTCCTTATGAACTTCTATTTCGAAGACAACCAGATTTTACTGACTTGAAGATTTTTGGTTGCCTTTGTTATGTAACACATACCAAACCTCCAAGAGATAAATTTGCTGCTCGGGCAAGTAAAGGAGTTTTTCTGGGTTATGTGTCAGGGACAAAAGGCTGCAAGGTGTATCGACTGGATGATATGAAGGTTTCTATATCTAAGGATGTTGTTTTTCATGAGAATGTATTTCCTTTTGAACATGAATTTACTACTTCTGATTTGACTGACACTCCTATTCCACGGATTGTTGTTACTGATGTTGAAGGTTCTATGCCCATGACAGTTGATTCTTTAGTCTTGCCTCATGACCTTGTACCTGATGATGTTCCTTTTGTTGCTGATTCTTTTCCTTAAGGTGATTCCGGTACACATGTTCAAGATGATCATGCAGAAAATTTGTCCATTCCAGAGGTGGTGGGTAGATCTAATACAAGGATACGAGGACAACCAACATGGCTTAAAGATTATGTTGTCAATCATGTTTCAGCAGCACATACTTCTCCTCATGTTCCTTGTACTTTTCCTTTTTATACTAACTCTATGATTCCTCCAGTTTATTCTGATTTTCTATGAATCATGAACCACAGAGTTATAATGAGGCAAAGTCTGTTTCTGAATGGATTCAAGCAATGAAAGATGAATTAACAGCTCTTGAGAAGAATAATACTTGGGAATTGATAGAGTTACCGAAGAACAAGAAAGCTATTGGATGTAAATGGGTTTACAAGTTGAAACTAAACCCGGATGGTTCTATAAACAAATACAAGGCTAGACTCGTTGCAAAGGGCTACAATCAAGTATATGGACATGATTACACAGATAGTTTCTCTCTTGTTGCGAAGATGGTGACTGTGCGACTTTTTCTGGCGATTGTTGTTGCTCGTGATTGGCCTCTTCATCAAGTTGACATCAATAATGCCTTTTTTGCATGGATTTCTCGAGGAAGAAGTTTATATGAGGCCTTTTGAAGGATATGGCAAAGTGAAACAAGGACAGGTTTGCAAGCTTCTTCGTTCTCTCTATGGTTTTAAGCAGGTTTCAAGGCAGTGGAATGCTGAGTTGACGGGTTTTTTTTTATTAGACTATGGTTTTGTTCAGTCTTCACATGGTAATTGCTTGTTTATTTCTCATTCTTCTACTGATATTTTGGTATTTCTAGTATACGTTGATGACTTGTTGATGACTGGAAATATTCAGCATGCCATTGATCGACTGAAAGCTGCTCTTGATTCACGGTTTTCTATTAAAGATCTTGGTGAAGCAAAGTATTTCTTGGGGCTGGAAATTGTTCAAACTACAGGAGGTATTTTTCTCAATCAACGTAAATACACTCTTGACTTACTTACTTCTTCGGGTTTATTAGGTTCTAAGCCCAAGAATGTTCCATTTCCTAAGGGTGTATCTCTTCTTGATGTCTCAAGTCCTTTGTTATCTGATTCTTTTGATTATAGACGCTTAGTGGGGCGATTGTTGTATCTAGGCTTTACTAGGCCTGATATTACTTATGCCGTGCAACAATTAAGTCAGCATCTTCACTCACCAAGAGAGGTTCACATGCGAACAACTTTGTATGTTCTCAAATATTTAAAGAAGCAGCCTTCCTTGGGTTTGTTCTTCTCTTCTACTTCTGATTTTACTTTGACAGCTTATTTAGATGCAGACTGGGCAACTTGTCCGAAAACCAGAAAATCACTTACTGGTTATTGTATATTTCTGGGTTCTTATCCTATTTCTTGGAAAACTAAAAAGCAAAATACGATTTCAAGGAGTTCGACTGAGGCAGAATATCGTGCTATGGCTTCTACTATTTGTGAGCTTCAATGGATCAGTTATATTTTGGCTGATTTTCAGGTTCCTATTTCACGTCCTATTTCTTTCTTCTGTGACAGCAAGTCTGCAATTCACATTACTTCCAATCCTGTTTGTCATGAGTGTACCAAGCACATTGATATAGATTGCCATGTTGTTCAGAATCAGTTTAAAGAAGGTTTCATTGTTCCTATTCATGTTTCTTCTGTTGCTCAAATGGCTGATCTGTTTACTAAGCCTCTTTGTTCTCCTTTGTTCTCTCAGTTCTGCTCCAAGTTGACTTTGCTGGATGTTCATCAAAGTTCAACTTGAGGGGGGGTTGAAGACTAACGAGTTGTTATTATTTATTAACTGTAGTTATTTTACTAATACTACCTATAGTTAATTCTCTTTCCTTATTTTCTTTTCTTGTAACCTTAGTTACTTTTCTGTTTTTGGTTGTTAATTACACTATATAAGCTACAACCTTCATGTACTTCGAGTGAGATTGAATAAAACAATAGAAGCAGTTTTTCTTCTTCTTGCTCTGATTCTTTGTTTTGTTAATACATATCCATGTTAGGTAGTGAAACCATTGAGTATGCTACTGCTTGGTGAGACAAAAATAAGATCTGATTAACCCTTAAAATACCAGAAGGGCATATAACAATAAAGCCTCCATGTTGGGAACTGTTTCCATAACGCTGTGAGCTTAAAGTGATGAAATGGTATCTCTATTGCAGGATGATTTGACAAGTACACTTGTCCAGCAGTGTTGTCAATCTCAAACTACTGTCTAGAGAATCATAGAGACGACTGGAGAAAATGAAGCCTTGAATGTGAATGATGAGATCCAGAAAGTTCTCTCCAAGTATGAAGAGTTGAAGAAGCCCTCTGTAGTTCCTTCTGGGCCAGAACCTGCTATGATTCTATCAACTGAGGTTGATTTAAGGTTTAGATCTTTGACGATGCTTTTACCATTGATTTTGCAATTTGAGATATTTCTTGCTTGTGGAGAAGAGAGGCAAAGAAGAGGAAGACAGGTTAAGATTTTGGAAAGAGACGAAAAGGAGGAAGAAAGAGGGATTTTGAAAAAAATTCATTGGGTACAGATTCGATGGGTTGAAAAATGAAATGAATCAATTTTGAATTGATTAAATAGATATTTGGTTGGGTTGAAAAATAAAATAGATCAATTTTGGGTTAATCCGCTGGGTATTTATTTGGATTGAGTTGATTTTGAATCATTCTTTTTGGATGAATTTAGGTTGAATTTTGGGTTTAGATCAATTTTGCCACCTATAACTCCAATGGCTCTCCGTTCTTGAAAAAATAATTCTCAATATTATTCTACCTTAGGGACAATTTAGAAAAATGATTCAAAAAACTTTCTACTATCGCTTTACATTTTTCAAAAATTTCATTAGAAAATTAATATGATTTATAATAGTGTTTCATAGTGCTATTACAAAATCCTTGTCTAGGGATGATCGCGGGACGGGGCGGGGGAGGGGAGTGCCTCCCCCATTACTGCCCTGCACAAGGGCGGGGCGGAGACCGATAGTATTACAGGAGAAAAATTTCCCCCGTCCCCATCCTCACGGGGATCCCTGTCCCTGTATTAAAAATATTTTTATTTTTTTAAAAAATTTAATTATAACTAAAATATAATATTTACAAATTAATTATAATTAAAATATAATATTTAATAATTAAAAATATAAATTCAATTACAAATCAAACTAATATAAATTTTAACAATTGATAAAACTAAAATTAAATATAATTTAAAATTAAATTATATAAATATAATTAAATTTAGTAATTAAATTTCGGGGGCGGAAAAATTTCAGGACGGGAACCACAATCCCCATTTTCGCCCCGAATTCTAATAAGTCGGGGAATACTTTTCCCCTATCCCCATCCCAACAGGGGAATTTTTCGGGGTGGTTTCCTACCGGGGACCGGAATTTAGTAAACAATAATCTAGTAATAGAACTGTTAAATACTATTGTGGATCGTATTAATTTTCCAAACGAAACTTTTAAAAATTTTTTATAACAATGGTAGAAAGTTTTTTGAATCATTTGGAAGAATTGATTCTAAAACAAAACAAGTTAATTTGAGAATTATTTTTTCAAAAATAGAGAACCATTGGATTTTGTTGCAAGTTTTCGATATTCTAATGAGTATGAAAAGTTGATGGAAAGTTAGAAATTTCAGAATCCAACATCCAAAATTTAAAAGTGATTTTATAGGTATTGAAAGTATTTAAAAAAATAACTTCTGACAAAAAAAGTGAATTAGGGTAAAATTAAAAATCTTAAAAATAAAAAAAAAATATGAAAACTTAATAAAACTTAAAATTAGAATTTAAGAACTCAATACAGACTTAATTTTGAAAATTCGAATGGTTGAGAAACTTATAACATGTTTTTCCTTATAACTAATTACAAATTCATAATCAAAAGTCAATTAAGTTGGGTTTTAATCACATGCATTACCTTTGCACTGCAATCATGACTTAACAGGATCAACACTTTCATTATTTGTCCTTTGTTGTTCCATCCATTAACATCATTATTGTGATCATTATGATCATCAATTCCTTAAGGACACAAATATTAGGTCAAACAATTTGAAATTGACAACATCATTAATTAATTAATCAATTAAATTGTCCTTAGACCTTGTTTTTACACGTAAGCTTCATCTGCTTTATACCTTTTGTTTATACATTAAGGCATCTAATTGCTTCGCCAAATCCATTCAATGTAAATGGACAATAATGAAAGCTAATTATGCTTGTATACAATTTGGGGTGCATAACTATATGGACATTAAACACTATACACACCTCAAAATTGTGGAGTTAATTTCATTGCTTGTTTTTAAATTTCTACTTTATAGCAATAATGTCAATAAAACTTTAATTTTTTCACGAATTGAGACCTTGTCAATGACTGTCAAGCAACTCTAACAACCTGAAAATAGAATAATTTCATATTATATAGCTCGTGATCGCACTATATTAAATAAATAAGGCATTAATGCTAAAAAAACTTAATTATGAACCGCTTGTTATTAATAGAGTAATGTTTGATAAAATGGTAGTTATAATTGAGTTTTTAATGACAGTAATGTTCGAGTTGGAACAAATTAAAATTTGGGTTATCAGTTGTAAAATAAATAAAGCAAAAGATTAAGATATAAAGTTTTATTATTTTGCTTTTGTAGCGAGTGAATTATAGAATTATATATGATCACTTTTCAGATCAAATATGAAAGAGAGACGCATAGATATGTTAATGATACACTTTCCGTCGTCGTTTTCAATGTCTTTTTTGCATTACTGCTACATACAAAGCCTTGATATTTTTAAAGAAGCGCTCTCTCTAATCTTTTGAAGCAATAGTTTATATATAATACATTGAAAATTTCTTTGTTTTACACGAGAAAGGGTCTGAATATATTAGCAGCCAAGAAATATAATGTTATATTGCATTGCTAAAAAGAAAAGAAGAAGTATTCCTTTCTTTCTGCAAAGAAAGATTCATTGCAAAAGAAATATATATATATAATTTAGAGCCTCTCTTTCTCTTCTTTTTTAACTTTGATGGCTCGAGCTGCGAGGAAGGTGAAACAAAGAGGAGATAGCACATGGGCAGTGTTGTCCAGCGATGAAACCCAATTATATACCTTTTCAACTTAGAAAATAGAGTTACTGAACAAAAGGTAATTACTGATTTACTATTGTTTCTGCATTCAGAATCCCTTTTGAAGTAGAATCATACCCATGTGCACTTTTGCAATCTTGTGTTCCTAATAACATCTAATTAATAACAGCAGCAGCATCTCATTATTTGTGTTAGTAATATGTCTATTTACTCTCCTTCTCTATGCATCATTCCATTTTCACTTAATTTGGCTAATTACTTAATAACATATAATGCATCCTTTCCATATTAGGCTTACATATCTATATAGTTATTTTGTAATGGATATTGTATTTTCACTTAATTTGGCTAATTAGTTAATAACATATTATTATTATTATTATTATTATTATTATTATTATTATTATTATTATTATTATTATTATTATTATTATTATTATATGGGATTGATGTTCGTTTACCTGTTTAGCTAACAGTGGGTAGCGTGGGTCGAAAGTATCTTTAAAACAATTCAATGGATGCTTATCATGTCTCTGTATAATCCACAAAAAGGAAACGAGAAAAAAGAAAAAAAATTCAGACATAGAGTACAATAATTTCTATTCAGAAACTACACCTTAATCCTCCAAGATTAAATTTAATAATACGAAAATAGAACCTAAGCAGAAGAAACAACTAAGATAATAAGCTAGATTTAATTGTGATTGAAATGGTTGATTAATTAATTAATTCACGAGTAATAATGTAGGAAAACTAATCATCATTATTTCCTACAACAAATCCAAAGTAATTAAAGCCATGCATGATGTGTGGATAGTCTTCTAGAAATTTTAAGCCATCGATGACAAAACGCAGAGGTAATGAATGGTGATATATATATATATATATAGTTTGGGCTGCCATCCACTTGGGCTAGCATGGCAATGAAATAAGTCTCTTATCAATCATGGCTTCCATTGCCTTTGACTCAGCTTCAACAAACAGCAATCGCTGCCATTTTGACCAACTTCAGTTCATGATTAAGGAGGATACTATACTTACTGACCTTTATTTGATGTGTCGATTTTAACTAATAATTTACCATTTATTAATTTTATATTTATACTATAGGAATGATCTTATTCTTACTTCGGAACAAAATGGAGCAAAATAACCATAAATTGAAAATTGCTTATTAATCTGGCTTAAAATGGGGCTTTTCTAAAAGTAATATAATTTTACAATCTAATTAGTTAAATTAAGTAGAATCATAATAAAATTGCTTATTGATCTTCTAATTAATTATTGGTGGTTAAAAATAATTTTACCGTGCGGAAAAGGAAATATGAATGAAAAAAATGGAAATCATTGTATGGGGTTGATGAAAGTGGACCACACATTAAAAATCTACTCCATTATTATTAAAGATCTCCAGTTTCACTATAGCTAAACTGAACATAAAGTTGATACAAAACATGGTCAACGTGAATTGTTAGTGCCTTAGTGGGTATTCATTGCAATATATATAAAATAGTTGGTGGATGGTAGCAACTCATTTTCTTTGTTCAAAACAACATAAATACCTTCCTTTTCTAGATCCTTTAAGTTAGATGTTTAGCACATGAATCCTGTACATAATAATAATAATAATAATAATAATAATAATAATAATAATAATAATAATAATAATAATAATAATAATAATAATAGCAGCAGCAGCAGTCTTATTATAGCAATATTTGACATATATTTAAAGGAAATATAAATCATGTCTGAATTAGAAAATTTGAGTTTTGAATTTAACTAATTTAATTAATCTATATAAATAAAGATTATTTAATTAAGTATAATTAAAAAGAAGAAAATAGAAGAGATGGTAATTGTTGCGTTGAAACGTTGGTCAATTTTGAAAACTTAGCGTTGATTAGTCGTAGAAGGTCAAGAAGGCAAATAGGTAATCCCACATAACTGTGTGGTCTCGTAATTTGCACATGTTCAATCTTTACTGCTTCTGTTTTTTGTTAATCTTGATTAATATAATCTTACATGGATGGATTAACTAGAATTTTATTTGTTCAAAAATCAGATTTTAATTCTAACACTAAAAATAGTAGTAGAAATTTAGAAGATATAAATTTTATAGAAGAAAATATTTAAAAAATTAAAAATGATCTATTTGATTGGACTATACCTAAACAAGACATTAAAAATATTAATTCTATTGGAACTTTTGAATTTTCACAAGATTATTCTATCAAACAGAGCAAACCATAACTGTTAATCAGGAACACGGAAAAGTTCAATTACTTTTAGAAAAGGCAATCATGGAACATAAAAAGGAAAAATATAGATTTCTACATTTAGAATCTATTAAGATCGCAATTAAATCTTTATTCAAATTAGTATAAGATATTCATGTTTTAATGTGTTTAAAAGATGTTAGAAATATTAATTTTTCTAACTCCTTACCTACTATGACAGGAACTAATTTGGCAAATGAACTCAAACCAATTAATATTAATAATCAATTTTCTAGAATACTAGAGCACAATGATGGATTAATTCAAATAGATTTTTCTTTAGACGTCCCTCAGTCTATTTGGACTTCAACATATTATTATTATTATTATTATTGGAGGCAAGCAGTTATAGAGATAAAATATATAACTCACTATTTAAAATAATTTTGGTGATTTTAAGTCTGAAGATACTTAAGATAACTATTAATCAGGAATACAAAACAATTCAATTACTTTTAGAAAGGGTAATCATGGAACATAAAAAGGAAAAAAATAGCTTTATGCATTTAAAATTTGTTCAGATCGTAATTAAACCCTTATTTAGATTAGGATTAAATATCCATATTTTAATGCGTTTAAAAGATGCTAGGTATATTAATTTTTCTAACTCTTTGCTTGCTATGATAGAAACCGATTTGGCAAATGAACCAAGACCATTTAATATTAATAATCAATTTTCTATAATAATAAAGCACAATGATAGGTCCGTTCAAATATATTTTTTTATATGTCCTTCAGTCTAATTGGGTTTCAACATATTATTATTATTATTATTATTGTCAACAAGCAGTTATGAAAATAAAGTATACCACTCACTACTTAAAATAATTTTGGTGATTTCAAGTTTGACGATATTGTGAAGAGATTTCTCATTGACATATATTTAATATCCATATGAGGATATCCTTTATAGATAACTTATTCTTCTAATAAGTATTCATATATTCGTTTTGATATTTTTATGATCACAGCTATGATAACCACTGCTTGAATATTTCAATAAACATAACATGTCCTATTCTATATTTATAAACTATTTTCTGCCTTATTAATAATATGATTATAGATGTTTAGATATTATTACATTTGTATACGATAAGCATTTCACATTATGAACTTTTTCATAATTATTTTTGCACCGTGTTTACAATAAGAGAGACTTTATTTATTAATTTTAGATGTAAATTAGACCAAGTGTAATTAAAATACAATATTAACAAATGAATATTGTCTTTCCCTAAATATTAAATGAGTTCATGTACCCGAAACAATTTCTATTGTGCATGGACTTCAGGACATATTCCTGGCATCTAACTCCACTCTCTGTCTATTCATCCTTTGCTTCTCTTTTGACTTGCTCATCCAACAATCGAGCCTCGTATTTTGAATTGAAATAACCTGTTGGGGATTGTTTGAAGCCGTGAATCATTGACGATAATTGTTCGATTGTGGACCGCTTCTATATCCTATTGGGCAAGCACTGATAAGGCATTCCCCGATGACATTTAACAACAAATTCCAGAGACTTTTGGATGAACAAAAGCATACCCATTAATCAATTAAAAAAGAAATTACACAAATGTTTGCACAAAAATTTGATTAAAATACTATTAAGTTTGAACAACCAACTAGGAAGTTAATTAACCTGAAGTAACTATTATCGCCAATAGAAACCCAATGTTAAGGAAATTTTTTCACGCACAATGTTGAGATATAGCAAAGTATCGAATTGGGAAAAGAAAGAAAAGTTAATTCCTATCTTATAATTCAAACTCAGACTCAACAGCTTTAGTATAGCTACTCAGTTCAATTAACGTAGATTGAAATTTCTTTTTTTTTTTTTTTTCAACAATAATTAAGCTATAAACGAGAATTAAGAAAGCAGTACCTTCCCTTTCACGACTTCCTCGACAACCAAACAGATTGTAGGAAAGACAGAAGGAGATTTTACAGAAAGAAGGCAAATATGAAACTTTGGAGGTGATCAACAGATGATTCGATTGGAAATAGGATGATTGAGGAGAAATTTATAGGAAAGGGAGTTTAAGTGTTTAATTGGTCGAGTTTGAAGTTTGGGTGTCTGAATGAATTTTAAAGACAAGCTGGAATGTGTTTATCCTTTATAATTTGACCAATAAAATGGCAATTTTCTCTATCTCGTCTATTACTAATCACTAGAATTACAAAATGCTAGTTCAAGCCAAGTTAGTATGCTTTTTCCCTTCCGCCTTCACCTAAGCCCAAAGCTTCGTTTCCATCTACTCTGCCACTTCTCCTCCTTGTCTACAACCTCCATAACTGCTCCCTTAATCTCTCCTGCTCTACTTAAGCAATGCAAATCCGTATTCCAAGCAAATCTCATCCAGTAGCAGGCCTTAATCCAAGGTCTATTCACCCATCTCTCTATCAATTTAATGTCACCCTACTTAGAACTCAATGCTCCTTCTCATGCTCTTTCCCTCCTGCAACGCCTCCCTCCCTCTCTCTTCGCCGTCTTCTGGTGGAATTCACTCATCCGCCACGCCGTCGGCCATGGCTTCCCCCACCACTCTCTCTCTCTCTTCCGTTCAATGCTGCGTCTCGGATGGTCCCCTGACCACTATACGCTCCCCTTCGTTTTGAAGGCCTCCGGCGAGGTTTCTTCCTTCCTCCATGGTAGTTCTCTCCACGCTTTTGTCTTCTCAACCGGTTTTGATTCTAATGTTTTTGTTTGCAATGCTGTCGTGGCAATGTATGGCCGGTGCAGGGCGCTAGCTTGTGCGGGCCAAATGTTTGATGAAATGTGTGTGAGAGAGATATTTGATTTGGTTTCGTGGAATTCAATGGTTTCCCGTTACGTTCAGAATGGGGATATGAAGAGCGCACTTGGGTTATTCCGTCTGATGTTTAAAGTGGGTGATACTAAGATTTGGCCCGATGCTGTTAGTCTTGTAAATTTGTTACCTGCTTGTGCTGCTATGGGTTCTTGGTTGTGTGGTAAGGAGTTAAATGGTTTTGCAATGAGGAGTGGCTTGTTTAAAGATGTGTTTGTGGCAATTCGTTGGTGGATATGTATGCCAAGTGTGGAATGATGCATGAAGCTAACAAGGTTTTTGAGCGGATGGAGGAGAAGGATGTGGTTTCTTGGAATGCAATGGTCACTGGGTATTCTCAAATTGGTAGGTTTGAGGATGCTCTCAGTTTGTTCGAGAAAATGAGGGAGGAGAACATTGAGTTAGATGTTGTGTCTTGGAGCGCTGTTATTGCTGGGTATGCACAAAGGGAGCATGGCTATGAAGCACTAAATGTGTTTAGGCAAATGCAGCTTTTTGGGTCGAAGCCAAACGGGGTTACCCTTGCATCAGTCCTTTCTGGTTGTGCTTTGGTTGGAGCACTGCTTCATGGGAAAGAAACTCATTGCTATGCCATAAAATGCCTTTTGAACATTGATGGGTGTGATCCAGCAGCTGAAGTTTTGGTTATAAATGCTGTAATTGACATGTACACTAAATGCAAAAGTATCCATATGGCTCGTGCGATATTTGATTCCACAGCTTCAAAGGAAAGGAATGTAGTGACTTGGACATCTATGATTGGTGGGTATGCTCAACATGGAGAAGCCAATGATGCATTAGACCTCTTCTCCCAGATGCTCAAGCAAGGTAGATCAGTAAAGCCAAATGCATATACCATGTCCTGTGCCTTGATGGCATGCGGTCATTTAGCTGCATTGAGATTTGGTAGGCAAATCCACGCATATGTAATACGTAATCATTACGATTCTGATGTACTTTTTGTGGCCAATTGCCTCATAGATATGTATTCTAAGTCTGGGGATATTGATGTAGCAAGAGTAGTGTTTAATAACATGAAGCAGAAAAATGCTGTTTCTTGGACCTCTCTTATGGCAGGTTATGGGATGCATGGTCATGGCGATGAGGCAATCAAGATTTTTGGTGAGATGAGAAGAGAGGGCCTTTCTCCTGATAGTATAACTTTCCTTGTTGTACTCTATGCTTGCAGCCATTCTGGGATGGTTGATGAGGGAATTAAATACTTCAAAAGGATGAGTAAAGAATTTGATGTTATTACAGGAGAAGAGCACTATGCTTGCATGGTTGACTTGTTGGGTCGTGCTGGTCGCTTGGATGAAGCCACGAAACTCATTGAGGGCATGCCAATTGAAGCAGGTCCCATAGTATGGGTGGCGTTGCTCAGTGGTTGCAGGAAGCATGCAAATGTCGAACTCGGGGAATTTGCTGCAAACAAATTATTACAGTTAAACTATGAAATTGATGGATCATATACATTGCTTTCTAACATATATGCCAATGCCAAGCGATGGATAGATGTAAGCAAGATTAGATCTTTGATGAAACATACGGGAATCAAGAAGAGGCCCGGTTTTAGCTGGGTGCAAGGAAAGAAAGCCACTGCTACGTTCTTTGTTGGGGACAGGACACATCCTCAATCAAAACAGATATATGAAATCCTCACTGAACTTATTCGAAGAATAAAACTTCTGGGCTATGTACCTGAGACAAGCTTTGCACTCCATGATGTGGATGATGAAGAGAAAGATTATTTTCTTTTCGAACAGAGTGAGAAGTTAGCTCTAGCCTATGGAATCCTAACATCAGCCCCAGGTGCCCTCATTAGAATCACCAAGAATTTGCGCATATGTGGTGATTGCCATAGTGCCATTACTTACATATCAAGGATCATTGAACATGAAATCATAATCAGAGACTCTAGTCGCTTCCATCATTTTAAGAAGGGAACTTGCTCCTGTATGGACTATTGGTGATTCTGGAATTACGAATGTACAATTCAATTTTCTTTTTCGTTTCATTGAATCTTTAAAATATATATGTGTCAAATTTTGCTCATGTTCTTGCATTGTCTCACATATGTAACACTCCTACAACGGTTTTCTAATTGTGATTATTATTATTAAAACAAAAGCGTTATAAAAATACTAAAGTAGAAATTAATAAAAATTACATAGTAATTTGATATAAATATAGTAAACAAGGATATTATTTTAAAGATTGTAGAGTTAAAAAACGAATTAATAATTTAGACATATCAGAAAAGTGTGAAATAAAATAATAAAAATTATGATTAATAATACCTCTAGCCGTGAAAATTGTAAAATTAGGGATTTTAATAATAATGTAACAGTATAGAGAGGGCATATATATATATATATATGCCTATTTACAAACAACTGTACAGTGTATACGTGATAAGAGGAGAAATAATAAGAGACTAATTTTATGGTAAGTTACCATAAAATATATCCCATCTCAACAGTATCCTCTATCACTCTCCCTTCCCCTCAAGTTGAGGGTTGATTACATCCATAGTTATCAAATTTTACGATTTATAATTAAATGATCGTAATAAAATAATTTGTAATACAAAAATCATTAAAATTTTATTTTGTTTCAATTAAATAAAAATAATCTAAAATTTAATGTTTTGTGTCACCAAAGTGACAATTAAACAGAACACATATGATTATCATATTATTTTAACACCAATTAACTCTATAAGTAGATTATAATTAGTTATTTGATTTTTTTTTGTTTTCTGTATACATCATTTTTTTATATTTACATAATAATGTAAAACTTTTTTCATTTATTGGTTTAACTTATAAATATTATTGATCCTAAAATGACATAATAATCATACGTGACGTGCTTAATTGTCACTCCGATTATATATAAAATTGATTTTCAGATAATTTTTACTTCAATTGAAATAAAATAAAATTTTGATAATTTTTGTATTATAAATTATTTTATTATGACCGTTTGGTTATAAGACTATTTGGTTAGAAGTCCAACAATTTGATAACTGCGGATGCAATTAACCCCTCAAGTTGAGTGTGCTTTTTTACAACAGTCAACTTGTTTCACAATGAATGAAAACGATCCTTGGGAAGAAGCTTTGTAAGAATGTCTATAAGTTGATCTACGGTGGGAACATAGGAAACCCATAATTGTCTATTTGAAACTTTTTCTCGAACAAAATGGAAATCTATTTCCAAATGCTTTGTGCGAGAATGGAAAACTAGGTTGGCAGTGAGGTAGGTTGCACTTAAGTTGTCACACCACTGGGTTGAAATAGTACGAAGAGAAAAACCAATATCATGAAGTAATATACCAATCCATGCCAGTTCAGATGTTGTAGCTATAAAGGCACGATATTTCGCTTATGTAGAGGATCTAGACACCTGTGACGAGTGTCGAAGCTTGCTCCATTCCGATTGGATTTTCGGAGGCCCACTTTTAGAATCCAAAATCGGATGAGGCTCGTAAAAACTCATAAATTGACTACTTTACAATAGAAAGGAGTTTAGATCCAATTTATTGTTGATGATCAATCCATGAAGGCATCCAATATGGGTTCAAGAGGCAGGTTTCACAAAGTTATCACCCAACAGGACATTGAAAAATAAATCTCAATTTTTTGATGTCCAAACATAGATTAGTGTTCGGAACATCACTTTTACTTGGCACCTCGGTTAGATATTTCTTATAATTAAGTTTTTATTATTAGTCTACTATCTCCCTTCTCACATATGCATTGCAAGGAAATAAATAAACATATCAATCATCTTGGAAAGTAATAAATAAACACAAAGAGTAAATAAAATAATCATACTTAAATTATTATAAAAGCAAATCGTCCAACTAAAAAAGAAATTACTTACATCATTCAGGGAGTTTATTAAATTTGGGAACATTAGTTTCCTTGTACATATTTACCAAATTTTTTATATGATTTTTGGGATAAAAGTGGACATTGGTCCATTTTGAAAAAATTCAATTAAATAAGTACAAAATATTTTAGGTAAATTTTTCAATTAATGTGCCAAAAAAAATCTCTTTTTTACTACCTATTACATCCCCAAAATTGAAATACATTCAAAATTAATAAAGTACAAAAAACAAATAAATCAAATAAACCAACCATGAAGCATAATTAAATAATGGCAAAAAACTAAATGCCATAAAAATAAAATAAAGGGAAAGAAGGAAGAACTGTTTGAAGATGGCCTTCAAAATGCGCTGATCTTCCAAATTAAAGTCCAAAGATATGAGAAACAAAATTGCTCAAAGGTGACATGAAAAGAGAAAAACAATTACCATCACAAAATCATAAATAAACAAATAGTGAGATTAAAATAAAACAAAAAATACATATTGAAATAAATATAAAGTGTACAGAATTTCAAACATGTTATAACAAAGGCAAAAATGGGATCAAAATATATCTAAACATGCAATATATATAAATTATATATGCAAAGAACACATAAAATAAGCCTAAAAGACCTTAAAAGGGGTCATTGACGGCAAAAAGACAAGACAAACGTCCAAGGAAATAAAGAAGAGATGAGATGAGAGGAAGGCACCAAGATGTCCCGTCGATTGCTATGATTGACGGCTATCTGTCAAGCCTTCTTTTCGTCTGTCACTCAAAAATACAGGCAGAATGAAATTTTAAAGCAAAAAAAAAAGAAAAAAACCAATTAAACCCTAAACATGCATATCTTAAGCCCTAATGAAAATACATTTAAATCATGCTTTTAACATGCAAACACAGAGAACAAATCAAGATCTCATCATGCATTAATGAAAGAGTTAAAACCTAACATGTCATTCTATCATATAAAAATATATATTCATATCACCATGGCAAGATAGAAAATATGGACGAAAAGATTAAATAACACAGAAACATAGAACATAGCATTACGAATGGCAAATAAACCTAGTTAATTTATGTGATCATGGTATGTGTTTAGAGAGAGAAAGAGATTGAAACCTAAAATATTATTCTCAGGAATCTAGTTCTGTAACTCTGAAAGATAGTGATCCAAGCCTATATCCTTGATTCCCAAGTTCAATGAAAATATGTGTATGAGTTTTTAGTGCGAGAGATTGCTCGAGATTGTAGATTTTCAAGAACAGAGAATTAAGTTTTCTCTTTCTGAAAAATCCACCTTTTTTCCCAAATGAGAATTTTTCTTTTGAAACCCTAGTTTTTTGTTTAAATACCTAAGACAAAGTTAGAGATTCACTCCAACTCTTATCCCTCCAAAATTGAAAGATAATCCTTAACATCCATATTAAATTAAATATGATATTTATCTAAAGTTTCAAAATTGTTAAACGTGAAAAATTTGAAAAAATTCCTCAAACAGGTATTTATACCTGACAGACGATCGTCCCTCAAACGAGCTTTCAAAAAATGACAAAATACCTTTGAATCTGACCTAGATATCTGGGATCATGACTCAATGATGGACTGTCATCTGTTATCGAGCCACAATCAGCCTAGAAACATCTAGACAAGCTGTTTGCCAAGAGATGACCCTGAAAAAAATGGTTACTGACCGTCCCTCTATGATAGGCGGCTGTTTATCACAAACAAGGACCAAAATTCAAGATTTTTTCCTAGTTTTTTCAAAACTCTAAAAAAGACAATGTGTAAACCCACAAAAATATTTTATAAACATGTGAAAATCAAGGCTAAGACTCGGGATTCATGCTTTTTGTTAGAAGTATTAGTAGTTTCTCACCATCAGATAACTTTGATCTAGATTGCCTTGAGTCACGATATCTATAACATTGTTTTTTATTTGCGGGATGCCGAAGAAATAAGATTGGAACCATAAAAATAGTGAATCCTAAGTTTAACATGTGTTAAAAGGGCAAGACCAGTTTCAACGATATGGCGATGTTTGCATTCAGCACACCCATTTTATTTGGGCATGTAGGGATAAGTAACACGGTGAGAAATCCCATTATCTGTTAGGTAAGAATTTAAAGCTTGAAATTTACCTTCCCACTTAGATTGAAATATTTTTATAGGTTAGCCAAATTTTCTTTCAACAAGAGATTGAAATTTAATAAATGTAATAAGCACTTCAGATTTATAATTTAAGAAATAAATCCAACAATACTTGCTATAATGATCATAGAGTAACAAATAATAGAAAAAATTATCAAATGAAGTAAGAGGTGAATGACCCCATAAATCTAAATAAATAAGATCTAATGGACTAGTAGCTTGAAAATGAGAACTAATAAAAGGTAATTTATGACTCTTACTAACAGCACAACTACCACAAAAGACAATTCACATTTATTTGAATCTAGAATATTATTTAAAGACTACACTTTCTGAACTATAGCCAAAGCTGAGTGACCAAGTTATTCATGCCACTAAGAGACTGAAGAGAAATGACTCTGAATTGATGGTGAGACTGATAGTGGCATAGAGTATAAACCGTTTTTACTCCGACCTTGATACAGAACCCTATGAGTTTTTTGGTCCTTGATCACAAATGAATCATTAAAAAAATTTAATAGAAACATTATTATTATGGGTAAAAGACTGTACTGAAAGTAAATTTGAATGAGAAGAAGGCACATGTAAGACTTGATTAAGACAAAAACAATGATTAGGTGTATAAACAAGAGAGGTACCAACATGAGCAATAGGAAGCCAAGATCCATTACCTAAAGTGACTTCTTTTGCACCAAAATATTCAGAGTGAAGTGACAGATTTTCCAAATTTGATGTGTGATGGTGGGTAACACCCGTATCCATGATCCAAGATTGAGC
This sequence comes from Excoecaria agallocha, assembly GCA_037975025.1. Taxonomy (NCBI): domain Eukaryota; kingdom Viridiplantae; phylum Streptophyta; class Magnoliopsida; order Malpighiales; family Euphorbiaceae; genus Excoecaria; species Excoecaria agallocha. Next base: position 252,232 of record JBBPFJ010000087.1, on the reverse strand, counting down.
TGAATTAGTGGTTGTGATATGGTGGGATGTAGGAACAATACCATTGCGGGTTGATTTGCATGGCGAGGGTCAAATTTTGGCTATATGCCCACTTCCATTGCAATTATGATAGATGATATTTGGGTTATAAGGAGAGAATGATTGAAAAGCTTCACATACCACTAAAGTGTTATCCGCAATCAACCTTTTCGGTACAAACATACTTTACTTCTCATCAATAATATCTCCTAGAATTAATTTTAGTCTATTAGCCAGGACTTTTGTAGCTATTTTACAAACCATGTTACAAAGGCTAATAGGTCTATATTCTGAGATCAATTTCAGTTCTTTAACCTTCAGAGTTAGATAAATAAAGGTATGATTGAAGCGCTCTGGCATTGTACCCCCTTCAAGAACCTCAATAACCACCTTAAAAATATTAGATCCGATGATATTCCAATATTTCTGGTAGAATAAAGGTGGAAAACCACATCAGCTCCTCTCAACGTTAACTCTGCTAATTCTTTCTTCAAAGTTGATCTAGCAGTCACGAATTCATCATCCATTCGTGACCCCAACTTTTGTAATTCCACCTCTGCTCTTTTTATTTTTGTTTTTAAATGACAAAGGAAGATTTACTCCAGCGTTGAAGGGAAGCTGAGCACGATGATAATTTTTCCTGCCAATTAAATCCTTGAACCCAAGCTTGTTTAATTGTCTTATTGCACCCTTGAGCTCTGCTCCATATACTTTCAAACTGAAATCTTTTTGCACCCTCCATATTAACATAATAAACATTATCCAACCTAAGTACAATTGGAATGTGGTCTGACCCTGTGTGCAGGAGGTAGAACAACTTTGGCTGATTTGAACTTTTGAATCCAAAAAATAGATGCCACATCTATCCAAACGTTCTTTAATAAAACTATCTCTTCTTCTACCACTATCCCAAGTTTAAGGGTATCCTTAAAAACCCAATCTGATAGGCCACACTTAATCAAAACCTCCTGATGAAAATACTGAATAGTAGAGTCTTGACGAGCAACTCCTCCCACTTGCTTTAACTGAGCAAGGATTTGATCGAAATCACCAATAATCATCCATCCTAAGATAGAAGGATTTTTTTAACCTTTTGATTAACTCCCAAGATTGATGTCTAAGATGTCTCTCATGCCAACCATAAAAGCACGTCAAATGCTAGTAAAAATTATTATCATGTTTAACTTTCAAGTCAATATGATGGATTGAAAAAGATAGTAGAGACAGAGCAACTTCATCCTTCCACATGCACGATAAACCTCCTCCACCATTTGTTCTCCGTATATGAAAACTCTTCGTAAAACCCAGTGAAACCTGAATGAAATTTATCCTATCCTTAGACATCGTTATCTCCATTAAGAAGAGGATAGAAGATGGTAGGATAAGGTTTTCGACTTGATTGATTATTGATTTGACATTTGATATGACTTCAATGCAGATGAATAATCCTATCAAACTAATTCGAACCATTTGTGAGTAATGTGTTCAATGCAGATTAGCTATTAAAAGGGCCCTTGAAGAGATTGTGATCTTGTTGGGCTTTTGGTCTTCACAATAAAGTTCAATACAAAAATGGTAAGTTATGTATTATGGATGGCCCTTGACCTTATGTAGTTTTCATAATAAAGATTTTTTTTTAACATCGTTTTTTGGATTTTCAGACCATAATCTAATTTTAACGGAAAAGAAAAAAAAAATTATTAAGCATGTAGTTAATAATAGGTGAAGATGGGGAAAAAGACATGAAACTATATGTTGAAAGAACTTACATAGAAGCTTCCAATTCAAGTGAATAATATAATTTTAGTTATATAGATCAAATCAATAAATTAATTATGGAAATCTGAAATTTTCTAGTCTCTTCTCATGAAAGCAATGCCTAAAAAAAGGGTATGAAAGAGAGCAAATATATATATATATATATATAGAGAGAGAGAGACTTTTAAGTGATTTTCGTTTTCATTTACAAAGATTGAATGATTCAAATTTTAGAAACTTCCGATGTCGGATTCTGTACAATCATTTCTAGTTGTAAACGTTTGAAGCAAAAATGTTGTTGACAGTTGATCTTGAATCTTTGACCTTAATTGTTAGGCTGGATGCGATGTGACCGTGTCTAGATTGTGGCCCATGAAACCAAATTTTTGGAAAATGGATCTTAAATTTTCATAATTTAATCACCGCCAAAAAATTTATTCAATTTGACTATTTCTATTTCTATTTTTGTATATAGTTAAATTATTTTAGCAATGATTTGGTTAGTTACACGATTAGAAAATAAAAAAATAAAATTATTTTCTAATTCTAATGAATTATATCATACAGTACACTGAATTAACATTTAAGTATGCAAACATGATCTATATAAATAAATGAAATTGATTTATTAAGTTTGATAATTATATATACTCAAATGTGATAATATATATCCTATATATGTATTGCAATTGTTGAAAGTCGAGAGGTTAATTATTATGAAATTTGAAGTTAGAAGATGTCATTGAATAAATTTCGGCTGAGTGTATATATGTTTGCAAAGTTTAAAGCACAAAGATAAATTTGCGAACTTTGTATATGGTCTAATAATAAACTGGCATATGAAAATAATTGTATATTAATAAAATAAATTAATCTATATGAAATTGTGAATAGACATATAAAATTGTGAATTTAATCTAATTTAATCAATGGGGAATGAGGAAAAAGAAATATCAATCTTGAATAGTTTCAATGGTTGGCCAACCTTGATGAGCTTGTGACTTAACGAACTCAGCCAATAGCTTAATTTCTTCATCCTGCAAGCGTGGACCGAAAGTGCATTGCCCCCTTGGGCTGCATTTTTCGCCAAATCCCTGCAATTTTATTCTCCATATAAATCAAAATTAACAAAACTTAAAATACAAATTTAATAAATTAAGTTCAAACTTAAGAGTTTTGGAAAACTTACAGGCATTCTCCCCTTCCCATAGTAAGTAATTTTGTATATTTCTTCTTCAGTGTCTATTCCATTTCTGCATTTCTATACCATTAAAAAAAGACACTTTTTTTTTCCTCTATCTTATTAATTTACTTATTTTTATTAAATAAATTACCTTTGTAGGTCCTTCAGAAAAAGGGTAGCACCCTGGAAATCATGCATATGTAAGAAAATGAATATGTTTATATGAATTCGTATGTAAATTCTAAAAAAGAAAAGATAAAATATTATTTTACCCTCCATATTTATTTTACCATTGGAGTTATTTTTAAGCTAACATGTTTCTACAATTGCTAAAAGCGTGTTGCATTTTAGCACAATTTTTTAACAATTATGAGGAGATTTTTGTTTGGGTAAAAGGATATTTTAGTATTTTTCTCTAAAAATAATTTAAGGGGCAAAATATAATATATATTTTGTAAAGAAAATATTGACTTACAGGTTGAATTATGTTTCCACCGGCATCATGACAACCAATGCACGAACGGTTAAATAACGAAGCACCTTTTTGTATGTCCGCATTGGTTATTCCCAGTGATACTGCATTAAACATACATACATACATAAATGACCGAGTTAATAACAATGCGTCAAGCATAAATTATGATAAATGAATTATCATTAATTTCTATAATTTTTTCTTTTTCAAAATTGCAAGAAAAATGCCCCGGGACTTATCTGAAATTACATTATGATGAAAATTTCCAATTTTATTAACTATAGTTGGTAAATAAAAATTTCCAATTGTCCTTATTCTCGGTTTGATTTAAGCATCTCAAAAAAGTAAAGGGTTAGCAATGGCATATAAGTCCTGAAAGAGAAGTTATGGATGGCAGATAAGGAATACAGAAAGAGAACGAGGGGCAAAATGGGATAGTAAAAGAAAAACCTGGGGCATAGCTGATAGAAGATAAGGAAAGAAGGGCAGCCATTAAAGGTGGAGCCAAGCTCTTCACAAGCTTCACTTGTGTTTGCTTTACACTTACTTCCTTCTTGCTTTCTCTTATTTGCTTCTGCTTTTCCTTCAAATAGGATTATATTTTTAACAATTGGTTCATAAATAATTATTCTTTAAAAAAAAAAAACGAGAGAGAGAGAGAGAGAGGACGAACTGTTGATGAGTGGGAACCGCAGAGTCCGACTTTAGAGTTAGGAATGGCAGAGAGGATCTGCATGCTGAAGGGTCGAAGATGATGACTGTACGCCAATATTTTCAATATTGTGAACAATGTTTCTTATTCAATATTTTTTTTTAAGGAAAACTTTTCAAATTTTTCTCTGCAAAATAACACATATTTGTTTTTAATTATATTTTATTTAAGAAATATCCAGATCGTAGCTAAATTGACATATAATTATTTTTTTATTAAATTGATTCACGTTTATTTATATAGATGTAGTTACCAAATTTGTATTTATTTTTGTGTATAGTTAAAAAATAATTAGTATTTATTTTTATTATTATTATAAATAAAGATAAATATACGTCATTTCACATAGTTAGACATAGGTGATCAATGTTGTGTGGATCATTACCGTTGTCCTCCATTGTTGCACCGAGCAGAAACAGAAGACAAAAACTTGCCAGAGAGCAAGACAAAAGAACTTGCTAGAAAGCGAGACAAAACACCACCATGTCTAGTCTCTAGATAATTGAAGAATAAACATTCGACATATTAGTAATATATATGTCTAGTCTCTAGATAATTTGAAGAATAAACATTCGACATATTAGTAATATATATCTATTCATGGGATGGTAGCCTGCTAATGATGTAGGCTAGATTAGAAATGAGAGGTTTTATAATCGACTTTCGACACCTTTCATGAAGAAAAATAAGAAATTTTAACTTGTAATAACGCCTCGAATTCAAATTTAATCGGTTAAATAGAATTCGAATATCAAATGATTAATAAAAAAAAGTAATATATACTTTACTAATCCGTTTAAAGAATGAGTTTTAATTTATCTACTGAATAAATCAAACGTAAGTATCTTAACATCTTCGTTAACTTAATTTAATATATACTTTTTGATAGTATCTTTTTTTGTCCATGTTTTACGTTTACAAAATTCATTTCATAGATCTACCAAAGAAATTGATGCGAATTGAAAAATAAAAACTGTTTTATTAATATAAAAAAATATGTTAAAGTCATCAACAATATAACAAACTAATGGTGCACCAATATATTATGTGGAATTATCAAGGAAAGCATTGAAACTATTCAAGATTGATATGAAAATTGGCTTGGAATTTCGTCACTGTAAACGACATGCATTGGCCAATCAAAAACTGTTCCTGTCTTTGGTCCCAAACTTTCAAGCAAGTTTATGGTCAATGGTATCTTACTTTTTTCAAAACTAATGAACCAACGTCAAAACAATTACTTTGTTCTTATTTTCTACAACTCGGGTCATTTATTTATTTTTAATGAATTTATAAATGTTGCTATGCTAAACAAATCAAAAAATCATTCCATTTCTATTTTAAAATATGAAATATTATTTTTAAGGGGTAGAATTTGAATATATATATATATATATATATATATATATATATATATATATAAAGGAATTTTCTGAAATTATGGTATTTTCATATTAAATTTTTTTACTTTTAAACTTTAAATTAAATTATGCAATTTTTAAATTACTCACATTCAGTTCAATTTAAATGAATTTAATATAATAAAATGACGGTTTTGTAAATTTCGTACGTGATTAACTTAAAATGATTTTTGAATCCACCAAAATATAAGAAATTGAAAAAAAAAATAAACTCATAACTTTTTGCAATATCAAAATAATTGTATATATTTTTTAAAATTTTTATATTTTAGTTGATTTTATAGCTATTTTAAGTTGATTTCACGCATGATTAGCAATTGTATGTTTTAATTTTGTCAATTTCATTTAATGTGAATAGTGTGATTTGAGATTTAACGTAAAAAAAAAGTTAAAATTCATAGATCTTAAAAGGCTTTTTTTTAACTAAAAAAATTAAATTTGAATTTTGAATTTGAGTACTTGTAACTATTTGAGAAAGAGCATTCTATTTTCTTTGTAGACCAATTGATTGGACCAATGAATTCCAAATAACGAAAGGTTGAAAAAATATAAAAAAATCAAATTACTAGGATACAAACTAAATGTTTTCTTATTTTTAACTTCCTCCATCAATTTTGACTGAAACCTATAAGAATACAAATCTTTTTTTTTAAAATTTTTGATAACACAAATTATTTATTAAATAATACAGATTTATTTACATATTACTTTCTTCGCATTTAAAATTTCCTTGCCTCATTTTTTTTTACAAGAATTTTTTTCTACTTTTTTTCCGCGTCTCTTTCTTCAGTTAATTTCCTTTTTATTTCTGCTTTCCTCTTCAGATAAACAAAATTCAACATTTACTCGGACAAATTTTCCGCATCAGTTTAATATTTTTATTTATACATTAATTATCTTTTTTCTTGTTGAATATTTCAAAGTTCACAGAAGAATTCTCAATTCTAAGAAGTTGGCGCTTTGCTTTGTCAGTCTCCACAAATATATAATAGTAATAATCAAAACCTTTCTGTCCCCACAAGTCATCATTTTAAACGGCTATGATTCATTTCCTTGATCTCATGGCACGCTTACCAAATATGCGGGTCTATGACGACATTCAGTGGATAGTCGGCTCTGGCGATGGCGACGAGGACACGCACCGTCCACTTGACGGGGCAAGCGAATCCTAAATCTCCGTCCTGATCAATAAATCAAACAACGATTTCTCTTTTAAAACATCTTCTCTCTTTAATTCTTCACCTCCCGAGAGAGACAACATAAAAACACAATTATCATACTCTAAATTTCGGTGGCGTGTGTTCTCCACTTTCCTTATGGGCCAGTCTGCTTCCACCGCGAGCTATTCCGCTAGTCGGATTTTGCCTCCAGCTGTTGTTTCTAAAGAATCGCATAGGCTTTCCAATGAAATAACTGCTGATTTTGATTATACGGAGGATATTCCCGATGATTGTTTGGCTTACATTTTCCAATTCCTATCTACTACAGATCGAGAAAATTGCTCTTTGGTTTGCCGCCGGTGGTTGATCGTCGACGGTTTTAGCCGACGCCGGCTATCTTTGAACGCAAAGGCAGAGATTTTGTCATTTATTCCGCCGCTATTCACTCGGTTCGACTCGGTGACTAAACTGGCGCTACGTTGCGACCGGAAGCAGATGAGTTTAAACGACGACTCTTTGGTTATGATTTCGATTTATTGCCAGAAACTGGAGCGGCTTAAGCTCCGTGGCTGCCGTGAAATCACCGATGACGGCGTGGAGGTATTTGCTAAAAGTTGTAAGAGCTTGAAAAAGCTCTCGTGTGGCTCCTGCACTTTCGGCGCCAAAGGCATGAACGCTTTGCTAGATCACTGTACGGCTCTGGAGGAGCTCTCCATTAAGCGGCTCCGAGGCATCCACGACGGAGCTGAGAAGATCGGGCCGGGAGTTGCAGCTTCGTCCTTAAAATCATTAACCTTGACGGAGCTAGTCAACGGTCAGTCTTTTGAACAGTTAGTTATCGGAGCTAAAAAGCTTAAAACTCTGAAAATTATTCGGTGTTTGGGCGATTGGGATAAAGTCCTAGAAATTATTGGAAATGGAAACAATTTTCCGACCGAGGTTCACTTGGAGAGGATTCAAGTGAGCGATATCGGACTTGCAGCAATTTCAAAATGGGTAAATTTGGAGATTTTGCATATTGTGAAAACCCCTGAATGTTCCAATTTAGGGCTTGTTAGTGTTGCAGAGAATTGCAAGCAACTTAGGAAGCTTCATATAGATGGATGGAGGACCAACAGGATTGGAGATGAGGGTTTAATTGCTGTAGCTAAACAAAGCACTAATCTCCAAGAGTTAGTTTTGATTGGTGTTAATGCCACACATTTCAGCTTGGCAGCCATTGCTGCAAATTGCCAAAAACTAGAAAGATTAGCACTTTGTGGAAGTGGAACCATTGGTGATCAGGAAATTGCTTGCATTGCAGCAAAATGCATCTCATTGAAGAAGTTCTGTATAAAGGGATGTGCTATTTCGGATGTCTCCATTGGAGCTCTTGCTTGGGGATGTCCTAATTTGGTTAAGGTGAAAGTCAAGAAATGCAAAGGAGTGAGCAGTGACATTTTTGGTTGGTTGCAGGAACGAAAAGCCTCTCTTGTTGTCAATTTTGATGCTACTGACAGTGCAGTTTTTGAGGGTAGTCTTAGTGATGAACTTCAAGAGAGTAGTGGATTGGAGTTTCCTATGATGGGTAGTCAAGTGGTTGTTGCCGATAGTCCATCAATTAGTACTGGAAGATTGGCATTTATTCGGTCCAAGCTTGGGTTTCTTGCAAGCAGAAACATAGTAGGATGTGCATTCAGCAGGTTTTCTAGCAATGAATATGGTACTAGCTCAAATAGCAACCTGTGAATGATCTTTGTAAAATTCTTAATTTCATGGGATGGTGTTTCCCTGTTTTGTGTTGTCTGTTTCCTTTATAGCACATTGATTTTTGTGAGCAATTAAATCAATACAGCAAAGAGATATTCTGGCATAACCTTGCTTGATTATTGTGATATGCCTCTTCCACTTTTATGCTCATTCATTTGTGTGCTGTCATTGGTTCGGTATGTAAAAAGCCTTATATAAATTGAACTTTTTACTGGTAAGAGATTTAAGCAGATGGAAATGGTGGTGTTTGTAGGAACATGCATTCTGCATTCTAAATCCTTTGAGCTTTCAATTTTCTTTTCCAATCATACGCGCTAGGTGAATTTGATGCAACCGGGGCTGTTTATCCATCTTCAAAATGCCAACGCCATACAAGCATATGCATAAGCATGGAAATCAAACTATGATATAACTGGAATTTGTGTGTATATAGATAACTTGGAGCTGTTACTCAAATGTTATAACATGTCAGTTTAGCATCATAGGAAGTCTGCTAATTCTGTAGCTGACTATTTGACCTTAAATGAATGACGCATCTGATTTGAAATAATAATAATAATAATAATAATAATAATAATAATAATAATAATAAAAATAAAAGAAATCTCATTTGTGGTCGGTTTTTCAAGGTATTTGTGCTGGAAAATTATCATTTAATTGATGTTCAGGATCTTAATGATATCCCTTTTGTTTAATGTTAAAACCGTGTTGAAATTCAGACAATGGCGTGCAATTGCATCCAAGTGTGATTGATACTAGGAGCTGTGAATGCTAAATCCAAAAAATTGAATACTTGCAGGAGAAGTGGTTTAATTGATAAAATAATGATTATGTTGATATGGCATTCATGTATGTGGATGCACAAATTCTTTATTCCAATGATACTATGTATCCCTACCTAGTTAGTTACCTTCTCAACTATAAGGAATTGCTTCTTGTTAAATAATGTTCATGAACCATGTCAGACCAAATTCTTCTGAAGTTTTCAGTCTTCCATCGAAAGCTGGAATTTCATTTTCATGGAGATGAAATCATAGACCTGAATTTTTTGAACTCATTTCAGAGTAAATTCTATCTTTTTATTACATTACATTACTAATGTAGTAACCCGTAATGTTCACTTTGTGATCTTTATTTTTGAATTTTCTATCTAAAATTTTCTTTCATTTTTTTTAAACTTACAATAACTTTAAATTTTTTTTTTAAATTATTTTAATATTTGAATCAATTTTACTGTAGAAATGTTTAAAAATAAAAATAACATGCAAGTTAATGCATGAATTTACATATCAAATACAAGTGATTGTATTTTTTAAAATATTTAATTTTCAAGACATGTTCATGCATGATTTACATAAAATAATCAAGTGGCTGTATTTTTAAAGGTCTAATCTTTTGAAGTACAAATACCATTCACATATACATTTGTTTTCTGATAAAATCATTCACATGGACATTTGTTTAGCTGCATTATTATGAAATAAATGACAGTTTTTAGACAGAAATTCAAAAACTGTACTTATTTATAAAATTCAAGAATAATATTGCAGTATTAATTAATCGAGTTAACTTTAAAAGAATTTAACTCTATCAATAAAAAAAAGAACCCACATAATAATTATTTGGCAAACTAGAATAAAGTCAAATATTTGTGGAAATACTGAAAAAAAAAATCTATGGGGAGAAAAATAAAACTGAAAATTTCCTACTTAGTGATGTGGAAAATGTAATACCTAGAATGCCCTTAATGACTTAACCATATAAACCCAACCAATAAACCCTTAGTCCCGGCTTTTACTTCTTCCACCGGCCGCACAGCTTTGCTCTTTTCCTCCACCTTACCTTATGGACGATAAACTCGTCGACGCAATCGCCGCTGCACCGGAAAAGGTTAATTTCCCCTGACTATCCCTATCAGTTTCTTAGTTTTTCATTGAAAATAAAATTATGAACTCCATTAATGGTTGGCAGGTTCTTGTCGAGATAGTGAAGTTAGCTCAGAAGCAAGGAAGAGTTGGTGCTAAAGGAGGCTGGAAGGAATTTCTAAACGTTTATGATACGAAGATTGGGTGTAGCTTAAGCGACCCTGCGAAGAGATCCCGTGAGACTTTAGTTTCTTTTCTATGTACTTTCACTGAGAAACCAGACTTGAAGGTGAGTTTATAATTTTGTTTGAAGAGGCGTTTTTTAAGAGATCATGCTTCAATTGAGATGGGATCCTGTAAAGATTGTTTCTTTTGTTTACGTTTTCAGTTTTTGGATCATGTTCTTCGGTTGCATTTCAATCGCCAGATGTTAGAGCAAATTAGAAAAGAATCTCCAGAGAATGAATCACCACAACAGGTATGGTTAGGAAAATCTAGTGTGCAATGAAATGTACATAGTTATTTTATAATACCGATGTCAAGATTCTATTCCCACTGTATTACAATTTCCCACAACAGTGACGGGCAATCAAATGCATTTGGCTGTTTCAGAAATTGTTTGCAACTTTGCATTTTATGGTTCTTATGTTCGAAGTCCCATTTTAATCGTTTTTACTTTGAATTGTGGCAATACAGAGGCTTGTTCGTTCAACTGTTGAACACCCATCTTACCTGTCAAAATATGCATTCCCTTCATATGATAAGGTCTGTGATGCTGACTTTCACTTCTGAAGTATTATTATGTACATTTATTGTCTTTGTGGATTGTGTTTTTCCCTTATTAAGATGGTTTACGTTTTATCTAGTTTCAATGTCACATGTGATTTAAACATTTACTGTTACAATTTTAGCTTTTATACCACCTAAGTCGGTAAAGCCATTCCATGGATTTTCCAAGACTCTTTTTTTGAGGATTAGTTGCCTTTTTTGGGCCTTCTCCTGTCTTCCCCTCTGTTTATATTTATAGTTGGTAATTGCACTTGTAAGTCCTGCATCTGGTCATGTTTTTCTTCATTTATTAAATTACGCTCTTTCTTGAATGGGAAATATCCTCGACCATTCATTCAAGTGTATTGTTAAAATTTTATGCATTTTAAAAGTTCCTGGAACCAACCTTACTCTAATTTTACAGGATATGTTCTGTTAGCATTTTTAATAACTATTTTGACATCTAAAAGCAGGTTTGGCTATTACTAATATAAGTTGTTTGCTACTTTGCATGTCTAGAAGCACTGTCTCTGGGTAATACCTGTTCAATTTGACATTTCTTATTGTTAACTCATGTAAATGTGAAGCAGGACTGGGTGGTAACAAAGCTCCCTAAAAGATCCAAGTTGATGAGTTTAAATGCAATCATTGCTGTTGATTGTGAGATGGTCCTCTGTGAGGATGGTACTGATGCTTTGGTGAGGGTGTGTGTTGTGGATCATGATTTACAGGTATGAATTGTCCTTTTCTCTAGCTTATTGTTTGACCTGTTTCTGGAGGCTTTATGAAATGGAGTGGTCAACTCAGAATTATACATAAGCACTTGGCATCCAAAAATGAATGATATCACTTTTTGGCTTCTCAGGTCAAACTTGACGAAAAAGTAAATCCTCACAAGCCAGTTGCAGATTTTAGAAGTGAGATTACTGGCATTACTGCTGCTGATTTGGATGGAGTGTCTTGTTCATTAGTAGATGTACAGGTATTACATTCATAGTCTGCAGACACTACCATTTAATATTTTGTTTCTTAATCTCTTTAGCTGATTTTTGTAGAAATACATGAAGAAGCTATTAAAGAATGGAACTACTTTAGTGGGCCATGGTTTATATAATGATCTGCAGGGTATGTCAAGTACTTTCTCATATTTTCTCACTGAGGAACTTATTTTCTTGTTGCTGTATAATGATCTAAGGTTTCTTTTTTTTTTTTGTTGCTTTTCGGAGATGTCCTGATATTTTTAATTTCGCGAATGAATTATTTAATTGATAGCATTAAAGATAGACCATGCAAGAGTAGTTGACACGTCATTCGTCTTCAAGCGTTTTGATGGACGTCCACCTTCTTTAGACACATTGTGTAAGGTCAGCTGCCATTATGTTAATAATTGGTCTTGAGTATGCTATATTAAATATTTCTATTTTTATTTGGAACATCTTGAGCATATCATTTAACATTTTTCTTAATTGCTTTGCACCTCTCAAGTTAAGCTTTATCTCAAACTATTTGGGATAGTAATCTAAGAACACTTGACGATAACTTTTTGTCAATTCCTTTTTGCTTCATCATAATCAGGGTTCTTTATGACCACCTTTGCATACCGCACCATACTATCTTCATCTGAATGAAAATTAAGTTATTGTTCTCTGTCTTAGGTGCAAACTTAATTCTTTCATGTAATTTTCCTGACAGTCTGTCCTTGGCTATGAACTTCGAAATGGCGGTGCACCACACAATTGTGTAGATGATGCATGCGCAGCAATGAGATTAGTTCTTGCCAAAATTGAACATGGAGTTGAGAACGACATTCCATTGAATCAAGAGGACGTAAGTTGAGTTATAAGGGATTATGTTGGCATCTCTATGGTACAATTTATTAGTTGTTTACTTCATATAATAATCATTTTTTTTTTGGATAAAAAAGGTGTTAGAAAATGAGATGGCTAAACTACTTCTACATGGGATACCAGTTAACATTCCCAGCAAAGAATTACATGGAGTCTTTCCTGAGAAATGTACGGTTGAACCCATGGTGAGTTTGTCCAGTTCATTTTATAATTTTCTCTGGAAGTCGTGCAATATCTTGAAATACTTGCATTCATATAGCTGTCTTTTGTTGAAGCAATTCTACAATTAGCTTAACTTCATAGAATTAATTTTGTGGTGAAATTAAGCTATTCTACAGAACTCTTGATAATATTTTTGAGACAGTATCAGGTACACCAGGGTTGTTTAATAAGTTTGCTTCAATGCATTCTGAACCCATGATTTTTCCGTACAAGCTTTCTTAACTCGTGGTAAGCTACCATTATTTTTAATCAACAAAGGAGTGAAGTTGTCAGCAATGTGATTTCCTTTTTCTTTCATTCTGATATATGCAAGAATGGATATAAAGTTTGCCTGGGGCTATAACCAGTTTTCACATCTCAGCATATATGTGTTACAAGCAAAAAAAGGACCAAACTTTTATTAGTTGGTTTGTGAAAGTCACATGGTAAAGTATGTTAAACTAACAGCCAATGTGTTATTTTGAATTTTTGCCCATCTTGTAATGTTATATTCAAATAGAAAGTCCAAATTTCAGTGACTTTTAAGAAATATGACATCCATGGACTAAATTCCAACCTTTACCAGTTTGCAGTTTGTTGACGCAAAATCCTCGATTGACATGCATGCACAGACACATGTTTCTTTGAGACTTTGATAAAACTCCCATCAAGTTATTGAAGTTCTAAATTATCATTTTTGAAATCCTACAACTGGTATACTAGTGTGAAGTATATATGTAATGCTGTCATGCTTTTGTTGCACTAATTTGCTTCATGGCTAACAAGTTAAAGTGATTGTATAACAGCCACCAAAGAAAGCTCAAGGAGTGTATTCTGCTATTGCCTTCTTTAAGAATCCACAAGAGGCACAACAAGCATTTGAAAACTTAAACGGGAGATTAGAAAAGGTACTTTCTAATCAATTTGCTGCATTAATTATTACTTTCAGAAAATAATCTGCAGGTTTTTCCCCATACGAGGAAGAGACTGCCTTGTCTTTTAGTTGTTTCTTTTCTTGTTAAGTTTTTTGGCTCCCGAAATGAAAGCATTGGTGTGCTCTATTGTGGTTTTCTGCAACTATTGTCCTGATATGTATTGCAACCATGCTTTACCTCTTCTAATGCTCCTGTTGAGGTTGTCTGATTTATTTGATGTGCAAAATTCATACTTTCTTTTTGTTGTCAGGACAAAAATGGATTGCAGCAGAAAATGATAAAGTTTAAACTCATTACAGGGACAACTGCTAGTCTATATGTTCGGAAAATGTCACATGATTTTTTGCTTAATCAAGTGTCACAAAAAAAGAGAGCCTTTGAAGGCGAGGATTTAGCTAATCCCAAGAAACTAAAGACAGACAGCTGTGGTGATCACTTGAAGGAGATTGAAAAATTAAAGCAAGAACTGAAGGAAAAAGATTTAAGCAAGTGCGATGAGCACTTGAAAGAACTCGAAAGACTGAAGAAAGATATAAGTAGCAAGGAATTTCAAATCTCTGCACAGGATAAGATCATAAATAAGCTCAAAAGAGAGTTGGAAGATGTGAAGAAGAAGAAGAAAAGGTGATTCTAGACTTGGCCCTGAAAAGTTTTATAGAATGCTAGAGCTGAGGTATGAATCCTGCTAGAATTTTTGGATCACTGGCATGGAGGGGAAGCACTTGGGCCAACAAATTAATTGCTGATCAAGGTACTGCTGATTCACTGCAGCGTGAGTAAGCCCTGAAATAGGTATTATTTATGCCTTTTTCGCTGTAGACGCAACTCTTCGCCTTTGTTTCTTTACAACCTTGCACGCTTTTGAATTTGTAACCAAAGTTCACTGTTTCTGTTTCTGTTTCTGTTTCATTGCTGTTCTGGATGCGATTCTTGTAACAAATTGAGAAAATTTGATAACCAAAAATACATTCTAATATTAATTTTCTAGCAATCTTTACTATGTTATTCTCCTTAAGCCAACACAAATCGAAAATTATGATCTGATTTTTGGTGCCCTGAGACTTACTGTTATTTTGAGCTTTGTAACAGTATTTCAATTTATGATATTTTATTGATATAGGTGATATTAACCCAAATATCTCGTTGAATCATTGAATCAACGTGGAATTAAATTCATGGTCATAATGTACTAAATAAGGAATTAATGCTCAATAAATATTAAAAAAAAAGCCATCATATTCGAGTACTATTTGTGGTTTTATGTGCAGATGTGCTCCTTAGGACTGGTAACAATAAACTACAGCTTACAAGTGATGTGAAAACACCAGAAAGGTTTCTCAATCACAGGAAACATAGGCATATGTTCTCTCAAAAATGAACACAGAAATGAGTTTGTGGTTCGATTCCAAAAAAATATTATTTATAAAATAGAAAGAGATGGCACAGGAATACTGAAGGAAGTCCAATTCTTTTCTGATGCAATGAATAACAAATAAAATGAATGAATTCAATTAATATGCAGTGCTCCCGATTCCCCCCCTTACATGTTGTTCTTACAGTTAATGCTCCCAGTGCTTCACTCACTTTCATAATCTTCATCTCCAAAAGTGAAAACTGAAGCATCAGCAGCAATTGCTTTAATATTGTTTGCCTCCAGGTTACCAATTTCGAGGCCTGAAGTAGGTTTCTGAATCCCATCAGCAGTCGATCCTTTTGAAGGTTCTTGACTACCAAGTGACATCTGCTCTGTTCCATGTGTCAAGCTCCTCATTTGTCCTGCTTGCCCGCTCATTGGAGCATTGGTTTCTTCGCCCTCAGTATCTGAGAATACATCATCTTCATTCTCACTGACTTTTCTTTGCTTGGAATTACCTGCAACTCCACCTCTTGGCTTGGAAGCAGAGTCTGAGCTCACAGTATGGCCAGCCTCCTTACTTGAAGAGTCAGCTTTAGACCTTGTTGATGAAGTACCATCATAGTCTATCATCACAACTTCAACCTGGAATCCTGGTGAAGGCAGTTTTCTCTGCAAAGCAGAGCGAAGGCCATTGAAAAAGATGAACTGAGGAAGGGGGACATGTAACATACTGTCATATCTAGTGAAAATGATAGACAAAAAGGTAGCATTATTTACCTTGCCAAAACCATCAAGATCAGACGTACCCAGTGTGATTCTATTCTCCATCATTGTTGTATTTAACCAGCTGAAGACCCAAGGGAACAAAAGGAGACAAAAAAAAGGCACCTTGAGTGTCAAGGATAAGAGAAGACTGACAAGAACATATGGAGCTTCTAGGGTTCCTTATATATTAGTGATGAAATTTCTTCCAAAATATAAGAAATAGCTATCTCTTAGCATAATATCCAATTCCATAAATAAGCTGTCAATAGTAAATGTCTCAAATAGGAAGTTCACAAACCAGTAAAAATCTCCTTGATGTTCATGAAAATGGATTTTGAAGTCCCCGACCAACTCTGTCAGGCCTGGCTCCCCTGGAAGAGCAAATACCAAAATCCCTTTCTTTGGAGCACTAATCCAGAAATCTTCTGGCTGCAAAAGTAGATTTTGTAGGCTTGGATCAGAAATTGGAAATTTGATTAGCAGAGAGTAAAATATCCATAAAATTAGACCATAATCAAACAACTTGAGTAAAGTTCTACCATTAAATCCTTGGTCTTGGGATGCTTTTTTGTCGAGAATAGAACTCCTGTGGATAAAGCAAAACATTTTGGTTTATACCTTTACGTACTATACACTGTTGGTAACACTCATCAGAAAAGGTATGCATATCAACATAATGGCTTACAAAATTATGAAACATGTATGTACCTAATATGTTTTCTTTAGATTGTAATGCTTTAGTTGTTCGATTGCCTATAAGTTTAGGATTAGTTTGGGCCAATAAATATTTACATAATCTTCTTTAATAGAACCAACAAATCAGAATGAATATTCAAGGGAACCTGCCTCAGAGACCTGTGTGATGCAAACCCGAGGTCACATCTTGGATAGGAAGCCTATTGGGTTTTACTTTTAAATCCTGAAACCTTCAACATTTCCTTCAGTTTTCTAAATGCTTTATTGAATTCAGATTTAAATTTTTTCCATTAAAATTAAAACCTCAAAATTTGTCAATTGAAACCTCAATCGCCAACATGCTTTCCTAGCTACTCTTAAGTCAGTAATTCAGACAATTTAATTAAAACAACCAACAAGGCATTAAAGGAGCTCTAATTAATTAGCTCTTAAGACTAGTTAACTAACTAATTCTGGATGCAGTCTTTGCAGAAAACAGTTCTGGAAAATTACAGTATAGAGCGGAATAGAATACTGTTGAACTAATTTTTTTCTACATTGTATAAACTTTTTCTGTAAGTAATCAATGAGACAATATAACATATATGGTTAAAGAATGAATATGTTTAGGTTAAGCTATGCATACCACTATGATCAGAAATGGTTATTGAGGGTCTTATCCAATAAGGACATTTGTGAAGCCGAAATCCTCTCAGCATACACCTGCATAATTAGTACTCCAGTAACTTGATGAAAACTTTTTAATGTTAGAGAGATACCAAAGATCTACCTTCTTCCAGGTTGATTTTCTCCATTGAAGTATGTTAGGACACGCTCAAAATATTTGACATATCTCTGGAGAAAACAGAAAATAGTTATTTTTAAGCACATGCAAATATGTTCCAATAATATATAATGCAATAAACCCCTTAAAAGATGACAACCAATATACAAATGAGATTAACTAACAATCTGACTTGGGAGAACTAGAGCCTTCCCATCCAAACATCTTTTCTGGTTGAAGTAATCAATGGCCTCTTTAGCAGTTGGGAAGAACTATAAATGTAAGACAAAGAAAATAATGATAAGGTCAAGAGGCAGAAAAAAAAAAGAAAGGGAAAAAAAAGGCTCTCTCCATATAAGCATGCAAACTACCATCAACCCTAAGCAGGGCAATGGTTGAGGTCACACCTTAAGGAACAGAAGCAGACTAGATATCATCATGCCTGTCCTGCCCATACCAGCTTTACAATGTACAACCACGACATTTTGAATATCCTCCTTCAACCATGAGTACGCACTTCCACAAAATGACATTATAAGATGAAGAGGCGGACAGTTATGATCATCAAATGGGAATGACGCGACCTGTGGGGGGAAAATGAGGAAATACATGCTTAGAAGAAGCTCAAATTCAATTTCACAAAAACTAGTTGATTCTCAATAACAAAGATCAATATTAGTATACATCTTATAGCCATGCCATTTTAACTGAGACAGCAATAAATATTTGGTTTCTCTGTTTTTTCAGCTGTTTATTCTTGACAGAATAAATCTCCACATTTCAGTAAGGCATTGGTCGCCATTACAAATTATAATCTTCCATGTACTGCTACAGAACATCCACATAACATAAAGTCCCACTTACTTCTAAGACGTCTTTCATTATACATAAAAATCTTATTTGTAAAAAAGAACTTAGGTTCACAATAACTTAATGTGTGCTTAAAATATTTGGACCATAAAAATTTTACCTATACCAAAACTGTCTACTTTCTCAATCAAAAGCCTTTCAAGAGATTGATCAAGTGTCAGGAGTGATAGAGACTTTCTTTTGCTAATTACTCAACCCATCTTTCTGAAGCGGCTTAAAAATAAAAAATAAAAAAATAAAAAAAAATAATTAAAACCTATCTATATTATTTTTCAGACTTAGGAGTTACTTTAATATCTAAATGGTTTGCAGAAATTTGAAACAATTTAGTTTCTAGAAAGTGCTTGCATTAGGAGGCAAGTGCCCAGCAAGTATGCCACTGGCTTCTACCAATAGTTTTGAAGATATGGACATATTTGTCTGGAACACACTCAAGAAAGAACTCCAATGACAGTGCAACATAGGAATAAGAATTTAGATCAAATTCTTATTTAGATCAACTGACATGCATTTCAAAGAATTATGTGAGCTGTGAATATTGAACATAAAGACAAACAACTGATACTTATGACTTGCTATGGAATTTCAAAATTTTTTCAGTGATATTTTGACAGAAGAAATCAAGCTCTGATGCTTTCCTAAGATTGATCATGAAATCAAATGTAATTAGAGAGTTCATGGAAAATGAAGAGGAAGATGACACCTTCCCCTCAAACCTTGAAGCATCATAAAGTCTCTCCGAACAAAGATTGTACACTTTGTAGTTTCCCTGCAAAAGCATGTTAATATCATCATTATCAAATTTTTAACAATTGGAGCATAGATCAGATATAGGATCAGATAAATGTGAATTCTAGTGATTGATGACAAACTATTGACCAGTTGTACAGCAGCAAGATCCATAAACTTATCAACTCACTACAATGGGTTGGGTAACATGACCAGTTAGAACTAAACAATACGATTCATTGCCATGGATACTGAAAGATTCCTTTACATGTGCAGATTCTCCAGGATCACAATATGACAATGGAAAAGCTATTTGTACAAAGTTTTGACTTCAAGAGTAAAATTATTTCAGGGAAAGCATCTTGTTCCCCAGTTAAATTTTATAATTATCAAAAGCCTCTACGTTGCTCCTGTAACTCTACAGTCTAACTCTTTACCTTCTCTTTTTTCTTTTTCTTTTTGGCTAGATCAGGAGCTTCTTGGCCTACACATGCAAAAAACTGTTTCATTCTGAATAAGGCCACATCTAAGCAAGCTAATACTATATGATTGGTGATCACATTATCGTGTTTACATAACAGTAAGAGCCCAGATTATGCATGCAGATATTCTTCTGGCAGATGATTTGATAATTCTTTCACCACATAGAAATGCAGCAAGTAGTCCCAGCTCAATAGCAGTACTCCCAAATTACTCTACGGTAATTCACATAATCCTATTCTTCTATATAATCAACAAATTATGAGGTTTTTATGGCTCTGAGAAGAGGATAGTTTTTTCTTCTCTCCCATGAAGTGCTACCAAGTTCCTATATAGTGCCAACTGTTTCATAGTCCTATACTGTAATCTATATTTAAACTTAGATTACAACTCATTTGTATTCATACAAACACATACACAAAATAGAGACAAAGATATTACCTTATGGTTTGTCTCAAAGAAACTAATCACCTCTTCCATGTGATTCCGATAGAATCCCTGCATCATTTTCTGCATTAATACGTTGTGCAGATGATAATCAAAGTGCAAAGTGGATAATATTGTTTCACCTCAATAAATCCAAAGATCCCAGAGCTTAAATCACCTGCTGGGAACCCCATGGCAATTATGTTTTCAGTGATATAAGCCATATCCAAATCATACCCTCCTTCCTGTACATGCACAAAGATGTAACCAAACATTTTTTTGTAGAAAACAATTATGCTACATGACACAAAATTTGACAATACAATTTAAGTAAAACAGAACACAAAATCCCAAATTATCAAGATGAGTAAGCTACCTGGTATCTACGCTTATTTTGAGATACAGCATGACGCGCCTTGACTTGCATAGCTTTCACAGCGCTTCGTGATGAATCAACTAAACCTTTAGTGAGAGATTCGAGAACACTAGCTTGTGGAGATGTCACATTTCCTTGAGAAGTCTCATTTTGTCCTTGAGCCATTGATGGAAAATTCAATCCAAGGCCACTAGTAAGGCGAGAAAATGTAGAAATCGCAAAACTTCCATTGGGTGAGCCTGTGGAGGGTCGTGTTGGCTGCGGCAGGTCTGAAATACTACCATTAGGAGGCTTTGGAAGAGCTGATTCTCCCACGGTATCATCAAGTTTACTGGCTGTCTCTGCAGACAACTCAGCATTGGAAGCTTTAGGAGGAGACACACGAGTCAAAGGTTCGGCAGCAGATTCAGTGGGAGAAGATTGAGCGGGAGCTTGAGATGGTGAGTCAGAAGACTCGGAATCCATTCTCGAATTAAAAATCAGGTGCATCCAAATTGTCCTAGTGATTAGAAATCAACCAACAGAACCTGTAAAATGGTAACTACGAGAAACTACAAACTAAAAAGAAACATGAATCTTGAATTAAACACAAAAAAGAGGAAAATCAACAAATCAAACAAAAGAAGTAGATCAAATAGCAAATTATATCAAGGGCCAAGCATCAATGAACCACCACAATTTTACAAATAGAAGCATTGGCAAGGGCTTTAGAAACCATTACGCTACTAATAACTAAAGTTAATCAAGGTAAATATGTGGGTTAAATTCGGCATTTTCATTAGCTGCTAGTAACCTTATGAGAAAACAAGGAAACGGAATTGCAGCGGAGGGTAGAGCATTTACAACAAGTCCATTGTAGTGTGGTGGATTGATTGGGCAAAGAAGCAAGACGCAGAGAAGAAATGAAGAAAAATAGACTGAGATCTGATAGTTAATCAAAAACAAGTAAAATCAGGTATACATTGATGGAGTTGCATTTGCAAAGTTAAATTAGGGAAAGCAGTAAAATCTCATACCGGTCAATTGTTTTTTGCTTGGGTTTGAAAGAAAATGAAAGAGCAGATGGTGAGATCAGTTTGCTGTTGTAAATCATCAAATCTGCGATGAGGTGAGGGTCATGTCCCCCCTAAACACCCCGCTCTCCTCGGTCAAACCAAAAATACAATAATTAAATAACTAATTTATTATTATCTTTTTTTTGATGAATTAATTAGTTAGTTAGTTAGTTATTTAGGATAATATTCTTCAAAATTGATGGCTACTCAGAAACTCTTTAGAGTTAGAATCGCATCTGTATATGAGGCTTTAGCTGTTGATTAATGAATCTTCGATGTTTATAAATAAATAAATATTGAAATTGAAGAAATGGATGAAGATTCAATTTACCTTTAAATTTTTAACATTATTTCTGCCATGAAAGAAATGTCAACACACACGACAGCGCAAGGAATACAAAGGAGAATGCGCTGCCGAGCAAGGGACACACTGGGCGCGCAAGGAAGAGAGGGGCACAGCGCGCGGGTGGGCAAGGGAGAGAGGGATAGGCGCGGGCGAGCAAGGTAGAGAGGGACACAGCGCGTAGGCGCGGGTAGAGCGGCTGATCTGATTCAACGAATTTTTTACAAATATTAGCTGTCAAGATTATGTAACTGTTATTTTATTACTATAAATATTTTTCTTTATTTTTAGAATAGATTCGGCTGTTATTAAGGATATAATTTGTTGTAATTGAAGGATTTGATTAGTTGTAACAATTTTATTTAATGGAGGAGATTGCTCAGAGTTTGGACAAGAAACTTTTACACAAAAGTTTTGTTTTGTTATGGTATCAGAGACTATCTCTATTCTATCTCTCTCGTGATTTTTTTTTTTTTTGGTATTATTGTCATCATGAAAAAATCAGAGATAGCTTGTGTCAAGTTCACAGATAAGAATTATTTTGCCTGAAAATTTCAGTTTCAAATTTATGCTCAAGGGAAAGAATTGTGGGGAATTATTGATGGCACAGACAGCAAGCCGGATGATTCAACCCAAGCTACAACATAGGCAACCAAGGATGCTCGAGTTAAGAGCTGAATTTTGCAGACTATGGACTCGTCCATTATGGTCAATTTTCATCCTTATAAAACAGCCAAAGCCATGTGGGGCTACCTCAACAAAATCTATAATCAAAACAGCTCATCTAGACGCTTTCAGCTGGAGTATGAAATTTCAAATTATACACAAAGAGATCTATACATTCAAGAGTATTACACAGGTTTCGTCACATTATGGATTGAATATACTAACATTGTGTATGCTTCAGTTCCTACAACATCTCTAGAAGCCGTTCAAAATCTCCATCATACTAGTCAAAGAGATCAATTCTTGATGAAACTCAGATCTGATTATGAAGTGGTGCGTTCTAATTTATTGCTTCGGACTCCACCGCCTTCTTTGGATGCTTGTTTGAATGAGCTACTAAGGGAAGAGCAATGTCACTTGACTCAAACCACTTTAGAACAGCAAGAAAATTTCACCAATGTTCTCAATGTTGCTTATGCGGCACAAGGAAAACATAAAGCCCGTACCATGACCAATATTCAATGTTACAACTATAACATACATGGGCATTTTGCAAGCCAATGCTCTCAAAAATTTTGCAGCTATTGCAAAATTAAGGGACATATAATATCTGAATGCAGAAAGCGTCAACAAAATCATAATCCTCAAGCTTTTCACACTTCCACTACCAGACCAGTGACTGAACCTGCAGCCACAATTGATTTTCTTCAACCAGTAGCAACAGTTTCATCTCTTACCGAGGAGAATGTTCAACAAATGGTTATATCAGCTCTTTCTGCCCTTGGCTCAACTGGTAAAAATACATCTCTTTCTAATCTTTGGCTTTTTGACTCGGCTGCTTCGAACCATATGACACCATCATCTGATAATCTGCTTAATGTAAGAAAATATGATGGGAATATGCAAATTGAGATAGCTAGTGGGGATCATATTCCCATCATTGCCACTGGTGATATTACTTCCTCTTCACCCTTAAAAGATGCTTTTATTGCTCCTAGACTTTCAACAAATTTGATTTCAGTTGGATAAATTATTGAGAATAATTGCAAAGTAATTTTCTCTCCTTCTGGTTGTACTGTGCAGGAACTGGAGTCAGGGAAGACAGTAGCGAAGGGACCTAAATGGGGCAGACTTTTTCCTCTTTGGCCTACTAAATCAGTCAAGCCTCTGAATGTATTTTCTTTATTTTCCCATTCTGTTCTGCCTAATGTCAAGTCATGGCATGTTAAAATAAAGCATCCAAATGATAGAACTCTCTTATCTATGTTAAAGGCTGGTGTGTTAGGCAATAAAATTTCATCTCTTTCTATCAATATTGATTGTTCCAATTGCAAAATGGCCAAAAGTAAAACTCTTCCTTTCCTTTCTCGTGAAACAAAATCTTCTCACTGTTTTGATTTAATTCATAGTGATGTTTGGAGATTTCACCAGTTATATCTCATGCTCAATATAAGTATTTTGTGACTTTTATTAACAATCACAATCGTTTTACTTGGATCTATTTCTTGTGACGCAAATATGAAGTATTTGATGCTTTTCAAAAATTTTTAGCTTTAGTTGAAAATCAATTTTTCAAAAGCATCAAAATTTTACTGTCTGATTCAGGTGAGGAATACATGTCTAAAAAATTTCAAGAATTTCTTCAACAAAAAGGAATTGTTTCCCAAAGAAGTTATCCTTAAACACCTTAGCAAAATGGCATCGCTGAGAGAAAAAACTGTCACCTACTTGATATCGTTCGATCTTTACTCATTGAATCTACTGTACCGCCACAGTTTTGGGTTGAAACCTTGACTACTGCTGTACATTTGATCAACCGTACTCCTAAAATGGTTCTTAACAATCAAACATCATATTTTCTCCTTCATCACCAACACCCTGACTATACACACCTCCATCCTTTTGGATGTGTAAGTTTTGTTTTGCTACCTCCTCATGAAAGCACAAAACTTTCTCCTCAATTAATCCGATGTGCATTCCTTAGATATGCACCACACCAAAAGGGTTATATGTGTTTTGATCCTATCACTCAAAAAATTTGAATTTCTCGTAATGTCATCTTTTTTTACCAGCAGTATTTCTTTTCTTCCTACGGTGCTACTCAACCTATTCCTAGTCAGTCTTTTCTTCTTGCTTTTGAGGATCATTTAACTCCTGATAACAATACTCAATCTGCTTCTATCATACGTTTTCAACCTGGAATTGTATATACAAGGAGAAACAGTAGTGAGGTTCAAACATAAGGTATTTCCAATGAGTCATCAGCTCAACCACCTATAGGTCCTCCACAGTTTTCTTCGACTCCAGTCCCTGGTCTTAAGCCATTCCAACTTCGAAAATCAACTCGCACAATACAGCCTCCTAAAAGGTATGGATATTCTCCTAAAAGATTTGGTTCTCACAAATCTTTAGTTGCCACACTGTCATCTGTTACCATTCCAAGATCTTACTCAGAAGCTATGAAGATTGATTTTTGGCAGCAAGCAATTCAGGAGGAAATTAATGCTCTGCAACAAAATAAAATATGAGAACTTGTATCTTGTCCACCTTCAATCACTCCAATTGGTTGCAAATGGGTGTTCTCTGTCAAACTGAAATCTGATGGGTCATTCGAAAGATGCAAGGTAAGACTTGTGGCGCTAAAAAATCGACAGGAATATGGGATTGATTACGAGAATACTTTTGCATTAATTGCCAAGATGACCACTGTCTTCACAATTTTGGCTATTGCAGCTTCTAAAAAATGGGATATCAACCAGATGGATGTCAAAAATGCATTCCTCCATGGTGATCTTAAAGAACAGATTTATATGCGCCCTCCACCTAGTTTAACAACAGCATCTACTGATATTTTCCTTCTGAAGCATTCTTTATATGGGCTTAAACAAGCTCCTCATGCTTGGTTTGAAAAATTTCGCCAGACTCTTCTTTGTTTATCTTTTATGAAAAGCGAGTATGATCATTCCCTGTTTTTGCGAAAGACTCCAACTGGTATTACTCTTTTACTTGTTTATGTAGATGACATTGTAATAACTGGAACTGATCTTGCTGGAATTGCACAGCTCAAAGCTTCTCTTCATACTTATTTTCATATGAAAGATCTCAAAAGTCTTTCCTATTTTTTGGGACTGGAAATTCACAGAAATAGCAAAGGTATTTTTCTTAATCAACACAAGTACCTTAATGACATTGTTCAGCTAGCTGGTTCACACAACTCAACTCCAACTAATACACCAATAAAAGCCAATGTCAAATACTGTAAAGGTGATGATGACCTCTTACTAGATCCTACATTATACAAATGCCTCGTTGGAAGTTTAGTTTACTTTACTATTACAAGGCCAGATATCTCCTTCGCAGTCAACTTGGTTAGTCAGTTTATGGCTTTACCCCGATATTTACATTTGGCAGCTGTTTACAGAATTATTCAATATCTTCATGGCACATCCAATAGTGGCCTCTTATTTCCATCTGACACATCACTCCTCCTTAAAGCATACAGCGATGACGATTGGGCTGGCTGTCCTAATATGCGGCATTCTACTACTGGCTGGTGTGTCTACTTGGGCGACTCCTTGATTTCTTGGAAATGTAAGAAACAAGAATGGGTTTCCAAATCTTTCACTGAAGAAGAATATCGTGCAATGTCTACAACATGTTCTGAAATTTCTTGGCTATGTGGCTTACTTTCTGAAATTGGTTTTTCTCAATCTACTCCAATTACTTTACATGCTGATAACACTAGTCTTATTCAAATTGTGGCAAATCCAATTTACCATGAACGTACAAAGCACATTGAGGTTGACTGCCACTCTATCAGAGAAGCATTCGACAATGGAGTTATTACGCTTCCTCATATATCAACTGACCAACAACTAACTGACATATTTACAAAGCCTCTCACTCTTGCCCGACATAAGGTTTTTGTAACCAAATTGATGCTGGTTGACTCACCCGCATCAATTTGAGGGGGGATGTCAACACACATGATAGCGTAAGGAATACAAAGGAGAATGCGCTGCCGTGTAAGGGACACAGTGGGCAAGGCATGAGCGCGCAAGGGAGAGAGGGACATAGCGCATGGGCGAGCAAAGGAGAGAGGGACAGGTGCGAGCGTGCAAGGGAGAGAAAGGCACAACGCGCGAGCGCAGGCAGAGCGACTGATCTGATTCAATGGATTCTTTACAAATATTAGCTGTCAAGATTATATAACTGTTATTTTATTGTTGTAAATATTTTTCCTTATTTTTAGAATAAATTCAGTCGTTATTAAGTATATAATTTGTTGTAATTGAAGGATTTGATTAACTGTAATAATTTTATTTAATGGAGGAAATTGCTTAGAGTTTGGGCAAGAAACTTTTACACAAAAATTCTGTTTTGTTAAGAAATTCTCAATAAAATTCTCAAACTATAATTAGCAGAAAAAAATTCATTGTGTCATCGTTTTGGAAAATTAACCCCAACTTGTTATCCACTTCATTTCATCTAAATTGTAACTATTTTTATTTTTTGTAAATATTAAGGCAAATCATTTATTTTTTTAATTTTATAAACAATATTTTAAATATACTAAAATACCATCTCTTATTATGTATTAATATTAATATGCAAAACATGGAGGTTAATAATATATTAATACGTATTAATAACAATAAAAAAGAATAAAATTAAAATAAATATAATTATTTTATAAAGTGATATTTTAGATGTAACAATTTTTTTAAGTAACAATTTATATGGAATAGGAGAGTACTATTTATATTTTTCATTGAAATCACTTGCCACCGCACTGTGCATATTGACAAGAACATACTTGTTCAAATAGTACTATAAAATTTTATCTTATTTAAATGTTCTATCCCTTTCAAAATAACTATTTTCTTATGTCTTAAAATATAGTCCACTTATCATTTTTACCCATAGTTATTTGTAAATTACTTATAATATCTTCGTTTAATTTCTTAATAATCAACAAAATTTCAATTAATATTTTTTTACAACACAATGTGATGCAATATTTAGTACTCTAACTTTATACTCACTCAGTTACATAGTCAATATAATTTACAGCAATTTGCTTTTCTAATATTATAAGAATATTAATAATTATTTTAGTTTTTACAGCAGTAATGATACATGATATCAATGAAAAGTATAATTAGTAAACTCTAGATAAAATTATATCTTATAATAATAATTGTTTTTTAAATTGTATGAAAATAAATGTGAAACTGTTATTTTGAGAGAGATGCATTAACACAATTTTGAACATGTAAATTCTTTAGAGCCCAATCGGCAAGCCTGAAATTCAGAATACATAATTCATTTGCAAATGAATTTTATTTGCAATTCATTTTTAAATTAATTTTTTGTTTGGTATGTTTAAAACTTAAGTAATAAAATTGAATTGAATTTTAAAATATTACGTTTGGTATAAATTCATAAATCATAATTGGAATTTCATTTCTTCTTATTTTTTGCAATACTCTTAATAAAATAATTTTATACAAAAAAAATATAAATTAACAATTATATATATTTTATTTTATTCCAATAATAGTATTGTGATTTCTTTGATCCATACTATAGATAAATGTGTGAAATACAGTGTAAACTTTTTAGATTAAATTAACTTTATATCTTTGCATAATCAATAAAAGTAATAATCATAAGAGTTTGTAATGAAATGGACACTTGTTTAATATTAATAATAATAATAGTAAACATGCAGAATACAAGATAGTGATTGTACAGAAGAAAAAATACAATAAACTAACACCAAATTATTATTTTTTTTTATGTGAAATTGGTCTTTTTTCTTTCTAATGGAATCTTTATGCTAATCTAAATCTGTCAGCAATGTTATTGCAAAGCAATTTTCATATATAATGCTTCCGAAAACATTGTTAATATAATATTTTTATATATGATTTATTTAATCGTAATGTTTTTATTTTATATATGTTATATAGAGTATTTTTGTTCACATTTTTAACTAGTTTCAATATTTTTTTAATTTTAATTTTGTAAAGTCGTAAATAAACATGGATTTAGCCTAGCATTTAATTTAATTGAGTGAAAAATTATAGCGACTCATAAAAAATTTATTCACATAACTTAATTTAAACTTAGTTTCGAAATTTAAATTATTTTCTTAGCTGAAAAAAAAAAAGAGAGCAGAGAAGACTAATTTAAAATAAAAGGAAAATTAATTAAAAAAAAAAGAAAAGGAAAATCAAATTGGTTTTCGATCAGGAAACAGAAATAACCGAGTGGCGAGCAGAACTAGCAAAATTCAGCGGCCCGATTTGAAGCCGACACAACATAAAACCATCACCACCCCAAAATCCAGCAATCCCTCGGAACAAGAACCGGAGAAGAAGAAATCGAAGGTCAAACTACTGGATTAACAACATCAACAGCATAAAAGCTCTCTTCTTTTGGGCCCAACAATGGAGACCCAATTGCCGAGTGGAGCCCTACCAGGCGACGATCTATCCTCCATATCATCTTCTCCGGCCACCATCGTTTCTCGGTGGACTTACGCCGTGTCACGGCGGTACCAGCACTTGCTGGATAAGACGGTGCCTCACATTCTCTATCGATGGATCGCTTGTCTTGCAGTTGCCCTGATTTACGCAATACGCGTTTACTTTGTTCAGGGTTTCTACATCATCACCTATGGCCTCGGTATCTACTTGCTCAATCTCTTGATTGGTTTTCTTTCTCCCCATATTGACCCCGAGATCCAGGACGGGCCCACTCTACCCACTCGCGGATCCGATGAGTTCCGGCCATTCGTTCGTCGCCTCCCTGAATTCAAGTTCTGGTACGATTGCTTGCTTGGATGCCGTTAATTTGATTTGATTAGGGGTTCTTTTTTTTTTTTTTTTGGTGATTGTTAGATTTTGGTATTTGATAATTTATGAAACAGTAGGAATTGCAATTAGGAATTCTGAAATTGAGCAGACAATTTAATCAATCTTTGATTTAAAACATATGATTTACAGAAAATGGCAGTAGAAAAGCATAATTAAGTGGAAGAATATAAAGCTGAGAGGCTGGAAATTAAAATTGTTTTGCAGCTAGAATTAAGACTGGCTTGCCACTCTATGTGAGCTGCATGAACTGGCATTGAGTAGAGATTGGATGTTGCGCATAATAGCAAAGAAGAGTCTCTCTCTGATTTCTCCGTGTTCTTTTAACACTTTTGCTTCAAATATTTGAGTATTAGAATTTTTTAAAGCCCTTTCGTTTGTGTCATTGTTCTTTAGAAATCAGTAACATTTTAAGAGGTCATTGCTTATTTAATGTCCCATCAACTGATAGCCTTTTTTTTTCCTTCTTTTGACTATGCTACAATTTTGTTTTGTTTTGTTGGGATTATTAAACCATTAAACTTGCTTTGGTTCACTTTGATGAAGGTCCTCTAATTTTTATCTTATCTTTGAAGGTACTCTATCACTAAGGCTTTCTGCATCGCATTTTTAATGACATTCTTTTCAGCCTTTGATGTGCCTGTGTTTTGGCCAATACTTCTTTTCTACTGGGTCTTACTATTTGTTCTCACAATGAGGAAACAGATAATGCACATGATCAAGTACAAATATGTTCCCTTTTCCATTGGCAAACAGGTACAAACTAATGTCTTTAAACATATGAGAATATTATATTTGATTCTGTAGTTTTGCTTCTTGGTTTTTTTCCTTTTCTTTAGCCGAAGAAGACAATGAGTCAGGTTGTTGTACTCATGAATCCAATGCACACCATTTAATCAGACCTAATTGGTGTAGTTGGGGTTATAATACAACCAAGGTTTCCTAAACTATAATGTGGTCATTACCTGTCTTTTTTTTGGGCTGTAGCGATATGATGGAAAGAAGGCACCTTCCTCTGACAGCATGAACACTCCTAAGGATTGAACTTCAGGTGGTTTGAACAATATGTGAATCATTTTTCTTCTTCAAAGTCACTGTTGTTCTTATAGATTGATACTTTCAGCAATTTGATGTTGCAGATGGGATGCAAGAGGCTTTGGCTGTTTAAGAAATTTTTGACAACTAATTTTGGTGCAGTGTTACCATTGTTGTCACTTAGGTACACAATTTCACTTGGCAAACTTGCCTATGTCATAGAGGAAACCTTAGATTTCAAGAGGCAAAACGGTCCCTGCTATGTTATATCTCAAGAACACATTGTATAGAGGACAGCATGCCACATTTCATGAGTCAAATTGATAATTTAAAGATTTGTAGTTTTAAGGAGGAGATGCAGTCGGGCATTTCTAGATTCAATTATAAAATGTTCTTTCTTCACTTAAAAGAATCCTGATTTATCTTTGATTGGTTATGTGTTTATGAATGCCATTTTTCTTGATATTTCTGGGGATTTTTTTTTTTTTGAGATATAGATTGTGTTTGCATCATAATTTTTCTGTGACAAAGTCAGTAGTTAATTTGTAAAGCATGTATGAATTTGAAGTCCAGAGATAATGCTAAGGTTAGTGGAATGACACATATAAGACTGATAGTGTATTTGCCATGCCCTTGCTGGCCAGTGACTCGCAGAAATTCAGTAACTGCTGACAATTGAATACTTGCTATTTGGTGGTTGAATGTGAAAAAAATTACCAATCGCTTGTTTATGTTCATCATTGGCCCAATTAGTGGGGATAAATTGTTAACGATAACGATTAGAGTACTTGAGAATGAGTTGAGTGCTGCTTATTCAAATTCTTGCTTTAAAGGGGAAAAGTTCAGTTCCCTTACTGCAAGAGATAATGTTTTATTCCTTCATCAGGATTTGGAGTTATATTGTCATGCTCTGTTCATCCTGAAATCTTCCAAAAACTCTAGGATAACAATGATTCGAGAATTGGCATAATTATCAGTAAGAAACAGCCAAGAAAACTTACTAGATGCCATACAATTCAAGTGGCTTTCAACTATGTTGGTATAACCTTTGCTCTCAGGCAAAATAATTCCGATCCCAAAGAATGTGAAAATGGAAAATTCAGTTATCAGTAAGCTTAATTGCAACACTTGTGAAAAGAACGAAGAATCTAGCCTTAACTAATTTGGTCTGTAATAGCCATAAACTCCATAGAAGGTCTGTGCAAAAGTAAGTATCAGCAGAACAACAGCAGCAATTAAAGAGAGGATTGCCCAAGGATTGCCAAAATAGTTATGTTTGAGGCTGGCACGCCAAGTATTCCATCTGTGATTATAATAGTGGTTTACTTCCTGAGACAATTTGGAAAGATAACTGTTATTTATGTCGAAAACCACCTCTTGACAGAGGCGGTTGAAGAGGTTTGCAACTTCTGCATCATTTCCAAGCCAATGCTCGATTATCCCGTGATAATGAAGGTAAGCCACATCCTGAGGAGAGTTGATCAAATTATCCATAAAGATTACATAAGAAGTAATGTCATTGCTGCAATCAAGATGGCATTGTTCAAATGCTATTAGATTGAGGAAAAGTGACTTTGTACCGTCATGGACTAAGAGACGAGGAATCCGAAGCACACCATTCTTGAATTTAATATCCCAGAATCTATCAGTCTTTCTTTTCCTGAACTTGATACCTGCTTCTCTCAACTCTGAGACACAATGGATCAATTGTGTTCGTCGTTTATCAACAACACGATTGGAATTTGACCATCTTCTGATCCAGATTTTGGGCACAGGCTTAGGCCCTGTTCGCAGGAGACTTTGTCGAAAAACATCAAGACAATGAGCACCTCCTTGATCTGCTAATGGATCAAATGTTGCTGCATATCCAAGAGCAGACTCGAGTTTGTTCTTTTCACTTTTTGTCAATGGCTCATCCGTTGGCATAAGAGGATCGAAGAATCGAAGAACAAGCTTAGCAACAAGTCCTTTCTGATCAGGATGATCAAACTGAAGTCCTAATAATCTATCAAGTACAAACAGTGGAATCTGATTCTCTAACATTATCATATCCCTCTGAATAGAATGCATAGAACCGCGCATAGCGAAAACAGGATCACTTCTACAATATCCAAGCTCCTGAAATCCTTCAGCAGCAGCACCTCTAAAGAGTTCAAGAATGAAACAGCCATCAAGAACCATCATTTCCACAAACTCATTACTGCTAAGGTTGATATTTCCTTCATAGCAGGACCAAGCTTTCTCTTCAACTTCTCTTATAGAATCAAGATAAACCTGTATATCCTGATTAGAACGCTTCAACACACGATGAAGGGACCGCCATTTGTGGCGGTCCATTTGGCGAGCCGCTTCTTGCCATGGTGGTAAGGCCCCAAGGAAACAGTCTGAGGAACATAAGCTTTATCATCATTTTCTCTGAGATAGTGAGGGATTCTATAAATGCAAAGCTTAGCCCATGAATTAGCTTCATCATCCTGGCTAGCTTCTTCGAGTTTTTCTTTGATGGAGATGATCCATTCATGATCAGGTGATAAGGTTTCCTCTTCTTGAGTTTCTCCATTTTCTTTGGTCACAATCTGCAGAGAATCTGATGGTTTTTGACAGTCCTGTTGATTCTGTGCCTGAAGTTCAAGTACTGGAGCTTTAGTTGGTGATATAGGGACTGTGGATTCCACTGTTTCTCTGAGTTTTAGCGTGATGAGATACCAACTTAGAAGCTCTTTGTTGTATACAGCAACCATTGTTGTTGAGGAAAAACAATGGCAGGTTTGATATTGTTGACAAATCAAGAAGAAAAACCCTAAAGATCAGAAGTGGGAATGAATAATTATTTTTAAATTCTGTGCTTTAACTGACCTCACCATGATATGAACCCTTCTGCTTTTAATAATAATTTTCAGGAAACTTTTAGTTTTCTTTTTTTTTTTGAAGGCAACTTTTAGTTGAAATGTTCCATTCTCCACTTAGTTTAAGCAGATAATTTTGCTACCTTTCATTTTTTCTTAAAAAAAAAAAATTCCACTCATGACTTTTTCTCTCCCAACCAAAATGTTTTGAATTTAAATTCTGTATAAAAAATATCTTTAAATATTTTAAAAGTGAGATTTTTAATTTATTTTATCATGCTTCTTTTATGAATTTCAGATAGCTAATAGTTAGTAAAAAAAATAATGTATCATCAAAAATATTAGTTGAATCAATAAACTTTACATAGTTCTAAGCTCATAATTGTTTATCATGAATATAATGTATCATAATTTTTTGATGATTTATTTGTGGAAAGCCCAAAATGTAATTTCTTTATTTTTTTTTCTTTTCTTTAATGTACTATTCAAACAGAAAATGAGAGAGAACATTTCACCGAACTTGTAATTGACTCATAATACAGAAATTATAATTGGTGAATTTTATTTTAATTTTTCACGTGGAGTGGAAGAAAAAGAGGATGAGGCCAGATAAGCAATTATGCTATAATGGAGAGGAAGTGGGCACATGACATAAAAAAGAGCTTCCAACGTGCTATTTGGCCAAAAGTGTATGTTTTAATATTTCATTTTCTGATGTGTTTTAAAAAGCTATCAACACTTCCATTTTAGTTGTTTGAGGCACTTTATGATTACACAAATGTTAGAGATTTCTGTTCATTACCCATAAATTCGACCCTTTTATTATTAAAAGAAGTCATCTACAGTTAAAAGGACTTTCAAATAATTGCCTTTTAAGTCGAATTAACATCTTTGACCAACTTCTTTTCTTAACATGACATCATAGTACTATAATCCACCTATTGTATGTGTGTTTTGATTGAGTTGTTAATTTTATAAAGTAATCATTTTCAGTATGTTCAGTTATAGTCCCTGAACTTTAAATCTCTTACAATGAAGTCCTCAAACTCGAATAAATAACTTATGGGTTGGGTACTTTCAATTAAGGGTATATTCTTTCTAAATCAAGTTCACGTGTCCATTCATGTATCAAACTAATAATATATTGTATAAAAATATTAATTTTTTTTATTACAAATATAAAGCTAGCTTATAACGAGTATTATATTTTTACAATTCATCAACACAAAATACTTAACACATCACCTCGTATTTTGGGCCATGAAAATTTTT
Organism: Excoecaria agallocha; assembly: GCA_037975025.1. Taxonomy (NCBI): domain Eukaryota; kingdom Viridiplantae; phylum Streptophyta; class Magnoliopsida; order Malpighiales; family Euphorbiaceae; genus Excoecaria; species Excoecaria agallocha. The sequence goes on along the minus strand of JBBPFJ010000087.1, from coordinate 217,580 downwards.
GATTTTGAAATTTGCAAAATTGGATATTTTCCAACGGCGGAACATAAAAAATTGATGGCTTTAATTTCATATGAAAAAATTAATTTAAACTCAACTCAATTCCAAAAATTAATTTGTGAAATTAATTATCCAAACTATTATAATTAGCAATACTATATTTAATTTTATAATATGCGGATATGGAATATTTAACATCTAATATCCTCTATATCTTTTTCACTTCCGATTAAGTACTGCAGGGACACTTATTTTTTTTTTTTGAAAAGCTACGCCATTCTATGTTTAAATCCGGTTGGCCTGATTAATTTAGATCGGATACTGTAAAAATCTATTGCTAAGAGCGATCCTTTCAACGTCATAATTTTCATATATATCAAGATTGCGGATCGAATTTGAAACATATTTAAGAAAAATAGAACCATCATCCACTCTGACCAATAGATATTGGTACACTTACATAAGTTAATTGATAGAAAATAACAATGTGGATCAAGAGGGTAGAGGTGTGCAGAACCGAACCAAATGGATTTTGGTATATTTGGTTTTGTTATTTTGATTTTTGGTTCATTCGATTTTAAACCAAAATAAAAAAACTGGTTTAATCTGTTCAGTTCTTAAAATTGAATTGAAAGAACCAAACCGATCGAATTATTATACATATATATTTTATATTATTGATATTTCAGAGAATATAAATTGGATTGATGGTGTGGAAACACACATAACTACCTAAGGTCCGAGGTTCGAACCAAATGCATATTTGCTGTTTTCTTACTTTTTTTGCTTTAATTTTTTTTTACTTTCTTATTTTGCTTCTTCAATTTCTTTGCATATCTCCTTTTTGTGCTAGGTAAGCTTTTTACTTTTATTTTTTGTACAAAGAAAAGTTTGATTTCTATTGATTCTTTCTCCGTTTGAACATTTTATTATTAGAATATTTATGCACAAGCAAAAGTAGATCATACGTTCTTTGCAACATACAACCTAAAATATTTGATTAGAAGATAATTCATATTGGGTAATAAACTATACATCTTATTATGTGCTGAAATCATGAAAATTTTCTAAGTTTGTTTTCTTCTTGTTGCTGCAACTTCACCGATGCTTCCCAAGTTCCAGGGTCCTCTTAGTAGATAAGGCCTGTTAATTATTGTATAATTGCTGTTGTATGTCTGTAGGAAAACTTAAATGTATTCTTATTCTGGATGACTTGTATAATCTTGTCTGCAATGAAAAATTGAATTTTTAAATGCAATTTGGCTCAAACAAATATTCAATTTTTTTTTTTTCATTTCTCACGGGATTATATAATGTGGGCGTCAAACAACAAAAAATAAATTCTACATTCTAAAGAAAACTTGCAGTAATGGAAGCAGGGCCGAATGCACGTAGACCGATTAGAATTTTTAAATATATTTTTTAAAATATTATTTTAGTAGTATATTTTTTTAATATAATTTTGATTAGTATTTATTATGGACATAAATAATAAATTTATGTATATTATTTTAATTTTAGTTATTTTAAATAATTTTATTTTGTTGAATATAAATTAATTTAATTTATGGACCCATATAAGTTAAAAATTCAATAAAACAAAACCTATATTGATCAAAAACCGAACCGACCGAAATTAATTCGATCTATTCGGTTTCGGTTCTTTTAATTTAAAAATTTTGATTTTCGATCTATTCGATTCGATCTAAAATCGAATCGATCATTTGCACACCTCTATCAAGCGGTGTGCCAAATAATAAAACAATATAATGTTGACACACCTAAAAGTATCATTGGATGAAGATAAATGGTGAGTCTAGATCAAATTCATTGGAGCAATTATATTATGGGGAAGGAAAGGAACAAGCAATATCTTCACTTTCTTTCTTTTCTTTTCTTTTGTTTTTTTTTTTTACAGAATATCTGGAAATAATGATGATGGGCACCGAAGGTGCAAATAAAAAAATATCCTTGCCTTTAAGAGAAAAAAATTTGTTCGCTTAAGCTTGCATTCTTCCTTCTAAGCTACTTCAATAAATTAATAATTACACCAGAAGCTTTGTATTTTTCTAATTAATTGTTTGCTCAAAAGGCTAAAACTCAATCTAATGAATTTTGATATATAATAAAATTTTTTCAGACCAAGTAGTTTTGGATCTTTAAAACTTTATATATGCAGGTCTAATTTATTAAAAATTATTGATAGTGCCCTATAGTACAAAAAAAAAAGTGCTCTAGTTATGGATAGAATTAGACCTAATTGGTCTATGAAGATTCACATACACAACTACATCCTAAAACAAAATGGTTTGACTTAATAGTGCTCTAGTTATGGACAGAATTAGACCTGATAAGGCTTTCTGTCACACACCACCGTCAAAGTCACCATTTCCTATACAATAAGCCATACCTACTTTAGAGTAGAACAACTATTCAAAAACAATGTTCAACCTCCTCGGACACTATAAATAGCAGGTTCATTTATATATAAACTAGACTTCTTCTCTCTAATATACATATTCTTTCTCTAAAGAGCTTTTCTCCCTATTATTAACTTAAGTATCGGAGTGCTAACGCTCGAACAACCAGGCAAACACTTTTTGCAAATTTTATCTACCTTGAGCCGATTGGAACTTGCCCTCCTAATTGTCAAGCTTCTCTTTCTTTCCTGCATGGGAATCTCCAACTCCTCTATGAAAATTTATAATTTATCATTTGGTGCTTTCATTTAGAGGTGATTGCTGAGCAAAAAGTGTCTAATTTCTATGTTATTGGGAGAAATGTGGCTTCTTTGTTGAATACAACAACCATTGTTGATTAAAAAACTGTAATTTACCGACGGATTTTACAGACGAAATTTAGTATTTTACCAACGGAAAATGACCTTACTGAAAGTTTTTTTATTATTTTATCGACGGAATAATCCGTCCCTAAAACATGCTTAGGTACCAATTTACTGGAGGAAAATTCCGTCAGTAATGTTACCGACGGAATTGTTAAAAAATATTCTGTCGGTAATGTTACAAAAAAACAGTCGTCTGTTTTGTCTAGTTGACCGTTTACCGACCAAATATTCCGTCGGTAAAATTAATAAATAAATTATTGATTAATTTGTAATATAAACAGCGACGGTTTTTTCGTCGGTAAAATTGTCAACTGATATATTTCGTATAAATATTTAATGCAATTAAAATGACAATGACGGATTTTTCCGTCGGTAAGTTGTCAACGGATATATTCACTATAAATATTTAATGCAATTAAAATGACAGTGAGGGATTTTTACGTCGGTAAGTTGTCGGTAACATTAATGTTTTCCTTTGATTTTTTCATTATTTTTTTATAAAAAATAATTTATTTCCTGGTTGAAAATCTCAAATTAAACACAATAAACTAAATATAAAAAGTCTAAAATTTAAATTAAAGATGTATATTAATTAATAATTCTAATATATAATAAAAATAATATACATCATATATAACTGTTGTGCAAATATATTTGTATAGTGCACAATGTTTTACAGTTGTACAAAAAATTATATATTTGTAACTGCAATGCAAGCAATAACAATATCGGTGTTGGACATGAAATTTTGCAGTGCTATACAAAAAGCATCTTAAATAGTCTAACGGCTATGCAAATAAAACCAATATGGGTATTATGCATAAAGTTTTACAGTGCTATACAAAAAATCATCTATGACAGTCTATGTAAATTCAAAAGCACTAGATAGGATGTACTGTGGCTGTCCATAATAGCAGCAGGGTCTGTGGTAGGTTGCTGGTCCCAATTTGATAATTCTTCCCGTACTTTATTTGTTAAAATCAATAGCAATTTGTTAGTCAATTTCTCTGTCAATTTGTCTGTGAGGACGTCCATCAAGCTAGACATATATGCATTAACATCCTCTTGCACGATATTTTCTATGTTTTCTAGTGTTGTACACTGTGCATGCAATGGTGAACCTGACTGTGTACTTGACCCGTGTGAGTCACGAAAATTAGGACAAAAGTAATGCATTCCTGCAGATTCAAGACCATAAATCCTACTCTTATTCGATCATCCAACAGCCTCATAATAAATTTGAGCCTCGTCAACTAAATTTCCTTAAGACAAATATTGTTCTCTCAATTCAACAACCTTATCCTGCGATCAAATCAATATTGAATAACAACTAATGAGACAGTCATCATCATCCAGTGAGAAGTAAGTTTTACAAAGAAAATGATCACAAGTTTTCTATCATTCTAAAATGAAATGTGTTCAATAATTTCTCTTTACTTGCATCTAATTATTGTTGGATCAACAAAAAAGTAGAAATTATTGAGTTCAATATATATCCAATTAATAGCCAAAGGAATGATATGAAATTCAACTTTAGTATATCCTTGTACAATCCCATGATAGACTAGTTTTTGTGTCTACTCATCCCACACACAATTATATATGTACAATTTGCACTATTTTTGTGGATATGTGCTTATGCTTATCTCTTTAAATTTTTTTTTCTGATAATAATAATGTCTTTCAGAACAGGGCATATAGTAAAAGTGGTAACAAAATCCCAATCAAGAATTAAATAAAAAAAACCTCAAATAAAAATAAAAGGTCTCGTTCCTGTGCCACCGCAATAGATTCTTGATTAACAAGAATCAAAAGAAGCAGAGAACGAATCCAAAAATAAACTTACCAGTAAAGATGAGAGATAAGCACCAGTTAGAGAGGGAGATGAACGGAGGATGGCGTGATCCCAGAGACGGATTGGGAGCGGGGGTAGATTGGAAGAGGAGGGTGCGACGACTTTTTAGGTAAAGGGAAGAGAGAACTGAAATAGGATTTGGGTTTTCTTTATATATATATATATATATATATATATATATATATATATATATATATATATATATATATATATATATCAAAAAAATAATTATTAAAGACTACCTAAAATTTATTAAAGATACGAGAAAAAGTCGGATAAAAAAATAATCAACAACTTTATTAATATAAAGCTACTAATGGTCGGTTGGTTTCGTAAAGATTGTCGTTGACTGTTTTAAATTAAATGAAAAACACATATTCTTACCATAAAAAAATGAAACACATATAGTGTCGTTCTCATAAAATATAGAAAATGAATAATATCGTTATTCACCCCTACTTCGTCTCGTTGTTGTTATTTTTTTTGGTATACAAGAGATGCATAATATTTAATTACTGATAATGTTGAAAAGAATAAAAAAAATAATAGAGTTTTAAATGAAAAAAATATCGGATACGTCAGTTTTTGAATGATATTATTTCAATTTGTAACCTTTGAGGAACATATTATATTAAAATAAAATTTAAGGAATTTTTTTGTCAAATTTTGAAAGGTGAATTGTAATTTCAAGATATGAAATATAAATATAAATATTATTAAAGAAAATCAAATTGGAGTCATTTTATATGTTTTTTATTTCTTTTTTGCAATTATGTCATGTAGTCTCAAGTTTTATCACAGGATTAACAAAATAAACTATATTGACATGAATATTATAAAAAAAACAGTGAAGTGACAAATTAGTTTAATTAATTAACTAACAGAGCCAAACCTATGCTATATCTTGAGGGCATTTTGATCCCTCTTCTCTTCCCCCTTTCTTTCGGCATATATATATATATATCTTAAGTAATTTTTTCATTAGGCGCTTTAAAATTTTTGTTTGGCTACATAGAAAAAATGTTTGATATATTTACCGACGGAATTAATCGTCGCTAAAAAATGGTGCCAAGACTTCTCGTCAATTTTACCAACCGTTTTTATTTTTACGGACGCATTTGCAGTTCCGTAGCTATTCCATCGGTAATATCCCATTATTAGCGACAGAATTTTATGCCATCGGTAAAATTAAATTTTTTTGTAGTGGTTGTTGAGGAAAAACAATGGCAAGTTTGATATTGTTGACAAATCAAGAAGAAAAACCTTAGAGATCAGAATTGGGAATGACTAATTAAGAAAAACCCTTTCATTATTAAAAGAAGTCTTCTATAGTTAAAAGTACTTGAATTAACAACTTTCAAAACATTATCTTTTAAGTCGAATTAAAATCTTTGACCAACTTCTTTTCTTAAAATAGCATCATAGTGCTGTAATCGAGCTATTGTATGCGTGTGTTGATTGAGCTGTTAATTTTATAAAGTAATCATTTTCAATATTTTCAACGTATAGTCCCTGAACTTTAAATCTTTTACAATGAAGTCCTCAAAATGGAATAAATAACTTGTGGTTTGGGTACCTTCAATTAAGGTTATATTCTTTCTAAATCAATTTCTTGTATCTATTCATGTGTCAACCTAATATATTATTGTATACAAAAATTAAATTTTTATTAGACATATAAAACTAGTTTATAATGAGTACTATATTTTTATAATTCACCAATATGGAATAATTAACATATCACTTCTTATTCTGAGCCATAAAAACTTTGAATTTTGAAATTTGTAAAATTAGACATTTTCGAATAGCCGAATATAAAAAAACTGATGGTTTTAATTTCATGTGGAAAAAATGGATTTAAACTCAACTCAACCCCAAACATTAATTAATGAAATCAATTGTCCAAGCTATTATAATATGTGGATATGGAATAATCAACATCTAATATCCTCTACATCTTTTTTCATGTCCACTACAAAAAAATTGTAAATTAGTGACTAACATTAGCAATGGCATTTTTTTCGTCGCACATTCGCGACTGTTTTACAATTCCATTGTGGGAACGTTATTTATAATTTTTTGCAAATAAACAGCGACGTATTTAACAAACAGTCGCTAATTATTGGCGAAAAATTTTTGCATCATGTTTTGCGACGGAATTAGCGACCGAGATTCCGTCGCTAATTTATTTTATTTTTTATTCGTTTAATTAGTTCTAGAAAATTTAGCGACGAAAGTTTTAGTCGCTAATATTGGAGGGAAAATACAGTGTCACTTTTTGCGACGATTTAGAAATTGTATTCGAATTCGGTAAAAAATATTAGCGACGATTTTATGCAGTCGCTAATCCGTCGCAAATATAATAAAAAATAGTGTTTTTCTATTTCATGTGAGATATTTTATTTTGAAACAGAAATTTGTAAATTATATTATAATTTGATAATAATTTTTTATCAATTATCTCAAAATTTAAAATTATTTATTAAACTATTTGTTATAATTATTATATAATCACATTATTAAAATTAATAAAAGTAATATTTATAAAATAGTAATATAAAATTTATTATCTAATTTAAAATAATTACAAAAAAAATTTATAATTTTTTTTATTTTGTAAAATTTTGATCAAATATTAAATTATTAGAAATTTTAATTATATATATTTATCAAACCATTTTTAAATAGAAAGATAAAATAATAAAAATTGTCAGGGACATTATAATTTTTTACTTTTATTTTTTTTCTTGCAATCGTATTATATTATAATTGTATAATTATATTATATATTTAACTAAATATAATTTACTTCTAAAACTAGTGAAATTGATCTTGTTCTTCATATATCTTAATAAATTATGTATTCATTATGTGTGATCACATAATTATCTATAATCAAATGAAAATTAGCATCCAAATAAATAGAATTGGTTGTTCATTAAATTTTAACTTATTTTAAATAAATAAATAAATATGAACTTATCATAATAAATATAAATCTATGTCCAGTTATATGTGTTGTTTATGTAACGCCCCAAAATTTGAGTCGTCTGACAATACTTTTTAATATGTGAGCAGTACTTCTGATACCGGTTCACAATGATCAATTTATTAAGGATCCTATAGGAGTGAGTATAATTTGAAGGTTGGTGTGTGTATATGTATACACACACAATAAAGTATCTACTTTAAATCATTTCAAGATAATAACATTGATCCAATTTATAATAAAGTCAAACATTAAATATACTTTAGAGTAATATAAGTATACTTTAGAATCGAACTTTCACTAGATATCATTTTTATTATATATTTAGATAAAATTAGCAAAATTAAAAAAAATTTGTAGACATATGGATTAATTAATTGAAAGACTTCTCGAACATTAGGAGTACAATTATTATATTTAAAATGATATAGTTTGATGGTAGATTGGCCTAAACAATTTAAATTTTTTAATTAACTCTATTATTTTATTCAATTTATGAAGATTAAATTAAATATAAAAATATAAATTAAAATTTATAAACTTAAAAGTAGATCTTACCAAATAGAAAATAAAATTACTATTAAAAATAGAATGATTATTATTTTCTTAAAAAGAATTCAGTTTTTTTTTGTAACGCTCTGAATTCGAGTTACTCAAATATTTGACAGTCAACCTAGTTTTAGAATATGACCCAATAGGAAAAGAGAGAGAAAAAAGATAAATAAATTATTATTTGATTAAGCATACATGTATATGTGTGAAGGAGAAAATTATAATAAATTAATATAAATAAAAGTATGCAATAATAATAATAATAATAATATCTTGGGAGGTTTGGCTCCTAGAATTGTCTAGATGAAATTATCATGGCCACACATTTTACAAAATGGAAAATAACAATTAAAGAAAAATAAGGAAAAAAAAGGAGAAGGAGAAGAAAGCTAGAAGAGAGAGGTGGGAATCGGAAAAAGAAAAAACAAAAAAGAGAGAGAAGCAGGAAGAGGACGTGCCACCACCGACGATCCTTGCGCCGCCGCTGCCTCCTGCCGCCGGTCACAAGTGCGGCGCCAGCCCACCCCGCCACCAATGACATCGTGCTTCCATCTCTCTTTTCCCCGTTTTCTTCCTCTTTACCGAATTCTTTTTCCCCTTCCGGTGACTGGCGGCGGCAGATGGTGACACTACTAGCACCGGAGGACTCCTAGCGTCGAGACGATCGTCATGGCACCCTCCGTTCTTTCTCAATCACTGGCAACGAGTAGATCGGAGAGAAAAAAAGTCGGCAGTTTTTGAGGTAGATCCCGACCAAATGGAGAGATGTTGGGGCGTATGAACACCACCAGAGGGCTACTAGTGACTTCAGCTACAAGCGGACAGTGTGGGTGTATTTCCGGTGAGCCTCCGGCGAAGCTCTGGTGAGCGTAGTAACGGGCAGAATTAAGAAAAAATGCCGAAATTCGACCCTAATCGGTATGTGACTACCAAAATTGTCCCCGTAAAAATTTATTAAATTAATTTTGTAATTTGGTTAAAAATATGTTTTATTTCTTTGAAGTAAACGTTGTTGCTGTGTGATTTAATTGGGAATAATATATTTACTGATTCAGTTTTGCTTATTTAAGATCTAAGTTTGGGTTATAATATACTGATGATAAATTAAAACTAATGTGTAAAAGAGAATATTAATTACATGAACTATTGCTGATTTTTTTTATAAACCGGGATAGTTTAAAGTTTTTTATACGAGTCCGTGAGTAACAGCACCATGATTAAAGCTCAGCTTCCAACGTACTGGGATAGATAAGTGAGGGTTAGGAGGGGCTAGTCATGTTGTCTGGATCAAGGTAAAGCTGAAATTTTTTGAATATGGCCAGAGTGGAGTCGTGTAATAGGTCACTGCCTTGAACTTTTAGTAGAGGTGACTAATATTTCAACTTACGGAGTCAAGTATATTTGCTCTTTTTTGAAGAAGTTAGTGGAAGTACCCGTGAGCATAAATTTATTTCTGTAAGGTATTTGGTAAGAAGTGATTACAGTTTAGGCAGCCAGTTATTTCTAAAGTGGATTACAGTTTGGCAACTTTCTAATTAATCTTGAGATCCATGTAACTTTTCCTTCCATCATTAGATTTCATCTTCCAGCTGTTATTTTAATTGGTCATAAGCTATCATCAAATTTTCTGCCTCTTCTCATCCCCAACAGGCTTTGGATTTTCGGATAAGCCTCAACCTGGATATGGATTTGACTATAAGCTGAACGGTAATTATTTTATCAGCTTTTATGGTGGCACAATAAAGTTAAAAATAATGCCCTATTCTGCAATGTCTTGCATTTTGTAAATGTGATAGTAAGAAGTAAATGATATTCATTTCTTTTTGTGGGTGATGGCATGCAGAATATGTATCATCCTTGGAGTCAATGATTGATGCCGTAGCCAAGGATAAAGTTTCACTTGTTGTACAAGTGCCTTTTCCCACTCTCAATCTACTATTGATCTATCACCTATCAATAAATGCTAATTATTGTTTTACATTTAATTTAAAACTTCAAATATTTGATTTACTTCTCAGAGCTACTTTGCACCAGTTGTTGTTAAATATGCTAGCAAGCATCAGGAAAAGCTCAACAATCTAATATTCCTTAATCCATCTGTATGGACCTCCTCATTTACTACATCCGAACGATTAAATTTTAAATATCTCTTGTAGAGTTTTAAATGGTGGTGACGTCCCTTGAGATTTCAAATAACACTTATATTTTTTTCCTAATGGTATGCAACCATGCTAACCTTTCCTTGACATCCATCCCTTTTTAATTTTTCTTGGTTTGAGATAGCTTGGCACCAACCAAAGGTGGACTTACATGATCCCAACAGTTGATGATATTGTCTTTTCACTGGGTTTTGGTGACTGTTTCTTTTCCTATAATTTATTTCTACTTCTATTTTATCACCACAGAACAGGATTTTTACAATACAATTATGATTATTTAGAAAAATTTACTCTGGTGAAAATAAAATTCTTCAGAAACACCCTTATACCTCAATAATAAATTATAGTGGTGAAATGGAACTTAAACTTTATAATCACTTGTATATTATCAATATACTGAGGAAAAAACACTAAATTACACTGTAATAGGTTACTAGGAAGTTATGAGCATTATCTGTAACATTATATTTATTTTTCCTCAAAATAATCCACCCTCAAAGTTAAATTCTGTATTGGCTAGTGATCCCAAGTTCTTTGATTGGCGTTACATAACTTTACCAGGAACACATATACTTCTTTAGTATTGACAAAATACTCAATTCTCAATCTTGAACTTTCGTGTTAATAGGGAACAATTTTTTTTCGGTGATTGAAGTTGGAGAGTTTGCAAGATGTTATATTGTGCTGTATGCGTATTATAACTACAGAAAGATGAACAAACATCTCTCTAAGTTGCACACTTGTTCTTTTCTCCCTTATTTATTGCAGCTAACAGCCAAACATGGCAACCTTCAATCCACCTTGTCTATATTCAGCAACTTCTTGCTGGGTTAAATTTTTTCTCAGGTACAGAGCTGTTTCTTTTAAATCTTTTCCTGTGAAATGGGGGGTCCGCTTCTATTATTGTGTCTTTATGTGCTCATATCATCTATGTATATCTTCTTGTTAAACAAATTCTCTATTTCTTTTTCCAAATGACATAATAGGATCCTCTAAGGGCCAGTGACAGAGCATTGACAAGCTATGGTCCTTATAAAATGAAGGAAGATGATGTAATGGTATCCAGAAGACCATACCTCACATCTAGTTCTGCAGGATTTGCACTAAACGCTATTAGTCGGGCTATGAAAAAGGACCTAAAGGTGAATTTGGTTTAATGCTCCATCTTTTCAATTTAATGATTATATGGCAGTCTTATTAGAAAATAGGCGATATACTTCCATTTCTTTCTGAGAGTGCCCTTTTCTCTTGAGGCAGCTTGCCACCATCTTCTCCACAGTGTGATTGGTATTCGTTATTTCCATGTTTCTTTGATTGTGAACCACATTCATTCTAAGATGGAAAAGTAATAACCTAGAGCAAGTAAAGATAGATTTATTGTAAATAATTTCATCAGAAGAAAACAAGCCATGGTCTATTATTCCAAAAACAAGCAATATGAACAAGTAATTTTTAATCATATATTGTCCCGTTGATTATCTTTCTTTTAAGTGTTAAGAGTGATGATTCTGATGTGCAATTTGCATTTAAAAATGATAATTAATATCTTCACCTTTCTTGGATTTTGTACAGTGGATGGTAAATGAGATTGAACTCCATGTCATTCACTGTACGCTTGGCCCCCTCAAACTGTGGGACTGGCGGACATCTTGGCCAAAGACTATCGATAAAGAGGGATTGCATTTAGGCTTAGAGTATATTACTACAGCAATATTAGGTAGGAGATAATTCTATATATTGTAGGAAATTGTCAAGATTTAATTTATTATTAATTTTAGGGAAATAGATTGTATAAACAATATTTTATATATTATTTTTTTATGTTAACTCTATATTTGTAATGAATTCATTACAAATTATATATATATGAAAATATAAGATTATTATTTATATTTGTATCTATTATATATGAATTTTATAATATAAGGTTATTATTTATATTGTGTACAAGATTAAAATTTAAAAATATATCAAAAGAAAAAATTAAATTATGCAATAATTTAGAGACTGATTCACGACAGCACAACTATCGCTATTGTATAAACGTTGAATTTAACAAATAATTAGTGATTAATATTTCGTCACTAACTTTTACAGTAAATTAATAATTAGCGAAGGAATTCACGATCGAAAAGTAGTCGCTAAATATTATTATTATAATACCAGTGACTAATTATGAAAATAAATTAGAGACGAAAAACAAATTAGCGACGAAATTTTTCGTCGCTAATATATTGGCGATTGGGCTATTAGCGGCTGTTTGTCACACCGTCCCTAATTTATTTTAGCGACGGAAATATTTGTCGCTAATTTGCAGTTTTTTTGTAATGGTCCTGAGTCTCTGTATATGTATAATTTTGCAATTTTATCCCAGAATCTATATATAATTTTAGGTATAAGGGTGAGTTTCTGCATTAAGCCTTATATTTTTATGTTGTAAAACCTGCACTTTTTGTATGAATGATGCAGGGGAAGTATTAATGTGGCATAAATCGTATAGCTTCTATATGTAAACAAGGAAGAGGGATGTGAATAGGAGTTCAAGAAAGGTTGACCTTGTAATTCCATGTCATGTGGTGAGTATTGTCACCGTGCAATAACTGATGTTAAAATTTCATTCAAATCAGAGTTGCCTATATTGACTACAATATGAATGATATTCTGGTATCTTGTATTTCTCATTGTTAAATTATCTTATTAAGTTGTATATTTTTAATGCTACGCCTAAGCATAGTCCGTTCAGACAGAAATGAACTTGGCATCTCTTTCCATTCTTTTTTTTTGCTTGTGAATCTGTGCGTCATGATAAAACACAGTTTCATTGTCTTTGCCAGATTGATTGGTTGGGCCATTTTGTTTGGATTTTTGCTTCCAGATTCACTCAAGTACACTTTAGCAATATCCATTGTCCTTGCCCTATTTTTTATTGTCATAAGTTCAGGAATGGCAATTTCTGCAATGTGGCAAGGATCCAAATTCACTCTTGTTCAACTTTGGATTATGTGCTGCAGGTCTTCAATTCAGGTGGCCATTTGGCATTCTCTTTTCTCGTTTGGTAAGTAAACATTTTCAAAATTTTCTTTTATGAACTCATTACTATAATTTATCAATCAGATGTGTAAAATTTACCATTTTTTTCTTTAATGTCATGTGAAGTCTTCATTAAGTTATTGTCTAAAAGAAACATATCAATATTCATGTGCTTTTATTTCCCCTCTATGGTGTACTCTCAATGGCTAAATTATTGGTCTTCTTTTCTTTCTCAAGTACTTATTAAAACTCATAGCAGATTGCAAATGATGGATCTAGAACTTAGATTGATGATGGTAAAAATATATAGGTATATTTTGGGACTTATCAACAACAATTACTTCTCTCTAATTGGGCAATTCTCAACTTTTCTTAATTTCTCTATTTTGTAGGTTAATTTCAACATAGATGATCAGTTTCAATTTCAGCTATAGTATGCCGGAAGCTCTGCAAGCTACTAAAGTACTAGCTGAAAACAGCCGGCAAAGAGGGCCTGCATTTAGACTTGGGATATATTACTGCAATAATATTAGTTAGGAGCTAACTCTATATTTGTTAGGAAATTATAAAGATATACTTTGTTAGATATTAATTTTAGGAAAATGGATTGTATAAACAATACGTTGTTTCATATATTGGTTTTTTTGGAGGTTAACTCTATATTTGTAATGAATATATATATATATATATATATATATATATATATATATATATATATATATATATATATATATATATATATGAAAGTATAAAATTGTTATTTATATTTGCATCTATTATATATGAATTATATAATATAATTGAATTTACTGCATTAGAAAACTGGCTTTTGTTAGACTTTTAATGACTGAATTTTTGGTACTTAAAAACTAAATACATCACATGAGCTTATTATTAGGGATAAGAAATCTGATCCTTAATAATTTTCAGGGACTAGATTTTCGGTCCTTAAAAAGTTGGTTATACATCTGATGCTCTCCATTTGGGACTAGAAATTCAGTCTTTAATAATTTTTAGGGATCGAATTTTTAATCTTTAAAAGTGTGATTAGTTACGTGATACTGCTTAATAAAGACTAAAAATCTGGTCTTTAATACTTTTTAGGGATCAAAATATTTCTAGTCCTTAAAAAATTTTAAGATACAGCTGTGAAATGATCCTTGTTAGTCATTACCGATGAAGCCTTTAAGCACCGATTTTTCACTTTTAAGGACCAGATTTCTGGTCCTTAAAGGTACTTTTTCTTGTAGTGCACACCCTCACTTTTTAGAAGTTTCTTTTTTATATATATATATATATATATATATACATACATACATACATACATACATACATACATACTTTCTCTCAAATTCTAATACAATAATATAATCATATAGGTTCTAACCTTAAGATCTTTACTTTCTCTCTAACCTTAGGATCTTACCTTTGCAACTGCTGGGCCATAATTTTGAGTGAAACTTTGGAATGTATGGTAGAGTGGTTGCTTTAGGAGAAGAGGTGGCCGACAAATGGAAGGGCTGGTGGAGTTGAGGTTTGTGTGATGTGTTTTTGACCGAAAAATTTTCAAGAGGAGAAGAATTGAGTAAAAGGATTAGGCACTTCATGTTTTCTTTCTTGCTTTGCGTGGTCGAGTTGGGAATTGTTAGGTTTGCTTTCACTTATATACAGGGTCAATTTCATCCACAGTCACTCAACTTTCGTTAAATCACCCAAAAGTAACTGAATTATTTTTTGTGACATAAATGTCACTGAACTTATCACATATTTGCATAAAAGTCATGATTACCGAATTCCGGCGATAATCCTTGCCAGAATGATGACATGGCGTGCCACGTCATATGCCTGGACACACGTGGTATGTTCCACGTTTGGGTTAATTTCAGCCACGGTTACTGAACTCATAATCTATCGTCCAAAAGTAATTAACTTATTTTTCGTAACTTAAATGTTACTGAACTTATCATCTTTTTTCAAAAAAAGTCATCTTGACCGGATACTCATGGTGATGGATTTATTGTCACATCACAAGCTAATGTTTCATATTTGACATGTCAGCAGTCAAAGCACCATCATCAGTTAATGTGTAATATGACACATTAGCAATTTATGTGTGTACATAGCTAATGACGTCTATACACTACAAAAAAAATTGCTAATTAGCGACGAAAAATTTCGTTGCTAATTACCAGATTTTCGTCGCAAATTTAGAGACGCCGCGATGAATAGTCAGTCGTGAATTATTTGTCGCTAATTAAAAAATTACTGTAATTAAAATAATATTTAGCGACTATATTTTTTCGTCGCTAATTATTTCTTTCAGTAGCGACAGTTGCTGTCGCGAATCCGTCGCTAAATTATTGCATAATTTAATTTTTTCTTTTATTGTATTTTTAAGTTTTCATCCGGTACACAATATAAATAATAATCTTATATATATATATATAATTTGTAATGAATTCATTACAAATATAGTCAAAATAAAAAAAAACAATATATAAAACAAAGTGCAGTTAAATCAAACACTTAACTAATTTCTAACAAAAATGGAGCATGATAGCATCCCAGCAACTTTCTTTCTGTATTCATTATTCTATCAGCATATCCCTGACCTCTATCTTTCCGTTGTGAAGCAACACCCTGAATGAATCTAAAAATCTCTGGTGCAAATACATACATGCCACAATTTATCAAGTCGCTTACCTACATCAGAACATAACATAAAAAAGAAGAAAAGACAAAAAAATAATGATCATAGAAAATATGGAAAATAAAAATGGCAGTAAAAGCAGCAAAAAAGGAAACCGAAGCTGAAATTCTAAAAAAAAATGCAATAGAAAGCTATGAGGAGTTTTTACTAATGAGGTTCCCAAATATTAAGAAGTTTGATTTTCATTTGATATCTGTTCAAATACTTGCGGCCATTAGACAGTACAAGTTGAAATCCAATGATAAGTAATACAGTTTGATTATCCATCTATAATTAGAAATTGCAGTTTTAATAGTGAACTGCAGACCTTAATATAGCAACAAGGAAGAGGAGGTCCAACGCGGCCCATAGATGTGTCATCTGCCACAGAAAAAGCAGCTGCAGCACATATTTTTGTCAAGCCATAACCTTGACCTATTGGAGTCCTGAAGATGAACATCGTGCACAGAAATCAACCTTAAGTGCTATTATATTCATGGTGATTCACAAATGAAAAGGCATTATAACCAGAAAAGAACAAATTAATCATGGAAGTGAACTTCTTCCCTTAGATGGCAAACCGTCAGAATTAATCAATATAAGGATGTCTCCTTAGAAGAGGAGTGATTTGTAAATATCATGGTTTAATATTCATGTACGTCCACAGGGCAAATCAAAAATCTCAACTGCATTCATTTCAAGTGAAGATAACTCGAGTACCATCATATGTTCTTTTTTTTTTTTTTACTAAACATTAAGACTACAAATGTTTTGGTTGATTTGATTACATATCAATGCAAGATGAAAACGAGAAATATATGTAAGCCTGATTTTCCACATGAACATATTTAACCGCTTAATTTGAACACTTCCAGAGTTCCTAGCAACTTATCTATTACTCTTTGGAATCGATTAACAACATTTTGTGACTGTAAAGTGGTGCTTATTTCATAGTAAAATTACAAAAGTGTTTGACATCCTATCCAAGAATAGCAAAGAACTCTCCCATGTACTTATAGCAATATTATCTTATAAACGTATCAATTATGTACTAAGTAATTACTATGATCACCCAGTTAGAAACTAACTTTTTGCATTGTCATCATTGATATAACTATACGTGAAACAAACAATTTCATCATTCCATATCTTCTTATCTCAAGATAAGAAAGTCATTACCCCACGCAAATGTTGATGAACCGCTGTGCATCTCCAGACAAAGGAGCTCCACCACATAGTATGTATTGAATTCGTCCTCCAAGTACAGCACGTATTAATTTGCACCAAAAATACTGCAATTAGTTGGACTGTGATCCCAAGAAAATCTGAAATACAAAAGCACATATAGAAACTAATACTGCAATTAGTTGGACTGTCACAAGAATTGTTAACATGTTTTTGAAGAGAAAATAAAATAAAAAAAAAACAACTGAAGCTTGTGACAGCAATAAACCACATAATGCTGACTCAATCACAAGAGGAGATCACAACATCAGTTCGTTTAATATATTTCCATTTGTTATGACCAAAATGCTCAGGTTACATGTACAAATTTCTCTCAGATATTCAAATACAATTACATTTCTTTTGTTTTACAGGTCCACCCAGTAAATACCATGGCGATATGTTTCAAGTGAATTCAAACATGAATCAGCCAAACAACAAACATGCCACAAAAACTGGCCAATTTCAATAAGCCACACTCTTAAAAGAAGCATGCAGATAAAACTTGACAAAACAAGTGCAAATAAGTAGAAGTTAAAGCCGCTAGCAGTTGAGCAAAAGCAGGTACAGGTCATCATTAATCACTTGCTAGAAGAAGAGAAAAAAAAAAGAAGAAATACACAACCACATAACAGAAAATTAAGCAATCTTAAGAAAGTGGTGCAAGGTTGGTGGAAGAAAAAGAATAATAAAAGAAAATTATACTTTTGGCTCCACCAGTTTAAAAAATATATTATATTTTAGAATTCTTGAATAATATTTTCTGCATCTTTTTTAATTGCACATAGGATATCTGAAGCAAGTCAGATGAAGAATTAAGCCATTTTCCAGCAAGACAAGTCAGCCTAGCTTTCGTGCTGGTCTCAGCCAATGGATTTGGCTTATCCTTCACAGCCATGCGAGCATCCCAAACTCGTATAACTCCATCAGATGACGCAGATGCCAATAAGTATGGATCATCAGCAGCAACACCACTCTTAGTAAGCACAACAATACCTTTAACACGGAAAGAATGTGCACCCTCAATGCAGAATGCAATTCTTCCGCTGTTTGTGTCCCATGCTGTAATATTCCGGTCCTCGCCGCCAGTAAACAAAAGACCTCTCTGTTTAAACGACAGAAAGCACAAAGTCATAAACAGACATTATAAAAACAAGATAAGCAGTATAAAGACACTAGCTAAGCCTATGAAAATAGAAACATACAAGTGGTAAAAAAGCTAGAGAAATTACTGAAAGTTGAGAGCTATTTAAAGTGTGAAGTTAACAACAGAAACTAGCTTAAGCCTATAACAGTAGAAGCAATACAAGCGATCAAAAGCTACAAATTCCAGAAAGTGATGAGTTCTAAAGTCCAAAGTTTGAAAGCAAAAAAAAATCTTGAGTATTGCTTGCTAAAACTAGGTAAATTGGGTCTGCAAAGGTACTATACCAAGCCGAGTAAGAGAGCTCAATTCGATTAACAAGGTGAAAATAGTAATTCAAAATTGCACATCATGCACAACAAATGAAACCACCATAAACAAGAACAGGAAAAAGAAAACAGAACCAATGAAACATAGAAAACTAAGACCAAAAAATCAAAGCTAACCTCTCCTGGAGCAGCACTCAGGTCATACCTGGCTGCTTCAATACTGTTACGTCAGGCTGTGAGATCTTATGTAGCATATACAATATATTATGACAAGGCAAATACCTAAACAGATATGTCCATTGCCAACAATGGACTCTATCTGCCTAACTACACACTTGGAAGAATCAATCTTTGATCATATTCAATAGGAAGCAGGAATCTTCAATTATACTGCACAGAGCTATCTCAATTTAATGTCTAAATTAAAAACAGATCAAGTGGGCATCCATATGTGCATATGTCAACATGTTAAAACTTACAATTAATTGACAATGCCGATTAGTGTAGTTTCATTTTCTATTGATTAAATACAAGTAGTTTCATCTCTCTTCCTTCCTTCCCTTTTATTGTTTCTCTTCTCTAATTGTCTGCCTAAACTCTGTTTTTTTTTTTTGATAAGCTGTCAATATATTGAATTTCAATAAGCCAAGGAAGCCCATAGTAGGATACAGGTGGCGGGCTCAAAAACAGGGTAATTGAAGATGCTGCCAGCACCACATGACAAAAACCAAATACCCATAAAGCAACAGACCGGCCACCTAAAAACTCAAAATAAGAAGCAGTTCCAAACCAATTTAATGTCCAAATTAAATAAAGATCTAGTTTAAGGCATCCAAGTTCCAAACCAATTTGAATTTGGTATTTACAAAAGAGGTCCAACAACTCCTATAGGTGTTGTACAAGTTTTAATAAACCAGTTATGCTTAAATGTAAAGATCAAATAGAACCGAAAAATAAAGATAAAAAAGGACAAAAACAAAGACGAATGATTATGACAACTAAGAAGCAGTAAGCATATAAAACTTACCTTACGATTTTCTGCATTTTTGTCAACTATTTCATTCGCCGAAGGCTCGCCGGAGCTTTGCCGGAGGCGCACCGCCGCTGCCGCCATGAAGGTCGAAGCCTCAGGACCTTTCTTCCGGTGATTACGCACTCCACCTCCGTGGGATTTGGTCGGAATCTCCCCAAAATAGCCAGCGGTCTCCCTTGTTCGATCTAGCAAATCACCGGCGAGTGAAGGAGATCGGAAGGTAGCGGGGTGTTCATCTCGTCGCGAGGAGTCATCCGGTGGTGGTGGTGTCACTATCCGCCGCCTTGGTTCGCCGGAATGGAGGGAGTTGCGGCTGGAATGAGGAAGATGTAGGAGACGAGGTGGCCACCGGGGACTCGCAGCGGTGACGAGTCGGCCACCGGGGACTCGCGGCGCCACTGAACGGCGGGAACCGACTCAACGGCTCCTCCTTGTGCTTACCCTCTCTCCCCCGATTCTCGTCTCTCACCTGTTCTCTTTATTCTTTTGTTTTTGTTATTTTTTTTTCTCTTTACCCCTTTTAAAATGAGTGGCTCTTATATTTTCTCCAAGAAATTTCTAGAAATTGCATGGTCTCCTTGTTGTAATATTATTATGATTAGTCAATAAAAATTTTAATATCTTAGTGATTTTAATGACCATCATTCTTTTATTTGTTTTAGTTATTTATTATAAATTCTTAAATTCTGTTTTAAATTCAAATTACAAATTTTTAAAACCTTAAAATTATTCAAACTTATTTTATATATTTAATAAATCAGTCATTACAAACCGGTATCAAAAGTATTGTTTTCATATAGTGGTCACGCGCCTAGAGGAGCCATGATTTGACTGAAATCTACACCGAAGTGACTCAACGTACCCAGTTTTGATATATACGTTGCTGGCGAGTGAGGGGAGGTAGAAGGCACCGGGAGGTTCGATCTATACGTTGTAATTATTATTATTATTATTATTATTATTTCACATAAATTAATTTATGTTAATTTCTTATTTATTATTATTTAACAGTTAATAATAACTGATAGTACGTAGTAGTTATTTATATATAAGGGATAAACCAATGTTTATCTATTTATTTTTACAAAGGAGCTGTCAAAAGTAAGAATGCAATTTGAAAATTTCTTTACTTTTAATTACGTATTTCTCACTATACAAGAGAATCATAATGTCCATAATTAAGAATTTTCGACTATACAAGAGAATCATAATCCCCATCCAAATAAAAATGTTAATAGAAAGAATTCAAAACATTCTATACTTTTTAAATTTTAATTGAATATTAATTTTTAGACTAACTTTTAATGGTTAATTTATTTGTTTTAAATCCTTTGCATTAGTTCTTAAATTTTTGCTTTAAATTCAAATTATCACTTTAAAATTTTTGAAATTATGCAAACAAATCAATCTTAGAACTAATATAAAAATATTGTACACCCGTATTAAAAGTGCTCTCGTACGATTTCAAATTTTTGGGACATTACAATTAAGTTTCATAATATAACTATATAATAATTATAACAATTACTTTATTATTATTATTAAAATGTAATTTTTTTTAAATAAATAAATTTATATTTGGGGATAATTGATAAAGAAATCAATAGAATTCCTAATAATTTAATATTTGATTTAAATTTAATAAAATAAAAATTAATTACAAATTCTTTTTATTATTTTAAATGAAATTATAAATTTTATATTATTATTTTATAAATATTTATTTTTATTAATCTTGAACACGCAAATATATAATAATAGTAATAATTAGTTTATTATTATTATTAAAAATGTAAATTTTCTAAATAAATAACTTTAGATTTTGGTATAATTGATAAAAAATTATTATAAATTTATAAAATAATTTATAATTTTCTTTTACAAAATAAAATATTAATTTCATATGATCTATATTAAAATTACTTGAAACTATACATAAATCATGTGAGTGAAATTTAAAAAAGTTATTCTTTTAATTTATTTGCGACGGATTAGCGACTAAATTATTCCGTCACTAATTGTATAAACGTAACAAATTACTATTAGCGACAGAAAATTTCCGTCGCTCAATCGTCGCAAAAAAGGCGCTATATTTTTCCTTCAAAATTAGCTATTAAAATGTTCGTCGCTAAATTATCTGGAACTAATTTCATGAATAAAAATTAGAAAATTTAGCGACGGAAATATTCGTCGCGAATTCCATCGCAAGACTAGGCGCGTTGACTTCCCCCAATAATTAGCGACTGTTTATTCATTTCGTCGCTATTTCATCGCAAAAAAAGAAAATATCCTTCCCACGACGGAATTGTAAAACAGTTACGAATCCGTCGCAAAATTTGTGACGAAAATAAGGCCGTCGCTAATTGATTGTTTTTTTGTAGTGATGGTTAATATGTCATAACTGATGATGTGGCAATAAATTCATCTTCATGTAGCTATGTGCAATGGTCGGTTATGTTTAATAATTGAACCGAATCGAAATAATCAAAAATCAAATTTTTAAGATTTTAATCAACCAAACCAAACCGAATTCAAATCGAACCAAAATTTTTAATCGGTTTGGTTTGATTAACCCAAAAACTCAAACTTAAAACTATTTTTAAAAAAATTTTGTCTAAAAATTATACAAAATTATAAATTATATTATACTAAAGTAAAAACATCTAAATTGTACAAAATAAAAGTTCAAATTAAAAATACAATCCCAAAATATATAATAAATAATACAACAAAATCGTTAAATAAATTTTTTCATTTAATCAATTTTCAATTTAATAGTTAAAATTTCAAATTATCACATAAAAAATAAATATTAATAATTGATAAATGTACTCATATAATTTACAACTCAAAATAAGATAATTTACATGTACAAAATAATTATTCAATTAAAAAATCCAAAAAATTATATAATTATATACAATTTTGGTTCGATTTGATTTTTCTGCGGTTTTTCCTTCAAAAATCGAACTGAAAAATCAAAAATTTTCAAAATTCAAAACCGAACAGAAAAATTAAAAATCGAACCAAATTAAAAAATCAATTTTGGTTCGATTTTTCGGTTTGAATCGAAATTTGCTCACCCCTATCTCTATGTATGTCCGATCAAGGTGACTTTTTTGGAAAAAAAGATGATAAGTTCATTGATATTTAAGTCACGAAAAATAAGTCAGTTACTTTTGGGTGATAAATTGTAAGTTCAGTGACCGTAGCTGAAATTGACCCAAACGTCGAACTTGTCACGTGTGTCCAGGCATATAACGTGGTATGCCATGTCATCAATCCGGCAAGTATTTTCGCCGGAATTTGGTGAATATGACTTTTTTGCAAAAATGTGATAAGTTCATTGACATTTATGTCACAAAAAATAATTCGATTACTTTTGGATGATTTGACGAAAGTTGAGTGATCGCGAGTGAAATTAACCCCTTATATACATATAATTGCTCCTGGTAAGAGTCGACTAATGATTTTTTTTTAAATATAGGATGTGATGTTTTTCAAAAAGTTAATTTTTAAACTAGTTGTAATTTTTTTTAATATAACACGTGATGTTTTTGATAAATATGGAAAATACACCTCCAAATACCCAATCAGGTTGGCCCAACAACGCTTGACATGGCCCAAGCCCAATGGCAAAATGGTAAGACGTTAGCTAGAAGTCAAAATAGGAAGACGTGATGTCCGATCGGACTGATAGGACAGCGCGTCCTGTCAGCCCATTGACACAAGCCAACGCCCATACTCTCCAACTACTTCCTGTTACATCGCCGCTTACCTGCTCCAATTGCCAATTATCACTCTTCAAGGTACTTGAGTACCCTCCAAAGCACTCCTATAAATAGCCTAAAATATAATGGCTCTAGCTATTGAACATCTGAGACTCTCTCTCTCTAAGCACTCTTTCTCTAAAAGCTACTAACTTAAGTTTCGGAGTGCTAACACCTGGATTCGACCGAGCACTCCTTCTTATAAGTTCAGTCATCCGACGGACCCTTCAAGTGCTAGCTCTCCTTCTTACAAGATAAAAACATTTTAGACTTTATCAGTTTTGATTTGAAAAAGTTAATTATTAAATTTTGAATATCTCACTGTTAACCTTTTGCTATTGATACATTATTGAAAACAAACTATTAACTACTTTTAAAATTATTTTTTTTCGGAATATAACATGTGATGTTTTAAAAAGTTAATTTTTAAATTTAAGTATTTAATTCACTTTTTGATATCTATTGATACATTGCTGAAAGCAAACACCTAACTACTTATGAAATTATTATTTTTCTAAATATAACATATAATGTTTTGAAAAGTTAATTATTATTAAATTTTAAATATGATATTGTAAATCACCAAGCACGTAGATGAGATGGTAAATGTATATGCTAATTTAACCAGTGATTTCGAGTTTGAGTCATACTTTCTGATTCTTTTCGGCTTCAATGGGATTAGTTTGAGTGTAATATGACTTGAAAGTACCTTCCACCTGCACGGATCCCGTTTAGAACACATCGTGGTCTACCCTAAAAAAAATTATTAAATTTTAAATATCTCACTAATCACCTATTGCCATCTATTGATACATTACTAAAAACGACCGATTAACTACTTTTAAAATTATTTGTTTGGAATATAACATGTGATGTTTTGAAAAGTTAATTATTAAATTTAATTATTTAATTCACCTATGGATATCTATTGATACATTAATTGCTGAAAGCGAACATCTAACTACTTATGAAACTATTTTTTTTAATATAACATATAATGTTTTGAAAAGTTAATTATTAAATTTTAAATATGATATTGTAAACCATTGAGCATATAGTTGAGATTGTAAGAGTATCTACTAACTTAACCAGCGGTTTTGAGTTCGAGTCCTGCTTTGTGGTAATGTTTTTTCGCCTTTTTGATCCTTCCTGGCTCAAGTGATGATTAGTTTGAGTGTGGTATGCTTTAAAGGTGCAAACGGAAAGCACTTTTAAGATAGTTTGATGAGATGTCGTTGGATTAAATGAATGTGATGAAGAGGTTGATGAGATGTCGTTGGATTAAATGAATGCTCGTAATTTAATACTTTCTCAGTTTGTTTATATTTGACATTTAAGATAGTTTGCTAAAATCAATATAATTTATTAAATACATTGTATAAATGACTAATTTATCCTTATTAATTTCTTTTTAAAACTCTATTTTTCATACTAATATTCTCTCTTTTTTTAATTATACGGCTTAATTAAATAGGAATAAATATGGCTAAAACTAACTAAAGTATATCAAAAATTTAAAAGTCATTTATAAAAAAAAATTTAATAACTTTTAAACAACAATTATATAAAAACGGAGGTAATAGTTTAAAATCCCATATTTTGAATTAGCATAGGATGAAAAGACATTTAATTATTGCAAATGTGATCCATGTATTCGTATTTCCCACCTTAATTTCTTTTACACTGAATCACAATGCCATGGCATAATTATTGTAAGAGGATTTTCAAACAAACAATGGTTGTGGCCCCACCTATAGACGAAAATATCAACCGTCCATTTACTGTTAATGATGAAAAATCAGCCCATTCCAAAATTGTAATCACTGTATCAGCCGTCCATTGACTATTTCGTCGTATTGTGAGCTAGCTACCGAGGATAAGGGAAATCTGCTCACTCTTAATTAGAACCCTCAACTCTTAGTTAAGCCAATCATAATTTAATCATTAAACTAATAGTTTCTTTATATTTGATAAAAAAAATATTTTGAAAATACGCACTTGATGAAGATACAAAGGTTTACAAAGTTAGATAAATTAATTTTGGATTGATCTAATAGATATTGAATTTGGTTAAAAAATAAAATGGATCAGTTATAGATTGATTCAGTGAATATTCATTAGGATTGAGTTGAATTTGAATCAATTTTTTTTTTATAAATTTAGATCGATCAATGAATTTGGATCAATTTTGTCGGATCTAATTTTTTTTTCTTAAATTATGTTCTCTTAAAAAAAATTAAATATGAATAATGATAATGGAAAGGGAGAGGCTGGGTCTTGTTTGTTCATATAGATGGAAATAAAATTAAAAATCACTTTATTATCCAATTTTTCCAATCAACGCTACTAAAAACTACTTTATATTAACAGGAAAATTGAATTGAATGGTCTGGAAATATATCAATCTACCGAGTAATCTTTCGAACAAAATCATAATTGAGTATTGTCGGCATGTGAACTATAGCAGTACTTTATAAAGGCATGGGCATGACAATGGAACACAGAACTCCGCCAAGCAACAGCAAACATGGATGAAAGCATAATCTACTTCTTCCTTACCTTTCTCATTATCTCTTTCCTTTCATCAAAGATTTACAAAGCAAG
This sequence comes from Excoecaria agallocha, assembly GCA_037975025.1. Lineage (NCBI taxonomy): Eukaryota > Viridiplantae > Streptophyta > Magnoliopsida > Malpighiales > Euphorbiaceae > Excoecaria > Excoecaria agallocha. The sequence continues at coordinate 191,420 of JBBPFJ010000087.1, read as the reverse complement.
AAAATATCACGAAAAAAATCCTCCTTCGCCACCTGCGATTCCAATAATCGGCCACTTCCATCTTCTGAAAAAACCTCTTCACCATTCTCTCTACAATCTTTCTCTAAAATATGGCCCTATTATGTCCCTTCGCTTCGGTTCTCGCCCTGTCATTGTTGTCTCATCGCCTTCTTTGGCTGAAGAATGCTTCACCAAGAATGACATCATTTTTGCAAACCGTCCAAGATCACTTGTAGGCAAGCATTTTGCTTATAAGCAGACCACCTTGGTTCAGGCATCCTATGGCGACCATTGGCGCAACCTTCGCCGTATTAGTAGTATCGAACTTTTCTCAAGTCATCGTCTTAATATGCTACAAAGTATTAGAAAAGATGAAGTCAAGAGACTTCTCAAGAATTTATCTTCTTGTTCGCTTCAAGATTTTGCTAAGGTAGAGATGAGATCTAAGTTTCAACATCTAAATTTTAACATTGTTATGAGAATGATTGCAGGGAAGAGACATTATGAAGATGATGTTTGTGCTAGCAATGAGAAAGAGGCCAAAGAGTTTAGGGCAATATTGAATGAAGTATTTTCTTTTGCGGGAACATCAAATCCGAGAGATTTCTTGCCCATCTTGAATTGGATTGATGGTGGAATATATGAGAAGAAGATGAAAAATATTGGTCAAAGATTAGATGAGTTCTACCAAAGGATTATTGATGAACACAAAATTAAGAACGGGAATAGAGAAAACATGAACACTATGATTTCTCATGTTCTTTCTCTGCAACAATCAGAGCCGGAGTATTACAACGACGAGTTTATTAAAGGACTGATACAGGTAAGTGCATTTTATTACTTTTCTATTTGTCGAAATACCAGAAAAAAAAAAAAAAGGAAAAGTTAACTTTTATCTCTTGAAAACTTTAAAAATTGACATGTTGCGTGGAAAGGATAGTGTAATTCAGGATTAATTTCATCCGTGATCATTCATATTTGGTAATTATAATATTATGATCATTATACTATGATTTATAATAAAAAAAATTACTTAACTTTTATTTTGTAACAAAAAAATCATAATAATTAAAAAATCAAAAATCCGGATACTAAAATTATTAACAGTAGCAAAATTTTTTAACAGTAATAAAAAATATACTATCTTATAATTTTAAAATTATTGTAAGTATCAAAATTTATTAGATGTCTGATAAATAAAATGTATAGTCATTTTCATATTTTCAATTTTTCGGTGATCGGATTCTTGATTTTCTGGCCATGATGACTTTTTTGTTACAAAATAAAAATTAAGTGATTTTTTTGTTACTAATCGTAATATAGTGACCATAACGTTACAATCACCAAATATAAGTGACAACGGATGAAATTAACCCGTGTAACTCATACTTGACTAGTTTATTTCAGGGATGAAAAAAAATCGTAAATATAGTTAATCGTAAAATCAGTTTGAAATCGAATCGATTTTTGTAGTTAATCGATCTGATGACTTGGTTACGATTTTTATTTTTACATTTTAGATTTTTGGTTACGGTTTAAATTTTTGGATATTGGTTAACCGTTAGTCTATTAATTGTTAACCGGTTCATATATAATATATAATATATTTTTATTTTTATACTTTGAATTTTTGCATTTTTTTCATTTTTCTCTAAAACATACATAAAATAATATTTTAAAATATATTTAAATTATATTTTTATTTTTATGCCTTAATTTTTTTATATTTCTCTATAAAATTTATATAATACTTTAAATTAAATTTATATTATGTCATTTTTTTAATTATATAATAATATTTATATGTAGTAACTGATTAACTTTTATACATGCTATTTTTTTAATCATATATATAGCATTTAATCATATTTTTTATATTTTAGAGTTTATGTTTTAATATTTAATATTATCCAAAATTTTATTTGACTTAGAATTAAGCATATTAATTTCCAACCAATATTAAATCTATTTTATAATATTAGCTATCAATTTGTTGAAAATAAAATTTGGCTGATAAATTATGTTTATTTTATAATTTTTATTTTAAATTACTTTGCACATTTAAAATTAAATTGAACTTTCTCTAATTTTTTTTTATAATTTTATATTAAAAATTTTAATGTTAACAAAAAAATATTAATTAACCAAACTGAAAAATCGAAATCGATAAATTGGTTAACTGAATGTAATGTACTGGTTAATGGTTAACGATTTTAAAAAATCGATATTAATTGATTTGATAATTTTTTTGCTAATGAACTAGTTAACTGATTCATGCTCACCCCTAGTTTATTTTACATCCTAATATCATTACAGTTGACTCTAATAACTATTATTTCTTTATTACATAATTTTGTTTGTTTAGTTGAGCGTAAAATTGTTTTTTTTTTATTTACGAAATTACTTATTTACAATACTTTTAAACGGTATATTAAAATAAACAATGAGACACAAACTAGCACTTGTAAAACTGTTATTATATAAAAATTGCAATATTTTTTAATTATATTTTGCAACCATCTTCCATCACTCTCATTGTTCATATTTCTTGTAATTTATATATTTTTAACAATTCATTAATTGAATCTCTATTAAATTTATCTTTCTGTAGGTAATGCTATTTGCTGGAACTGATACATCAGCCTTGACATTAGAATGGGCATTGTCCAACCTAGTCAACCATCCAAGCATACTAAGAAAGGCAAGGGAAGAAATAAACAATCAAGTCGGAGAAGGGAGCTTGCTAGAAGAACATCATCTTTCCAAATTACCTTATCTTCAAAATGTACTCTCTGAGACTTTAAGGCTACATCCTGCAGTCCCACTGTTAGTTCCCCACATGTCATCCGATGATTGCACAGTAGGAGGATACAATGTCCCACGTGGCACGATACTATTGGTGAATGCATGGGGTATACATAGAGATCCTAAATTGTGGGATGATCCAACAAGTTTCAAACCTGAGAGATTTGACGGAGAAAGAGAATTAGGGCATAAGCTGATGCCATTTGGGTTGGGTAGAAGAACCTGTGCTGGATCTGGGCTGGCTCAAAGAGTCATGGGTTTGACATTGGGATCTCTGATCCAATGTTTTGAGTGGGAAAATGTCAGCGACAAAAGAATTGACATGGAAGAAAGAAAAGGTGGAATCACTATGCTAAAAGCTGAACCATTAGAAGTCATGTGCAAGGCATGCCCAACCATACACAAGATTCTGTCCGATTAGCCTCCTTAATATGCCTAAACTCATAAAACTTTCTTTTATATTTTATGAAATAAGAAATGAAATGAAGACAAACATTGCATTTAAATATCTGTAATATTATGGCTGGATTGGTGATGGGTTTCTTTAATTTCTTGTGGATTTTGAGTGCTACGCTCCACGTTTGCCAGATTTTCTTTCATGGATTGGAAATGTTCTTGGTTCTTGATTTTCAAGCTTTTCTCCATAGTAATCTTTAGTTTTTTGTGAAAGGAGAAAGTTTACATAAAAAAAGCTTGGGAGTTTGAGTGTGGGAATAAAGCAAAGGAGAGAATAAAATGGGTGGGGAGTTAGTTTACATGTCAACGCAAGTGTTTCTTTTGTATGGTAAATGACAACTTTACGTGGTTTGTTATTGGATTTATTGGATTCCATTTTGTGTGGTTTGGTTCTTAACATATTACTATTATTTTTTCTAAAAAGATAAAATTATAATATAATACTATAACTGAATTTTACTTCCTTAAATTTAGATCATACACTAATTAATAGATTAATCAACAATAGATTGCCAAATACTAATCTAATTTTTAACAAGTAAAAATTAATTTTTATATTGCCTAAACTCAATTTATTTTTTGGTCTTTCTAAAAAATTTGCCCTCAATCGATCTTTAACATTTATATAAAAGAAAATTGGTTTTAATATATATATATATATATATATATATATATATATATATATATGTATATGTATATTAACATTAAGAAAAATTGCACTTTAACATTACTCATTTTTAATGTGTTTTTAACAATGTTATTAAAACCAGATCGGATAAAGAACCGGCAAAGCTGGGGTTCATGGTTCGACCGGTTCAATAGGGTTCAACCGGATTTTTTCTATTTTTAATATATTATAAATTATTATAATTTTATAAATACTATTGTATAAAAATTTAAAAAATATTCATCAAACATTAATATATGTCACAAATATTCTAATAATAAATTACAAAACATAATTTCAATTTTATTATTACAAGTGATTAATTATGAATTTTTGAATATCATATGTTAGAAGCATAAAAATACAATCATATTATGAAATTTTTTTTTATTTAGATGGAGTACTAATGAAGCAAACACAGAAAACATTAACCTTGCATATATGAGTATAATTATATTTAATTACAATAAATCCAAATAGATAATAATTATAGTAAATTATTAAGTAACATTTTTAGAATTTAAAATACTATTTTTTTCAATGAAATAATGGAAATTTAATATATATATATATTAAATTTTTTTAATATTTATTTATTTAAAAAAATTAGTATTTTAAATTCTAAAGATGTCACTTAATAATTTAATATATTTATTATCAATTTGGTTCATTATATATATATATATATATATATATGATTACATTGAACCAAATAGATAATAAGTATATTAAATTATTAAGTGACATCTTTAGAATTTAAAATACTAATTTTTTAAATAAATAAATAATAAAAATTTAATATATATACACACACATATATTTGATTACAATGAACCAAATATATAATAAGTATATTAACTTATTGAGTAATATATTTAGAATTTAAAATACTAATTTTTTCAAATAAATAAATAATGGAATATATATATAGGGGGTGAAAAAATACAAAAAAATATAATTTTTGGCCAAAAATCCGGTTTTTCGGTTCAATTCGAATTTTTACCAATTCGATTTTATGCAGTTAAACAAATCGGCTGACTTGCCGGTTCACTATTAAATCGGTTCAATCGACTAGCCCGGTTTTCATAACTATGGTTTTTAACATTGAAAAAAAAAATTTCGTCTCAGTTAAACCTATCCATAATTAAGCATCTCTCTCTCATTTCTTCTACTTTTTTGTTTTTTTCTCTTTTTTTCAAGCATTAACAACACATGTAGATCTTGTAGCAAGCTTCATTCTCCAACTTTGGTGTCTACTAACAAAACTTTGCAAACTCTTACACAAGGAAAGTTGTATCCATACTAGATTTAGGATTATAAAATCTATTATTCTAGTCTTCTCTCTCTTCTTTTTATCAAGATTATAGAGTTAACAAGAAAGTTTTAATACAGCACTGGTAACAAGACCTAGCTAATAGTTTGAGTTATTTAATCAGCCAAATTAGCCTAGTCCATTAGCCTGGTTAGATTTACTCTTGCGAAGTGCTCGATCAAGCCGAAGATCGAGGATTTCATCCAAATCCTTTAGAATCTGGAGAAACCCTGACTTATCAAGAAATCATGATAGCTTTTTCCTTATCCTCTCCTTCAGATTAGGAACATATATGGTTATCTTATTCAAGGCAGGTAAGAGTTCTTTCTTAGAAAAGACTCTATTCTCAATCTCTTAAAAATGTATGAATTCTAAACATATAAATAGAACCAGGATCAAATATGAAGAACAAGCTTTTCTAATTATTCCATATCATCAATGTACTGATTTGACTGTCAAAATCTCCTTTGTCGAAAAATTTCAACTGATCTTTTATATTTTTCAGCTGACTCACAATATTAGAAGGTTATTATTTTCATCCCCAGTCATCATTTAGTACGGTGAGCATGGACTGAGGCTAGTTAGCCATGGACCTTTTCCCAAATCTTAGCCTTATCCCCACCTTATCAGAAAATCAACCTGATCGAACAAACCAGCCAACACCCTGATAGCTGTGAATTATACTATAGTATTAGTGTGTGTTTAGTGTGTTTATTGTGTTAATTAAGTGTTAATATAGTTAAATTAGCATTTAAGTTTATAAGTTGGTGTTTTATGAGTTAATTATTTGATTTGGTATTTTTAGGGGTTTAATTGAAGAAAAGAAGAAAGTACAAGGATGAAAGTGAAGAATTCAACATTTGAAAGTTTTAAAGGAGTCAAGGATTTATTTTTAAAGTATAGGGACTAGCCATTCGGTGGAGTAATATCTCACTCTATCGAGTGAGGCTAGAGGGAGAATTATGGCAGCATTAAGGCATTCGGTGGAGTGAGATTTTACTCTACCGAGCCATCTGAAGAGGAAGTCTAGCATGAGGCCACTCAGTGGAGTGGATTTGACACTCTACCAAGCCAGAGAGTCTAACATTTGATGAAATTCTTCTTTATTGCTAAAATAGGAAGTCGAAGGCCATAAAACTTTTTTTTTCCAAGTTATTTAAGAGACCAAGAGAATACCGAAAAAAATGACTTTTTGGAATTACAATTTTATTTAGTTTTTATCTTAGTTTTACTGAGAATTTGGAGGCTACGATTAGAGAAATCTAAGAAAACTTCAAGAGCAGCTGAAGGGTTTTATTTGTATCGTATTTTTGTTATTTCGTTTTTATTTAGTTTTAAAGACAACAAGTGAGTAGTTTCTTTTGCTTTTACTGAGGGAACTTGAACCCTCAGATTTCTTTATGTAATGACTTAGTTTAATCTTTAATTGAATGCAAGATTATTATTTCTTAATTTCTAAGCAATTCCTTATCTTAAGTTATATTTGGTTTGATTGTTGATTTATTGAGATAATGGTTAATGATCAAATGCAATATTGACTTAGGATATGCATGTTCATAGTTTAATTCATTTAATTTGATGCATGGTTATTTTCTGGAATATAAGATAATTGTGTGTTAACTTTAAGTGATTTAAGGCTAGAAAAAGATAAATTAAGAATAGATTGAAGTGAGATCTCTTGAGAAAGGGTCTAATGATATTTAGGAGTTAATAAACTGAATTTTTTTGCTAAGTATTGAAGTGTTCCTCGTAAGAGAATTTGATGCTTAGAAAGATATTATGAATAAGTTACCTGAATTTATTATCAGTTTTCCATAATCACTTGTATTATCTTTAACTAAGTTATATGCATTAAAAATTGAGGTGAAAAGTCATTTAGCAAAAGTCTCTTTTACCATTGAATTGCTAGTTTTCATTACTTAATTTGTTTAAATTTCAAGTTTAATTTCTTTAGTCTATGTTCAATTGCATTAGTTTTATTTATTTAGTTATTTAAGATTCTATTTTAGTTTAGTTAACTCTTCATCATTATAACTTTGGAATTTCTTTCTTCCTTTGTATATGAATTTTCATTTTAAAAATCTAAAATATTTTACACTTGTACAGTCCCTTTGGATTCGATATTTGAGATCTTAATTTATATTTTTCTATATTACTAGCTGATCTAGTATACTTGCTAGCAACCGATCAAATTTTTTATGCCATTGCCAAGAAACATTGGAATTTGTTTAATTGTTTTAGATTTTTAAAGTGGATTTTGTGTGTTTTCCTTTTTCTATTTCTATTTTCTATTCTTTTATTAATTTTATTCTTTTATTTTGCAGGTGTCAATAGTTTGTGGTAAGAAGCGATCAAATTTTACCTATTGATCCTGAAATTAAAAGGAAATTTTATTAGGATTAGGAGATTACAAAACATAATAAATAATCAGGGGATATAGGTAGACGCATCTCTCAATATTGATAACATACCTAATAATGATCCACCACCACCGAGGATAGAAGAGCAAAACATGCATTATCAAGCTTAAGGGGATAGGTTTAGACCTAGAACTATTAGAGATTATATTATCTTTAGGTGGAATGAGGAGTATAGAACCATTAGAATACCTCATAATTAACATTTTGAGATAAAATCCACTACCATCACTATGGTCCAAAAGAATCAGTTTTCAAGATAAAAAATAGAGGAGGCTGCTCAGCATTTAGATATTTTTTTAAAAATCAGTGATACGATCCAAATACCCAATATGTCTATGGATGCCATTAGGCTTAAGTTATTCCCTTTTACTCTCATTGGTAAGGCTAAGGATTGGTTGCAAATGCTATCAAGTAAGTCCATTTAATCATGGTAATAAACGTAAGAGAGATTTTTATGCCAATTATTTCCCTCTCTCAAGACAGCTAGTATTAGGAACAACATCCACAATTTCCATCAGTTATATATTGAATCATTTCATGAAACTTGAAAAAGATTTAGAAGGATCTTAAAGAGTTGTACACATTATGAAATTGCTGTGCATCAATTAATGTCCATTTTCTATACATGTGTGAACCAATCTACAAGGTCTTTTCTAGATGCAACTTCTAATGGAAGTTTCATGAACACGATCCCTAAAGATGCTTTCTTACTCCTTGATGAGATGGCTACCAATGATGCTCAATGGGTAAGTACTAGATCCACCCAAAAGAAGCAAGAAGTCTATAGTGTAGATAAAGTAGTCAGGCTCAATGCATAAATTAAGCTACTGAAGAAGGAGGTAAATGGGTTAAAGATTCAAAATGTGCCTGTTTTATCTAATGGATGTGATAGCTATGTAGGAACACAAGGAGCAACTGGAAATAAGAGTGAGGAAGGCTTAGGTACTTTAGTGGAGGAGGTGAATGCATTAAACCCTTATAGCAATAATTATAATCCTGGGTGGAGAAATCACCCTAAGTTTTCATAAAGAGAAATAGTAGATGGCTTCTGGCAAAGTCACTACCCTCCATCTATTGAGATCCATCATCCTTGGTGGTGTAACTGTACCTAATCCGCTTGGAAGACCCATAGCCTCAGCAAACCAGTATCGCATGATGCTGTAGTGTATGCCTAAGGCCTAAAACTATATAACCCCTTTCTATATGTCAGAACACTGGAATCCTCTGTACTATATGGTGGTAAGAACCTTTCAGGTCACATCAAGGTAGGTCCTGAATGCTGGGGTAAAGGACTCGATCCACCCTATCTTGGCCAGGGGTTTGTTAGCCTTCTCTAATTGTCCAAAGTCCTGAAGAAACTATCAGGGTATAAATCTGTTCGATCTATCCTGAACCTACTTAGGGCTTAGAATCTATTAGCCTACCTATCTGTCATATAAGCTGGCACTGGCTGAGGTGGCTGTAGGCATGCAGTTCTATGAGGAATCTTGTTGAAGATGAAAGAGAAAAGGAAAGACAACGAAAAAAGATATTCTCTCAAGTTTTACTCACTCCCAGAAGGCTGTAGGCACAAATGGCTTGAAAAACAGATGGCAAATGAAAGGGGAAAGCTTGAAAAATCGGAGAGAAAGCTTTAAAATCGAAAAATATGGAGTTTGGCCAGAAAACGAAGAAGAAAGCCTTTATATTCTGGATTTCGAGTGAGGGATGGGTAGCTCATCTGTCACTAGTGATGAATGGAGCTAAGGGATGTCTCGTCCCTTAAGGTAAAATGACCAAAATACCCCTAGACCTAAATTAAGCCTTATTTTCTCATTTTAACTCTTTTTCTTCCATTTTTTGACTGTTTTCGTTGATTTTTCAACCTCAATCCATCTAAAATTAATTTATGACATTATTTACATCCTTTTTATGTGTTGCAATATTATTTCACTATATTTACAAGTTTTAATTGCCTTTTATTACACACGGGCATCCAAAAGTCTGAAATAGTCCCTGAAACCCATTGTGTCTCTTGAGATGAATGATTTTTATGTTCAAAATTCTTTTAAGGTTACTTGCTTAGGTCATCAAGCTTTCATATTCCCTACAAAATAAAAATAAAGAAAAATGCAACAACATTACGTGCAATGCATAAGATATGCAAATGAATGACTTTTGACCTTTCAAGGGTGAGGGACAGGAAACCCGTGGCTCGCTCCTTTTGAAAGATGGTCGTGGCTCACAACTTTGTATAAATAGTGCTCCAATTTCTTGATTTTTATGCCTTTAACCTTTCACTTTCCTAAGAATCTTCTATCAGGTATTCTCTCATATTTTCTTTTCCTTTCTTTTTCTATTTGTTGTCATTATTCTTTTTCTCTTTCTTCTCTCTTTCATCCATTTATTATTATCCTTTGCTGCTTTCACATTTAGACTATTGAAAAATTACCACTATAAATATCGAACTTGCTAAGTTACATCGGCTATTGGATACCTTCAAAACTTAGAAGGATTCTCGGTTAGCTTCATACTCCAGCTTGAGATTCCTGAGGAAAGTACATTTATATAGGAATTTACTATCTATTGCCACCCGATATTGGGATCCAAGACCCCATATATTTAGGTTCACACATTAGGAACCGTGTCCTCTACCAAAGGAGTTTGCTACCATGGTTGGTGTTAGATTTGAGCCTAATGTCCAATCTTATATGCCATCATCTATTTCCAGATATCCTAAAGAGGTGGTCCATGCTCTCAACGTTCTTTTTTTGAGGCTAGAGGCCTAATCCCTTTCGGGAGGACATTTCTACTAGAGCAGCTGATCGATGTTCTAGTCAATTTTGATGATGTGCCTACTTTCCATGTTGGCATGGTATTGCTCTATTTCTTCAAATTGATACTTGTTGGTATGCAATGAAGATCCCATAATTTGGGATTATGAGCTATTCGACATTATAGATGGCATACTCCAAAGGCATAATCCATTTCCTATGATTGTAGCAGAGACCATTATTAGTTTGGATGTTATTTACCATAATTCTAGTTCTCTTCTCACTAGCAGCCTTTTGCTTCTTCAGGTACGTCCTAGTCTTTAAAGGTAGTATACCCCTCGTGGGTTTTCATACTAGCTTTTCTTATTGAAATATGCATCCTTTTAGATTTTCACATATCTTTTTACCTTATTTTTACTTGAGATAAATCCAACTCACACCAATGACTTTTTTTAGGTGTGGCTTCGTGAGAAGCTGCAGCTACTATCAAAGCCCCCTCCTTGAGTTAGAGCTACAGATACTTACCTTATGAGTTATATCATCACACTTTGACATTTGCATCATGAGTTTCGATCAGTCCTGGATGCAGTCAATTGGTTGGGTCGCTCGATAGATGTTGACATTAGGTTTAGGTGCACCTGGTTGTCTATCACCTTTATTGTTAGAGATAGAGATTTTAGATGATTTCCTTTATATGGACTACATAATGCCACCCTCTATATTGCTGCCTAATGTGCTCGACAGTTCAGGGATTGACAGGATATTGTCAGGCATCCATTGAATTTTTGAGGTGGCACCCTTAGCTATTCCTTTATGTCAGAGTACTATCAGAGGGTCTAGACCTAGCTTCTAGTGAGGATTGTCATTCCTGACATTGGTGCTTGTGATTTTACTACTTCTGATGCTTATAAATAATGGGTCACCGATTCGATTGTTGACAACAGGCTTTGGGCTATTAAGTGCTTAGATGAAAGATAAGTAATATAGATAGATTAGATTGGATACCATTACGGCCTGTGTCTTTTATTTTTATTGGACTTTCCAGCTTTGAACATGTAAAAGCATACGCTACTTTTGTTACGTGGATGATCCTATGATTGCATGCATAACATTTCTTTTTTATTTTAGTACATATGATCAGTATTTGATATTACCCCAATGACACACATTGTTCAATCTCAAATTGAAACTTTACAAGCATTATAACTCCTATCATCAATCAGCCCTCCCGTGTTTTCTTGATTGATTATTTTCTCTCAGCTTCTAATTTTTACCCAGGATGCCTTTTTTCGATTTTTACCTTGGCAAGACATCCAATTTTAGCAAGGCTACAATTTTTTTATTTTTGACCTGTGGGACATTTATTCTTTTCTTTTCCTCTTTTAGTCTTTAGCTAGTTTATCAACATTGATTGGTTCTCTGAACTTGTTGCCATCACTATTTAATAAAACAACAACACCTTTGGATAATAGCTTTTTAAGCACAAAAGGTCCTTCCCATGTTGGCTTGAACTTACCTCGAATGTCTAAAATCCCCGAACTTATCTACTTGAACACCAGATCCTCCTCTCTTTAATGGGTGTTTCCTAAATTTTTTAGCCAAATGAAAGAGTGAGCCTCTTCGATACACTTGATTATGATAGTAAAACTCTCATCCTTTCACGATCTAATAGGTTAAGTTATGACAATCTTTATCTAGTCTATTCTACTTTTGGTATCTCAGCTTTCACAACTACTCTCAAAAACCGATGCTTAATCTTTACTAGTAACATTACCTCTATTTCATAGACCAAAGAAAATAGAGTAGCTCTTATCGATGTTCTAGCTATGGTCCTGTCAACCCCACTAGTGTGAAAGGGTAGCTTATCAGACCAATCTTTATAAGTTTGCAACCATTTTTGTCCATAATTCTCTTCACATTCTTATTAGCTGCTTCAACTGCCCCATTTGCCTGAGATTTGTAGGGAGAAGATTTATGGTGTTGAACCCATACTTGATGAGCATCTGCTTAGTTTCACCTGAAAATGTAATTCATTATCTGACACCATATGATGAGGTAATCCATATCTACATATTTTTGTCCTAGATCTATAAGCGTAGGATTTACAGATTAGTATTATTTAAGATATCATTCCCGACGATGATCAGATTGGCTATTACACATTATATCTTGATGTTAATCTTATTTACAATGCTTAATAATTTGGTTAAATAACTAAACTACTAGTGTTGTGCTAATTCTAAAATATTAGTTAAACCTACTTTATTTATAATTAAAGAAGATAAATAAATTTAACGATATGAGTTGACAAATATGAAACTTGATATTATTCTTTTGATTTAAAATACAACCTTATAATGTAAGCCAAGTTGGATTAAGTTCTAATTCCATCTTTTGACATGAAATAGAATGTCTAAAATATGCATATATAATTCTAACCCTTAACTCTCATTAATGAGTTAGTTAATCATGAAACACTTATTTTAAGATTAACAACCAACCTATAATAATCATCCTAACATTCTGATCTCTCAAGCAATGTTGTGACCATGGATTTCTATTAGCTTTAAGAAAGAATAGCTCTCAACTACATCCTCACTTACAATGATCATACATGAGATACTATAGAAAATTCTGCAATAAAAGACTACTTGTATTAATTTGAATAATTAAACATAAACATAATCGTTCAAGTTCCTAAGAATATCATTTAACATTTACAAGAAGAAGAATAGATGAAAGATGATAACAGAGATCTCTCAACCATTTTGCTTATTAAATAAAAAGATCTTCCTTCTATCTTCTTCTTCTTCTTCTTCTTCTTCTTCTTCTTCTTCTTCTTCTTCTTCTTCTTTTCAAAATAGAAAATTGTTCTTAACTTTATCGAAAATTAAAATAAAAATTGTTCTCTAAGATAAAACTTGTATATCAAAAATTAGTTTTTTAAATCTTCATCTTCTATTTATATGGCCATTTTGTTAAGCAATGTGTCCATTGAAGTGCCCCCTAGAGGTAAATAACCTTTGGTAGAAGGTCATGCCTTTTAAAATTAACTACCTAAAACCTCTTGTTGTCGCTCTTATGAAGGATGTCGCGCTCACGACAGAGTACGCTCCCTCTAATGGTAAACTTTTCTTCCATCTTTGACTTTTCCCTTAGCCTCTTTGCTAGGTCACGCTCGCAAAGATAGCCACACTCGTGATAGGGCCTTTTCCTTGCTTGCTCAATTCCTACCTTCTTCTCCTAACTTTTTCCTCTTTACTCTTAAACTCACATAAAACACAAGACATAAAAGATACCAAATTTCACACAAAAATAACTAAAATTAAACATGCACACAATATTTAAAAATTAAAACACCAAGTTAACATGAACAATACAACTCACATCACATATCAAGTTCTTCTCAATGAAGTTAGCCATATCCTATGCATATACCTTTTTGAAAGATTATGCTTCTACCCACTTGATAAAATAATTGATGGCTACTATGATAAATCTGTATCCATTTGAGGCAGACAAGTATATCATCCCCACTATATCTATTCCCTATGTGGTAAATGGTCGTGGTGATGTGAGATTGTATATATTTTGACATCGGTAGATGCCTCAGGTCTGCATACTATTGGTATAACTGACATTCTTTGATATATTCAGAACAGTTGATGTCCATTGTGAGCTAAAAAACCCCTGACATATAATCTTCTTAGCCAAGGCTAAACCATTCATATAGGCTCCACACACTCTCGCATGCACCTCTTTTATGACCTTTCTAGCTTCCTTTTTATCCAAACACCTCAACTAAATTCCATCGAGCTGTCTCTCATAGAGTCTTCTCATACGATGATGAATTGGGTAGATAGCTTATGAATAATTCTCTAATCCTTCTTAGTTGCCTCTTCTAGGAACACTGACTTCTCTAGATAATTCTGAATGTTAAAGTACCAAGGTTTTCCATTATCTACTTCAACATTCATAATTCGCTCATATTCAAAACATAGTTTATTAGAGCTTGAAATCAGCATCAGTTTTATAGTCACCCTTTTCGGGTTATCTCATATTGACACTAAAGTGGCCAAAGAATAAGCCAATTGGTTTTCATCTCTGGGTACATATCCAAAAGTGCAAACCTTAAATTAACTACTCAAAACCTTTAGACATATGATATCAGACAATAGGCGCTCTTCCTTCACTGATCATTCACCTCTTACCTAATAGACCACTAGAGATGGATCTTTAAATACCTCAGTAGATTTTACCCCTATGGCTATCAAGGCTTCTAATCCAAAAATGCAGGCTTCATACTCGACTTCATTATCAATGGCCCCATACCTTATCTTCTTAGCCAAAGGCATCTTTTCTCCTTCTAGTGTGACCAAAATTATACCTACTCCTACTTTTCTCTAAATTCACAGCCCTATGAAAGTACATCTGCCAACCTGCATTGTCATGGTTGCAACATTTTCATCGAGAATTCAGTAGGTCATCTCTTCACCCTCTAATGGCTGGCAAGCTAAGAACTTTACTACTGCTCTTCCTTTGATGGTCTTTTTAGTGATGTCATCTATATCGAACTCTTGTAAGAGGATTAACCATCTTTCTATCTTTCATAAAAGTGAAGGCACCTCTTGCAAATACCTGAGAGGGTTCTCTTTAGCCACTACTTGTATCTTATAGGAATGAAAGTAGTGTCTCAGTTTTTTGGATGCCTATATATAATCGCCAAATAGATCTTTTTCAAGAGAAAATTTTTGCTAAGATAATACATCACATACTTGAGCCTAAGGTCATTTTCTTATGTCATCATTGCTCCCACTGAACTATATTTTATAGCCAAATACAAAGTTAGATGTTTACCTGCCTGCAGGCGATATCAATACTGGTGGAGTATAACAAGTATTCCCTGATGGTGTCAAATGATCATTCCATACCACTGGTTGATCCTTTTTTAAGTAGCTTAAATATTAGCTCGCAGATTGAAGTCAACTTAGCTATGGACTTCCTTCTATACTGAATTCTACTTACGAATCCTTTAACTTCCTTTTCCTTTTAGGGCACTGGCATTTCCCTAATGGCTCTTACCTTGTCAAGGTTTACTTCTATACCTCTCTGGCTCACTACATATCCTAATAGCTTACCTGAAGTGACTTCAAAGATATACTTCTTCAGGTTGAGATGAAGGTTGTACATATCAATCCTCTAAAAAACCTTCTATAATGCCTCAAAGTGATCTTTTTGAGTTACTGACTTGATCATCATATCGTCTACGTACACCTTCACTTCTTTATGGATCAAGTCATCCAGTATCTTAGTTGCCATCCTTTGATAGGTAGCGCTTGCAGTTTTATGTCCAAAAGTCATAACCTAATAGGCATATATGAAGGTTATCTTAATCCGATCCACTATCTTATTCAAACTCTGATTATACCCTACATATCCATCTATGAAGTTATACATGGCACAAGCTGCTATGTTATTGACCAGAATATCTATGTGAGGTAAAGGAAAATCTTCTTGGGATAGGCCTTGTTCAAATCCCTGTAGTCTACACAATCTCTGACCTTTCCATCTTTTTTAGCTATGGGAACTACATTAGCTAACCACGTGGGATACTAAATCTCCACTAGAAATTTAGCCTCTGTCTACTTCCTAACCTTTTTTTAACCTTTTCGATCCACTCTGGTCTAAGTCTTCTAATTTTTTGCTTGACTGGTTTATACCCTAGATACATTGGGAGGGCATGTTCTATGATCTCTCGATCTATTCCTGGTATGTCATCATAGGCCTAGGCAAAGACTTTTTCATATTTTTTCAAAATTCTCTTAAATTTTTCTCTCTCTTTAGGAGTTATATCTTATGAGAGTAAAATTTCTTTTGGATTTTCTTTAGTTTTGAGATTGAAAGAACATGTGTTTGTTGAGTTAATGTCAAATATGAATGATTTTATGATCATGATTATGCATATTGAAATCAGAAGAAACATCACACAAGTAAACAAAATTATTCATCTTATTAATGTAATCAAAAGAGCAAACATTGTTCGCAACAAAAAGTTCAAGAATATAAACAATATCTATAAAGGTATCTTCTTCAATCTTGTCAGCATCGAATGTCTTTCTAGCCTTAGGATCAACCTTGGGTGAGCCTTCAACTTCTATTTTATCCTTGCTTTTTTACTAGGTAGCAAGCAATTTTTCTGTTAGGACCTCTTCTGGTACTTCTTCATCCCAAGTAGAATGATGAAGTAGATTCTTTTCATCATAAAACCCCTCAACTAGCTTGATAATCCCCTACACCTAATCAAAGACATCATTGATAAGCTTAAATCCCTGCACCAGCTCACCCTTTATCATCTGAGGCTTATTCTTTCCACAATACAAGTAAAGACCTGAAGCTAGCATGAAACTTTAAAAAATATAAAGAATTCCTTTCATCACTTCCTTCCTTTTTACCTTTCTTATCGGATCCTATATATCCTAACCCTTTCTTATCCTTTTGCCCCTAAGCAGCTACAATAGTTTAAGAACCCTAGGAACTCTTACCCAAACCAACACCAAGTAGGAAGTTCATATTTTTCATCATGTTAACTACTTGAGGGTAGTTAGGGAAGTTACCCTCATTCTCTTCATTATTGATAATCGACATATGAAACGTATTGAATGTTTATTTAGCTATTTCAAGCACAGATACTTGGTTCTCCCTTGCAGCTTTAATGGTAACCACATAACCATCACGGGTAATCTTAATCATCTGATGTAGTGTGAAATGAACTCCTCCTAACTTGTAGAACTAAAGCCTTCTTAGCAACACAGAGAAATTAGTTGGAATAGGTAACACCACAAACTCAACTTCTATTTCAATAGGTCCCATCTTTACCATAGCCTTGAAGGTTCATGCAGCTTGTCTTTTGAAGTTATCATAGGTAGAGATAGGCAAGTTGGACTTACTTAGCATGCTCTTATTCAACCTAAAAGCTGGAATTGCCACCAAAAGGCACACATTAATCGAGGAACTATTATCCACCATCATAAAAGCCATGTGCTTACCATTAACATGGTATTGATGTAGAGGGGATGATTATGATTCCTTCTTTCTACAGGCAAGTCAACATCATAGTACACCATAAATTCACCAGTTCCTCCTTTAACTGGGTTCAAGAATTCTGAGGGCAAAATAATGGTACCAACAGTTGACTCACTTAAAGCCTCTATTAACTTTTATTTGTGCGAGGGAGACTACCTCAACAAGTCCCAAATACCTATCTAAGCTTGTATCTTTTTTAGCTCCTTAATTATTTAGTCATTGATAAGTATGAATTATATAATGTTTTTAGTATATTTTAGGTGTTTAAGTAAGTTAATTTGGTTTAATTTTGGTTAATTTATAGTTTAAATGTTTACATTTGTGGTTTAGGAGTTAATTTTAAGTTTTGGTATTTTTCAAGATTAATTTACAAGAAAAATGACTTAATTGCAAAAAGGTAAGAAGTTATAGGCCAAAATTGTGTACTTGGAAAAGTTATGTTAATAAATGTTCGTGAAGTCCAGTGAAGGAATGAGTGGTCGTGCACTTGGAAGCCTTATCCCTTGAATGGCCGAGCACCTGGAAGCTTTATTCCTTGAGTGGTCGTGCATGTGAAGAGCTTAAAGATCAAGTGGCCGTGCATCTTGGTTACTACCATGCACGACAGTGCATGAGAAGAAGAAAGTTAAGTAGCCTTGCAACCTCCATAGAAAAAACCATGCACTGAAAAGCAAGGGATTTTGAGTGTTCGTACATCCCTATAAGGAAAGATGCACGGCATTGCATTTCATTATGCAGATTTTTGCTCGGCCTTGCAGTTTGAAGTCCGATACATCGAAGGATTTTTCAGTTTAAGAAGAATTCCTTTCCTATTCTAATTGAGGAAGTTTAGAAGATATCTATGTCTTATTTTGTCTATACATAGAAGACTCTAACACCAAAGCAAGATCATCAACTAGGAGAGTTCATTAGTTTTAAGTTTTTACGTAGTTTTTCTAGTTCTTGTGTTTTTATTTAATATTTTCCTTTTCAACTTTGTTTTAATTTTTAAACATATTTAGTGAGTAGTTTCTTTTAATTTTTGTTAATGGATACTTGAAATCTTTTATTTTCATTGTTATGACTTTATTTTGAGCTTTAATTTCAATATCGGTTCATTATTTCTTAGTTTTAAACATATTCTTATCTTTGATTGTGTTAAGATTAATTATTGGTTTATTGATTCAATAACTAAAAATTAGTTTAGACATAGCTAATGATTTGCATGTTGTTAGATTAACTCTTTAGTATCAATGCATGATTATTTTCTAATTTTGAGGTAATTATGTATTAAAATTATTGATTAATACTAAGAGGGGAAGAACTAAGAATAAATTGGAGTTGAATTTACTTGCAAAAGAGTTCAATGAAAGTTTAGAAAGTTAAAACTAGATTTTTATGCTAAGTGTTAGATTTTTCTATGAATTTAATACTAAGAATGATATTCTTGCATAAAGATATTTGGATTTATTTCATCAAGTTTTTCTATAATCACTGGTGTTCTTATTGAATTTAAGTCATTACAATGAAAGTTAAGGTGAATAATTCTTTTAGCACGAGAATTTCAATTATTTTTTTATTTTTAATTCATGTTTGTTTAATTTTAGTTTTTCTTTTGCTTAATTGTTTATTTAGTTTAATTTTTGCCTTTAAATTGAAAATATTTGGAAAATAACCTCAGATTAATTTAATTCATACATAGATATTCTTCTTAGCAATCCATGTTCCATTGGGTACGATATTTGGGGTCTTAATCTATATTTTCTTATATTACTAGAAGATCTAGTATACTTGCTAGACACCGATTAAGTTTTTGGCAGCATTGTAGGGGAACAACGGTGTTGTTTGTTTAATATCTTTGATTGAGTTAGTCTGAGATTTTTATTTTGTTTTTGATTTGGTGATTGTTCTTTGTAGGATAATTTGAGACATTCTTCAAGATGATGCAAGATGATGTCCAAAATTATGAATTGGTTCTTTTAAAACAACAAATGAATGATTTAGTAAGAGAAAGGAGGAGATAAAACTATTGTATGTACAGTCATAAAATTCTTATTCATCACCATCCATTGCTGAAGAGTCTTATTCTCTTTGGGTTTTGCGAGCATAAATGGAAGAATTAAGGAGAGAGAATTAAAAACTGCGATATTTAAAAGAAGCATATAGCTCTAAAAATCAATGTCTTCATAACTTGCTTATATGCAAGGACAAGCAATTTAGGACTGAAAAAGAAAAATAAAGGGCCACACAAGAGGCTATTATCTCAAAAAATGAAGATGTTTGTCAGTTGCTTATAAGAAAAGAAATGAAATTTTATGCTAAAAAAGAGGAGTGGGAGGCTACATTAAGGGCCCAAGAGGAAAAGTTTATAATTCAAGAAGAAAAGATAAGGACTCGAGAGGAGATAATTAAGTGTCAAGAAAATTTATTAAGGGATAGAGAGGAAGGAATTGAAAAGTTGAAATCTAAACTAGAACTTTTGAGCGTTTCTATGAAAATTCAAGGTGATGGTGGTAAGGAGGATGAAGCAAATCATTCAGTAATAAGGGATAAGCAATAAGAGGAACAATTCATTTTTGAAGACAAGTCATGTATTTATTTAGAGGATGCCGTAGGATCTCTTGCAGAGAATTTATCACTAATGAAACAAGAAAGGAAAAATTCTCAAGTGGAGACACTAGATTCAGTACGTTTGAAGGATTTATTTAGGCTAGAAGAACCGGTAGAGTTCGTTTTTAATGAGCCAAAGAGGAATCATACTTTATTGAAGATATGGAGTTTCTAGCTTTGAGAAACTATGATAAGTTTCTTCTACTAATGGAAGAAAATGAGGAACAATGTTCGGAGAGACCCATATTTGGATCACAAGCTCGACCTTTCAAGAGTAACATGAGTCGAGCTGGAACTCAATAAACTAGAACTTCTCTAACTCTTCTCTTTAAATTTTCGTCAAATTTTTTTTATGAGTTATGTTTTGCCATTTTTTTAGTTTTAAAATTTAAATTAATTTTAAGGGTGAACGTATTTAAAGAGTAATTTTTTTTAGTATAATTAGAGGAATATTTAGAACTTGAAAAGTCAACTTGTTCTTTTTCTATTTATTTTACTTTATAATTATGAGATATAAGTATAACTCAAACTTTACAACTAGATCAGGAGCAGAGCTGCTTAATTAGGCATAAGTCCAGTAATTGACTGCTTTGTTCGCATGAGCTGCTTAATTAGGGAAGAAGCTGCATTTTGCACCTCTAGTTTGATAATTGTTTTGTGAGAGATTTTTGATTTGTATGATTGTGATTCTAATGATCTGAACTTCAATGAATGGTTTAACAGGTAATTATTTGTATGAATGTGATGAATCTTTTATGGAACTATGTTATGTTAAATTTAATCGAATGATAAGTTGTTATGCACATCAGGTATAACTACTTTTATTAAAAATTAATATAATTAAGTTGCACAAAATACAGAATTATTTATCAGCTGATTTTATGGTATGGTGAGCCTTTTAGAGAGTATTACAAGATAGGGAAATTAATGTAGAATTATTCTTTTTTCCTTTTAAAATTTTGATGATATTGAAAATTATATGTATTTTTTTGCTCGAATATTAAATAAATTTAATTAATATACTCTTATTTTTCAATTTCTTTGCACTATTATTTCCATCCTCTTCGGTTAACCGAAAATTGATAAACTACAGTTATCAAATTAATTGCTTAAATTTAATGCGATCAAGGCAACTTTTATTATGTTAGTCTAAATTCATGCCATACCACAATCGTATCCCTGCAAAAAGTACAAATGCTGAGTACTTTCACATATCTTTCACAGATCTTCACAGATCTTTATTAAGCTTAGCCAACTGGTTATCGATGGACTAGTTATCTAGCCATGACTAGTTATCTAGCTCAACTGGTTTTAGCCAATTAAGCTTGATTATTTTATTAATTTCTTCACCTTTTTCAATTAAGCATGTTCATTTGCTTAATGTATGGCTCTTTCTTGGTTTTTCTATGGATGTGTTGACTCCATGAATTTGGATGGAATTAGGGCTAATTATTATAGTCTAAATATATTATAATTTTATAATAAGGTTAACATCACTACCATACTTTATTGACCATAATTGCCCTTGGTGTGGGGTGGTTTAATAGCTGCTGATTCATCAGTATACCCACACTAATATTGTAAAATCAATTTTGGAAGTTTATACAAACGAATCGGGTCAATTGGTTAATTTTAATAAATCAGCTATAAGTTTTAGCAGGAATTCTACTCTCTTGGCTAAGCAAAACATCTGTTCTATCCTATCTATTAATGAAGAGACTTGCAGCACTTCTTATCTGGGTCTTCCTTCATTTATTGGCCGCAACAAAAGAGAGATTTTTGCCTTCATTGAACAGCGTATTTAGAAGAGAATTCAGGGGTGGAATCGCACTTTCCTCTCTAGAGCTGGTAAGGAGATACTTCTCAAAACTGTGGCTCAATCTATACCGAACTATGCTATGTCGGTGTTTTTTCTTCCTCTTGATTTGTGTACTAAAATTGAGAGATTACTTAATTCCTTCTGGTGGGGTGCAAATTCTAATGGATCTTGGGGCATTAGCTGGACTTCCTGGACAAAACTTTGCTGGCCAAAGGAATTTGGTGGTTTGGGCTTTAGATCAATTCGTGACTTCAATCTGGCTTTGTTGGGTAAGCATTGTTGGAGGCTAATCTCTGATTCTAACTCTCTGATGGTAAAAGTTCTTAAGGCCCGGTACTACCCAAAATCTTCCATACTTCAGGCCCAATTGGGTTCCAATCCAAGTTATATATGGCGGAGCATACACTCAGCTATACCAGTTCTGAAAAAGGGCTTACGTCGGAGAATTGGGAATGGTCTTGATACTTCCATTTTGAAGGACCCTTGGCTTCCAGATAAACTGAATCCTTATCTTTCTTCTTCCTTACCACTTTTACCTGCCGATCTTTCTGTTGCGTCTCTTATTAATGCAGAGAATAAATGTTGGAGGTTTGATGTGTTGTCGAATTTTGAGGAAAGGGATCGTAATTTAATTGTTAGTCTTCCCTTAAGTTGGAGAAATGTTGCTGATGGATGGCAATGGATCTTTGAATGTCATGGGCGATATACAGTCAAGAGTGCTTATAGGAGTATTCATGCTAAACCTATTAATTTTTCTAATCTAATGACTTCTGTTTGCTGGCAATGTTTTTGGAACTTGTCAATTCCACCTAAATTTAAGAACTTCATGTGGCGGTAATCTTTGGCTGTCTTTCTGTTCTCGAGGTTCTGATTAACAGAGGTATAGAGGTTGATCATCTTTGTATCTTTTGTGCCTCTAATACAGAATCTATAAAGCATTTGTTGTTTGATTGCTGTTTTGCTAAAGCTATTTGGCAGAGAGCTGGGTTCTCTTTTTCTAATCAGCAGATTATAGATTTTCTTTCTTGGTTTGCAAATAAGCTCGAAACTCTTTCATTGGATAATTGTTGCTCTATTGTTTCTCTTTGCTGGGCGATTTGGCATTGTCGTAATGCTCTTATATGGAAGAATATCAGGTATACACCAGTGGCTGTTATCTCGATGGCATCAAGTATGCTTTTGTCTTGGCAATCAATCCAGATTCATGACCAAAATATTCATATTGCTCCCCATCATGTGGCCACCATAGAGCGCTGGAGTCCTCCTGAGGCAGAGTGGATAAAGATTAATACAGATGCTGCTATATTTGAGGAATCAAACAAATCTTGTGTTAGCTTTGTAGTTCGAGATTGTTTAGGTTACTTCATTGCTGCTGGTTCAAAGGTTTTCCCTGGTCTTTTGGATCCTGTAATGGCTGAAGCTTTGGGGATAAGGGAAGCGCTGAGTTGGTTGAAGAACAGTTGCTTTACCTCTGCTCACATTGAGTCTGACTCTGAAATTGTGATTAGAGCTTTGCAAAATAAAACATGTTATGACTCTGATTTAGGCACTATTCTTTCTGATTGTATTAGTATAGCTTTGATTTTTGACAACCTTAAATGGGGTTGGGCTAAGAGGTGTGCGAACCGAGTGGCTCATCTACTTGTTCAAGCTTCCGGTTCTATGTCAAACCTCATGTATTGGGACATGAATCCCCCTTCGTGTATTCACTCGGCTCTTTTAGCCGAGGTTGTTTCTCTCTAATGGATTTGGCGATTTTCTTTCAAAAAAAATTGATTAATACATTGTTAGTTTAGCAGTCTTTCCATCTTTAAATACTTGGGTTTATTTTCTTTGAAAATTTGTATATATAAATTTAAATTAGTGAAATTAATAAATTTCGAATATCAAATAAATTATAAAAAAATATCTATCTTATAATGCTATATATAATTTAATATTTTTAACAGAAACCGAACTTAAATAATGTAAACTGTTAAAAAAATCCATATTTAGAACATTCATCGAACATATTGGATGGTCTCATTATTGAATATTAGCATATATATATATATATATATATATATATATATATATATATATATATATATATATATATATATATATATATATATATATATATATATATATATATATATATATATATATATATATATATATATATATATATATAATAAAGAAAAAAACTTAAGGCGGAACCCAATTTATCACAAGAAGGAAGTGGCAAATAAATTTGTTAGTCGCTGACGGTTGACCTTGGCATATGGGAATTGACAACACGAGCAAGGAGTTGATTTTCACACCACGGCTTGCAATAATGTTAACAACTTTTTGGCCTATTGCTTAAATAATTTGCTATATATTATCATGTGATTTCACTGCAAAAAAAAATGCATAATAGCGACGAAAATTTACGATAATAATAAAATTCGTTGCTAAATATATAATATAGCGAAAAAATTACGATAAAAAATGACCTTCGTCGCAAATATTGAAAGATTTAGTGAGAAAATAAATATTACGACAAATTAGCGACAACAAATTCTTATTGTTCTAATATCAGGTGTCAAAATTTTGACGCAAACAAATACGACGACAAAAGCAGATTTGGCGACAACAATGTTGTAGCTAATTAGTGACAACATCGTTGTAGCTAATTTGTGACTACAATGTTGTCGCCAATTTTGTAAAATTACTATTTTGTTCATATCCCTCTATTGACGATAACAATGTTGTAGCTAATTGGCGACAACGCCGTTGTAGCTAATTGGCGACAATAATATTGTCGCCAATTTTAAAAAATACTATTCTCTTCATATCCTTCTATTGGCGACAACAATGTTGTAGCTAATTAGCGACAACACCGTTGTAGCTGGTGACAACAATGTTGTCGCAAATTTAGCAAAATATTCATATCCCTCTATTGGCGACAACAATGTTGTAGCTATTTGAATGCCATTGTAGCTAATTGGCGATAACATTAATTTAGCAAAATATTCGTATCCCTCTATTGGCGACAACAATGTTGTACGCGACAAAACCGTTGTAGCTAATTAGCTACAACATTGTTGTTGCCAATTTTGTAAAATACTATTCTCTTCATATCCCTTTATTGGTGACAACAATGTTGTAGCTAATTAGCGACAACGCTGTTGTAGCTTGTTGTCAATTTAGCAAAATATTCATATCCCTTTATTGGCGACAACAATATTTTAACTACTTAGCGACAACACCATTGTAGCTAATTTACGACAACAATGTTGTCGCAAATTTTGCAAAATTATTGTTCTGTTCATATCCCTCTATTGGCGATAACAATGTTGTAGCTAATTAGCGACAATACCGTTGTAGCTATGTTGTCTCCAATTTAGCAAAATACTATTCTTTTCATATCCAATGTTGTCGCTAATTAGCTACAACGGCGTTATCACTAATTAGCTACAACATTGTTATTGCCAATTAGCTACAACGGCGTTGTCGCTAGTTAGCTACAACATTGTTGTCGCTAATTTTGTAAAATACTATTCTTTTCGTATCCCTTTATTGGTGACAACAATGTTGTAGCTAATTAGCGATAACTCCGTTGTAGCTAATTGTTGTCGCCAATTTTGCAAAATAATATTCTCTTCATATCCTTCTATTGGCGACAACACCGTTGTAGCTAATTTATTGTCATTAATTTAGTAAAATATTCATATCTTTCTATTGGTGACAACAATTGTAGGTCCCGAAATACACTCAAGAGGGGGGTGAATTGGGTGTATTAAAATTTCTAGCCAAATTTCTAAGTAAACAGAAATTCAAACAAGATAAAAATATTGATGACTAAATCTTAAATATGTTTCTAGAGAATTGTATTCAATTAGATTGCAGTGACTCAGAAATTCATTTTACAGAATTTTGACTAAAATAGTTTTTCAGAATGTAAAACAAAATTATAAATAACTGAGCAGAAATGTAGAGAACACTCAGAAATTATAGTGGTTCGGCCAACTTGCCTACATCCACTCCTCAAGAATCTATCTTGAGAATTCTCTCCACTCTTAACTCTTTTAAGGGCAAGAGTCAAAGCCAATATACAACCTATGTATATCTACCCACAATATTTTTCCCAAGTAAAATATTGAAACACTTACTAGAAATTCACTTAGGTTCTAGCCAACCCAAACTCACAATCTTGAACAATAAAGATTCCTCACATATAATTACAACAGAAACTATAATCAATTGAGGATGATTAGTAAAGATGATGTGCAAGATGGAAAGTGAGATTTTAAAAGAAGTAGGCTTTCTCTTAAGAGTTAGAAAATCTTTCCAATGTTTTCTCTAACATTCTAAATGATAAAACAACACATATTTATACCCAAAAACTTAGTTTGAAGTGAGAAAAAGGAAAACTAGTCGTTTATGAACGTTAGAAAACGGAACAGACAAATCTATCCCTTACTAGCCATTTTATTACCGTTATTTTGTCTTTTAGCGCAAAGCAGATTTTCGATCAGAAATTTATCCAGATTTCTAATCCAATTTCTAATGTAAAATTCTGACAGACCAATTTCTAAAGCATTTTCTGAAAGAAACCAGTTTTAACTAAAAACGAGATTTATGACTTAAAATCATTTTTATGCAATTTTAAAACTTAGAATATGTATGTATGAATGTCAATTTGATCCTCAAATTGATCTTACATTTTAATAACTTAATTTTCCTTAGACTAAAATATTCTTCAACTTCATCTTCAAGAAATCATTCCACAATCGTGTCCATGTAGCCAGCATTGCAATGACTGGAATTTTGATTGGGCAACATCGTCTCTGTATAACTCCACTTGCCCTTCCATGTCATCAAACTTCAAATACCCTGCTGCCCAATTTACAGTTATGTCTCCTAAAGTTTTAAGCCATGCCACCCCTAAAATCACGTCTAAGTCCCCAATTTCAGTCACAAGAGCGTCAATTTGGCAGTGGTAATTCTTCAACTGTATAGGAAGAGCTGTACATTGTCGGTCTACCCCTATTAAGTTTCCATCTCCCAAACAAATTCCTAAAGGTTTAATGTGACTAACCTGAAGTCCAAGAACAGCTACTAATTGGGATGAGATAAAGTTGTGTGTAGCCCCACTGTCCACCAGCATCATGAGAGGAATTCCATTGATGGATCCTCGTAGTTTCAGGGTGTTCAACTCACGCTCACCTGGTTTGTGAGTTCTCATGAGGTGGTGAAGGCAATTTAGGTCCAGGACTCGGCATTCTCCATCAACTGGCTGCTCTTCTCCTTCGTTGTCTACTTCATAGAATTCATCATCATCATCGATCTCCTCTCCCTCACCCAACAACATCAGAAGTAGGTCTGTCCATACTGAAAACATAACCTTTTTCGTCGTCTCTCTTCCCACTCCGATTCGGTGAGCTGCCTGATTCCTGGTCACCGATGTCCCCACTTGTCAGTCACGGTGGACGCGTAGGGAGTGGGTAGGCGATTGTTTGAGAAGGCTGTTGGATTTTTTGATTGGTTAAGGCCCAATGAGTGTTGGTTATGGACCGAAGACACATTGTTTTTGTTGGACCCACCCCAAGATCCATTTCCCACTGGTACCCTGTTTGGCCCCTCCTTCTCCTTCGTGAAGTTTGGCCATGGTCTTACTGTAGGTAAGCCGCCCTTCCCAAATTGCAGCGAGTATTTAATCGTTCGAGCTAACCGCATCGCTTCTAATCTGTCCTCAGGCTTATGAACCTTCACCTATCCCTTAATCTCTTCCCGCAATCCACTAATAAAATACCCTACGTATTGGAGTTCTGGTAAACCGGGAGCAGACGCAGCCACTAACTCAAACATTTCTATGAAATCTTTTACACTCCCAGATTTTTTCAAAATTGCCAACTCTTCAAAAGGGCTAGAGAAATGCGCGCTTCCATATCGTCTCTACAGATCTCTTTTGAACTGTTCCCAAGTCTTTATTGGGCATAAATCGATGAGCATAGAGAACCAATTAATTATGGCTCCCTCCATGCAGATTTTAGCTAAATGCAGGCGCATCTCAGGAGGAATTTGATTGACTTGAAAATAAGTTTCCATTCTCATTATCCACCCCCTAGCATCAGTTCTATTGAACATTGGAAGCTTAACTTTCTTTAAGGAAGCAATCGGATCTGCAAAATGATTGGAATGAATATGGTAATTCATCCTTTTCGACGAACCTTGTCCCTGTCGATTTCCTCCTTCCTTCATAGTCGTTTCCCCTTGGGTGATTGAATCCTCAATCTGACTTGGTTGCTTATCAGATCGTTTTATCCAGCTGAGCACCTGACTCCTAAATTCTTCCTCCTTTAGTTTCTGTAGCTCTTCTTGTTTCTTATCTGCTTGATAACGAAGTTTAGAACTAGTTATGCGATTCTGAACCTCAGTGATGGAATTGGAGATTGCTTTCACACATTCAGCTAAATCCCCCATCCTATTTTCAGTTTCCTCCAATCGGTTATGGAAAGTTTGCAAACGAGTTTCCATTGTTTGGTTTCTTTTCTCCTGTTTGGATGATCCGGTAGGTTGAACCACTGATAGAGAAGGACAACATCAGGCCCATAAGTGTGAAGGTCCCTTATCCACCAAAAGGAATTCCTAGTAGTGGTGGGTGCCCATCACACTTATAAGCCACTAACTACCCATATAGCTAGCCGATATGGGATCATAACATTAATGATGAAGATAACGATATGATTCATGGAGCCCAAGCCCACAAGCCCAAGACATGGAGGGTCTACAGCAGGAGGTCCAAAAGGCAAACAGAAGAAGAGGAGAGAGCTGATTTGGCATGAAGTTAGTTAGGAAGGAAAGAGGCTATAAAGAGAATAATGGGTTGTGAGAGGGATATGGTGGAATTTCTATTGTTAAGGCTGTAGAGGGAGTGAGGGTAGAGAAGTAGCTGTGTTTGGCTATTCTCTTATTGTTGAGGCCCTTGCTACATTTATCTTTAGTATTCTTTTCTGGATTGTAAACAGCACAGACACTGCAATTTGATTGTTGATATCAATATACAAAGTCCATTTCATCCATTGTTGTTGGTTGTTTAAAATTCTGTTAATCTTTTCTTTATTAATTGGTTCGACCTGCCGGATCCGCGGCCCAGGAGAGGAACCTCAGGGGAGAAGCCGCCAAGTGGGTGTGGCCCAGGAGAGGAACCCAGAAGGGAGAAGCCGCCAAGTGGGTGTGACCCAGGAGAGGAACCCTTGGGGAGAAGCCGCCAGTGGGTGACAAGCCGCCGGGACGTCGGCTGTTGAGGGAGGGGGCAATGTTACGATCCCACATCGGCCAGCTAAATGGGTAGTTAGTGGCTTATAAGTGTGATGGGCACCCACCACTACTAGGAATTCCTTTTGGTGGATAAGGGGCCTTCACACTTATAAGCCACTAACTACCCATATAGCTAGCCGATGTGGGATCATAACAGGTTAACCATGAACTGATAAACCAAAACTTATCAATCAATATGACAAATCCCACTAAAGATATGAGATTGGTTTGCATGGCTTAATTGGTCATATTTTGGCAGCTTTCAGGAAGTCCAGAAATTTCGAATTTACAGAAATAGGTGCTTATATTTCATGACACATTTCCTTTGCAATTTGAGATATGATTTTTAATGCTTGCTTGATTGGTTTTGAAATTGTGATCGAGTTATTTCCCTGTGCTATTCATGTATGTTTCTCAAAAGGAAATGGAGGAAAATCCTTAGGGGAAAGAATACAGGTTTTGCTAGAGGATTATTGCAACAAAATTCATGGGGTAGTGTAGCACGAAAATATACTTACAGTATTCATGTTGTTGCGTATGTGAACTTGCGTAGTTTCTCACCTGATGTTAAAGATGCCTTTTATGTGCTTGATGTGTTATGCTTTAGGTTGTTCACAGATAATGAAATCTTTGTTTGTTTCTCATTCTGAATGTGGTGTCTCCTATAAATGAAGTGACGATTGAGGAGGTGATAGGAAGGTTATCCCTGTTAAATGACCATGGAAGGATATGCACTTATTTTTTTGGAAATACAATTAATTTAGATATGCACTTGTAAATAACCTTTTTTTAGTGATATATATATATATATATATATATATTGAGCAATCTAAATGTAAATTTATCATTTGTAGTTTATTATTTGAATGATTAAATCTCTATATTAATAAATTAAAAAATAATTTCAATTTACTGTTGGATTAGCATGTTTGGATAGTTGCTATTTAGCTACAATTTAGGCATAATATAATTCTAGCTAACTTTGCGAGAGTACATTAGCGATAAAATATTTGACGCTAAATAAAAGGAAACATATCGTATGACGACGAATGTAATGTCGTCGCAAAATTTAACGAGAACATTGTCATAGCAATATAGCGACGATTGAATTGTAGTAGCAAATATTAGCGTGAACAATGTCGTAGTGAAGTTGCGACGATAAAACTGTCGTTGCAAAAATTAGCGTGAATAATGTAGCAATATTGCGACGAAAATAAAATTTTTGCATGAAATTGTTGTAGCTATTTTGTGACGAATATAACGTCGTTGCAAAATTTAGCTAGAATGTTGTTGACACAAAATGGCGACAAATATTTAGCGACAACGTTTTTTCTTGCTAAACTTTTGCGACGACTTCTTGTTGTCGGTAAATTCTGCTACAACAACTTTCGTTTCAAAAAGAAGGTCGTTGCTAAGCGACGATAAAACAGTCATTGCAAAAATTAGCGTGAATAATGTCGTAGCAATATTGCGACGAAAATAAAATTTTTGAATGAATATTGTCGTAGCTATTTTGCGACGAATATAATGTCGTCGCAAAATTTAGCTAGAACGTTGTTGACGCAAAATGGCGACAAATATTTAGCGACAACGTTTTTTCTCGCTAAACTTTGGCGACGACTTCTTGTTGTTGCTAAATTCTGCTACAACAACTTTCGTTTCAAAAAGAAGGTCGTCGCTAAGTGTTTAGTGACGAAAAAACATCTGTTAGCGACGAATTTTGTCGTCGCTATTTTGTATTTTTTTAGTAGTGTTTTAGATAAGATTTCATTTGATTTTTATCTAATTACATCATCCCATTTTGTTCATTTCAATTTCTAATATTTCACTTTATTGTTCAATTGTTTTAGCTTAAAAATTGTGTGTGGATATTGCAGCTGCAGTTCCCAACGGGCATTAAGTTTGTGACTTTAGCTTTTTCTAAAATTCTTTAGATTCCTGTAGTGAATTTAATGATTCAAACATCCATGGTGTTAGAATGCAGATATTTTAGACATCAAGTGGCAGCAAATCTAGGAGGAAAGTGATAACGATTGAAAGCTTTAGTGTGTTGTGATGAAAATTGAATTTAAGGGGCCTACATAACATTATTCATTCAGTAACCTCGCTATTCATTGACGTTCAATTAATGCATTCGTAGGTGACATAATCATATGAACCTTTCATAGTCACTGTCTTCACCATAGTATTTGTTTCATCGAGGTTTCATGAATGAGAGAAGTGAGAAATTCCCTAGATCCCCAGATGTTTTCAAGTATTTAAACTAAATGCAAGGCTTTTTCATCTGCAGATGTTTGCAGTAATTTATATTTAAACTGAATCTATGTTATACATTTTAAATTCCTGCAGATACAATTTTAAAGAAGTGCTCGTCAACTATGGCCACAATTCGGACCATCATTTTCAGGTTTTTTCCTTTTCTATGATTTTATAAATTTATATATCATTTGCATGCTATCAATATTATCTTGAAAACTATTTAAACAGTATGTAGATTTTACCTAATATTGTTATATATGTTTTATGTTATTTTTGGTATATGTGGTCGAATTTAACTTCAACTAGATCAAATTTTCTCCCGTTACTTAATAATGATTATTTTCATTTAGGTTATACTAAAAAAATGGATAAGCGTTGGATGTCTACCATGAAATAGTCTGAAAAGTACATAGAAGAGGTACAATCTTTTATGAAGTTTGTGAAAAATCATATGGGAAAAGAACGTGACATCCGATGTCCATGTATAAGTTACATGAACTTGTATATTAGAAGTCAAAAAATAGTTGAGGATCATTTATTGATTCGAGGGATAGATAAATGTTATTAGATATGGTTTTATCATGGGAAAACATCTATTTTAATGAATTCACAAACACAATTTGAGGAGGATGTTTACCAAAAAGAGTGTAATATGTCTGATGAGAATTTAGATGATAGAGATGATAACATTTATGACTTGCTACATGAATTAGGTGAAAAATATTACCAAATGGATAAAACTAATGAGAAAAATGAATAATATAACGAGTGTTATGGATACCTATAGGTATTAGTTATATGAATACCTGAAGGTATTATTCCTGTGGATATCCCAAGGTATCAAACCTATGGATCTAAACGGGGATAAACTATAGACCCAAATGGGATCAACTGTGGCAGCTGCAACTTTAACCCTTTAGGTATGTTTATCTATCCATAACCAAGTTCCAATACAGGCATTAACCATATTTTTTTTTCCATGTAATTATTTAATGAGATGCATCTTTTATGGCATTGTGAATTTTCACACAGTTATTATGCCAAATAATCACATTATTGTATTTTGATTAACATCTCATATCAGTAACTTCATATAAAACACATATAGATGCACTAGGTTTTAACTTAGTTCTTATATAAAAACATAGTTCTTACATATCAATTATCACAATTTGTGCTCATTCTTAGGTTTAAGATGTTCTAAACATGCTTAAATAAGTTGGGCTAAGTTTTAATAGTCATTTGGATTCTAAAAGCCAAGATTAGTATAAAATAGGGGGGTCGCGGTCATTAGGTAATGGCTGCTAATTATGACATAAGGTACATTTCAATTATGGACTAACTCCAAACTACCTCACGATCAGTACCAAAAGAGTGCTGACTGTGAACTAGGTTAAGAAAAGGGGGGTCACACTCGTTAGGTCATACCTACTGACTGTAACATAGGTTATGAGAGGGGGGTCATGGTTATTAGGTCATACCTTCTGACTATGACATAAGTTCCATTTTGGTTCTAGATTGAATGTGAACTATCTCACTGTCAGTAGGTCCTACCTACTGACCGTGTGGTCCATTCTGCCCAAAGGTGGATTTTCAGTCCCAAATTCTACATGCTTTTAGACCTATAAAACATCATTTTTAGCAAAAATGGCCTCTACAAAGTTGTTCCTCTACATTTCGAGTTTTCCAAACATCAAACTCGATCACTTCTAAATCCAAAGATATCACTAACAAAATACAGACTCGTCCAGATGATAAAACAACAAGGGTCATTCAACTTCAAGCCCAATTTCAAAAACCTAAAAAGCAGATTCAGGTTTTGGGGTCTTCTACAAAGTAGTAGATCTATGCCTTATAGTTCATTTCCAACTAGAATCTATTCATTTAGACATTTACTGAGAAATTTATACACTTTACACTAAAACTGGTTCAAGTGAATCCTAAATAGATTTTCACTATATCACTTCCTAATGCTTTAATCATCTGTTCCATGCACTATATCACCATTTGCTTCATTCGAACATCAACTATAAATCATCTACACTAAATTTAACAACTTAATTCAATTACAAACATATAAAACAAGATCATAAACTCCCATACCTTATTAATGCTCTAAACATCTTCTTCAGTCTCTCTCTACCTCCTTTTTTCCTTGCTCTTCTTACTCTTCTATCTTCACATGATAATTCACATATACACATCCATTTAAATAATTAAATTCTTATCATATAAAACTAATGGAAGAATAAGAGAAGCAGTTGTTTCCATTTTACTTGTCTAACCACTAAACTCTCTTTCCTCAAATTGCTTGGGTTCACTTTTAGGGGTTAGATTGACTGAATGCTTAGGAATGAATGGTTGCCCTTTCTGTTCCTTCATACGGTCGGCCAACACATAAAAAAGAGCAAATTTTTCTTCTCTTTCTTGATTCTTCTCCCTCTCTCTAGAATAAAC
Organism: Excoecaria agallocha; assembly: GCA_037975025.1. Lineage (NCBI taxonomy): Eukaryota > Viridiplantae > Streptophyta > Magnoliopsida > Malpighiales > Euphorbiaceae > Excoecaria > Excoecaria agallocha. The sequence goes on along the minus strand of JBBPFJ010000087.1, from coordinate 157,513 downwards.
ACTTGCCTCCTTTTCATTGGGCCACTTGTTTGGCCATCCTTAAATTGCATTTCACTCTTCCATTTTAGTCGTAATTACTAATTACACACACTATTAATTCCTTTTAATATATTCATCCCCACTTTTTTTATAATAATACACATTTATCCCTAAATCAATAATTTACGAAATTGCCCTTCACTTTTACATTAATATCGATTACATCTTAATTGCATAATTAATAGTTCTTTTACACTAAACCCATTTCAATTTCTTTCTCCACTATACATTAATCCTATTAGGCTATATTTTATGGCCTTACAACTACTGTATTCGAGTGACATGCATGCATAGATCAAAATATGGTTTGTATCTAGATTACGGAGCATGCTAGAGGCATGATCAATGTTAGGTTTCCTCCATTGTTTTGAATTTTGACGCTTTCTTTCATTCTTTTTAATTCTATAAATATGCAATCTTAATGTGTTTTTATGCATAATTTGATGTTTTGATGTAGTTTTGACATAATTGGAGTCTTCTTAATGCAAGTCTAGGGTTAAATATGCTCTGTATGAGTTTTTTTAGTATTTTTGCCATGGAAATTCAGCATTCTAGTTCTTTCCAGAGGCGATGGATGCGAAGATGACCTGATGGATGCCTGTCAATCAAGCGATAGATGGGACATCATGGTATCATCTCCTCGTCCCAGCCCTCATTTGTTAGTGGCCGTCTCTCACCTCATTTGGGCATCCATGGATGCATTTTATGGCATTTTTGGTATATTTTCAAGCATTTATGTATTTTTTGTGCCATTTATTCATTTTCCATCATTTGTGCATTATTTGATTGATTTTGATTCTGCATTATTTAATTATGTACCTAAATCCCTTTTGTTTGTACAAATAAATTTGTAATTATTTTTATCATTTTATTTAAGGGTGCTAATTCATGTGTCTTTTTTATAACTTTTTTTGAGTATCTGATACCTTTGACATGGAGGATTCTTATGTGGTTTTTTTACATGGAAATTCATACTCCTGAGTTGCCCACCATCTCTACCTCCTGGATATCTCAATTAGCTGTTATCTTATTTTATTTCATTTATTTATTATGGTTTTGTTTGTTCACTATTTATTTTTCATTTTTTATTTATTTAACTTTTCATTTCAGATGTATTATTTTTAGAGATGTAATAGTTAGTAAAAATGGACTTTTCGAGCACGCTAGGAGGAAAAGGCATCAAAAATTTTTCTATCAAATAAATTGAATTTTTTTCCAAAATATGGACCAATGTCAAATTTTTAATCCAAATTCATACAATATAATAAAAGCCTTTTGTAAATATGCATGAGAGAACCAATATTCCCAAACTAATTAATAGCCCATTTTATATTTTTTTCTCTTGTATATTATTTTTCTTTAGGATAATTCGCTTATGTAATAATTAAGTAAGTTTATTTTATCGCTTTTTTCGGCTTTATCTATTTTTAATGTTTACTTGATTTTATTGCGAATGCATCATATGAGAGAAGATAGGGGATTAAAATCTAAAACTCGATTATAATTAAGTTGTCTAATAAGAATGATGTCTCGAACACCAATTCTGTTTGGGCATCAAAAAGGTCCAGATTCATTTTCCAATATTTTATTGGGTGATGACTCCATGACATCTACCTTTTTTGAGCCCATTAGTAGATACTTTCATGGGTTGACTACCAATAACAATTTAGGCTTAGTCCCTTTTTATTACGAAGTAGCCAATTTATGAGTTAAGTGAGCCTTTTTTGATCTCGAACTCTAAAACTTGGCCTTCAGGAGCGAACCCAAAGAATGAAAGGTGGCTCCAGCGTACGTCACAATGGCAACTCTACTGGGAAACAAAGAGACCTTACTTCGAAAAGCATTTTGATTAAGCTTTTTATAATTGGATTTTATTATTAATCCTATCCCTTTTCTAAATTGCATTTCTTGCATTCATTTATAGCTTTAGAATTAAGCTAGGCATCATTTTTCATCCCCAGTGCTATCCTAAATTATGTCCTATATTCACTCAATGTAGGAAGATGTCAAGGAGACTCGACAGGCAAGGTGAGATTAATGTGCCCGGGCCAGGGAAACCCGAGGATGGGTGACTCGACGGGCAAAGTGAGATTAATGTCAAATATGAAAGTACGTGTGTAATAGAGTCTAGTGGTATAATTTGAGTGATAATTGAGGTCAAATAGACCTCCAAAAGGGCAAAAAAAGAAAAATTTCACGGTTCGGTTTAGGTTTGACTAAGACTTTGACTAAGCAATTGGAGGTTTTAGAGACACCTGATTGAATTCAAATTTCATATACATGCTATTCATAGTTTAGTGACACACAGGGAACTGAAAAATATCAATTCTGATAATTCTGGAAATTTGGATTTTGGATTGGTCGCATAGGCCGTTGAAACTAAAAGTATATAGAAACGATGTCGGAATGAGCTGAAATTTTTACCATATGTTCTTGAATATATAGTGACACTTGGGGAAAAAGTTTAGGGCAATCCGATATCAGGATCAAAAATTCATATTCCAGAGCAAAAAATCGAAATCAGGTCATTAAGAGGGTCAAATCTGGGAATGTGATCATGAAATTTTATATAAGATGATATTTTGATGTAAGGATCATGTGTATGTGAGCTCATGATGGTAGGATAAGCCTGATACCTTATATGAGTGACAAGTGGCCAAATTAGAGGCCATTGGATTAAATAGTTACATAATTAATCTTGGCCTCTCCTTTTGCAGATTTTTAACACCCTATATAAGGATGAAACCCATAGGAATTATCTGGAAAGATCAATCATCTCCATCCTTTTTCACCCACAAACCCGAGACACCCATTTCCTCACCCTTTTCCCCATTTTTCTTTTTCCTAAGCCTCATCTCTCCACATATTTAGCTGAAATTACACTCTCATACTAAAAAATCACTGCTCTTTCACATAGAAAAGAGCTTGCACCAAGCGAAGGCCAAGAAATATAAGGGATAAGGTAAAAATCCTTAAATACACTTTAGTAATTTTGAAAGATTGAGCTAGAATTTAGGTAAAATTTTGTTACAGCATATAGAGTAGGATTAGGAGAGCATGTTAGTGATTTTATATTGTCCAAATTAATGAGCTAAACTAGTGTTTTTATTCCTTGAAATTTCGGCCAAAGAGGAACCAAAAGGGGAAGGCCATTCTAAGGAAGGAAAAGGCAAGGATAAGGTGGAATAGACATCAAGGAGATTCAAATAAGGTTAGTGGATACAATTTACAATTAATTTCAATTTTTTGATGAGTTTTCCTTGAAATTTCTATCATGTAACTATGTAAACTAGGGTTAATTGATGAATTAATTTGAAATAACTTGATATTGTGATGAATTAACCTAGTATAAAATTATTTTAGTGAAGGAAATAATTTAAAAGTGGGAAGCCTAGTGATGGCCGAATGATATTCTTTAGGTAATTATTATGTAACTTAATATTAAATATTTTATTTGATTATATATGGACAATATAAGATGTGAAAAGAATAATGGACTTGATAAAAATGAGAAATGATAAGGGTATGTGAATATGTATATAAGTACATAATGATGGAAGTTGTGATACTTTGAGAAATCTTGTACAAATTAAGCATATTATGCTATAATGATGTTTAAATAAATAAGAAAATAAATACAGTATAAAAAGGAATGATTAAAAGTTATGAATGTGAAAATTTTCATTGTGGCTGAATGGCCAATATGAGTTAAACAGTTTGATTTGGCTATATTTTGATGATATTTTGTCTATCTTTGAAAAATGTACAGCTGATAAGTTTAAATGATTGGAAAATTAATTCTGTGTAGGTTACTATAAGATAATTATCATGAAAAATAATATAACAATGATATAAAATATGGAAATGAAATAAAAATTTATGCCTTTAATGTCAGTGGGTAACCCAGGACCTTAGGATAGTATGGCTAGCCATAGGGGCGCTTATCCCGCGGTGTTCTGTCTCTGTATTATTATACTCTGTTATTACTAAAAAAATATTGATTATTCTGCTTCTGATAGCCGGCTTATTATTGATAGTCCGAGGAGTAGTCGCATACTCCCAAGCAGTGTGGACACTCCCGGTGACTGGATTTGTTTATCCGTTTATCCGGTTCATGGAATTTTCTGTTGTCAATAACTAGGGATAAAATGGTAATTTTGAATAAATCTGTGTAAAAAGGAAAATTTTAGCTTTAGAAATATTGAAAATATGAACAAAAATGATATAAGATGAAAAATGAAGTATATATGTTTAACAAGGGTAAAAATGTAATTTTACATCCAATGAAGGGCAAAATAATCAATTGCCAGTAAAACATAATTAAAAGAAATAAAATAATTCATTTGAGTGAAAAGGGTAAATTTTGCAAATAAGGAAGAGTAAGGGACCAAACGGTAAATTTACATTCAAAAAATATTTTCAAGGACTAAATGATAATTTGCGAAATTAAAGTTAACTTGATGTCAGAAGAAATTTACTGAATCGAAATCGAAGTTAAAATGAATAAATATGAAAAAGTCAACTGAAGGTCAAAGTTGATCAACATAACATGAAAAGTCAACTGTAGGGATAAAATGGTAAATTTCTACTCTGACTAGTAAATTGTTGAAATCAAATAAGAAAGAAAGGTTTTGAGACTATTTAATGAGTAATTGGGTATGAAAGGAATAAATTATGAATTTATGAAGTTATAAGAGTTCAATAAATAATAGTGGTTAAATTGAATTAAATAAACAAATTAAATTAGTTGAAATTCTTTGTAAATGTATCCACCACTAAGCAATTAGATTTGCTTAGCGTGTAGTTTTATGACTGCGCGCAGGGACATGTACTAAAAGATGAGAATTGAAGGAAGAAATGGCATGTACATAGAAGACCATGATTTTAAACTTTTGTCTTGTAATTATATGTAAATTATTATGTCAAGAATGAGAATTATTGGCATATAATGTGAACCTAATTTATGAGTTTGATGGATGCAAATGAATATAGTATGGATTAGATGTGTGTGATATGTATGATGAACTGTGATTATAGAAGTGTTGTGAATTGTTGATTGGAGTCTGGTAGTAGGAGAAATATTATTGGGAGTGCAATTTGACTTTTGCAGGTTTGGGAATTAAGAAAAATTAAGCCATTATATTGTAAAATTTTCATTAAAATCAAAATAATAATTTATTATTTATAAGGATATTAATGAGCAGTGTAGGTCTTAAATTTAGGTAAGAAGGCATTACACTTAAAGTTTCGTCACCCTTGACTCAAGCCCATGTAATGACAATAGCAATTTTCCCTAAGTTGTATAACTATAATAATATTTACTTACTATGTGAACCTTTATGAATTGACCAAACTCAAACAAGTTAAGAGGGTACCAGTCAAAGGCTTTCATACCCCGGTGGAGCCAATCCGATCCATATAAGTTAATCAAAATACATAATGGTCGAAGCCCATGCACCTACACTTTTAATTAGAGGTTATGCTGCCAATTTTTTTATCTTGCACCACATGCATCCATTGGGTACCCTGTTAATCCATAGGCTAAGCCTACCTAAGAAAGAGGTCATACGACCTCTTATGTGGGAGTAATAAAGCTGAAAGGCTTTGTCTATGCTTTTGTATTATTGTGATTGACATCTAACGAAATGCATCATGTAAGTACCACGTTCATACATTATTCATGATACATCACTCCTAACATTTGATTCTTGCAGCCATCATAGATTCACTTAGGTGGTCCAAAGGGTTAGACAGTTATTTTATCCAAAAGTTTATGTCTAAGCTACCATTGTTGAGATTAAATTCAAGTTCAGAGTTTGAGGTTTGAGATCAATTCAAATTTTTGTTCCGTCGAGCTTTCAGAAAGTAGTCAAAGGACTATAGAATGATAGAAAGTCTTAGGATGAGAATATCTACTTTAAGGGATAGACTAGGCTCTATTTTAGTGTCTCTAATTCCATAAGACACATTAAACATAAAGTTAGATAGACAATTTCAAGAGTTTGAAAAGAATTTATGGACTAAAATTGAAGGCTTGCAGGATAAAAAATTGGCAGAATTTGAGAAATGTTTGTTAGCTAAAATTGAGGGTTTACTTGTTTTATAAGCTAAATCTCAACATTTGACCTTGCCATTCCTGACCACTGAAATTGAAGAGGCCTTTGCAATGATTAATGGCAAGGCTATAGTAGAGCACTTGACCATAAAAATGAACATCCAAAGTAATGAAAGGGCCATGAGGGTTCCAATTCCTAGAGCAATTCAAGATTATCACACTATTGTGGATAAATTGTTATCTTGGCACCTTGTTCATCTCAATGAGCAAGGGAAATTACAACTGTTCCCACCTAAACTCGCCAAGGGACAGAGAATGCCACACCATCAGATAGACCAGTATTATGCCAATCATCAACACACGAGACATCCAATGGATAAATGTTGGACTCTAAGAGATTGCATCCAAAGCATAGTTAATTTTGAGCGGGAGAATGAGTAAGGATGGTCACTTGGTGGGGAAAATCTCATGGAAAGATAAGGTGTTAACTATCAAGAATGGGATGGGATAAGGTCTAATATGAGCAATAATGATAAGATGGTTGAAGCATTCACCCCTAAAATGGCTTCGCCAATGATTGCAAATGAGCCATTATCCTAGTATCTCACTTACCTCATGGGAGAAATATGTGTTAAATTTGAAAAGAGAAAAGAATCATAAGTGTCTAGCACTAGAGGAAGTAAAGGTGGTCAAATGATAAGAGGGGTATCAGCCACAGAAGCAGATCAATGATAATACTCTAATTTGGGGAAACCCTTATATATGGTTGATAGCTTTGATTTTAATGTTTGTTTTCAGGATAATTTTGTGTGTTTTAATGCCTCATCTTGCATGCTTTTAGTGTTTTTAGTGGTAAAATGTTTTTCATATGTTCATTTTAGTTATTTTGATAAATTTAAAGTTTTTGGATGATTAATGGTTTTAATTTGCATTTTGCACAAGAAATTTTGCTAAGGCACGACTGAGACAAATTGTCCCTATCGTGTCCAATACATAAATCAAAACTCACCCTTTCATCAAGGTCGTTGCTGAGACAACTTGTCCCAGCCGTGGCCAATGCAACCAGTAACGTATTTTGATCCAAAAGCTTGCCGTGGCTGAGACAAAACTATCTCAACCGTGCCCAAAGAAACCTACCACTCTGTCTTCTTGTGTCTCGACTGAGACAAAAGTGTCCCAACGTGGCTTCATGGATACCTCTTTAAAAGCTGCGAAATCTTATGTTTTAAGAGAGTTTTTTTCTAGGGTTTCATGTATAGGGTATTTGAGTTGAGAGAAAATGCAGTTTTTCATTGGAGAAGAGTTTTTCATACTTAGTGTTATAGTTTTACTTGTAAAGATCACTCTTTTAGCTTAGTTTTACTTTAAGAACACAAGGATAGTTATAGTTTTAGTTATTTGTTTGAAGATTACAACTTACAATCAAGGTGCAGTTTGGAGAAGAAGAGAAAGAGCTTCATCAACTTCAAATCTTCAGCTTCAAATGGGTTTTATAGTTTTCACTCTTACTTTGTTCATCTTTTACATTATGGATAGTGAGTAGTCCTTTTTGTTGCTTGGGGGAGCTTTGAATCCCCTACTCACAATGTGAATATTGAGCATATTTTGATTTTTACATGAATGAATGGTCTATTTTACGGTTACTTATTTATATCTCATGGTTTTTCAATCTATTAAGTTATTGTCCATACATGGATGAATGGGTTTCATCATATGTTTTTGATGTGTATTGAGCCTAGTGGATTGGATTCTATGAATGATTTTGCTCAATTTTTCTTTCATGAATGCTGTATATTTTAGACAACTCCGGAATGGGATTTTAGATGTGCAGTATTTATGATTTTAGGACTAGAGTGTGGAGTGAAATAGATGGGTTTTGGATTGTTTGGCTCCGAAATGGAAAAGCAAACCAAACTTAGGATGTTAGACTCGTGCGTAGTCTAGTTGTTGGGCTGGCTCTGAAATGGGATGTTTAGCAACTAGAATAGCTGGCTCCGAAATGAGACGTTTGGGTTAAGAGGGTTATCCTGAATTTGTTCACGTATACTTTTAGATAAAATTAATTCACAGTGGGTATGGGGTGGATGAGTGAACCTGAGCATGTTAATTTCTATAGATTTTCATACTTGTTAATTTTCTGAATTTAATACATACTCAATTTACTGTTAGTAGAATTTAATTTCTTTTCATTGCATATTTTAGTTTTTAAAATTTACATTATATAAATTAAACAACTCATACACACAAACAATTGAGAATTCTTTAGCATACTGACCGGATTCTAGCAAGTGTACTAGATCGGCTAGTAATACAGGAAAATATAGATTAAGACCCCAAATATCGTACCCAAGGGAACATGGATTGCTAAGGATAATATCTATGTATGAATTAAATCAATCCGAGATTGTTTCCCAAATGTTTTTCATTTAGAAGCAAAAATTAAACAAAATAAACAATTAAACAAAACAAAAGCTAAAACATGAATTAAAAACAAAGCAATAACTGGAATTCTCTTGCTAAAGAAACTATCCACCTTAACTTTCATTGTAATGACTTAAGTTCAATAGAAACACCAGTGATTATGGAAAAACTAGTAATAAACCAAGATATCTTTATTCAAGTATATCATTCTTAGTATTAAACTCATAGACAAATCTAATACTTAGCATGAAAATCTAGTTTTAACTTCCTAAATATTCATTGAAGCCTTTCTCAAGTGATTCAACTCCAATTCATTCTTAGTTCCTCCTCTCTTAGTATTAACCAATAAAATTCACACATAATCATCTCATATTTCGGATAATAATCATGCATAAATATCAAAGAGTTAACCCAAGAACATGCAAATCATTAACTATGTCAAAACCAATTTTTAGTTATTTATTCAATAAACCAACAATCAATCTCAACTTAATCAAAGATAAGAATATGCTTAAAATCAAGAAATAATCAACCGATATTGAAATTAAGCTCAAAATAAAGTCATAACAATGAAAATATAAGTTTTCAAAGTTCCATTAGCAAAAGAAGAAAAACTACTTTCTAAACATAATTAAAAACTAAAACAAAGTTGAAGAAAAATAATGAAAACATAAAAATAATGAAAACATAAAAAACAACGTAAAATAACTAAACCTAATTCTAAGATTAATCCCTAATTCTCTAATTCGATCCCCTTCTTTGGTGTTTTAGACTGCTATTTATAGGCAAAAGATGTTGTGTATTCCTTCTCAAACTCTTAAAATCAAATAGGAAGCAAATTCTGCCCAAAACAGGAAGTTCGAGAATCCTTCGCGAAGTGGGAGAAGCATCACGTGGCCACGCTTCCATTTGTGCACTTCCTACACGTGACCACGTGTATGCAAGCTTCTCTTCCACACGTGGCCACATGTGGTCCTTCAAAAGAATCCACGTGGTCACGTGGTCTTCATTCCTCCTTCTTTAATTCTTCACATGGCCACGGCTTCTTCACTAATTCTTCTTCACGTGGCCACGTATCTTATCCTTCAATATTTTCATGTGGTCACGGCTTAAAGCTCTGGACTGGATGCTCGTTTTCTTGCTTAATTTCTTCAAATTTTCACTTTTAGCCCAAAACTTTGCACTTTTTACACTTTACGCCCTTTTCTATCAATTTGACCCTGAAAATCATACAAAACACAGAATTAACCTTAAAAACATAAATATTAACTAAATAACGCTAATTTAACCTAAATAACACAAAACTAACCTAATTAAACACCTAAAAACATACTAAAAATATTATATAAATGACCATTATCAAATACCCCACACTTAGACTTTGCTCGCCCTCGAGCAAATTAGAACAATCCAACTTCTCAAAATAATCAAACTCCAATAAAGAATCATGCATTTCAAAACCAAGTTTAGCAATTAACAAGAGCACTTAATAAAATTTTCAACTAGAATAAATTAAACCAAGACAATATAAATTAGTTTCCTTGTGTGTGTGCAAGACCAAAACATTTTAAGTATTTTCAAAATCCAAAACACCAATGCAAATTCATAGTCAAGTTTAGAATGAATGTATACATGAGTATACACATGGTTTCGCACTTGAAACTCTAGAAACACCATAGGCCTCTCCTTTAGCACCGGAACCCGAAGGTCATCTCCGTTAAACAACTCAAAAACAAAACTTAGAATCACTTAGGTCTTTTAAAGGTTGTAATGGGGCTAAGGTATTGGTTATCAAAGAATGGATAAAAGATCAACAACAAGAATAACCACTCTAAGATAAAATAGACTCACAGTTCACAAATTTCATCCCATTAACTTAATCAATAAAGAACTTAGCCAAAATTTTCCAATCCTTCACAATTCAAAGTACAATCTTAAAATTCTCTCAATTTCACCATTCATACCCTTTTAGAAGTCATATCTATTTCTTCTTGTAACTACCCCACACTTAAGATTTTGCCATACATGCTAGATTTATTTCAATATTTCTTTCTTTTTCCTTTCCTTTTCTTTTTTTTCTCTTTTCTTAATTTTTTTCACTAGCTTTGATGTTGACAATACAATAATAATATGGGTAATCACAAAGTCACAATTCACTATTCACTTCAACAATAGCCCTTGATAATAAAATCAAAAATTATCTTACTACACTCATCAAGATACTCGATTCCTATTAATCCATCCAATCCTAGAGTGGCCAATTCTAGAAGGGAAGATAAAAGCTTTTTAGGTTATATGGTAAAATAAATAAGTGTAACAAGAAAAATAAATATGGCAAGCATTAAGCATACCTCATTAAGCTCAAAATTGGCTAACAACGGATAAATATGCATATAGGGTAGGCAAATAAGTTAAAATATGGTTTAACAATAAAAACATTGCCTAGATCACTTTCCAAGTTGAATTGAGTTGCTTATATGCTTTGAAGGGTGATGAGGAAGGTTCTAGTGTTCTAAAATTCATCACTTAACTATTTCATGCATTTTTTTTCTTTAAGTTCAAAAACTGGTCTTAAGTGCTAAAAAATATAGAAACTAACAAATATAAGCCAAATTGAATATTAAACTAGCCAAAAATTTATTAAACAACATGCTTGTTCTAATGCTAAACAAGAATTTTAAATATTACGCATTCTAAATTCAAGTTCAAAATGTTCAATTTTTGAGAATAACTAGGGCGAACTAAGCTAAATGTACAATAAATGATAAATGAATTCACTAACCTAACATGCAAAACTAAAAAACTAAACATGCAAACTAAAAACCCAAACTAAACAACTAAAGCAAAAACAAAAATGACTAAAACAAAAAACAAAATAATTCACATAATTCATGAGTAAGAAAATGAGTAAGGTAAAAAAAAAACTCCCTTAATTAGATCTTCAAAATCTAACTCAGTTGAGCTCTATCCCCCTCTTTAAAATCTTGTTGTCCTCAGCAAAATATGAAAAATTTCAGCACACTTCATCACTTTTTGAGAAACAAGTTAGTGACTAAGAAAAATGTAAGCTCACCACACTTAGAACCATAATCAAGTCAAAAAGAAGGCATGAGATTAATGGAATTGAGTTAACAAACATACATGCCTCTAAACCCAATGTAGTGCAATAAACAAGACTTAATACTCATGGTAACTAAGCGAAGAAATGTAACTAGGCCAAACTTGCTTAAGTGCTCAATGCATACTATCATATGGTACAAGGCGGACAATGTATGAATGCATAATCTCAAGTTTAAAAATAATTGGTGATGGTTAGGCTTAAATCAAAGGAAGAGAAAATTTTTAATTGGTCATGGTAAGCACAAAAGAAAATAAGCCAATTCAAATACAAACTCAACCTATATGAAGCCACAATGAAGATCAATGTCAAACACTAAGTAGCTAAGAGTAAATGCAATGCACAACTGAAAATCAATCTCAAAGCAAACTTATATTCAACACTAATGAAACCTATGCCAATTTATTTGAATTAAGCTCATCAAGTACATCATGCAAATGAAAAACTAAGTGTGTGTGCCTTATGGAAAAGGTGTGTGCTTGAAGTGTACTATGCTTCATCATAAAAGTCTCAACTAGCCATGCCATATATCATAAAGATATCAATGAAAATCAAGTCATCCATAATATGCTCAACTAAATGTATATATAAACATTGATGTATCAAAATTGCAGATAATAACTTGAATAAAATTTAAGGCGCTAGGATTAGATAACACGGCGGTCCGCTAGCCGATTAGCGAGCAGGGTTTGTTAGTGTAAGCCCTAGCCCCAATGCATTGTAACAAAAACACTTGAAATTAATGAGGCATTTGTTTTATCTTTTGTATTCTTGTGCATATCAATTGATAAAACTATCCAAGAATGTCGTTTCGGTTTAAGTTATCATGTGTGAGGCACATGGTTGTAAGACCTTGAAACAAATGAGACTTCATTCTAAACATCCCTAGTCAGTCATTGTTATGGGAATAACAATGAATTAAGACTAGTATGCTCTCTCTGATATTATGAGTTCTGTCTTACGGATCATTAGGACAAGAGTGTCAATCAGAGATCATAGATACATGTTAAAGTACATGGTATCTGGATACGATCCGCTCATGAGAACACTACATGGTACAAGTCATAAGTGTTTCTCATATGCAAGTTTTGTATCGGAGTTCTTAGACCTGAAATCTCTATAAAACTCTTTATGAATTACTGTGTACTTTGACATACACCTAACGTGCTCGTAATAGAGTGACAAGTACGGGTATGATTGGGTATGCATTGATTCATGTTAGAGAGCATGAGAGAAGTGAAGGAATTACCCCTCTCATTAAGAGAGAAAATATCATCGGCCACTTGATCAGTGAATTGAGAAGTGTATGGCCATACCGAGATGAAATAATGAGTAATCATTATTTATCTGAGAGTTTAGTGTCACTGGAATATCAAGAAAGGAATTAATATATATAAGGATGACTAGTTCCATGCCTTATATTAATTTTGATATTTATGGGTAAGGGACTATGCAAAATTGCATTAGGTCACTAAATGCCATATGCATTTTTCATTTAATTTGGATTGCTATAATATCTTGCTAGAGAATATATATAGCCTTTGAATTAATTTATTAATTCATTGCCAACATTAAATGGACCTATAGGATCGCACACAAAGTATTGGGCTTAAAATATTTAAATTAAGTATTGGACATTAATTTGGGCTTTTAATTAAAGTCAAATTAATGTGTGTAATGGGTTATTAGATTGCTATTGGACCTTGACCCATGAGAGAGAGAAATTCAGCCCACAAGGTTTAATTTCAATTAATTAAATGTCATGTATTAATTTAATTAATTGAGTATTAAAGCCTAAAGACATATTTATCTAATTAAATCATCTAAATGAAATTTGATGTGGCTGAAATTCCTAGAGAAATAACAAGGAATTTCGGCACATGTATAGTTTTATTTAAGTGATTTATTAGATTTAAATGACTTATCTTTTATCCTAAATTAAGTGATATTATTTGATTGAATGTCTTTTGTTTTTATCTTGGATAAATTAAAAGAGTTTTTATCAATAAATATTACTTATTTTAATTAAGTGATAAAGGCAAATATTAATTATCTTTAGCTAATATTAATTATCTTAAGGTATTATATTTGAGATCTATCACTTAAAGGAAAAAGAGATATATATTTGAATGTGGAAAAAACGTGAAACCCTAGTGTATTTTCTCTATGTTTTGCGTGAACTCTCTCTCTCTCTCAAAGAATTTCTTTTAGCCAATTTTCACAAGGAGAAAGGATAGTTCCTTATTCTCTTGTGATATTGGGTAGTAATAGCAACCTAAGAGAAGTACAAAATCAAATTTTGTAGCTTCAAACCATTGTCTTTACACAATACCGAAAAATGGAGCTAGCAATCTCAATTTTAAGCTGTCGGTGCAATTGTGTGTGTGATAATAAAGGGAGTGGCGAAAAAGGCTGTTCCTTGACATTGGTGATCGAGATCTAAGGCGGATAGAGTCATATTAGTTGCTGGCCATCACCAAACTCAATATTTAAAAGGCATCAAAAGTTGTACCCTAAAATTGTATGTTTCGATTCTTGCTTTAGAATTGTATGGTATGTATGATAAAAATTTTTGTTTTTTCGCTGTGCTATCATCACATTCATACCATGTCATATTCCATCAGTGGTATCAGAGCCTAAACATGCTTATTTTAGTGCTTTAGATGCATGAAAAAATTAATTAAAATCGTCATTATGAAAACATGCAAATCTGAAATTTTCTGTTTTGAGTTTTTTGCATTGTTTTGGTGTAAAAATGATTTTAATTCATAAGATAGGTATTATAATTAATATGACATGTTAATATACTATCCTAAGATCTTATTAGGGCTGGTAATGGTTGGATTTAATTATTTATACCTGTTGGTACATGTTAATATTAAAACTAGGTACATTTTGGCATGTTAATTGTAAGTTTAACAACTAGTTTTAAATATTAAATGTAAAAACGTTTTTTGAATGTTTGTAAGTGATTTTTAAAGATTAAATATCAGGTATGGACATGTTTTAAATTTGGTTTTAATTCTGGTCCATGACAATTTAATTGATTAATTTTAAAAATCACTTAAAACTATGACTAGTTTGTATTTGTTACATGTTTAATCAACATTGTTTGTTTTGTTTTGATTAAAATGGTAAAAACACATTTAGATTAAAATGGTACAGAATATTAAATCAATATTTATGGACTTATTTAGATTATTAAATGACTCATAAAATTGATTTAAATGTTTGTGCATTTTATGGCATTACATAAGCATTAAACAACTAGTTTTTGTTGTTTGTTTGTTTTTGCATGAATGCCGTGTACTATATATGTGTTCTTCATGATTTTATTTTTAATTCATGTTAGCACATATTATATGTATTTTAAATGTTTATGGGTTGTATGACATAAAATTAAAAATGGCAAAATTGGAAATTATACTAGAGTTGATTTATGGCACAAATCTAACTAGTTTGTGTTTTGAGCTTTTAAGAGAACTTATTCAATAAGAGGATTTTGTCCATTGGGCTTCGGCCCAGGCCCATCACGGGGTCATCTCTTAAAGGTTCAAGTACACAATTTCCATTAATGGTCTTGGCTAAATTAATTAAAAATTGGACTTTGTTTGATCCATGAATGCTATGTATATTTATTTGCTTGTTTGGTGTGATGAATGGATTTGCATGGTGCATTCATGGGCCCTGGGTTTTTGTAATTAAATATGGCCTGCGAGCCATTATGTTTTAGTATAAAAGTTTCATTTATTTCTTATAATAGAATATACTTGAAGACTTTGTAAATCAAGACGAAGCCCACCGGAGTGGAGAAACCCAACTCGAAGATTCTTATGTAATAGTATAGAATCTTAGTTGTAGGTTTTTGGGCCCATGTTTGTCACACTTTACTTTATGCAATTATATATATATATGCATGCTATGTATGGATGACAAAGCGTATGCCATGTAAGCCGTAATAAAATGAATCCCTAAAAATAGTAAGTCACAAAGTTGCCTTCCTAATTCGAAACATGTCAAGGCATCAATCATCGATCACGTAGACTAGGAGTCCTAGATGCGCTCGATTATCTTTGTGAGGCATGGGTTGTGAATGTAGGTTGGACTTAACATGGAAAGGGATGCCCTGACCTAGGCAACTAATAAATGGGTTGTGCTATAACATCTTAAGATGTTAGCCCATTTGATCCAAGAGTCATATACGAGACATGATTGGAGTTTTCCTACCTAAGTAACTTAACTTATTAGGTGTACAGGCTCAGCTTTACTAATAAGTTGTTGTGAAAAGTGGATCTTGGCCCACATTAAATCACTAACGCGAATTATTTAAGGGGATATTAATTCGGTTTGTGGGATTACAATAAGACCTCATTTAATCTTGCTAAATTTTATTGTAGATTGAAAATGGCATCTTCAAACAACAATTTCTCATTGCGATCGGTCCTTGAAAAGGACAAATTGAATGGCACCAATTTCATAGATTGGTCTTGAAACTTAAGAATAGTTCTTAAGCAAGAGAAAAAGTCGTATGTTTTGGATGCACCCTTGCCTGAAGAACCAGGAAGGAATGCCTCTGCGGTTCAAAAGGAAACTTTTGAGACCAAGAAGAGCGACTCCAATGATGTGACCTGTCTGATGCTGGCCACTATGGTGCCTGACTTGCAAAAGCAATTTATGGACCAAGAGGTTTATGCGATCATGGTGCACCTCAAGGAGATGTTCCAAGAGCAAGCTCGTCACGAAAGGTTCGTGACAACAAAGGCTTTGATTTCTTGTAAGATGGCTGAGGGTACTCCTGTTAGTATCCATGTACTCAAGATGAAAGGGTATCTTGATAATCTTGAGAAGCTTGAGGTACTAGTACCAAAGGAATTGGCCACTGACTTGATCTTAGGATCATTGCCTGCTGCTTATGATCCATTTGTGATGAATTATAACATGCATGCAATGAACAAGTCAGTCACTGAGCTTTATAGGATGCTTAAGAATGCTGAAGAGAACATTCGAAAGACCAATCCCGTACTAATGGTTCAAAAGGGAATTAAGAAGGGACCCGCTAAGGGAAAGGGAAAGGGAAAACCCAAGTCAGTTGGGAGTGCACCTCGGGCCCAATCCAAGCCCAAGGCGCCAAAACTCAAAGAGAGTGAGACCACTTGCTTCCATTGCAACAAGATAGGGCATTGGAGGAAGAATTGCGCTCTCTTCAAGGAAGAACAAAAGAAGAATGGAGCCAAGGCATCCAGTTCTGGTATTTTTTTTGTTGAAATTAACCTTTCTATTTCTACCACTTGGGTATTGGATACCGGTTGTGGTTCTCACATTTGTTCAAATGTGCAGGGGCTAAGAAATAGGCAGTTACTTGGGAAGAATGAAGTGGACCTCCGTGTGGGGAATGAAGCACGAGTTGCTGCCGTGGAGATAGGCGACTATCACCTCACTTTACCTTCCGGACTTTGTATTGTTTTGAATAATTGTTATTATGTGCCTGCTATGAGCAGAAACATTATTTCAGTTTCATGTTTGGATAATGATGAATTTGATTTTGTTATTAAAAATGGCAATGCTCATATTCGTCGCCAAGGCATTTCTTATGGCAATGCCATGTTGCAAAATGGCCTTTATATCCTTGATTTACAAAACAGAGAGTCCATATACAACATTAATACAAAGAGGGTTAAATCAAACGAATTGAACCCTACTTACTTTTGGCATTGTCATTTAGGACATGCAAACGAAAAACACATTTCAAGACTCCACAAAACTGGAGTGCTTGGGTCATTCGACTTAGAGTCTTATGATACATGCGAGCCATGTTTGCATGGAAAAATGACAAAGAGTCCTTTTAATAAGAAAGGTGAAAGGACTAATGGCTTATTGGAACTAATACATACCGATGTATGTGGGCCATTAAGTACACAAGCTAGAAGTGGTTTTAGCTACTTCGTGACATTCACAGATGACTTCAGTAGATATGGCTATGTCTATCTAATGAAATACAAGTCTGAAACTTTTGAAAAATTCAAAGAGTTTAAGAACGAAGTAGAAAACCAACTTGGCAAAAGTATAAAAGCAATTCGATCAAATCGAGGTGGTGAATACTTAAGCCAAGAGTTTGATGATCATCTAAAAGAGTGTGGTATTATTTCACAGCTCACTCCTCCTGGAACACCGCAATGGAATGGTGTGTCAGAAAGGAGAAATCGAACTCTGTTGGACATGGTTCGATCTATGATGAGTCAAGCTAATCTTCCTATCTCTTTTTGGGGTTATGCATTAGAAACTGCTGCGTTTCTATTGAACCGTACTCCAACTAAAGCAGTTGAGAAGACACCATACGAGGTATGGACTGGGAAAGAACCCAATATGTCTTTTCTCAGGATTTGGGGCTGTGAAGCACATGTTAAGAAATTAACATCTGACAAACTAGAGTCCAAATCGACTGTCTGCTTGTTTGTGGGTTATCCTAAAGAAACAAAGGGATACTACTTTTACTCACAAGCCGAGAACAAAGTATTTGTTGCTCGTAAGGCTGTTTTCTTGGAAAAGGAGTTCCTTCTCAAGAAAGACAGTAGGAGTAAAGTAGAACTTGGAGAAATTCAAGCGCCACAAACTCCCATAGAGGATGAGTTGGAAATGGGATCAAGTTCACAACCAGTTGTGGAACAAGAACCCATTACACAAGAACCTAGAAGGTCCGGTAAGGTACATCAGGAGATTGAGAGATATGGATTTCTAATCACTGATAGTGACACTATTGAGTTAGTAAATCGTGAGGATCCTACTACATATCGAGAAGCTATTGAGAGCCCCGACTCAAAAAATTGGCTTGAAGCCATGAAATTCGAGATGCAATCAATGTACGATAACCAAGTTTAGACCTTGGTTGATCCACCAGAAGGTGCTAAGGTAATTGAATGCAAGTGGTTATTCAAACTGAAAGCTGATAAGACCTACAAAGGTAGACTAGTAGCAAAAGGTTTTCAACAAACTCATGGTGTAGACTATGACGAGACCTTTTCGCCTGTAGTCATGCTCAAGTCCATTAGGATCTTGCTTGCCATAGCTGCATATCATGATTATGAAATATGGCAAATGGATGTCAAAACTGCTTTCCTCAATGGAAATTTACTTGAGGATGTGTATATGACACAGCCTGAAGGTTTTGTCAATCCCAAGCATCCTAAGAAGGTTTGCAAGCTTCAAAAATCCATTTATGGATTAAAGTAAGCATCCCGAAGTTGGAATCTTCGTTTTGATGAGGCAGTCAAAGAATTTGACTTCATCAAAAACGAAGATGAGCCTTGTGTGTACAAGAAGGTTAGTGGGAGTATAGTAGTATTTCTGGTCCTATATGTGGACGACATCCTTCTCATTGGGAATGACATTCCAACATTGCAAAAGGTTAAGCAATGGTTGGAAAAATGTTTCTCAATGAAAGACTTAGGTGAAGCCAAGACAATACTTGGTATTCGAATCTATAGAGATAGATCGAATCAGCTTTTGGGACTAAGTCAGGAAAAGTACATAGATAAAGTACTAAAGCGTTTTAGTATGGGAGACTCAAAGAAAGGGTACATACCTTTGGCTTTGGGAGTTCCTTTGACTAAAGAACAGTGCCCTAAAACCAAAGAGGAAAGGGACAACATGAGTAGAATCCCATATGCATCTGCTATTGGATCTATCATGTACGCTATGTTATGTACTAGGTTGGATGTTGCTCATGCACTGAGTATAACCAGTAGGTTTCAGCAAGACCCTGGTGAGAAGCACTGATCTGCTGTAAAAGGGATTCTGAAGTACCTGCGAAGCACTAAGGATCACTTCTTGGTGTATGGTGGTCAAGAAGAGCTCGTCATACAAGGTTATGCCGATGCTGCTTTTCAGACCAGCACTCAGGATTCTAGATCGCAATCTGGGTTTGTTTTTATTTTAAACGGTGGTGTTATCAGCTGGAGAAGCTCAAAGCAAGAGACCGTTGCCGACTCAACTACAGAATCTGAGTATATTGCAGCAAGTGAGGCCGTTTGGATTAAAAATTTCATTACTGGATTAGGAGTGGTCCCAATCATCCTAGATCCATTAGAAATTTTTTGTGACAATAACGGGGCCATCGCACAGGCCAAGGTGCCCCAGTCACACCAAAAATCCAAACACATACTCAGGAGGTACCACCTGATCAGAGAAATCATTGATCGTGGGGATGTCAAGGTTAGCAAGATAGCAAGTGAAGACAATGTAGTAGATCCTTTGACGAAACAGTTGCATCCAAATCTGCACGAAGCTCATTTGAGAGCGTTCAATCTTAGGGCTATGCCCAATTGGGACTAGTGCTAGTGGGAGATTGTTAGTGTAAGCCCTAGCCCCAATGCATTGTAACAAAAATACTTGAAATTAATGAGGCATTTGTTTTATCTTTTGTATTCCTGTGCATATCAATTGATAAAACTATCCAAGAATGTCATTTCGGTTTAAGTTATCATGTGTGAGGCACATGGTTGTAAGACCTTGAAACAAATGAGACTTCATTCTAAACATCCCTAGTCAGTCATTGTTATGGAAATAACAATGAATTAAGACTAGTATGCTCTCTCTGATATTATGAGTTCTGTCTTACGGATCATTAGGACAAAAGTGTCAATCAGAGATCATAGATACATGTTAAAGTACATGGTATCTGGATACGATCCGCTCATGAGAACACTACATGGTACAAGTCATAAGTGTTTCTCATATGCAAGTTTTGTATCGGAGTTCTTAGACCTGAAATCTCTATGAAACTCTTTATGAATTACTGTGTACTTTGACATACACCTAACGTGCTCGTAATAGAGTGACAAGTACGGGTATGATTGGGTATGCATTGATTCATGTTAGAGAGCATGAGAGAAGTGAAGGGATTACCCCTCTCATTAAGAGAGAAAATATCATCGGCCACTTGATCAGTGAACTGAAAAGTGTATGGCCATACCGAAATGAAATAATGAGTAATCATTATTTATCTGAGAGTTCATTGTCACTGGAATATCAAGAAAGGAATTAATATATATAAGGATGACTAGTTTCATGCCTTATATTAATTCTGATATTTATGGGTAAGGGACTATGCAAAATTGCATTAGGTCACTAAATGCCATATGCATTTTTCATTTAATTTGGATTGCTATAATATCTTGCTAGAGAATATATATAGCCTTTGAATTAATTTATTAATTCATTGCCAACATTAAATGGACCTATAGGATCGCACACAAAGCATTGGACTTAAAATATTTAAATTAAGTATTGGACATTAATTTGGGCTTTAATTAAAGTCAAATTAATGTGTGTAATAGGTTATTAGATTGCTATTGGACCTTGGCCCATGAGAGAGAGAAATTCAGCCCACAAGGTTTAATTTCAATTAATTAAATGTCATGTATTAATTTAATTAATTGAGTATTAAAGCCTAAAGACGTATTTATCTAATTAAATCATCTAAATGAAATTTGATGTGGCCAAAATTCCTAGAGAAATAACAAGGAATTTCGGCACATGTATAGTTTTATTTAAGTGGTTTATTAGATTTAAATGACTTATCTTTTATCCTAAATTAAGTGATATTATTTGATTAAATGTCTTTTGTTTTTATCTTGGATAAATTAAAAGAGTTTTTATCAATAAATATTACTTATTTTAATTAAGTGATAAACGCAAATATTAATTATCTTTAGCTAATATTAATTATCTTAAGGTATTATATTTGAGATCTATCACTTAAAGGAAAAAGAGATATATATTTGAATGTGGAAAAAACGTGAAACCCTAGTGTATTTTCTCTATGTTTTGCGTGAACTCTCTCTCTCTCTCAAAGAATTTCTTTTAGCCAATTTTCACAAGGAGAAAGGATAGTTCCTTATTCTCTTGTGATCTTGGGTAGTAATAGCAACCTAAGAGAAGTACAAAATCAAATTTTGTAGCTTCAAACCATTGTCTTTACACAATACCAAAAAAGGGAGCTAGCAATCTCAATTTTAAGCCGTCGGTGCAATTGTGTGTGTGATAATAGAGGGAGTGGCAAAAAAGGCTGTTCCTTGGCATTGGTGATCAAGATCTAAGGCGGATAGAGTCATATTAGTTGTCGGCCATCACCAAACTCAATATTTAAAAGGCATCAAAAGTTGTAAGTTCTACAACCCTAAAATTACATGTTTCGATTCTTGCTTTGGAATTGTATGGTATGTATGATAAAAAATTTTGTTTTTTCGCTGTGCTATCATCACATTCATACCATGTCATATTCCATCAGGGTTAAGGGGTGATGCCCCTTACGGGGTTCCGGAGGGGCAGCGCCCCTCGAAGCTTTGAAGCAACGAGGAACTCATGAAAAATTTCCTGCACAAAACCTTATTTTGAAGCAGCAAAGAATGAACTAATGCATAAGTAAAATTAAACTTTTATTTCTTAATGAAAAGTGAGTACTTGAGTGCTTATGTGAGTGAGTGTGTGAAGGTGTTTTGGGTGATGTATGAGTGAAGGGAGTGGTAATAGCAAAGAAAATGCAAATGTATGGGAAGAAAGAAGATAAATACCGTGGCCATGGACCGTGCTCTTACACGTGGCCACGTGTGGATGTAGGTGGAATCATACTTGGGCACACAAAGAACTACTGCCAGGCAAACATCCATTCACGTGGGCACAGGTGAGCCTTTGGAAATGGAGGACGTGGGCACGCGATTCTTGATGGGGCAAAGCATTTGCCTTGTGCGTGGCCACGTGTGTTTGTAGTGAGTGTGTGCGTGGCCATGTGAAGAGTGAGGTGTGTGTGTGCGTGGTCACGTGCGTGGCATTGGAGAGGGAAGATGTGGGCACGTAAAAGGCAAAAATAAAATGAAGAAGAAGCAAGGAAAAAGTCGTGAAAGTGTGTATATAGGCAGTGGGATGGGGCGTGGCCACATGAGGTTCAAAGGAAGAACCACACGTGGTCACGTGTGCTCTTGTGCAAGGATTATGCGTGGCCACGTGTGGTCCTTCTCTAGGAATCCACATGGTCACGTGATTTAAGTTAAATGGGGCAGTTACCTTAGATGTGACTATGTAATGTTTCTCTTGTGAAATACACGTGGTCACGTGATTTTATTGTTCTTTGATAAGTGTAATAACCCGTGGCCATGTGATGGCAAAGGGAAAGCCACACGTGGTCACGTGTCCATGTATTATTCTGCATCTTTGAAAAATTTTTTCTGGGCTTCCTCCTACACTCTAAATCTTCAATGTTTCCTGCATACCAAAACAACAGCAAAAACATAAGTCTCAACTTAATCTTGTCAAGAATTTAATTACTCCATTAATTCACAATTAAACTCATACTCAAGATAAACAAATTTATGTTGAACTTCATTAAACTTGACTTTTTGAAACAACACTTTTACTCACATAATTATATATTTCCTTCTTTCCAAGCTCTAAATTAATTATGCCAAACAATATGCACATCTACAAACCAATTGGATTACATATCAAGTTCATTCTTTTCTGTAGCAAATGAATAATTCTCTCTTAAGTTTATGAAGCATCAAACAACTAAGATCAAATTCTCATTCAAACAATGAAAACAACTCAAGACTCATAAATCCATATTAAGTTCAACTACGGTGTAATTCACTTACCTCAAAAATTATCATCTCAAAAATCACCATTTTAGCTCCTTTACTAATCTTAATTAAGCATAAAGACCATTAGAAGCTGATGTTCTACCCAAACCTTAAACTCATGAATTAAAAGACACAAACTAATAACAAACATGCATTAAACTTTAAACTAAAAAAAAGAAAAACAATGGCAAAACAAATTATTAAAAATAACATGCAAAACATAAATCATAACAAACATTGATGAATATTTAAAGAGAAGAGTTAGAGAAGAAGTTCTGGTTTATTGAGACCCAGCTTGACTCTTGTTACTCTCGGGAGGTCGAGCTTGTGATCCAAATGTAGGTCTTTCCGAACTTTGCTCCTCATTCTCTCCCATTGATAGAATAAACTTGTCATAGTTTATCAAAACTGGAAACTCCATATCTTCAATAAAATATGACTCATCCTTTGGCTCATTTATCACGAACTCTACTGGCTCATAAATCCTTCAAGCAGACTGAATTCGATATCTCCACTTGAGAATCCTTTCCTTCTTGCTCCTTTGGTGAAAAATTCTCTACAAAAGATCTTACACCTTCTAAATAAACACACGACTTATCCTCAAATATGAATTGTTCCTCTTGTTCCTTTTTCTTACCGTCATCACCTTGAGTGCTCAAAAGTTCTAGCTAAGATTCCAACTTTTCAATTCCATGCTCTTTATCACTCAATAAATTTTCTTGACTTTTAATTGTCCCCTCTTGAGTCCTTATTTTCTCTTCTTGAATTCTAAACTTTTCCTCTTGAGCCCTTAATGTAGCCTCCAATACCTCCTTTTCAGCATAATATTCCCTTTCCTTTCTTATAAGCAAGTCGCAAATATTTTCGGTTTCAGAGAGAATAGCTTCTTGTGTGGCCCTCCATCTTTCTTTTTCAACCCTAAATTGCTCGTCCTTACATAAAAGCTGGTTATAAAGACGTTGATTGTCGGAGATACAAGCCTCTTTTGAGTAAATCAATTCCTGATTCTCTCTTTTCAATTCTGCCATTTGTGCTCTCAAAGTCCAAAGAGAATAAGAATCTTCAGCCATGGATGGTGATGAATAAGGATTTTGCAATCGTTCTATCTCCTCTCTTTCTCTTAGTAGATCATTCATTCGTTGTTTTAAAAGAAACAATTCATAATCTTGGACCTCGTCTTGCATCATCTTGAAAGATGTTTAGAATTGTTCCTGCAAAGAACAATCACCAAATTAAAAACAAAATAAAAATAAAATCTCAGACTAACTCAATCAAAGATATTAAACAAACAACACCGCTGTTCCCCGGCAACGGCGCCAAAAACTTGATCGGATTCTAGCAAGTGTACTAGATTGGCTAGTAATACAGGGAAATATAGATTAAGACCCCAAATATTGTACCCAAGGGAACATGGATTGCTAAGGATAATATCTATGTATGAATTAAATCAATCCAAGATTGTTTCCCAAATGTTTTTCATTTAGAAGCAAAAATTAAACAAAATAAACAATTAAACAAAACAAAAGCTAAAACATGAATTAAAAACAAAGCAATAACTGGAATTCTCTTGCTAAAGAAACTATCCACCTTAACTTTCATTGTAATGACTTAAGTTCAATAGAAACACCAGTGATTATGGAAAAACTAGTAATAAACCAAGATATCCTTATTCAAGTATATCATTCTTAGTATTAAACTCATAGACAAATCTAATACTTAGCATGAAAATCTAGTTTTAACTTCCTAAATATTCATTGAAGCCTTTCTCAAGTGATTCAATTCCAATTCATTCTTAGTTCCTCCTCTCTTAGTATTAACCAATAAAATTCACACATAATCATCTCATATTTCGGATAATAATCATGCATAAACATCAAAGAGTTAACCCAAGAACATGCAAATCATTAACTATGTCAAAACCAATTTTTAGTTATTTATTCAATAAACCAACAATCAATCTCAACTTAATCAAAGATAAGAATATGCTTAAAACCAAGAAATAATCAACCGATATTGAAATTAAGCTCAAAATAAAGTCATAACAATGAAAATATAAGTTTTCAAAGTTCCATTAGCAAAAGAAGAAAAACTACTTTCTAAACATAATTAAAAACTAAAACAAAGTTGAAGAAAAATAATGAAAACATAAAAATAATGAAAACATAAAAAACAACATAAAATAACTAAACCTAATTCTAAGATTAATCCCTAATTCTCTAATTCGATCCCCTTCTTTGGTGTTTTAGACTTCTATTTATAGGCAAAAGATGTTGTGTATTCCTTCTCAAACTCTTAAAATCAAATAGGAAGCAAATTCTGCCCAAAACAGGAAGTTTGAGAATCCTTCACGAAGTGGGAGAAGCATCACGTGGCCATGCTTCCATTTGTGCACTTCCTACATGTGACCACGTGTATGCAAGCTTCTCTTCCACATGTGGCCACGTGTGGTCCTTCAAAAGAATCCACGTGATCACGTGGTCTTCATTCCTCCTTCTTTAATTCTTCACATGGCCACGGCTTCTTCACTAATTCTTCTTCACGTGGCCACGTATCTTATCCTTCAATATTTTCACGTGGTCACGGCTTAAAGCTCTGGACTGGATGCTCGTTTTCTTGCTTAATTTCTTCAAATTTTCACTTTTTGGCTCAAAACTTTGCACTTTTTACACTTTACGCCCTTTTTTATCAATTTGACCCTGAAAATCATACAAAACACAGAATTAACCTTAAAAACATAAATATTAACTAAATAATGCTAATTTAACCTAAATAACACAAAACTAACCTAATTAAACACCTAAAAACATACTAAAAATATTATATAAATGACCATTATCACATACAATTAATTTTCACAGTTTTCATACACAATTCCCTTAGGTTCGATATTGAGGGTCTTAAATATACCCTACTTTATTACTTGTCGATCTAGTATACTTGTTAGGGTCGCAACAAATTTTTAGTGCCGTTGCTAGGGAATTGGCATTGTTAGTAAGCTGTGATTATTGTTTGTATGTGTTTTTTTTTTCTTATTTTATTTTTCTTAATTCTTTTTAGGTAAAATTGGTGCATAAACAGAACAAGACAAGAGCAATTACTGTCTTTTGATCCTAAAATCAAGAGGACCCTACACCAAAGAAGGAGAGCCAATAGAGATAACGAGATGGAGCAAGATCCTCCTCTTGAAGAGTTTCCTCCCGAGAATGAAAAAGTGCCAAGGGCATATGAAAAGATGTCAAGGGTACGAAGGGAAGAAATGCCTAGGCAAAGGACCATAAGAGACTACGCTGTGCCAAGGTGGAACAAAGATCATCAAACAATTGTATTACCGAGAGGGGTATAATTTGAGCTCAAGCCAACCACCATTACTATGGTGCAGAGGAATCGATTTTCTAGTTCGGAAGTAGAAGATCCAGCTCAACATATCGATATATTTCTGAAAGTTAGTGACACAGTCCAAATTTTGAGTATTAGTACAGATGCAGTAAGGTTGAAGCTATTTTCATTTACTTTGATTGGCAAAGCAAGAGAGTGGCTATAAATGTTATCATGCCAGTCAATATGCTCATGGGATCAGATGCAAGAGAAGTTTCTAATGAGATTTTTCCCTCCAATAAAAACTGCAAGCATTCGAAATAGCATAATGAGTTTCCATCAAATGAATGAGGGGCCTTTTCACGAAGCTTGGGAGAGGTTCAGGAGATTATTGAGAAGCTATCCGCATCATGAGATAGCTGTTTGCAAACTGATGGCCATATTTTATGCTGGAGTTACACCTCAAACAAGGTCCTTATTGGATGCAGCATCAGCAGGATCCTTCTTGAACAAGCTGCCTGAAGACGCTTTTCAGTTGTTGGATGAGATGGTGGCAAATGACTCTCAATGTACTGCCCCTAGATCAATCCCAAGGAGGCAAGGTTTACACAATGTGGATGAAGTGGCATTGTTAAAAGCCCAGTTAGAATTGGTAAAGAAAGAGTTGAGCGGCTTGAAAGTTCAAAATGTGGCTGCAGTAAATCAAGGGAGTGGACCATGTGAAAGTGGGCAAGTTATCCAAGAAAGAGGAATTGTAGGAGATGTAAATGCATTAGGCGATTTTAGAAGGAATGATCCTTACAGCAATTCATATAATCCGGGATGGAGAAATTACCCTAATTTCTCTTAGAAGGATATGAATCAACAAGCTTCATCTTCTCAACCGCAAGCAAAAGACCCTTACCACTCAAATGCCTATCATAATCATATTCAGCCTCACCAACCACAAGCCACTAATCATTACCAGGCTCCCTATCCACCAAACCACCATCAAAGGGAAAACTCTAATCAACCACAACCTCAACCATACCATCCACTGAGATTCCAATCAAGGCCATCCGTTCAAGAAAAGAAACCAAATTTGGAAGACATGTTTGCTTGTTTCATGAATAGCCAACAACAATTCATGACAAGCCAAGAATCAAGATGGAAATCTTAAGAATAATGGAATCGGAACCAAGATGCTTCAATGAGAAATTTGGAGACTCATTTGGGTTAACTTGCAACTTCAATGTCGAACAGACAACCAGGGACATTTCCTTTAAATATGGATCGAAATCCCAAGGAGGAGGCCAAAGCAATCACTTTGAAAAGTGGTAAGGAGGCAGCACGAGAGGAAGAGAGAGGTAAATTACCAATTCCATCAACTAATTTGGAGGAACCAACGCGGAAGGTAAGTATTTCTAACTCTATAGTAGAGGTAGATATGGATGCTCCAAGGAATGACAAGGAAAAGAGTATAGTGAATCCAATCGTAGAGGATCTTGATATTAATAGGTTGCCATTTCCTGCTATAGCTAGGAAGGAGAAGAAAAATGAGTAATTGGCTAGGTTTTTAGAAATGCTTAAGAAACTACATATTACTTGCCTTTTGCTGAAGCCCTAGCACACATGCCCAATTATACTAAGTTTATGAAGGAACTTTGTTCTAACAAAACGAAATTAGAAGGGTATAGAACTATGCAACTCACGAAAAACTGTAGTACAATTATCATGAATAAGATCCCGAAAAAATTAAAAGATCCAGGTAGCTTTACTCTGCCTTATGAAATTGGTGAGACCTTTGTTGTAAATGCTTTGTGTGATTTAGGAGCTAGCATTAACTTGATGCCTTATTCTATGTGCAGGAAACTCAATTTAGGTGATCTCAAGGAAACAAGGATGAGACTTCAACTTGCGGATAGATCAATGAGAAAGCCGAAAGGAGTTATTGAGGATTTATTGGTAAAAGTGGGAAAATTCATTTTCCCCGTAGATTTTGTGGTCATGAAAATAGAGGAGGATAAGAAGGTGCCACTTATTGTGGGAAGACCATTCCTAAACACTACAAGGGCTTTGATTGATGTCCATGGGCAAAAGGTCACTCTTCTATTCAACAATGAAGAATTGGTGGTAGATATAAATAAGTTTCAGAAATATCCATCAAGTGACCTAGAGGAGTCAGTTTATTTCATGGACAACATTGATGAATGTGTAGAAAAAATGTAAGAAAAAGTATTGCTAAATGATCCAGTGAATTCAAGCTTGATGCATTCTTTGGAGAGTGAAAAATTGGATGAAGTAAAAGAAGAATTAATAGCAGCTGTGGAGAAGGACTGTGAAGAGGAGAGTTTGAAGCAAGAGAGAACTACTCTATAAGAGGGGAGTTGAAATCTGAACTTAAAACCCTTTCTCATCATTTAAAGTATGTATTTTTGAAGAACGAAGAAAAGCCAGTAATTATCTCTTCTTTGTTGACAGGTGTTAAAGAGGAGACGTTGCTCAAGGTGTTAAAAAAGCATAAAGAGGCGATAGGATGGGAGACAGCGGACTTAAAGGGTATTAATCCAAGCTATTGCACGCACTCGATTCCTATGGAGGATGATTGCAAACCAATCGTTCAACCCCAAAGGAGGCTCAATCCAGCTATGCAAGAGGTTGTAAAGAAAGAGGTACTCAAATTGCTTGACTCGGGTATCATTTATCCAATCTTTGATAGTAAATGGGTTAGCCCAGTGCAATGTGTCCCTAAGAAGGGGGGAATGACAGTGGTAAAAAATAAATTAGATGAACTCATCCCAACTTGGACAGTTACAGGTTGGAGGGTGTACATAGATTATAGGAGATTGAACCATGCCACTAGGAAAGATCATTTTCCATTGCCATTCATTGACCAGATGTTACAGAGGTTAGTGGGGAATAGGTTTTAGTGTTTTTTAGATGGATATTTGGGATATTTACAAATTCCCATAGCCCCTGAAGATCAAGAGAAAATAACCTTTACCTTCCTTTATAGCACATTAGCCTATAGGAGGATGCCTTTTGGACTGTGTAATGCACCGGCTACGTTTCAGCGATGCATGATGGCAATCTTCCATGATTTTATAGAAAAATTTATGGAGGTGTTCATGGATGACTTTACCATTTATGGGCTAGACTTTGAGAGATGTTTAGAGCATCTCGATTTAGTATTAGGTAGGTGTAAGAAGACCAACTTAGTGCTAAATTGGGAAAAATGCTACTTTATGGTAAGGGAAGACATAGTTTTGGGACACAAAATTTCTGAGAAGGGGATTGAAGTAGACAAAGCAAAGATAGAAGTTATAGAGAAGCTTCTACCACCAACCAATGTTAAGGGAGTTAGAAGTTTTCTAAGTCATGCAGGTTTCTACAGTCAGTTCATAAAAGATTTTTCAAAAATTGCAAAGGCTTTATCTAATTTGTTAATGAAAGATGCTTCTTTTGAATTTAATGATGAGTGTTTATTGGCATTTGAATTGTTAAAGCAAAGGCTTATTTCAGCTCCGGTGATCATATCTCCGGATTGGAATTTGTCCTTTAAGCTAATGTGCGATGCAAGTGATTTTGGAGTGGGAGCAGTACTCGGACAAAGGCAAGAGAAAGTATTTTGTGCAATTTATTATGCAAGCCACACTTTGATAGGAGCTCAAGTCAATTATACCACAATTGAAAATAAGCTTCTTGCCATTGTATTCGCTTTTGAGAAGTTTCGATCATATCTACTTGGAGCAAAAATTATGGTGTAGTCTAACCATGCAGCACTAAGACATCTTTTTTCCAAGAAGGAATCCAAGCCAAGATTGATAAGATGGGTACTCCTCTTGCAAGAATTCGATTTGGTGAGATAGAATAGATGGACGGCTGAGACAAAAATGTCCCAGCTATAGCCCATCCCGTGTTCCTAAGACAGAGGGGTGGCGCGGCTGAGACATTTGTGTTCCTCCCGAGCCCAAAAAGAGAGGGAATGTTATTTACGATGAGCCACAGCCGAGATCGAATGTTCCAGCCATGCCCATTGTGTTGCTTGGAGTCCAGAAGAGAGGCGCGGCTGAGACATTAGTGTCCCAACAGTGGTGATGTAAGAATATGAAAAGGAGAATTCATTGTGCCACGGTCGAGACCATATAGTCCCAGCCGTGGTTATTGTTAAATTTCAAGTCCAGAAGGTTGGCACGGCGGAGACAACTTAGTCCCAGCAGTGCCTTTGACTATACCAAAATGGGGAGTTTCACAATTATGTATGTCACGACAGAGACAAGCATGTCCCAGCCGTGCCCTTTAGGGTTCCCTTCGTGCTCCTTTATATTTAAATAGATCAGTTGCAACTCTTTTTGCTTCATTTTTTTTAAGTTTTCCCTACACATTTCTTCAAATTTCCCGCATCATCTCTCATCTCCTTTCATTTTTGCTGCATTCCTCAATCAATCTCTTCAAGAATCAAGTAAGTCTCTCTTCTCTCTTCTCTTTGTTTCAGTTTAACTTCTATTTTTCTTTAAGTTACATTTGATTTTTCATAGTAATATCTCTCCAAGTCTGCATTTTTCTGTGTACATTTTATATTCCCATCTCCAAGATCTGGCTTCTTTAACTCTAATTTTTGGATTGTTTATGATTGTTGGCATATGTTTCGTTAGTTTCATGCATATGGGTTTTGTTATTTATTGTTTTTGTTGCTAAATGAATCTGCCCACCACCTGTTCGATGAATTGCCAAAGAGAAGTAAGATAATTTTTTTGCTTTAGTTTTCATGTTGCTTGCCCTTTGTTTGTTGAATAATCATGCTTAAGGAACATTTGACATGTTTTTCTCTTGAGCATAGTTAATTTCATGTATGATTTTGTTTAACCTATAAAAGTCATACTTTGTTCATGGTCATTTTTATGGTTAACATGGTAGTTTTTGTTGTTTTTATGCTTGTTAGTAACTCAATTGCATATGCTTTTGTTTGTGTTTCGGCTCTAGCATGATTGTGAGTAGTGCATTTATGTTTGCATATGCTTGTTCATCATGTTTTAGATAGGTTGTTGGTTATAATTTTTGTTGTTCAATTGCATTGTTTTGTTTTTAGTGCTTATATGTTGTGTTGTTTGTTGTTGTAGGAGAAATGGCATCCAAATGCTCCTGTGCTGAAGCTGGTTCATCATCATCTGCTCCTCAGGGTTCCTTCAAAATAAAGGTGCCAGCATGGGTTCTAACTGAAGTCACAGATCGGTGGACTCTCTTCTACAAGCAAGAGTATCTAGCCACCCCATGCTTAAATATGGAATTGATGGCAGAATTGGGGTTTAAAAATGAGCTGGACAGATTACTTGATGGTGTAGGCTGGAGGACTATCTTTGAGTGGAATGAAAAGGTCTATCCTTTCTTGGTCCGTGACTTCTTGGGCACAGTCAAGTTTAGAATTGGAGCAGACAGTCATGCTGATCTAGGTCATGTGAGTTTTTGACTCGATGGCATTCCGTATCAAATGTCTTTCAACGCATTCTCTAAGGTCTTGGGATTCAATCAGTATGTTTCCAGGGACATTCATGATCTTAACAGACAAGAAATCTGAATGGGAATTTATGATCCCGATAACTCTACACACTTTAATCCCAAGAACACCAAGGCGCATCATTTGAGAGATCATCCCCTGAGGATCATGCATCGCTACTTGGCCTTAGCTTTTTTTAGCCATCTTGGAGGGCTTGAAAATGTAAATGCAAGCGAGGCCACCATTCTTTATACGATGCATAATGGTATTCGGTTGAATGGTGCTGCATTCATTACCCAGAAAGTTATGAATTTGAGCACATTCATAAAGAGGAATTCCAAGCTAGCTCTGGGAGGGTTTGTCACTACCTTGGCCCGCTTTCACAAGCATCCAAAGTTAGGCACTTCAATTGACAAGCCTATGGTAATTGATCGAAGAATGCTGCGAAATATGGCAATCTTGATTGACAATCCTTGCTTTCCAGGGCAAGGGCATTTGATGGTTTCAGACCGAGCTTTATATAGAGTTGCTGTGCACAAAGGAGCCACAAAATTGGAGAGAGCTGAAGCTAAAACAATTCCCTTATCCTTTGAGCAGTACACTGCTCTTAATACTAGACTTGACAACATTACTCAGATGATGGATTCCGGGTTCACTTCCATCACACAGCGTATGGACGATATTGTCACTGCTCTTGGGATGTTACAATTCCGGTTTGATAGCCAGTTTCCACCTCCACCACCTCCTTCCTCACCATGATTTTAGGAATTTTTCCTCCACTCATCACTCCTTTGTTGTTTATTCTCTTTTGGTCTTTTGCTGAGGACAACAAAAATTTTAAGTGTGGGGTAAGGGTTTGAGGATGAAGACTGATTAAATTAGTTTTTTTTCAGTGTTTGACTTTTGATGTTGTTTCTTTCTAACTATGGGATGTTTTTAGTTATTTGCTGTTATTTTATGACTGTAGTTTGCTAATCAAATTTCTTTCATGTTTGCCATATTTTTCGTAGCTTTTATCTTGGGTGTTTGATTTTGGTTGTAGTTCTTATCTTTTGTGTTTAAAAGTTCATTACATTCTGCATTCCTTTAGTTTTGATTTAGATTAGTTTCTTTTTATTATTCAAGTTCATTCACTATTTCATTGTTTTGGTTAGAATTCCTGTATATGTCAGGTTGTTAATTACTCTTGCAATTAGCCTGAGCTCCTCATTTAATCTTGATTTGAATCAATTTAAACTCAAAAATTTCAACTAAAAAATTTAAACTTCTTATTTAGGAGGTTTGAGTAGCCAGAGAGTAGTAGCATTGCTTAGTGAAGTTCTTCTTTTGAATTGATCTCGATTAATTATATATCATTCAATTTCTTATTTAATGAGCACAATAGGCTAAGTTCTTTTAAAAAAACAGTGAGTGAAAGCAATTGAGTGAAGGAATTCTGGAATAGTTAGAACCTTTCTCATCACCCTTCGAAATAAATATTCAAATAAGGAAGGTTTAGAATTTGATCCAAGCAGCCCTGCTTTGATAACCAAATTTTTAAATGACTATTGACCTATCCTTGGAAATTTTGCCATTGTTAGCCCCATTGAGCTTAATTAATATGCTAAAAGCATACTACTTATTTTTTTTAGATTGCACTATTGCTTAACCATATAGCCTAAATGCCTTTGTCTTTCCCATTTTGGAATTGGCCACTCTAGGTTGGGTAGTGAAAATTGCATGATAGGTTCGATGAAATTTTTGATTGTCAATCAAGAAGGGGAAGTTGAAAAGTTTTCAGGGATTTTTGAGTTTAATATGCCAAAAATAAAATTTTGGGACAAGGTTGATAAGAATCAATGCTTTTGGTACTCCTGTCACCTAAGTAGTATCACACGGTTACCATGAATTCATAGTAACCATGTCATTTAAAAAAAAGGAAAAATAAAAAAAAAAGAAAAATAAGATATTATGCTGCAGAAATTTTGGTTGATTTAGCACTGCGAAAAATAAGTGTGGGGTACCTAGCATTTATAGGAAGTGTTAATTATTCTGCTTCCTTCAATTTTGAGAATCCAATTAATGTCCTAAGATTAGTTTTTTTTTTCCTTTTGATAACAGTAGAGCATAGATTTTGAAAGAGTTGTTTCTTGAGAAAGCTGGGTGGTGTGTATTCTGAGTAGTGTGGCTAATTCTATCTTGCTAACCTTATCAATTTAATTAAACCTTTGCCTTAGCCCATTACAACCTTAATGCAAGGCCTGGTGATTCTATCTTGTTCTGAGTTGTTTAGTGGAGATGACCCTTGTGGTTCAGGTGCTAAAGGAGAGGCTTATGGCTGTTCTGAGTTGCAAGCGCAAAATTGTTGTAATTCTTTGTTTGCTTGATTGTTGGAATTCACTTGTAGTTTTCGTTTGGAAAGAAAATATATCTGTTTTAGCCTCGCACACACACATGAGAAATTGCTTGATATAGATCAGTTTGAGTCTTTTGATAGAGTTCTTCTTTTGAGTGCCTCCTACTGAGTGTTGCTACAACCTTTCTGAATTTGCTTGTTTTGATTAAGAGTTTGAGTTTTCAAGATTGTGGATGATTTGTTTGCTCGAGGGCGAGCAAAATTCTAAGTGTGGGGTAGTTGATAGCTTTGATTTTAATGTTTGTTTTCAGGATAATTTTGTGTCTTTTAATGCCTCATCTTGCATGCTTTTAGTGTTTTTAGTGATAAAATGATTTTCATATGTTCATTTTAGTTATTTTGATAAATTTAAAGTTTTTGGGTGATTAATGGTTTTAATTTGCATTTTGTGCAGGAAATTTTGGTAAGGCACGACTGAGACAAACTGTCCCTGCCGTGTCCAACACAAAAATCAATCAAAACTCACCGTTTCACCAAGGTCGCGGCTGAGACAACTTGTCCCAGTCGTGGCCAATACAGCCAGTGAACGTGTTTTGATCCAAAAGCTCACCGTGGCTGAGATAAAACTGTCCTAGCCATACCCAAAGAAACCTACCACTCTGTCTTCTTATGTCTCGACTGAGACAAAAGTGTCCCAGCTGTGCTTCATGGATACCTCTTTAAAAGCTATGGAATCTTCTGTTTTAAGAGAGTTTTTTCTAGGGTTTCGTGCATAGGGTATTTGAGTAGAGAGAAAATGCAGTTTTTCATTGGAGAAGAGTTTTTCATACTTAGTGTTATTGTTTTACTTGTAAAAACCACTCTTTTAGCTTAGGTTATACTTTAAGAACACAAGGATAGTTATAGTTTTATTTGTTTGTTTGAAGATTATAGCTTACAATCAAGGTGCAATTTGGAGAAGAAGAGAAAGAGCTTCATCAATTTCAAATCTTCAGCTTCAAATGGATTTTATAAGTTTCACTCTTACTTTATTCATCTTTTATATTATGGATAGTGAGTAGTCCTTTTTATTGCTTGGGGAGCTTTGAATCCCCTACTCACAATGTGAATATTGAGCATATTTTGATTTTATATGAATGAATGGTCTATTTCACTGTTACTTATTTATATCTCATGGTTTTTCAATCTATTAAGTTATTGTCCATACATGATGAATGGGTTTCATCATATGTCTTTGATGTGTATTGAGCCTAGTGGATTGGATTCTATGAATGATTTTGCTCAGTTTTTCTTTCATGAATGTTGTATATTTTAGACGGCTCCGAAATGTGATTTCAAGATGTGCAGTATTTGTGATTTTAGGACGAGAGTGTGGAGTGAAATAGATGGGTTTTAGGTTGTTTGGCTCCGAAATGGGAAAGCAAACCAAACTTAGGATGTTAGATCCGTGCATAGGCTAGTTATTGGGCTCTCTCCGGAATGGGATGTTCAACAACTAAAATAGCTGGCTCCGAAATGGGATGCTTGGGTTAAGAGGGTTATCCAGAATTCGTTCATGTATACGTTTAGATAAAATTAATTCCACAGTGGGTATAGGGTGGATGAGTGAACCTCAGCAACGTTAATTTCTATAGATTTTCATACTTGTTTATTTTTCTGAATTTAATACATACTCAATTTATTGTTAGTAGAATTTAATTTCTTTTCATTGCATATTTTAGTTTTTAAAATTTACATTATATAAAATTAAACAACTCATACACATAAACAATTGGGAATTCTTTAGCATACAATTAATTTCCACAGTTTTCACACACAATTCCCTTGGGTTCGATATGAGGGTCTTAAATATACCCCACTTTATTACTTGTCGATCTAGTATACTTGCTAGGGTCGCAACAATGGTATTCGCGTAATTGGTCAAGGAAGGGAAAATGCAGTCTATGCCATACAAACCACCTAAAGATTTTGGTAGTCGTATCACATATGGGATTTATTTTGTACCTTTCATTAGTACACTGGCCATCTGACTGATGATTGTCGGGGTTTTAAGGTATCGGATCCAAAAACTTATTAATAGTAAGCAAATCTTTGACCCTGAAAAGAGGTAAAAGGGTTATGATATCGCTTGAACCATTCTGAAGATGTCATAATAGTTGTATCGGGAATTGAAAGCAATGGCATTTTTATAGACTAGGTTTTTGTTTCTGAACTTTCTAATTTGAACAAATGCTATTTCTTTTTATTATATTAATAAGATGAATAATTTTGCATACTTGTGTGATGTTTTTTCTGATTTCAGTATGCATAATCATGATCATAAAACATTCATATTTGACATTAACCTCAACAAATTCATGCTTATTTAACCTCAAAAAGAAAAACCAAAAGAAATCTTACTAGCATCAATATAACTCCTAAAGAGAGAGAAAAAGTTTTAAGAGAATAAAAAATATATATGAGGGAGTCTTCACCTGGACCTATGATGCCATGCGGGGAGTTGGTCGAAAGATTGTTAATTATGTATGAAATAACCCAATCTAGCAAAAGACCTTAATAATAGTGGGTAAAGATCACAAAGGTATATGAATGTTCATCTTTAGTGGTTTATCGAGTGAAGAGTTAGTGATGAATAAAGAATGGTTATTGCCTTACACCAAGGAGTTAATCTAAAGATGCTTTAGGCACTTTGATATTGATGTAGGATGACCCAAAGGGGGTAAGCACAAAACTTGCATTGATCTCCAATTCTGACAAACCCTACTTTGAAATTAAGCAAGTAATAGACATTGAAACAAAAAAATTAGTGTTCTCAGAAAATATCACTGAAAAGGATTAAAGAATGATCTATGAGATGTCTACCCGGTCTATCGATGAAGGTAGGGGGCTTCATAAAATGTAGCTTGATGGTATTCAATTGATGTGCTTAAGTGAAAAAGGAATTGTGAGTGTACGCGGTGCTTACATGAACATTTAAGTAAAAAAAAAAAAGGAAGACCACATGCCAAGGGCTCCTCTAGCTTGTAATTGACCACTCTAGGTACATCGAAGAATGTCAGATTTACCAACAATAGACGATTTTAAGACATTTGCTAGTTTCTGAATTATGCATTCTTACATTGCCTTGGTTGTTCGCCGTATGGGGTATAGACATCATGAGAATGATTCATCCATAGGTTTATTAAAGTTACCATAGATTACTCACCAAGTGGGTAGAAGTAGAATCCTTCTAGCTAGGGATATGGCTAGGTTTATAAAAAAGAATCCAATATGAAAGTATGGCCTACCCTACCATATAGTTAGATAAGGGATTGTAATTCTCTATGGAAACTTAGCAGATGCTTAGGAAATATAAGATTCAACATCATAGGTCTTCTCCTCACTGATCTGAAGCTAACAAAATGGTTGAAGCAACCAACAAGAATGTTAAGAGGATTTTAGCTAAGATGGTTCGAACCTACAAAGATTGGGCCGATAAGCTATCATTTTCATTATGGGGTTATAGAACTACAGTTCAAACTACAATAAGGGCTACCCTATTCTCCCTAGTATATAGGACAAAGTTCATACTACCAGTGAAAATTAAGCATCAGTCTTTGAGGGTGGTTTTAAAAGCTAATTTTCTAGAGATAGAATGGGCCAAATAGAGGTTATTGAAACTTAACCTATCATATAGGGATAAAATGAGAGCTTACCGCCATAATTAGATTTATCATAAGCGATTGGCTCACTCATTTGAAAAAAAGGTTAGGAAACATCCATTAAAGGAAATAGATCCAGTGTTCGAGAAGATGAGACCTAAGATTTTAGATATTCGAGATAAGATTAGGTCTACATAGAAGGGACGCTTTGTATTGAAAAATTTATTATCCAAAGGAGTTGCTATTCTGACTGACAATGATAGTAATGAATTCAAAGAACAGATAAATATTGATAGATTGAAGAGGTGTCATGGCTAAGATTCAAAAGACAAAAAGAACAGAATAAAAGCCCTGCAGGTCGAAATCAAAAAAATGGTATCCTTGTTAAAATTGGGCACTTTGTCAAGGTAAAAACCAAAAAAAAAGGCATCATGGGCAAAAATTAGGGGCTGAGAGCAAATAATCAATCAAGAAAATCCGAGAAGGTCGATTGATGATATGATTTATGATGCGATAGAGATTCATGGCCGTAAAGGGCCATTAGCGACGGAGCCGACATCGGATGATCATTGGTGCTAGCATTACACTCTTCTATTTCCCTAATGCTCACTTCCATTCTTTCCTCTCTTGGTTTCCAATTCCATTTCTCCACTTTAATTCTTATTTTTCCTTCCCTTTAAACTAGTATTAGACATATTTATAAAGAATGAGAAATTCTCTTTTTAATCCTCCAAGTAATTGCATGTCACAATAAATTCCCACTCAAATTAATCTTTAAGAAATCAGCCCCATTACTCTATATACATGCATATTCTTTCTTAAATTCACCCATAACTTATATTATTTACCTCAATTATACCCTTAAATATTTTTATACCAAACAATTCATAAGTAAATTGAGATTTTCACTTGCCCTCATTACTCCAATCAGAAATTCACGTATTTTAATTAGTCTTAATCAAATAAATAATTTATTAAATCATGCAATTTGGACTAGGATCATTTTTGGGGCCTTACATAAATACTACTTGAATAGAAGATCAATGATGCAAAAATCGATTGTTTCACATTACCAGCAATGCATTTCATCCACGTGTCATGAAGTACGAGATGAAATTATAGATCTATGAGCTAAATGCTCCTCTGACAAAGAGAGAAAACACGAGGAGACAAATTGACAGAGTTTCGATATCTCTTATTTTCTCTATCTTTTCTCTTCAAATGAAGAATTTTAGCTCTTATATAGGGCTCCAATTAAGGTGACATAAATTACCTTAATTATGATAAAAATTAAATTGGTAGTTATAAAACATTAATAATAGAAATAAATCTATTATTAAATAAAAAATAATATCCCATTAATATGTCAGTTACCAAAATCAATTTTGGTAACTTCCCTCATTACTACATAGTAAATAACAGATTCCCTAATTATAGGGAATCCCAATATGTAACTAATCATATATATATATTATTTTTTGTCCCGATATTATTACGTTTATATCTGGGCCAATTTCTCATCTCGTGAGTTATGGATGTATCCCAAACTCTTTCATCTCCTACTTGCACATGATGAAATAATTTTCAATCATTCTCTCTAATCATACAAACAAATAGTTCATATGATCAAAACACGTCGAGAATACTAATGTTATACATCTATTAGGGATATATAGCATCTCGAGAAATAAGATCTCACAATTGTATGTTAAACCCTAGCTAGTTTTCTCACATTCGTTGTTTTATCTCATGATCTCATAAAAATAATTTTTATGTTTACTATTGTGTTTTTAATTATAAAGACTACAATACGTATATTGGTGACCACAAAACTACCGAATGTGATCGAAAAATATCTTTCCTTTTACTATATACTATCTATCATAGTTCAACTCGCTTTTCTAGTTAGATCCGTTGAGCCAAAAAAATTTCATGACTCTTTGGAGAATAACTAAGCTAGCCATATTGAACTATACTTTTGGTATAAATTAAGGGTTATGAGGATCAAAAATTAGGGTCTCACACTAGGGAAAATTTGAGATCATTTAATAAGATTCTCTTTCCTTGGTCAACTTAAGCACACATGGTATGATACATGTGCTATGATATTCTTTCATTTCCCTTAAAGGAGCGCATATCTTATGATTATTTAATACCATACAGAAGCATAAGGTAGTAATGCACCAAAGCATTTAACTTTAGTCCACTTCCTTCAGGACTACTTTTAGCTTTTGGACCAAACATGACAGTTAAGTTTAGCTTATCATAGAATTACACTTAATTCAGTTTGGATCTCAATCCAAAGCATACAAGCTCATTTATGTCTTTATCTTGCACCTTAATAAGACTAATCTTGTATTTTCTACAAGACAATACTTTTATTTTGAATAGATTATTGAGTTCATCATATATTCAAAAATTACCTCATGTTGTCTACATACAATGTTAAAATGATAAATTTATTTTCAAAGCTCTTTGAGTAAACACAATGATCTTCATCAATCATGTTGAACTCATTCGATATGATTATTTCATAAAATCTCAAATACCATTATCTTAAATATTGCTTTAGGCCATAGATTGATCTCATCAATCGACAAGCTTTATGTTAGTTACCTTCTTCAATGAAACCTATAGGCAACTTCATATAGATTTCTTCATTTAATCCTCTATTGAATAAAGCAGTCTTTACATCCATTTGATGTAGCTCTAGGTCCAAACTAGCCACAAAGGCTAGAATAAACCTTATCGATGTAAATCTAACAACAGGTGAAAATGTTTCCTCATAATCAATTCTTTCCTGTTTTGTAAACCCCTTAGCGAATAGCTGAGCTTTATATCTTTCGATGCTTTCATCAGCTTTTTTCTTTACCTTGAGAATTCATTTATTCCCAATTGGTCTGCATCCTTCAGGTAAATCAATTAGTTTTCAAACATGGTTCAATCTCATAGATACTGTTTCTTCTTCCATCGCTTTAATCCATTTATCTTTAGCTAGGCAATCTTATGGGATAACTAAAAAAATCATCATGGAACACTTTTTCTTTTAGACTGATGCCTTGTAAAATGTCTACTTTTTAGTGTGTATTGTCTTTTACTTATGTAACTAAGTATGTAATATTATGTGTATTTTATGTGTTTATGTTTAGTTTATGTGATTATTTGTGTTTTAGGTGTAAGTTGATGTAAATGTGAAGTATTGGTGAAGATTTTTGGATGAAGCTCACGAGTCGACAGGGAGTTCACGACTCGAACAGAAGTTCATGAGACGTAAGGATGATCATGAGTGAGGCAGAGACGACAAGTTCACGAGTCGGCGACAAGTTCATGAGTCAGCAGGAATGTCACGAGTCGGAGGGAGATGCACGAGTAAAGAAGGCTTGATGGAATTCACGACTCGTGAAGGCATTTACGAGTCGGACAAAACTCCTATTTTCAAACGATGCCACCTTTTTGCACCGGATCCTTCAGCCAACCATCAAGACTTTTCAGGGGAGCTTTTCATGATTAATAACTATTCTGAAGGGACATATCTGTAGAGTTAAACTCTATAAATATGGGAGAAAATCTCTGGAAAGGGATCGAAGAAAAAATTCATTGTTTACTTAAGAACATTTTTAGTTACTTTTGGACATTTCTCTTACTTAGTTTTTAGACGATGACCAAAAACAAAGTCAAAGGAATAAGAGATATATCAGAAGGTCTAAATAGAAAGTAAACCCTGGGGAGTGATGATGTTCTTTTCTCTTATTTCATTTTTATTACCATTGTGTATTTGGCTAGTTCTTTTGGTACATTATAACTACTTAATTCAATTTGTTTTTCATCTACTTATCTTTACTTTATGAATGCTTATTTTCTTTATGTATGAAGTGTGATTTAATTTTATTTGGGTACTTTGATTTGCTTATTATGCTTGATCACCATAACTAACAATGAGAATTGGAATTCTTTGATGGAAAGACAAATAAATTTACTTGAAGCATTGAATTCACTTTAAGGGGTTAAAGAATTGGCATAGAACTTCATAGTTTTCATTTATCTCTATAATGTCATGAGAATGCTTATAGACTCTAAGTAAAAACACATTTAATGACAATGAGAATTGCTTTAAAGAAACTTGGCTAAATTCTCCAATCAAATTATTCATATAATTGTTAAATGGTTTATAGATGAAATTGTTTCACTTAGTTATAATGTAAATTCAAACCATCTTTTAAGTAATCTATTATCCAAAATTAACTCACTATATTTAAAATAGTTTAGTCTTTAAATTAAATAAATGATACCTATTTTATTTGATACCTATCCATCTACTTGTTGTTATTTCAATATAAAATCTCTCTGTTCCCTTTGGAACGATACCCTATTCACTCTATACGTAGTCTAATGAGACTAAGGGTTCAATTAAATCCCCATCATAGACTAGGTTGGACTGGTAGCATATAGACTGGATCTTCCCAGTGAGTTATCAAAACTGCATGATGTTTTTTATGTTGTTATGCTCCGACGGTATCAATCAAATGAGTCACACATCGTACCAGTGCAAGACATCAGTGTCAGATCTGACTATACCTATGATGAAGAACCTAAGATGATCTTGGCCAGGAAAGTTCGACAATTGAGAAATAAAGAAATCTTTTTAGTCAAAGTATTATGGCAACACCATGGTGTACAGGAAGCTACTTGGGAGCTATAAGCAGTTATGCAGGCTCAATACCCATAACTCTTCAATACAGGTATGAATTTTGGAGATAAAATTCCTTAAGGGGGAGAGAGTTGTAATGCCCTTCATAATACCCTGGGAGAATCTTTCATTAATTAATAATTAGAGTCTATGCTAAATTAAATATAAATGGATAGATAGGGACCTAATTGAAAGATGAAAGGGTTAGTTTTGGGGTATAATTAGAAATAAAGGAAAGTTGAGGACTAAAAAGCAATTTTACCATATAAGTGACAAATGGCCTAATAAAAAAGGAGAGAAAGGGAGATATTTTGAGAGGCGGCCGGCCAAAGCAAGGTGGATTTCTTCATTCATCTTCATCCTCTCTTAACCCCAAAGTCTCTGTCTCAAACTCTCTCTAGATCTCTTGAGTTTTTGGCAAGAAGAAAAAAGATTTAGTTAGTTTTGCTTTTAAGGTATCTTTGTCTCTTCCTTTGTTATGTGTTGTTCATTGATTAGAGATATGGGTTTTCATGGTGGTGTTCTTATTTCTTAGAAGGAGAAGCTAGCAAAAATAAGGGAAAAGAAGCTATTCAAGGGTGAAGAGATTTGGAGCCTTAAAAAGGTATAAGAACTTGCATGGTTATGTGTGTGTGTGCTTGAGTTTTTGACACGAAAGATGTCTTTATTTATGCTATTATATGTTATATGGGTTGATTCTAAGCATGAAGTTGGTTTAGAAATGAAATATACAAGTTGTGTTGGAAGATACAAAAAAAATCTA
Organism: Excoecaria agallocha; assembly: GCA_037975025.1. Lineage (NCBI taxonomy): Eukaryota > Viridiplantae > Streptophyta > Magnoliopsida > Malpighiales > Euphorbiaceae > Excoecaria > Excoecaria agallocha. The sequence continues at coordinate 114,036 of JBBPFJ010000087.1, read as the reverse complement.
TTTTAAGTTTCAATGGACCAATCTGTACTATTTTGGCTATATCTTGAGCTATAGTTATGAAAATTGAGAAATTCTAGTTGTTATAGAAACTAGACTCATATATCTTGATTTTGTTAGAAAAAAACTGAGAATCGATTTTCACTACATGATAGTGAAAATTTGTATTGAATTCTAGTTGCGACTGTTGCCTTATTTTTGGGAACAATGTGTGGTTTTATTTGCATATCTAAAAACTCACAGATCTGATTTAGATGATTTTTCATGTTTTGAAAACTAGAGACATAGGTCTACAACTTTGTATAAGGGCATATTTTCTAAAAATGACGTTTAATAAGTCAAAATTGGCATAGAACCTGAGATTGGAAATCTGTCGTTGGGCATATTAGGGCATCATGGTTATTAGGTTTTTTATAGTAACTGTGAGGCAGTCCAATTTTCAGTCCAGATCTAAAATCCATCCTAGCTCACGATTACTATGGTATTGGTAGTAATCGTTACCCTTTCTCGTAGCTTTACTTCATGGTTACCATCCAAAGACTAGTAACTGTGAGATATTCATCTTTTAATCTAGAACTGAAGTGCAACCTACATCATGATTACTATAAATTTGGTAGTAAACGTGACCCTTATTGCCTGACTTGGGTCACGGTTACCATAATTTTGATAGCAACCATGACCCCCCCCCTCCCCTTATATGTTAATACCTAGAATTTCATGCCTCTATATGATGCCTAAACCTACCTAAGCCCTTCCTAAGCTAGTAAATCATTTTTAAACTTTAAGTATGGGGTAATATACCCCTTAACCATATGAATTGAAAAGAAACACAAAGGAAAGACATTAAAATACTTAGTACATGTACATGATTGCTTGAATATGGATGCATGAATACTTATAATGGCTATTTATTGGTAATTATTGGTTACACTTTGTTAGGTGTAAGCTATATGATGATAAATTCGAGTTAGTTTATCTCATACTGAAATGCATTAATATAAATTAATGACACACGTGATATGATTTGTTGCCTGCACATAAAACTTGGTGGTGGATAGATAGACATGCATATAGGGTTACAATCACAGCTGCTATAGTCTGACCCATATGGGTCCACAGTATATCCCTATTGGGACCACAGTTTTGACCCCGGTTGGATCCACAGATTTAATACCTTCGGGTATTTATATGTTTGATACCTTCGGGTATCCACAGCACCTGTTATCCACATCCGCAGGAATTTAAGTAGGCAGTTTATAAAATGAATGACATGCATACATACTGATGTTAAATAATGAATACGTTCGTATTCTCTTAAGTATTATGATTAAATGATGTAGTTATTGTAACACCCATATCCTATACTTAGCTATTACCACAATATCATATACCATAAGACATATATTACAATGTTCTCAAGCTGAAAACATTTCTTATTAGATAACTTATAGAAGAAATTAAAACCATGTCATGCGAACTTAAGAGTAATACCTTAATCATATAAAAGTCCTTAATACATTACAATATTTTCTCAAACATAACATTTGTACTTATACAAAATTTGCAACATAATTAAAGTTTCCATAACTATAAAAATAAGGACAAAAAGAAGACTATATTATCAATCTTTTAAAACTTGTGTTGGCCAACCTGCTGCAGATATCAGTCCTGAAAGAAAGTCTTGTTCTCACAACCTACACAGATAAAAAAAAATCCGTGCTAAGCTATAAAGCTTAGTGGGGAACACTAAATATGACAAACGACCACTGATATGCTTTTTCTAAACCTTAAATACCACAAGTATACAGTGTACCGGTTATAGTACTTCAGATATCAATCCCACGAGGAATGTTGATTTTAATTACCCACTATTACTACTCAATTTTAATCTTGTTTACGATGTTCTTAAATGAAAGTTAATTCTAACTACTTTATTGCATAAAATTAATTAAATCCTAGTTAAGTATAATCAAAGAAGACAATAAATATTATGAAATTAAATAATCATGCATTTGATACCATTATTTTAATTATAATTTTTAATCTTATTAATAAGCCAAGTTGGAATAAATTTCTAAACCACTCTCTCAACATGAATTAGATTGCTTAAAACATGCAATTAAAGTACTAATTCTCAACTCTCGTTAATGAACTAGTGGATTTCAATTACACATTTTAAGATTAAACAGCAACCTATAGCAATTATCTCCACATGTGATCTCTCTAACTATGCTTTGATAATGAATTTCCTATTAACTTTCAATAAGACGTTGCTCTCGCTAACTCCCTTATTTATAACCATTATGTTAATTTTCAGAAAAGGAATTGCACATTGAAGGTCGTCTTCCTTAACTTATAAAGATACTAATATAATTTAATAGTAAATTCTACACTCAAAGATTAACTAAGTAAATGGAAATAGAAAATTGTCATATATAAACAAATGCAAACATAATATTCATGTAAAGATTACAAGGAAAAAAATAAAACATAAGAACAAGAAGAAGGAGATCTCTCAACCCTTTTCCCTTCACACAAGATGTCTTCTCCCTTGCTTACTTGTCTCCTCTTCAAGTCATGAAAAGTTAAACAAAAGAACCAAAGAAAATTAATGTTCTTAGGATAACAAAAAATCAAATTCTAAAAATTCATCATTTTTAAAAATCTGTTCACTTGGCATATATATGCCTCCCTAAAAGACATGGCTATTCAAAGATAACCCTTCACAAATGTTGCCATTGTTCATGAAAAGTTGCATCACTTCAGAATTCCAATTGCTTATCGACACTTTGTCGCGACCTCGCGACTCTTGTCGCACTCGCGATAAGACACGCTCATGCTTGGCTGGCTCCACTGGCTGTCGCGACCTCTGCTCCTTGTCGCGCTCGCGACAAGACCCTTTCAACTCTCATTCCTGTCCTTCTTCCAAATGACTTCTTTAAGCTGTAATTCATTCCCTTTTCCTATAAAACAAATAAAACAACCACACACACACAAAACACATAAAAGCAACAAAAAATAGATAAAATACCAAAATAATAAACACAATACTAACCAAAATCACACATTACAACACACTAATTATGAGCTTTTCAAGCTCATATCAACCACTCACAGTGGTCGTCAACAAGCATACATTATGAACTATAAGTATAACTTATGCCTAATTTATAGAAAAACAAAATGCAGACAAGAGTCCACACATGGTAACCAAATGACTTAATGATAGTAAATTCGGCATTGATGCTTTATATACACAACATTTAATCATATAAACATATTTATCCTTTAGACTTACGATTCATTCATAGAATGATATACCACTATTTATGCTTAGTCATTCCCGCCACTTACTACACACTTTAACATATACCAGGAATATATACAAATACATATTCACATATAAGCTATGATCAACAAGGACATATGCATATTCGAAAATAAGATAGAGCATTAGTACTATGAAAGTTTATCGTTTATCAATCTAGAAATATATTTGTAGTACTTATTGTACCAAAATTACTGGCTCGCTCCCATCTCAAATACCATTATCATGTGAACTTTATCACTTGTAAATCTGTAAATATTTTATGTGTATGCATAAGACATTATACATCAATTCTCAATAAGGAGTAAGAACGAGTAGATATAGGGAAAACATATAACCCAATGTATTAATTAAAAAGCAATCACCAACATGAATACCTGTACATAGCTCTTATATTCCATTGCTATAGAAAACATTTATTACAGCAAAACATTTTTCATAGCTTTCATACATGACGAATCTTGCAAATCATTTATCTACCTTAAACAAGTAACATATTACTATAGAAAACATACTATCTCTATTATAGTCCATAACTTGATATTAATGATGCACTAGTTCATTTATATAACTCTATACATACTATTTCTATATACGATAATCATGCAAAAGTGTATATCGCAACATCTTTTAATATCATAATATCCATATGTGCTGAAAAGGAATTTCACATATAAATTAGATTATGAAATCAATTTATGAATTGTCATACTTCATAAAACTTTAAGTTGAACATCAAACTTTTCTTAACTTTGGTATAAAGCCTGCACTACTCTAAAGAGGTGGATAACGGGTTATACGGTGGTATCCGAAGGTACAAGTCTGTTTAGTCACCCAAACAGGGTCAACTGCAACCCAAACGGGATTGAAAATGATCTAAACAGGACCATGTCTGTCTGTTTAGTCAGCCAAACGGGGTTGAAAATATCGCAGCTGCAAGGTACCCTTATAGGCATGTCTATCTATCCACTTCCTAGACTTAACGCAAGCAATAAAATCTATTTACTTTATCTTTTCTTTATACAATCATATTCTTATATGCACATGTATACTCTAGTATAACTATGAACAATATACTCATAAAAGCGCTCATGTGTAACTTTCTGTAAACCTGTGAACATTTCACTGTTGGGTATTACTATTCTGTTCTTGTAATCCTATTCAATCATGTGATTATTCCGTATGTCAAGGCTATACTTATATAATACCATTTGTACCCGTACATAATCATGTAAATATATATATATATATATATATATATATATCTTCTCTAGTACATATACATATATGCACAATTCAAAAACAATTTATACAATTCTCTCATATAATAATCACATGACAAGATACTCCTTCTCTAATGCATACACTTGTATACATAGTCTCATATAACATTGCCATTATATGCTTTAATAAAATTTCTATAATGGAGTCTATAGCACTGTAGATCTGTATTTTAGCATGTTAACATGTGACAACACATATGCTTAATCATGTCATTTCAATTAAGTAAAGACATATTCATACGTTTCACTTTACTCATATTCTTTGAATTATTACTTCTTTCTACTAGTAAAGTTGACATTTCAAACTATAAGTATTACAGTAACTTCAAGAGATCAATAAAAAAAACTGTATACAATCATTTAGACGTTTACATATATATATATATATACCTATATATATATACTACATTCATATGATCATGTGATAGTCGTACATTAAGAACCTTCATTTATTATATTTGAGCATCTCTTAACTTCGTAGTATAGATACAAGCATCAAATAAACATTTACTCCATCAATAAAAATATGTACATGAAAGCATAATTGCACACAACAACCATGTATATAAGTTTGATCACATATGAATATTTATATATCATTACCAACAACCCTTACTTAGGTATAAATATAAATATGTGTAAAACTTTATCAACAATCATATTACATGCCATACTTAATTCAATGTGCTTCCATATAACTATGAATTTATCATAACAACATGTAGTTAAGCTATACATATGTAATCATAACTTGATTTACATCCTTAGTTACATGTATTTCTATTTTAGACATTGCTTAATGATAACTGAGCATATATCATCATAAGAGTATATACACACATTAACCTTGCATTTAACAATTATGTACAAATTTAATCACAAATATATTCATCACTAGTCGTTACCTATGTACACGTGTGAATGTATATGTACACATAGAACCTTGTATTAATAGTCATATTACAGGCCCTATTCAATTCATTTTAATATCTGACCTATAGCTCGAGTTATTGGAAAAATACTATAGGCTATTCATAGAACCAAAACAGGATGGGTTGTCACTTAGTAAAATTCATAACGTAACATTTAAAAGGATATAGACCAGCATTTCTTCATCAAAGTTAGACTTTCATGTCTCTAGTTTCACCAGAATTTTATTTTGTAGCATTTCAACATCTCTACTAAAAGTTATGCCCATTATTGTAAATTCTGTTTCTATTAGCAGTCTAGGGGGCTAGTCCGGATTCAACCCTGAATTCCATGTACTTAGAGACAGATTTAAATTTAGGTTTCTTCATATGAAATATAGGTATGGAAGTCTATTTTCCAATTCAAAAAGAATCACTTAATTTTCTGTTCTATAGCTCAACTTATGAGCAAAACAATCCAGATAGGTCAATCAGTCGTGAAGAGGTGTTCGACTCGTGAAGAGATTCACGAGTGAAGCTAAAAGGCCAAAACTCAAGTCTCGTGAAGGGGTTCACGAGTGGAGAAGAAAAGCTACATTTCACGACTCGTGAAGAGGCTCACGAGTGAAGGAGAAAAGGTTACATATCACGACTCGTGAAGGTATTCACGAGTGAGACCAACATTCACGAGTGACCCAGAGGAAGAAGGTTCACGACTCGTGAAGGGCTTCACGACTCGGCAAAGACTCACATCTGATTCTATTCTTCAAATTCATACTAAGACCCCCGATAAAAACCCAGAAAACATAACCCTAAATTTTCTGTCAACCACAACATGTTCTAGCAAATTTCACATGCAATTATGAACAGCCTAAGTTCCCATACCTGGACATGCAACTCAAATCTTCTTGTAAATTCTCCTTTGTCACTCTCTATCTTCTTCTTTCACGATCTAAATTTTCTCCTTCTTTTCCTTTCACAATAATTTCATCCATTAACACAAATTTTCAGCATCTAATTCCATCTACTATTAACCAATACAAGAAGATGGAGAAGGAGAAGAAGGATCATTTAATTAAGTTAATTACCTTGTAGATATATACTAACTTGTTCTTCAAATATCCACATGCAAGAATTCCTTCTTTGGTTTCTTTAAGAGATTAACCATGAACACAAGAGAGAGAGAGAGCAAAGAAGAATTTTTGTAATCTCACTCTCAAAATGTCATCCCTCTCTCCCATAACTTCTCTTTCATGTGAAATATAGTATATATATATATAGTGGCAAGGTAATTTTATTTCTTGGTCCCTCAAGATTTTGCATGTTCCATTAATTTCTCTCAATTTCTTGCATGTTACACCTTTGCCTCTCACTTTCTTGCATGTCTAACATTGATCCACAACTTATCTTCTTTCTTTCAATTTTACCCCATCATATGCTATCTCTTATAAAATTGACCCCACTCATTTATTATTTTTAACATTAACCTTTAAGTTTATATCCTATTTTAATTAAGCCCTCAAACTATATTTCCATTTTTAATTATACCATTATAAAAGTCATAGCATATAATTCACATATTCATCACATAATTAATGTTAACTTAATAACACTTACATCCCAATTGATCCTTGAAATAAAATATTATTTCAATTACACACAGAAATAAATAACTAGTTTATCCTTCAATAAATATAAACTCATAATAATTCATCTAATTAAGCTTGATTAAACATTTATAATTGGGATTATGTCCTTAAATTATACTAAGGCCTAATTTGGGTCCTCACAGTTATTGCTTCCAATAATGTACTTAGTATTATTTATTATTGGAGTGAATGCATTTTAGTTTGTATTATTATTGTATGCTTGGTGATAACCATTGTGAGTGGTTATTAACATATTGTTTTGGTTTTCCACTAAGCTTTATAGCTTTGCTCGCAGGCTAGACCTTATCTTCAAGGACAAAGCCAACATCAGATTAGGAAGAATCATTTTGATGTATGGAATTCATTTTGTATCTTTTTTAGTAGATCATAATGTTTTTTTATTAAAGTATTATGATTATTAAGTTTTGAAATTAATAACCCAGTGGCATCTTAATGTAACAGACTTAAACTTATATGACTTGTGCATTTTATATTGATAGATTATCAGATGAATTGCATGTTATGCTATAGGATAGTTGAATAGAATGCTATAATCCCATGTATTAAGAATTAATGTAATGTAATTAGTAATAAGGATCAGGTTAATCTAGTATAGTCATTACAATTAGAAATAACATCTTTTAGCTTGATTAAACAACTAACCTTTTTTGACTTTAGGTAGCCATTTTGAGCCTATAGCCGCTTTGTTAATGAGCTTATTTTTTAGCCTTAATCCAATTTTTTATCAATTAAAATTATTTGATCAATTAAATCTTTCTTTTTGAACCCTTAAGTGGCAAATGTAGTATTGCTTTGATAAGTAAGACGAAGTATTGATATTTTGTAAGCATGGATTATTTATGAATCATTTTTTATTCTTTAAGTTAAAGGTCCATTATTTTTTGCATAATCTTCTTAAGAAAAAACAACAACAACAAAAAAAAAGAAAAAAAAGCAAAAAAAAGAAGAAAACTACTACATAAGTTTGCTTTAAAATGATGAAGACAAAAGTAGTTGTGATTATGAAAAGTTCATTAAGTGCTGAGCATGATGTGCAAACTAGTGGGACTTCAAGAATGTTGAAAGGGGATCCAAAAATCTTATTAAGAAAGTTGGATATCATGCTTTAGTCTTCAATACGAAGTCTTACTTGTTTTAGTAATCATTGTATTTTTTCATATGAATGAGCTACTTAACTAATTTTTTTCACCCTAACTTAAGCCAAGCTACAACCCTTTAAAGACCCTTTTGATTTTGTGCATTATTTTATACTAGCAATGGAGATTATTATTTAATACAAGCTTATGGTATGTGGTGGTACAAGAGGAAATATGAGTTAAACATTATCCATTAAACACTTGAGTGATGTGAGGTAGAATTTATGAGAGAACAACTTTACATTTTGTAATGTTTGCTAGGTTAGAGTACATGTTGTAAGAAATAAGATTTTTAATAATTTTATATCTTTGTACTTTACATTCCCTTATTTATCTTATTGACGGCATATGAGTATTAAACCTTATAGATCCAAGATTTTATTTTGGTATTTGTTGACATTGACTCATAATTAATATGTTAAGGAAACCTTGTATGTGTTAATTTGCGAAAATCTTAAGACTCCCACTAGAGGACGGATCTCGAACATCCAAACTATTGAGAAAAGAGTCTTGACTTTCTTCTTTAATTTTTCTCCCACTCAGATAGAGAGATATGGGTAGTTCATCTTCTTGAGTTTCATAAAAAGTAAAGCAGTGACTTACTTCACCCAACTTTGAAAACTTATTTTTCAAAAATATGATATCTCATGATTCAAATTCTATTATTAAACCATTTGCTTGCTTACCCAAGAACACGTACCCTTTTAATACGTTAGAATATCATACAAAGATACTCTTTTTACCTCTTGGTTCTTATTTACCAAATTTACTTAAGGTATCATGGACATAAGCAGCATAACTCCAAGGTCTTAAAATGACTTAGGTTAGGTTCTGACGAGTTCACAACTCATAAGGAGTGAAAGCAACAGATTTGGAGGGCACACAGTTTAGAATATATGTGGCCATTGACAAAGCATCTCCCCAATAGAAGATGGGCAAAATTGCTTGGGCCATCATACAACTAATGTCCAATCCCTTTTTCATCACATAAAGCTTTAAACTCTTCAGAAAGATTTTCTCGATCACGATGATTCTTAAAGCTTTAATCATCTTGTCCAATTGATTCTCAACAAGATCTATAAAAGTTTTAAAGTAGCTCAATGCCTCGGACTTATGAGAAATTAAATGGATATGACTATACCTAGTATAGTCATCTACATAAGTGATGAAAAATAATAGGTCTCATGCCTTGCCCTAAAGTCATTAGATCACAAATATCGAAATGGATTAATTTCAATGGAGTTTTTTATCCTAGTTTCCTTTTTCGAACGATTTTCTTACTAGTTTTCTTTTTAGGCAATACTCATAGGTAGATAATTCGAGCTTATTCAAATCACCTATCAATCTTACTTTGGCTAACTGACTCATTCAGTTTAGGCCAATGTGGTATAATTTATCATGCCACAATTTCACATTATTCTCATAACAATGTGAAATAGAAGAAGAAATTAATGAAAAACTAGTAGTATTCCAATAATTAGGATCAATATCCATAATAATGAAATCATTAAAAACAAAACCATATTAAACATCATCTAAACATAGCGTGTGTTGTTATCATTGAAATGTAAATGAAACTAAATTTCATTAAAGCAAAAATAGAAACTAACTGGATAAAAGTATCTCAATCCTTTATTGCATGGTCCATTACACTTGAATCTATCACCCACAAAGAATGAAATTCAATAGAAAGATACGACTAGATACACATATTTTACTCACTCATAAGTCAAGATGGTATATCTATTGGGATACATTGCAATCTCTTGCATTGTATTCTTTCTGTTGGCAGTTGAAGAAATATTTCACTCTTGAAATATTTATCCTTTTATTGCCTTTGGACCTTATGTAATTCTATTTGATCTTTTATCTTTATTGAGGCTTCTTTTCTTGTTCTGGTTAGAACTCATTCTACTAGAATGGGACTGTGCCATATGCACTTCGACATTGATCTTAATTATCGTTATAGGGTCCTCTTCAAGTTCTAAATGACAAGCGACATTCCTAAATGTCTTTATATTATCCATATGAGTTAGTTGCATTTTCATATGCTTCTAAATAGTAAGTAAATAATGGATAACAACTTGAACCTGCTACTTATTGATCATCTTATGACTAGGTTCATTAAGCTCACATATCATCTTATCCATCTCTTTTAGATATTTTCGCATTATATTATCATACTTTTTTTTATTAGTATCAAAAAATTTAATTACTAATATCGAAACTGAGTTAGAGACATACCGTCAAACTTTTCTCCTGCAATGCAATCCATATATTCATTGCATTTTAACACTTGCAGAATTGCTTAGTGATGTCATAAGCTATTTGCACTTAGCAATATGATACGAGCAGTGAAATATCTCTTTTTCAGGCCACATAAGCATCTTGATCCCCGCTTATACTAGACTATGGTACCATCCTAAGGTTCAATCATAATCAAACTTAAGGTTTCTAAAGTCTCTTACTCTTCAAGCACATATTGGATTTACATATTTCATTTAGATCCTCTGATCACTAATGGAATAATTGTTGTACAATTTTAAAGGAGATCAGACAATACATGTTATTTACTATGTATCTGAAAAATTAACCTAACAAAGCTATCTATTAAGTCTAACTTCAAAAAGGTTACTTAAAGTTACCAATTACCTGAAGGGATATCATATGGTATATACATAATGATCACACAGCAAAAAAATTAAAAATTTAGATCATACATGCCACGCAATATGCAATAACGAATCGAATCATGAAATTTTAGGGTTTTGAAAAACTTACAACCTTAGATGCACTTCAAAACTTGATTTTGATGATGACTAGCAAATAAGATGGACTTATATGCCTTAGATCTTGATCACCAATGCCAAAAGAGCTGCCTTTACGCCACTCCTCTCTATGCTCACACACACACTAGCAATGATGGCTTAAAACAAGAGTTCTAGTTCTAATCTTTTAGTATTTGGTAATGGGATTGGTTTGAAGACACAATATCTGATCTTTTTCTTCTTTTAGGTTTCTATTGCTGCCCAAGAACACAAGAGATGAAGAAAAGTGGCGGCACTAGAGAGAGAATTGTCACCTTAGGTCAAAAATAATTAATCAATTTATATCACTACCTTAGGAAGATTGTTGTAGCCAAAATTCCCTTGATTTTAGGTCTTATTTTCAGCCTACATTACTTCCTAATTAGGTCATTTAAATTTATTCAAAATCCTATTGGTTTTAAATTCAAATGAATTTAAAATGGCATAAAACATTTAATCAAAATCCATCACTTAATTAGGGATAGTGCACATGCCGAAATTCACTAGGATATTCCTTTGAATTTCGGCTACACTCTCTCCTAATGAGGTGTTTTATTTTGATTCAAATGCCATTAGAATTTAATATTAAATTAATTTAATTAATCCAAGATAATTAATTAATTGAAATAAACCTAGCACATGTCGAATATCTCTCTCATGGACCAACTGTTTAACAGATTTGTTGTTTAAGGCAAAAAAACTAATTAACAGATTTGTTGTTTAAGGCAAAAAAACTGTTTTACAGATTTGTCTTAAACAGCTAGCTGTATTAGTGGTCCAATTAGCAATTTTAATACCCATTAAATACATTAATTTGACTTTAAATAAAAGCCCAAATTAAAGCCTAATACACTATTTAAATATTTTAAGCCCAATGCTTTGTGTGCAATCCTATAGGTCCATTTAATATTGGCAATGAATTAATAAATTAATTCAAAGGTTATATATATTCTCTAGCAAGATATTATAGCATTCCAAATTAAATAAAAATGCAAATAGCATTTAGTGACCTAATGCAAATTTGCATAATCTCTTACCCTTAAATATCAGAATTAATATAAGGCATGGAACTAGTCATCCTTATATATACTAATTCCTTTCTTGATATTCCAGTGACACTGAACTCTCAGATAAATAATGATTACTCATTATTTCATCTCGGTATGGCCATACACTTCTCAGTTCACTGATCAAGTGGCCGATGATATTTTCTCTCTTATTGAGAGGGGTAATCCCTTCACTTCTCTCATGCTCTCTAACATGAATTAGTGCATACCCAAGCATACCCATACTTGTCACCTTGTTACGAGTACGTTAAGTGTATGTCAAAGTATATAGTAATTCATAAAGAGTTTCATAGAGATTTTAGGTCTAAAAACTCCGATGCAAAACTTGCACATGAGAAACACTTATGACTTGTACCATGTAGTGTTCTCATGAACGGATCCAATCTAGACACCATATTCTAAACATGTATCTATGATATCTGAATTACACTCTCGTCCTTATGATCCGTAAGACAGAACTCATATTATTAGAGAGAGCATACTAGTCTTAATTCATTTGTTATTCCCATAACAACGACTGACTAGGGATATTTAGAATGAAGTCTTTGTTGTTTCAAGGTCTTATAACCATGTACCTCACACATGATAACTTAAACTGAAACAACATTCTTGGATAGTTCTATCAATTGATATGCACAGGAATACAATAGATAAAACAAATGCCTCATTTATTAACTTAAGTGTTTTATAATAATGTATTGGGGCTAAGGCTTACACTAACATTACCCTCCTAATGTCTAACCTTATAGGTACAAAATTCATACATAGTAAATGTCGATTGTTGGGTATTAAGTTTTTAAACTTAATACAAGATATTATATATAAGATAATCTAAGTCTTAACTCAATTATCATGCAATCATTTTACTCATAAAATATTGCTAAGCAATTAACAATAAAATAAATACATTCATAATAAATGCTAAAAACCAACATAATATCCAAAAGATAAATAAACTCATTTATTTAATCAATCATTAAATATCCAACAATCTAAAAAAAACTTATAAAAGAAGATAAGATACACTTGTCTTTAATCTAGTAATAGAAACCATAAATCCTAACCAAAAATTTGCTAACCAATAATAACTTGACACTCATATTAATAACTCAGGAACTTAATAGATCTAAATCTAACCTAGTCATTGGAACTAAATTAATTACCATACGCATCAACTACGAAGGAATAACATGTGTGTGATCATGAGACCATGGACGATAGACTTTACGTCCACTCCTGAGCACCAACTCAGACTGAGTGTTGCTTCTAAATACTCCTCATTTAGCTACTATATATAAAAAGTAAATTATGGATTCTCCATAATGTTCGCTCCAGCACTCAACTAATAAATTCTTGAGTGCCACATGGTAACTAAATGATTCACACATGATATCGAAAAGCAAATTATGATTCCACCCTCTTTTTAGGTCACCAACCCAAATGTAATCTTGCATCTTTTCATGCATACAGAGAATATGATGAACTATTGCATCAATATCATCAGTTCAGACCTTCTTATCCATCCTCAATTTGCAAATTGTTTGCACTTTTGATTTGATTTCTATAATACCTTGAAATCCGTGGACATCTAGAAGTCCTTATCATCATCATTTTTGTCACACATAACACAAAATTAAATAGTAAGTACACTCATGTACATGGTTGAAACTTATTTCAATCCAAACAATAAGGACAGACTGTTACTCATAATAGTATATAAATAGTTAGTACACTCATGTAAAAATACACATATGATTGAAACTCATTTCAATCAACGAACAAAGAAATATCCACAGAATATAATTTTCAAACAAATTTGAAAATTTAAAAAGGCAAAAAAAAAAGTTTTCTCAATTTTTATCAATTTTAAAATATTTTTTATTGGAATAAAATCCAAAAAGTATTTTATGGTCTTCAAAAAATTTTAAAAAAATGACTAAAAAATCATAAAATTTGAGAAAATTATATTAGAAAAAAAATTGAGTTGATTTAGAGGTCTGAAGACTACTCACACGCCGACAAGGGTGGGCCTCACGTGCCAACTGAGTCACTCTACCACGTGGCGTAACCCATTGGGCCACATGTCACCACGTCAGACCCACGCCTGACATGTGGCGACCACACATTGGTCCACGTAGATGACACGTGTCATCCAGGTGGACTGATAGGTGCTAATGGCAAGACCACAATTTATCACGTGGCAGTCAACCATTGGTCCATATGGCATCCAAGGTGGACCCATATGTGCCAAATGGCAGAGCCATAATCTGCCACATGGCGGATCCTTACTAGACCACGTGTCGACCAGTGGCATAACTCATCAAGTCACGTGTCTGGAAGCACCTATCACGTGTTAGGATCACCTGCTGCCACATGGCATGACACGTCAAGCCACATGGCAGGATCCTCACCACATGTCAGCTCCATAGGTCGTCATATGGCAACATTTTGTTGGTCCACGTGGCATCATCTAGACCCACCCTTCCACGTCAGCTGACACGTGGCTCTTCACCATTGGGCCACATGTCACGCTACGATTGGGCCACGTCATTGAGTGACGCGTCACTCAGGCACGTGGGCCTGGTGCGTGCCTGGGACACCCCCTTTGGCACGCGCCCAGAAATGGTAATGCGTTCATGCCACGCGCCGCCTTCCCAGTGGTTTTAAACCACCTGATTTTTTCTAGGGTTACATTTTCAAGATTCCTGAGTCTAATGGTGTGGTTAAAAATAAAAAAATTTTCACTTGAAATTTTAATTACGGATTTTTAAATTAATTTTTTTCATGTACAAATACACAATATATATATATATATATACACACACATACATTAAAAATAATACATAGATACATCAATGGTATCAATATGCATATTATCGAGTCTGAAATCATATCTGAATTTTCACAAAAAAATAGATCTAAAAAATAAAGAAGCCGGAACGTAAAAATATGGCTCTGATACCAATGAAGAAAAATATATAACAAGATATATTGCGAAAAGTAAACATAAATACCTCTCGAAGTGCAGATCGCTAAAGCGAATATCAATTGTTTCACGTTACCAGCAAAGTCTTTCACCTACGTGTCATGAACTACGAGATGAAAGTATAGATTCACAAACTAAAAGCTCATCTGACAAAGAGAGAAAATGTGAGGAGATAAACTGACAGAGTTTCGGTATCTCTTATTTTCTCTTTCTCTTCTCTTCAAATGAAGAATTTTAACTCTTATATAGAACTTCAATTAAAGTAACATAAATTAACTTAATTATTATGAAAATTAAATTGGCAGTTATAAAATATTAATAATAAAAATAAATTCATTATTAAGTAAAAAATAATATCCCATTAATATTTCAGTTACCAAAATCAATTTTGGTAACTTTCCTCATTACTACATATTAAATAGCAGATTCTCTAATTATGGAAAATCCTAATATATAACCAATCTCATATATATATTATTTCCGTCCCAATATTATCATATTTATATCAGAACCAATTTCTCATCTCATGAGTTATGAATATATCTCAAACTCCTTCATATATATATATATATATATATATATATATATATATATATATATATATATATATATATATATATAATAAAAATAAATTCATTATTAAGTAAAAAATAATATCCCATTAATATTTCAGTTACCAAAATTAATTTTGGTAACTTTCCTCATTACTACATATTAAATAGCAGATTCTCTAATTATGAAAAATTCTAATATGTAACCAATCTCATATATATATATATTATTTTCTGTCCTAATATTATCATATTTATATCAGAACCAATTTCTCATCTCATAAGTTATGAATATATCTCAAACTCCTTCATATATATATATATATATATATATATATATATATATATATATATATATATATATATATATACCTTCAAATGTATAAATGCTCATCAGGTAGAAAATATCCCGTCAAGGCAGAAAAGAATAGCATGACAGGAGAAAAAACTTAATGGAAACAATGGCCCCTAATCCCCACAGCACAGTGTCATCAAAGGATTCATCATACCATGTTCTATTATCCCCTAAAAAAAATCTAACGTCACCTGTTTAGTAATAGAAAAAATTATAAATATTTTCTAACTTATTATTCAGAATATTAATTAAGCCTTTGGAGAATATTTGTAAATATCAAGTGTACCTTTCAGCAAATCGTTATCATCATATCTGTCAAGATTGTCATGTTACTGTATAACTTACAACATAAACAAAAAATTCAATTTATTAATTAAAATTAATTAATATCAATTTTAAAAAATATGACACTAGAATTAATTTATTGGTTTTCCTTTTACAAATATATTATTAAATATTTTTTATGGAATAGCAATTTACTGTAATTTTTTTTTCAAAAATATGACAATAAAATTAGTTTGTTGGTTTTCCTTTTACAAATATATTATTAATTTTTTTTATGAAATAGCAATTTACTGTAATTATTTTCAAAAATATGACAATAGAATTAGTTTATTGGTTTTCCTTTCATAAATATATTATTAATTTTTTTATGAAATAGCAATTTACCATAATTTTTTTATAAAAAAATAAATTTACTGGAATAAAAAAAAATATATGGTAGGTAGCTGTTGGTGGAATTTTAACTCACAACCTTTTACAAATTCACAAAGGATATGTACTAATTGTACTACAAATAATAATTAATATTAATTTGACATATTATTTATTAATTTAATAATAAAAATGAATAAATTTTGATATTTTTGAAACTATTACAGATTGTAGCGATTTCAGAGTCTGAAACCGTTGCAAACTATAGAGGTAGTCTGAAATCGCTACAGTCTGTAGCGATTTCAGAAAAAATATCATAACTCTCTTGTGGATCCCACGTCTGAAAATGCTATTTGAAACCGCTACAGTTTGCAGCTATTTCAACAAAAAATATCAGAGCTCTCTTGTTAATCACACATTTGAATTGCTATTTGACGTAACGGTTTTGTACTTTACCTCAATTTTATAAATATTTTTTGATATATCCCAATTTTGTAAATATTTTTTAAAAATATTATTTAAAAAATATTCCCATAAAATAAGGAAGAATAGATTAGATAATTTTATTTTTTCTTTTTTAATTTATTATGCCACGTGTCAAATAGATATTGATCTATTTACACATAAGTAGCTAGTGTGTACCACATAATAGATAAAATCTGTAAATTGATTTTTAGGGGGTAATTTATTATAGATATTTTAAGTTTGGATAGTAAATTAAAAACGATAAAAGTTGAGTTATGAATTAAGAAATTAAATATAAATTCAGGGAGTATTTTATATAATTAATCTTAATATTTATAAATTACATAAATATTAAAAAATATAAGTGTAAAATTTAAAATATATTTTATATAATGTATATAAATCGATTAATGATCAGTTAACGATTAATCGCCCGTTTTTAAAAGTTAAAACTGTAAATTTAAATTTTCGATTTGATTAATCTAAAAATCTATTCGATTTCAAATCGATTTTGCGGTTAATTTAAATTTCGATTTTTTTGCTCACCCTTACTAACAAATATGAATCATTGGATCATTTTTATTTTTTATCTAATAGCTCAAATTTACTAATGTTCATAATACTAGATGTACCGAAACATCACCCGATTAAAAATAAGAGACAGTGGCACTACTGCAGTGTAAATAGTTTTTAGATCAAAATTTGATTATTCTTAAATTAACGCATGGAGAGTGACAGGGTCATCAAATTCAATTATGTAATTTTTTTTATATTATCCAATATTATTTTTATTTTGATAGTAAATTTTATTTGTTACTTTATTAAACTTTTAATTTATAAAATCTTAAGCAATATTTTGAACTCCGTATAATTCCATTTAAACCATTTTTTAATTATGTAAATTAATACAGTTCAATGTTAAAACTGTTTGCGAATTATATAACATTATCTATAGTTATATTTTTTAAAAAAATTAATTAAAAACTTTTAAATACGAAAAATCATGTAAAAGGTGTTATTAGTGGGACTTGAGCACAATTTTATTTCAATGTTTTCAGAAGCAGCTCGGATATCGACTCGGTCTATCAACTGAGTCAAGAGTCAATTGATTGGACCGGGTTGACTCGGAGTTTTTATTTTTTATTAAATATAATTATTTATAAAAAAAATAAAAATATGATATGTCAAAATATATTAAAAATTTTATTAATTAATAAATATCAATGTAAACATATTAAGACCAACAAAATTAATTGTGTTTCTAAAATTATTTGTGTGCTGCTTGTTTACCAATTGCAATATGGTGATACTTAATTATTCAACATTAATTGTCGTTGGATGGTGCTTGTCAATGTCTAATTGCAGCTCCATTAACATGCAATTTAAGCAATCAAAGCTTAATCCACTTTCTTACTAGCTTTTTAATCCTTAGAAACTAATTATATGTTCAAAAATTTCTATCGTTTCAAAATTTTCAATCATAAATATTACCAGTTCATTAGTTGTAATTACTATGAAATGATTTTTTCAATCTATATGTAATAAACTCTTATATATATATAATAATAATTTAAAAATTATGTACTATTAGGATCAAACATAAAAGATTTTTGTGCTGATTTAATTCTGCATACAGATATGTATCATAAACACTGTCTTTATATATTTTGCATATATATAATAATTTATTATGGATTTAGTTAAAGGAACACATTACAGGATTTTTAAATTTTATTTTTTTAATTATATCACTATATTTTTTGGAAATTTAGGGTTTGGTTTCTTAAAATGCAAAATTTTTTGGTTAAACCGAAATTCGGTCCGAGTCACCGAGTTTTTATACTTTTCGATTTTTATGTTGAATCGACTTAGATTGTTTGTTGAGTCACGGTCCAACCGGTCTACCCGAGTCAACCCGAGTTTAATAACCATGGTTTATTCAAGAAAATAGAACTTGTGCAATTGGAACAAATCGCAATGTCAAGAATCATATTTATATGTTTTTAATATTCATCTGCAATCACAATAGTATGTTACACTTTTTGTGTAAATGTCCTTTGAAATCATAGCAGGTTATTGCAATTTTGGATTGATCCTGACAATGAAATCGCAGCAAGCTATCATGGTTTCAATGTAAAAAATTTTGCAGGTAAGTGGATCCTGCACTCTAAAAATGCCGTTACGTGTTTGAGGAATTGTAAACACTCTGGGTGCATTTACTTACAGAAAATAGTTTTCTATTTTCTATTTTCTTAGAAAATTGGAGTATTTATTTTTCGTATAAAATTTAGAAAACGCGTTTATTTATCAACAAATGAAAAACTGCAATGTTTATATATATATATATATATATATATATATATATATATATATATATATATATATATATATATATATATATATATATATATATATATATATATATATATATATATATATATATATATATATATATACGCGTACATACATACATTTATATATATATATGTGTGTATGTACATATGTATATATATATATATATATATATATATATATATATATATATATATATATATATATATATATATATATATATATATATATATATATATATATATATATATATATGTATATGTATGTGCATACTTACATATGTGTATGTATATGCATATGTATGTGAATATATGCACATACATAAACATGTATTTATGCAAACATACATATGTACATGCATGTGTATACATGCACATACATACACATGTATTTATGCATACATACATATGTCCATGTATGTGTATATATGGATATGTATATATATGTATGTACATACATATACATATGTATATATGTATGCATATACAAGCACATACAGATATATGTATATGAATATGTATGTATATGTATGTGCATATGTATATGTATGTATATACATAAATGCATATTTATATGTATAAATATGTATATAGATACATACATGGATGCATGCATGTATGTATGTATATTTGTATATGCATATGTATGTGAATATATGCACATATATATACATACATATACATATGTATCACTACAAGAAAATTCTCAAATACCGACGGAAAATTTTTCGTAGGCAATTATCAACGAAAAAATGTTTTCCGTAGGGAAAAATATCTAAAAATATGTATTTTGTGACGGAAAAATAATTCCGTCGTAATTAATGGAGGAAAATTTGCCGCCCAAATTTACCGATGAAAATTAGCGACGGCTTTGTAAAAATCTGTTGTAAACTTGGCGCCAGCATTTCGCGGCTAAGATTTCATGAAATGCTTTAGTTGTATCTAAAATAAATATCCCAAAAAAATAATACTTGCTCTTGCAAAATGAACTTTAAAAATGCATAAATGAGTAAAATGGATTGTTATCAAGTAAGTAGTCTATAGAATTTAAAATGGAATGAATGTTATATACCGATTACATTTTTATTAAGGTTTCTAGAACTAATCCATTTGCATTCTGAAAATATCTCATTTCATCAAAATAGATATAGTTGAATTAAAGTTAACATCTATCTAAGCTACTTAAACCTTTTAAATGGTTTAAAGACTTGTTGGGAGGTTTTCCAATACATGACTTGCTTAGATAATGGGCTGGCCGGGCAAGTAGGTGATGCTGCATATTCTCTCAACAAAAGATATTCTAAGTTTGATTTCGGTGGAGCAATGGTGAGTTTGTTTATTTAGTTTGCACCTTGAATATGGTTCCATTTCTTTAGCAATAGTTCTATGTATTTCTTTTCTATTGTTATGGTGGGGTTTGAAAATGGATATCAGGGTAATGAAGTCAGAAGAAGATCAAGATTTTTATGGAGAAGAGGCAGGGAGTCATCCACTGCTTTGGATTCAATGTTAGCCATTCGTTCTTCTTTTTATTTTTTTATTTCAAATACTCAGTACTTGTTAATGGGTTCTGTTCTAGTTTCTGTTATGGTTCATGGATTTTTTTATTTTGCTCTAAATGTTTTATGAACTCTGTGAAAGAAATTAAAATTTACTTTGTTTGGCTAGAATTATATGTTTGTTAATTATAGGTTTATTTGGTTTTGCTTAATTTCTTTATAAATTCCGATTACTTGCTAATTAAAATATTTTCTTAAAAATATATAATATTTTTAGCGACGGAATAGTGACGGTTAATTCCGTCGTAAATTTTTTAGCAATAGGCAAATTTACCGACGAAAATATACTTACCGTCATTAAATTTGCCGATGATTTTATAATTCGGTCGGAAATTTGCCTACGGAATAATTATTTCCGTTGGTACAATTGCCGACGGACAATATAATTCCGTCGGAAATTTGCCTACGGAATAATTATTTCCATCGGTAAAATTGCCGACGATCAATATAATTTCGTCGGTTTTTTCCGTCGGCAAAAGTGCCTACAACCGGATCTCCTTCGCCATTTTCCGTCACTAAATTCCGTCGACAATTTTATTTCCCTACCGAAATTCACTCAATTTCGTCGGAAATTTCCGTCGGTAAAGTGAATTTTTCTTGTAGTATATGTATACATATACATATGCATATGTATGTGTATGTGTGTATATACATATCCATATGTACATATGCATGCATGTACTACATATACATATACATGCACATGCATATACTTATATATGTATGCACATACAAAAACTTACATATGCATGTATATGTGTATGTATGTATGTATGTGTGTGTGTGTGTGTGTGTGTGTGTGTGTGTGATGTGTGTGTTAATATTATTTAAAAAATTTGGAAAACCTCTTTTATTAGTTTTCCAATTTTTTCTTTATTTTGGAAAACTGAAAAATTCATTTCTGTTTTCTATTTTAGAAAACTAAAGAAAATAAACATGATCTCCATTTTCTGTTTTCTGTAGAAAATTTTTCTGAAAAACTGAAGCAATTTTCTGTAAGTAAACAGACCCTCTGTTTTTCAAAATATTTTTGAAAGACTCCATTTCTCAAATTATCTTTTCAAAATAATTGACCCTATTTTTCCGCCTTTGACAAAAGTTAAAGGTCTACTAGAGCAAATATTTAGTGTCAAAGAAAAAACCAGAGGAACTGACCAAAAGCTGGGCTTTGATAATCTCATCAGTGTAATACTCAGGCTCTTATTCTTGTGTAGAAAGACGATGATCAATCAAATTGTTCGTATTTTCTAAGTTCTTCTTATATCTACGTTCATCAATCAAACTTTGCTAGAATCGATCCATCTTTTCTGCTAGTTTTTTCAATGTTATTAAAATCTGATCGGATCGGTTTAACTGCAAATCATCAACTGATTCGATTGATTTAATGCATAAAAATTTAACCGATTAAAAATCAAAATGAACAATTTTGATCCAGTTGAAAACCGGTAAAAACCAGGCTAAAACCGGATAAAAAAAACCAGTTTGAAACTAAAAAAATCAAAATCTATCCAAAATATCAATACAATATTATTTTTTGCTAAAAAAATAAAATATAACTATAAATACAAAATAATTAAAATTTAACCAATTTTGATAAATTTTTTATGAATAAAACAAAAATTATAATTTATATTTAATGAATTTCTTTGAATATTTGCATTTTTTTACTATATTTATCTTAAATTTTTGTTATAAATGTTGAATTAATTGAAAATATTATTTTATTATTAAAATTTGATGACAAATTTATTATTTAAAAATTTTTTATACTATTTTTAAAAATTTTTTATACTATATATTTTCATAATATTTATATAAAATTTAAAAATATTATTATTTTTAAAAAATAAAAAAATCCGGTTAAATCATAATGAATTGATCGAATCATGAAACCTTTAACTTTTCGGTTCTTTATCCGATCTGGTTTTAATAACATTGTTTTTTTCAATCTCTTCTTATATCTTCCACAATCAATCCAATGAAAAATGGATAAAAAAATCCCCTGGATTCTGTACCCCTTCCACAATCAATCCAATGCAAAATCGATAAAAAATCTTCCTTGCAATTGTTCTCATCATAATATTAAAAGTCAGGTCTCTTAACGTCGGTCTCAACTCAACAACGGCGAGATCTCGACGACAAGAATCGCATAGCTTTGCTATTAGCCTGTTGATTTGAGAATATCTCGACGGGTAAAGATCATCATATCAGGAGGTGGGAATGGTGGTGTAGTTATATGAAATAACTTTGCCGCTTAGTAATTTTGGACGGTCGGCTAAAACAATATAGTTTGTGGTGAAACATTCCTGGACGACTGAGGATGAGGAGACTACGACTACAAGACGATAGCTGAAACGGATGGAGATGATTGGGCCGTGATTTTGAGTGCAACGGTGGAGAGTGGAGTGGAGGGGTTGCTTTAGGAGATGGAGGTGGCCGATAAATGGAAGGGCTGGTGGAGTTGGAGGGAGGTGTCTGCGCGTGTTTTCGACCAGAAAATTTTCAAGAGGAGAACCAGGAGAAGAAGAATTAAGTAAAGGATTTGGTGCTCCATGCTTTCTTTCTTGCTTTGCTTGGTGGAGTTGGGAATCGTTACAAGAGATTTGCTTTCACTTTTATAGTTTTTTTTAGAATTGCTTTTGGACCGGTGAGCATGAACTAGTTAACAAGTAAAAAAATTAATCGGTCAATTAATATTAATAAATTTATTATATTTAATTAATCAATCTATCAGTTTTGATTTTTTAGTTTGATTAGTTAATATTTTTCGGTTAACCATTAAAATTTATAACATAAAATTATAAAAAAAATTAGCCAAAATTTAATTCAATTTTAAATATGTAAAATAATTTAAAATAAAAATCACAAAATAAATATAATTTACTAGCTAAAATTCATATTCAACAAATTAATAGCTAATGTTATAAAATAAATTTAATATTTGTTAGAAATTAACATGTTTAATTTTAAACCAAATAAAATTTTGTATAATATTAAATATTAAAAATAAACTCTAAAATATAAGAAAATGTAACTAAATGCTATTATATATGATAAAAAAAATAACATATATAAAAGTTAATCGATTATTACATATAAATATTAGGGGTGAGTAAAAAAAATTGAAAATACGGTTAACCGTAAAATCGATCCGAAATTGATTCGATTTTTACGGTTAACCGATCAGATGGATTCGGTTACGGTTTTTAATTTTTATATTTTTTGTTAATAATTACAATTTAAATTTTTAAGTACTGGTTAACCGTTAATCCACGGTTCACACACACACACACACACACACACACACATATATATATATCTTCAATTTTTTTCTATTTCTCTCTAAAATTTACATAAAATAATACTTTAAAATATATTTTTATTTTTATACCTTAATTTTTTATATTTTCCTATAAAATTTATATAATACTTTAAACTAAATTTATATTATATCATTCTCTTTAACTATATAGCAATATTTATATATAGCATACAATTAATTTTTATATATATTTTTTTATCATATATTGGTGTTCATGTTTTACTTAATAGAATCAAACATAGTAATTTTCAATAAATATCAAATCAATTTTATAATATTAGCTATTAATTTATAAAACATGAATTTTGGCTAGTAAATTATGTTTGTTTCGTAATTTTTATATTAAATTACTTTACACATTTGAACTTGAATTAAATTTTGTCTAATTTTTTATATAATTTTATGTTATAAATTTTAATGGTTAACCGAAAAATATTGGTTAACCAAATTGAAAAATCGAAATCGATAGACTGATTAATTGAATGTAACAGACTGGTTAATGATTAGTAATTTTTAAAAATCAATATTAATGGACTGATTAAATTTTTTTTTGCTTAACCCGTCCATGCTCATCTCTTATAAATATAATTATATAATTAAAGAAAATGGCATAATATAAATTTAGTTTAAAGTATTATATAAATTTTATAAAAAAATTAAGGCATTAAAATAAAATTATATTTTAAAATATTATTTTATGTAAATTTTAAAGAAAAATATAAGAAAAATGAAAAATTTTTAAAGTAAAAATAAAAATATAATATATATTATATATAAACCAGTTAATCGTAAACTAACGGTTAACTAGTATCCAAAAATCTAAACTGTAACCAAAATATAACATGTAAAAATTAAAAATCATAATCGAATCTATTGAATTGATTAATCGAAACAATCGATTTGATTTTGGATCGATTTTGTGATTAATTATATTTTTGATTTTTTTTCCGCCCCTAATTTTGGTAAGAGATAATGTATGATTTTTTTTTTCTCAATATAACACTTGATTTAAAAAAAATGACATTTTAGGGTGCGTTCGGGAAGGATTTTATTTTTATTTTTGGTTATTTTTTTTAAAAATAAAACAAAAATATGTTCTACAAATTTATTTTCGTTTTTTTTTTTTGCAAAATTTAAGAAGTAATTTTCGCACCAAAAATAAATATGAAAAATTTTCAAAATGTGATTTTTATGATTTTATTTTTATCAAATATTTAATTACTTTATCCTTAATTATTACCACCACCATATTGCTGTCACCGCTACCACACCACCACACCACGCCACCGTCGCCGCCATCACTATCACCATACTGTCGCCGCAGCCACCACCATCACACTACTGCTACCACCAACACTGCTACTGCCGCTGCGCCACCACCATCACAGCGCTGCCACTACTACCACTATCGCTACCTCCGCCGCCATCATCGCTACTGCTGCCTCCACCATCGCCGCCAGACTACCGCTACTGCTACCACTACACTACCACCGCTACCACCACCACACTGTTACTGCCGTTGTCACCACCGCCGCCGTCACCACTATACTGCCACCATCGCTTCCATTGCCGTTACTATCGAAATCATTATCATAATATACATGTATAATTAAAAAGTACAATATAATTTTTAAATATATAAAACAATTTTTAAAAAAATAGATAATAAAAATTAAAAATAATTTCTGAATTTTAAAAAATGAAAAACTAAAATTCTGCAATTTTACCAAACACACCCTTAAAAAATTAATTATTAAACTTTAAACATTTTACTATTTATCGTTATCTATTAATACATTTCTGAAAGCGACTAATTAATTATGAAAAAAATTGAATATAACAAGTAATGTTTAAATATGATTTTCTTCGAAACTGGAGTATATTATTTTATCGTTAATTAGCTCTAAACAATTAAAATTCATTAATTATTAATATTTAAACACCTCATTGTTCACCTTTTACCATTATTACTAATAGCTATCAATTAATACATTGCTAAACCTAACGGCTAATTACTTGTGATTTTTTTTTCTGAATATAATAAGTAATGTTTTGAAAATATGATTTCCTTGGTAATTGGAGTATATTATTTTATCGTTAATTAGTTATAAACAATTAAAATTCAATAACTACATATGTAGATGTTTTGAAAATTTAATTATTAAACTTTAAACGTTTCACTGTTGACCTTTTACCACTATTATTAATCACTATCTATTGATAGATTGCTGAATGCGAACAACTAACTATTTGTAAAATTATTTTTTTCTGAATATAACCCATGATCTTGTGAAAATTTAATTATTAAATTTTAAACATCTCATTGTTCACCTTTTATCACCGTTACTAAATCGCTATCTATTGATACATTATAAAACGCGAACGGCTACCCAAAAATTAAATTAGGTTTTTCACTCTCAAGAACATGAGAAATGTAAAAGGAAAAGAGAGAATCGAGCTAAAAATCCTATATGCATTTGTGGAAATGAAAGGGGTCGGAGAGTGTGCGAGAGCTGCTTATAGTTATAGCTAAGCAAGAAAGGAGAGTGTGTGGACGATCTCAAAAAGATATTTTTCAATTTTTTCTTTTTCAAGAACTATAACGTCATCGCATATGCAAGTTAACAACCCTACAAACAACAGTTATTTCAACTCCTAAAAGTTTCACGGCATCACACATAATTTGGTCCCCGAACTATTAACTTTTTCGAGATTTAGTCCTCATACTTTAATTTTGAGTCACAAAATTTTTGTCATGATTGGACAAAATTACTAATTCCATTAAAAAAATATTGTAAAAGTCTAAGATAAACAAAACTTAAGAAGGATGCCAATGGTAGAATACCACATTAAAAAAAATTGAATAGATGGTTTAATTAGTAGTCACATGCATTTGGTAATTTACTATTTATTTGATCTATGAAAATTCACAAAATAAATATAAATATAAATATTATCCAAACATTGGTGCATTTGCAGCAAGCCGTCATGCCTTTTTACTCAATAATAACTTGCCGTATCATATGGATTTTTTTTCTTAAATACGTTTCCCATAAAAAAATAATAATTATTATTCTCAAAAAGAATATTAATAATGATAATAGAAAGGGAGAGGGTAGGTCCTATTTGTTCATATAGATCATAATAAAATTAAAAATCACTTTATTATCTAATTTTTCCAATCAACTACGCCACTTGAAAAAATCTACATGTTTTGTTAATGCTTGACAAAAAAAAAGGAAGGAAGGAGAGAGGTGTGTCGAATTATGGATAGGTTTAAAGAGGCATTTTTTTTTTTAATGTTTGATAATATCAAATATTATTCTCTTAAATCCGGTCCAAGAGCAATAGACTCAATTAAAAGGCCAGTGACAAAAGATCCAACTGCTATCAAGAA
Organism: Excoecaria agallocha; assembly: GCA_037975025.1. NCBI lineage: Eukaryota > Viridiplantae > Streptophyta > Magnoliopsida > Malpighiales > Euphorbiaceae > Excoecaria > Excoecaria agallocha. The sequence continues at coordinate 86,200 of JBBPFJ010000087.1, read as the reverse complement.
AATCCAGGTCCATCACAATCCCAATCAAATTTGAACGAAACCGATCTAATGCTTTTGACTGTCACATCAACAGACCATGCCTTGCAGGCTATCAGATCAGTCACCCTAACTCTGCATACTATAGATATGGTTAGATTTGGCACTCAAATGCTATAACCACCTAGGCACTATATATAGCGAAAATCTTCAGAATTCAAGTACCACTTTACCTTTGGTGAATTTCTCTCACTAATTTTAGTTTTGGAGTGTTAATACTTTGTCAGCCAAAGGTAAGCCTTTTCTTGTCTTATAGGCATTGTTAGCTAATCGGCCATCATCAGTCTCTTGTTTTGATATTTCTAGAATTATCCTTTGGTACTTTCATTGAGAGACGAGAATGGAGCCCAACACTCCAAAGGAGGATGAAGGATCAAATTTGCCATCCATATGGAAAAAACTTTACAAAACCTCTTATCAGTGTTCAACGAAGAAAGTCTCTTCAATGAAATCTAGGGGTGTGCAAAATCCGAACCGATTTTATTAACCCGATTAATCAAAACTGATGCATTTAGGTGGGGTTAATCGAGTTAATCAAGTCAATTCGGGTGTCAGGATTTGGGAAATTTCGGGTTCGAGTTTGATCGAATGAAAATCTCTCTAAAACCAACCAAACCGGCAACACGAATAGCAAATATTTATAAAGCCAAAAATCCCTAATTTCTGTGACCCTTCATTCGAACAAAAATCCCTAATTGTCGATCTTCCCTACCCAGTCGCCCACTCCACTCATCCTCTACTCTCTCACCATCATCGATGAACTGCAGTCTAATCTCCCTCTCATCATCTCCGGTGAACGGCTAGATCTAGTCCCCTATCATCTCCTTTTTTGGCTCTATTCTGGTCTCCCTATTCATAGCTATTTGGCATTCTGGTAAGTTCTTATTCTATTTTCTTTCATTTTTTATTTGCATGTTCCTCTATTGGTACTCGGTTCGTGCTTGAGATGTTTTGATTACTCTTGAAACTCTTAGGTACATGATCTTTCAAAACAAAATACCTTTTTCTTGAATACTGCAACCCAATTTGATTAGAGCGAACATGATACAGCCACCCTTCTATTTTGTTGTTATCTTGTGAAACATCCATCTGTATAGGGTTCTTTAAAAAATGACTAACTTCCAAAGTAATTTAATACCCAGTTCCATTAAGTGATATACGACTGTAGTGACTTAAAATTTAGGTCATAATTGGCATTTGGTATAGGAATGTCTTTTGATCCCTAAGAAAGGATACAGAGGAAATAAAGGGATCAAAAAAGCAAAAATCAAACACCGTTTGATTGGAATTAGATAAAGAAGGGATGTTTAATGCAGGAAATCGCAATGAAATTGAAAGATGAAATCAATTTTGAAAGTTATTGTTTTAATTTTGGTTTCAGTTTTGGCTCTGCATTGCTCTGCTATAGTGTTTTTTTTTTCTCTATTAAAGTAACTGAAATTGAATTAGTGATGAGGAGAATGAGACAAAGATTGAAAAATAAATTATTGGAATGAGAACCCAAAAAATTAAAATAAAAGGACTGAATGGCTTATCACTTGATTTGAAGTTACACCCTCATATATATATATATATTTCTAATGCAAGTTGGTGTATTGAATCCGTCAAAAATTTGATTAAAAAAATTATCAATGGAAATTTTTTTAGTTGACTTTGGGCGAACAATGTTTGTGATGAAGATTTGGGTTTTAAAGAGCTTGAAGGTGTTATAGCTTATATGAATGCTTATGATAGAGAAGGACACCCTGTTTGTTATAATGCTTATAGGGTTTTTAAAGATAAAGAAATGTATGAGAGGACTTTTGGGGATGAACAAAAGCTGAAGAAGTTTCTTAGGTGGAGAGTTCAGGTCCTTGAGAGAGGGATTAAGCTTTTGTATTTTAAGCCTGGTGGGATTAACTCCATTATTCAAGTCACTGATCTTAAGGATATGCCTAAAAGAGAGCTTAGAGTTGCTTCATCAGATTCATAAGGCCAAAAGACATTCCAGTTTAGTATGGAAGTTTATTTTAATTTTTGTTCTTAGTGTTTAATTATTATGTAATAAATGTTTGTCGTAATTTTTAAATTGTTAGTTGTATTTTTAAAATATATTTATGGTGGTGACTAGAGTTGATTTGTATTTTAATTTAATTTTGAATTTAAACAAAATAAATAAATAAAATTCGGGTTGATTGGGTTAAAAAGGTTTGGGCTCGAAAAATATCACGTCAATCAGGTAGAAGCCCAATATTTATATAGGGTAGGATCGGATGAGGATATTCTCAAAAACTTGGGTTTAGATCGGATTGATCCAAATCCGACCAATGCACACCCCTAATGAAATTAATTAGCTTAACGATAAAACCCCATTGACAGTCAAAAATTTGAAAGCAATGATGAAAGGATTCACTCACAAACTGCAAGATAAGATAATGTAGTCGGTTAAAAGAGACAAAAAGCCTCAAGATCCTATTAGAGGAAGAGAGCGAAGGTCAAGGCCGAGTGATAGAGGAATTGAAATAAGTAAAGGTGGGAATCATTCCGGTACCCGCTTAGATATCAACTCCCATTCATATAAGGGAAAAAGTAAGGAAAAGGTTAATCCCTCCCACACCCAGCATGAAGAACATGATTTCGATGATGAGGCATCTTCACCCTTATGCTCTCCCTCCGCATCCATTAGAGATGATCTCTCATTTGCATATTTTTCGAAAGTGAGAAAGCTTAAAGGAAAAGACCAAGCTTCAGGGCCTATAGCTAATAGAGATGAAAAGTGGTTTCTTTAAATTGTTAAGAAGTTCGGGCTTGGCTACCCAAAAAGCCTTTATTTGACAACAACGCCACTTCCCATTTCACTTTAGAAATCATGGAAATTGAACTTCCCAAAAGATTCAAAGAGGTGAGGATGTCTAGGTACACAAAAAATCAGAGCTAAAAACCCACATCTCGGAGTATCCCACTCAGATACAAATGTACACTTTTGATGATAGAGTTATTTGTAGAGTTTTTCCTACAACATTTGTTGGAGATGCTTTAAACTTGTTCTACAGTCTCCCTCTAATATCGATATCTTCTTTTGGATAAATTCGAGATTTGCTCGTTACAAGGTACCTAGTCTAAGTTAAGATGCCCAAAACTACTAATGATTTCTGCAACTTAAAGCAAATGTCTGGTAAAATTCTATGAGATTATGTTGCCAGGTTTCAAATGTTAGCATCTGAAATTAAGAACCTACACCATCAAGTCACAACAACAATCTTAGCCAGAAGTATGAGGAGGCCTTCGCTATTCTAATCACTCACTACAAAAACCCTATTGACTTTGTTGTTCTTATGGTTCAAGCAAATCAATTCATTCAGTACGATGACACACTTAGATCAGAGCAAGATCAATTTGATCCACTCATTGAGCGTGAAAAAATCGATTGGAGAAATAAAAGTCCTAAAAACTCAGAAAAAGCCGATGGTTCCAAAAGTTGGGGAAAGCAAAATGAGTTAGAATACAAAAGGTCAGATCGCCATGCAAGTGTCCCGATAAAAGTTTATACAACTCTTAACTCCTTTGCCTCTGGTGTACTCTAATAATTATGAATTAAATGATATTTTTATTGTAATTTTAGGTATTTAATTGAGTTAATTTAGTGTTAATTTAGTTGAATTATAGTTTAATTGGTTGAATTTATGTTTTAAGGGTTAATTTTAAGTTTTGGTATTTTTCAGGGCCAATTTAAAGAAAAAAAGACTAAATTGAAAGAAAAAAAAGTTTTGAGCCAATTTCGTAATTTTGAAAAATTATAGCAAACAATTGTGACGTTTAGTCCATAAACCTTTCACTCGACCAAGCAAGGAATTCAGATGGTCGAGTGTGATAAAACTGTGAAACAAGACCAAAAGATGAAGAATTTGTTTTGGTACAGCAAGCCTGTGCTTGGCCGTGCATCACCAAGGAAAAAATCATGCTTGGTCATGCATGGTTGATCTTCATTCTATACACAATAGTGTATGGTTTTAATTCTTCAACTACTTGGCCGTGCAGAAAGAAGCAAAGTTTGATGTAACTTCCTAATTAGCTATAATTCTTTTCCTGCTCTAATTTGGAAGCAACAAAAGGCAGTCTTCTTTTCCAACTCCTATAAATAAAAGATAAAAATACCAGAACAAGGGAGATCATTAGAGAATTCGGTAGTTAAACACAAATTTAGCTTAGTTTTAATTTTACATTTTTTTGTTTTAGTTTGTAAAAAATAAAAGCTTGGAGTAGGAAGTATTCTCTATTTTTCTGTAAACGGTTGATCAAAGGAGCTTCTTAACTCTATGTTTTTGTTTTTTTTTCTTAATTTTTCTTTAGTTTTCAATATGTTTAGTAAGTAGTTTTCTTTACTTTTGTTAATAGATACTTGAATCCTTCTATTTTTATTGTGATGACTTAAGTTGGGCTTTATATCCAAATACTAATTGCTTATTTCTTAATTTTAAGTGTATTCTTATCATTAATTGTGTTAAGATTGATTGTTGATTTATTGTTTCAATAACTAAAAATTAGTTTAAACATAGTTGATGATTTGCATGTTCTTGGATTAAATCTTTAGTATCAATGCATGATTGTTTTCTGGTTTTAAGGTAATTGTGTATTGAAATTATTGATTAATACTAAGAGAGGAGGAACTAAGAATAAACTGAAGTTAAATTTACTTGCAAAAGAGTTCAATGTTTAGGAAGTTACAATTAGATTTCTATGCTAAGTATTAGATTTGTCTATGAGTTTAATACTAGGAATGATATTCTTGCATAAAGATATCTGGTTTTATTACTAGTTTTTTCCATAATCACTGGTGTTTCTATTGAAATTAAGTCATTACAATAGAAGTTAAGGTGGATAGTTCCTTTAGCAATAGTATTTCAGTTATTATTTTGTTCTTAATTCATATTAGTTTAATTTTAGTTTTTGTTTTATTTAATTGTTTATTTAGTTTAATTTTTGCCTTTAAATCGAAAATATTTGAGAAATAATCTCAGATTAATTTAATTCACACATAGATATTATCCTTAGCAATCAATGTTCCCTTGGATACGATATTTGGGGTCTTAATCTATATTTTTCTATATTACTAGCCGATCTAGTACACTTACTAGATACCGATCATACTTCTATGGATCAAGGAGAAGTACAACAAGGTAAATTGGATCTAGATAGAACGTTGATAAGAATGGACAAATTGAAATTTTTCAATTTCCACAAAGATGTAAACTACACCACTAATGAGTGTAAGGCCCTTAAAGATGAAATAAAAAGATTAATTCGGAAGGGATCTCTTAAGAGATTCATGGGAAGTCCAGCAAAAAGCCCATACTGATCTCCCATCAAGCATAATAGATTGGACTCAAAAGAAGAAGAAAGAAGAAAACCACGATATGTAGATTGAGAAAGACCGAGGATGGGCGTGATAAACATGATCATTGGATAAACATGATCGTTGGAGGGTCGTCTTACAGAGAGGACTTTTTCGAGAGAAAGAAAGGCCAAAAAGGCATGTCCTTCTCATCATAATCCGAGAAGTTGCCTTCTCGTTACTATCTCTTTAAAGATGCAATGGATATTAAATTCCCCTATGAGGATGCTTTCGTAGTTCAAACATCTATAAATAATTTTTTTGGTAAAAATAATTCTAGTTGATAATGGTAGCATTGTCAATATCTTGACAATTTAAGCCTACAACAAGATAAGCCCCTAATTAGTGAGTAAAGGTAAATCATATCCCTTTAATCAGGTTAGGCAATGTGCCTATTCCTATCACATGATCAACAGAGTTGTCTATAGATTTTGGAGATGAGGTTGTTACACATATAAATGCACATTCATGGTAATAGACATGCCTTTCGCTTATAAGGTGATCTTTGGGAGACCCTTGATCTTTCAAATGGGCACCATGACTAGCATTGGGAATATGCTAATGAAAGTACCAACAAAAGAATGAGTAGTTGTACTTAGAGGAAATCATAAAGCTTCAAGGGAAGCTTATGTGACGATGATAAGGCACAACAAATAAACTTATGTGGTTGAATCTATTGAAGAAAATGACAAAGGAAAAGCCAAAATGCATCCCGATAAGGATGGAGTTGATGTAGAGGTATCCCCATGTAAAAAGTTAATGATCGACTCTAACCTAGATGATGTGACTCTAGACAAAATTGCTCACATCCTTATAATCAGCCAAAGCTCTTTTGCTTAGTTTTCAGAAGATATCCCTGGCATTAACCCGAAAGTCATCACTCATAAGCTCAACGTGGATTCAAGCTTTACACCAGTGAAAAAAATTATAAAGATATGCACCGGATTGAAAAAGGTAGATCGGCTGCTTAAAGCTAGCCGATCAAAGAGGTACATTATCCTGATTCGTTGGCTAACGTGGTTCTGGTTAAGAAAAAAAGTGGTAAGTTATGAATATGCATTGATTTCATAGATTTAAACAAGGTATGTCCAAAAGATAGTTACCCTTTGCCTAATATAGACCAACTCATTCATGCTACCGCTTGCCATGAGGTATATTTCCTCCTTAATGCTTATGCGGGCTACCATCAAATATTGATGTGGCTCCTAGATCAAGAGAAGATGAGCTTCATCACTAACGAAGGAACTTATTGCTACAAAGTTATGCCCTTTAACCTGAAAAATGCGAAAGAGGCATACTAGAGGTTAATGAACAAGATCATTAGATATCAATCTAGGCATAATTTGGAAGTATATATGAATGATATGATTGTAAAGAGAAAAAGTAGATCAGAACAAGGTGTTAACCTAGCTAAGGTATTTGCCACTCTAAATCGATCTCGCACGAAGCTTAACCCAGAAAAATGCATATTCAAAGTATCTTTGCAAAGACTGCTCTAACATTTTAGGTTTCCTGTTACCATGCATACTATTTTTAATACCAATAATTTATACTATATTTCATTTGCACAAATATCAAGCCATTTTAAGTAGTTTATAATCATGTCATTACATTAAAAGAGGCTATACAAGAGAAAACTTCTTTAATATGCCATAATTACAATAATTTTATCCTTTACACTACATTTTACTTCGTTTAATATGGGATTTACAATAACAAAAACAAAATAAAAAGGCATCATATTCATACTTTGACTCCTCCTATTGCTGGTGTTGGCTTTGTTGATGTTGGCTTTATCCCTACTGAAGAGTCCTAACTTGAGAACCTACATGGATGAACATCCATGCTAAGCTATACAGCTTAATAGGGAACAATAGATATGTGAACAACCACTCACAATGGTCGTTCCCAAGCACATAGTATGCAATAATAATAAGATACATTTATATCAATTAGAAACCATATTATAGATAATTGGGTGAACATTACCATATATAAGATTTGTAGTGTAAATTAATCACATATAACATGTCATTAGTTAGCATTAAGCAATTAACATTCACTGTACTATTTATTATTTCCTATGATTGCCTATTTAAACTTTATGGATGTAGATAACGGGTGTTGTGGATACCCATAGGTATCAATCATGTGAATATCCGAAGTTATTATTCATTTAAGTATCCAAAGGTATCAAACCTGTGGATCCAAATGGGGCCGAGACCATAGTCCCAAACAGGGACAAACTATAGACCCAAACGAGATCAAAATTATGGAGGCATGCTTATATATCCACATCCAAACCCTATGTGTGGGCATTAATCCATTTGTTCATCTTTTATTCAACAATTTTAATTCGTTAACTATAACCATCGCAATAGTATAACTATGGTCATCAGTGTATATTCTTAAAAATAAGAACATTAGCATAAGTGTGCATTACTGACTTAGAACACATTGAATCACATATATTTTTATGTCTTCTAGTATTAGTGTTCCTTATATAACTTTATTCCCATATATCATTATGCTTCATACATATTTAATGTCATATATTACCTTTATTTTTATGTTTAAAATGTTGTAAAAGTATTTGGGGAGGTTCAAACAAGTTTTGGGGATAATTCGAGACCTAAAATCAAGTATAAGGGGAAACAAGGGAGGCTCACGGTGAAACTAATTTGTTGTGACCTTGAGATAGGTGCATATTTGATTCTGGAAAAGGCTCACGGTGGCAACTGATTGGTTGTGAGAGTGAGGTACCATTTTGCCCAAGAATCCAAAAAATAGATTTTCAGGTTCAACTTATATGTTATACTAGACCTATTAAACAACATCTCAAGCAAATAGGTCTTCTAAAAAGTTATTCCTTTATGTTTATAGTTTCTAAGACATCAAGAATCATTCCATTTGAGAAAGTAAATCTCCAGATATTCATTAAACAATACAAACTGCTCCCAATGAGAGGGTAACAAACATAGCCAAGGTTCAAGCTAAATTTTGACTAACTTGCAAGAAGATTTAGATTAGACTTCTTCATATGAAATCTAGGTCTATAATTATAGTTTCTAACCCAACTAGAATCATCCAATTTTCAGTTCTATAACTCTAATTATAGGCACAACAGTGTGACTAAGTCCATTGAACCCTAGGTTACATTTTTGCTATCTCAAGAAAGCTCTCATAAATCCAGCTTTTATGCACTAGATAACCATATATCCATGTTTTTTCTTACAAACACATCCAACACAATCTCATGATGTAATATTGAAACACAAATACATACACAAAATGTAAAATTCCCATACCTCTTTGGCAAACCCCTCTTCAAGCCCTTTCTCCTTCCTTCTCCTTTCCTTTAGTCCTCTCTCCTTCTACATATTAAAATTGTAGATTATCATGCTTAAAGATTCATACTCTCCCTCAATTCATTATGTAATTACAAGAAATAAGTGTAGATGAAAGGAAAAGAAAAGCTATTACCTTAGAAATATGCTAAACACTAAACTCTCTCTCTTTACTAAGCTAGAGTTATGATTTAGGGATTGTTTAAGGGTTAATTGCGGGTTAGTTAGGGAGAAAATTATCTGCCTCTTTTGTTATTTTGGGATAGCTGGCCAACTTTTTGCCTAAATCCTTAAAATTTTTGCAATTCTCAAGAATTTTTTAAGGAAGCTAGATGTTCTTTCCTTGTTGGTCCATTCGTCAACCTTAGAAAAATTATACTTAGCTCCCTCTACTCCTTTAATCTCTTATTTTAACCCCAAATCTTTCTCTCTTCATTTTTAATTGAACCCTTAAATTACACTTTCTCCTAATTATATTTATGTAGGACTTAATGTATAATGATCGATTTACCCCTTTTCTTTTAGAATAATTACCACTAGATCCTACCTACTTTACATTATCAACTAGCATGCATTAATATGTGTATTAAGTAATCTCTCTTACATCTTTTCAGGGCATAAGTAGGGGGCCTCACAATCTTCTGGAAAGTTCTTAGGGTTTATGGTCTTTCAAATGGGGATCGAAGCTAACCCTGAGAAGATCAAGGCAATCATGGACATTCAGCCCTCCAAAAATGTCAAGGAGATTTAAAAACTTAATGGAAGACTCACTACACTAGGAAGATTCATATCCTCCCCAGCTAAGAGATGTAACCCTTTCTTCAAAAGCTTGAGAGAGATAAATACTTATCTTAAGGAGTTGATTGCCATGTAACCTTTAAAGAACTAAAATGTTTCCTCTTCGAACCTTCACCTTTCAGCATACAGATACTTGGGGAAAAGCTTTATTTTTACCTCTTTCCGACGGAAGAAGAGGCAGCAGTGCTAATTAGGGAAGAAAATGGTCAAGAAAAGCCTATTTATTATGTAAGCCAAGTGCTTCTAGGCTTTAAGCTCAAAAAGAACCCCGCTGAACAGCTCATCCTAGCTTTGATAATCTGCATTGTTAAATTGAGAAGATATTTCAAGGGTCACACAATCACAGTCAAGTCGGATCAACCGCTTAGTGAGATGCTCCAAAGACCTAGCCTCGAAGGAAGACTTGTTGAATGGGCTATAAACTACAATCCTTCAACGTAAAATACGAGCCTAAAACTGCTATTAAAGCACACTAGCCAATTTTGTAGCGAAATTCACTAGGGACATCAAGTAGATCCTAGAGCAGAATCTATCTTCTTGTGAATGATCATTAATGGTACCTCTAATGAATTGAAAGGTAAAATATAGCTAGTGTAACACCCTATATACAGACATTGATTCGAGAAAAAAATGCCCTATTCATCAGTGGCTTATCTTAAATTACTAGATGATGATCCTATTTTAATTAAAAACCAAAATATCCCTAATTAACTTTATATATTAATTCATATTCCCTAATTCACTATATTCTATTTATGGCATATATATTATATATTTGATCGTTTTACTGTATAATTTGCAGAAATGTGAACAGTATTACTGCTGAACTTTAAGACTACCCTCCTACAAAATTTAAATTTTATACTCCCAATAATCTCACAATCCACCATTTCAACCTTCATATCACAATTCACATCACAACTGTCTAAACACATCCATATATAATTTCAACCAATATACGTCCATACTACTTAACATTCACATATGTCCATATATACAAACCATTTCGTCAACAATTTACATTTCAATTATCACCTTTAATTTGCACAATAATACATTCGTCATCTCAAAAATTTTCCTTCGTGTGTACATGTCAACGTCAAATACTTAGATCTCCAAACCTGTCTTCCTATGCCCTGCATGCAATAAACATATTTCTAAGAAATTATAATGCTTAATGGTGGATACAATACTAAAATATCCCATAAGCTATATAATCATGCAAAATTCAATTATTTATTTCTATAAATTTTCATATTTTTGTAATTTACTAATTTGACCTTTTCTATCAAGCTTTTGTCCCTTTTTCCTTTTGAGATTATATATTTTTTTTACTTTTATTCCATTTTAAACCCCTATTTTCACCATTTACGTATAAAAATATCATTTGGTCCCTAATTTTTTTCATTCATTATATAATGACTATTTTACCCTTTATTAACATTTTTATCTTATTTATGCCATTTTTAACCCTTTTTCATTACTTTTCACTATTTTGCTCTTTTAATCCTTATTAAATCCTAAAAATTCTATTTAGTTCCTAAAGTTATCAATTTATTTCCTTGGTTCATAAATTTTCATCTTCCTTCTATTATTTCTTTTATTTTAAGTCCCTATATTTACAAATTATATACACAATTTTATATTAGTCCTTCAATTTTGCATCTACTTACATATTAATCCTTTAAACTTATTTTAATCACACATTTTCACCATTTTCATTATTTTACCCCTAGTATGATAGCAGATACTATACAGGCAAACTGGATGCGTAAAACTATGGATCCCACAGGCTCTCAATAGTCTCAATTACATCAAAAATCGCATTTTTACCATATTTTTTTCTTATTATTGGTGTGAAACCTCCTCCGGTCTATTATACAAATCGCCATGACTTTCTACCTCAATTTTTAAAATGGCATCTCTATGGCTAACTACTTCTCAATTCTTGATTTCTCAACTAATACCAAGGAAAAAACTTATAATTCATGCCAAATTGTCATTTTATGCTAAAACTTACATTATTTTCATAAGTTATGCATTATGTACTAGCTCCATCATAATTCTAATAATACATCATTTTCAATACACAATTTCACATATTTACCATATATGATTACTTTTCCTTAGGTTACATATTCGGTCAACCAAAATGTCTCTAATTTCATTTTCCTCACATTTTCATATACCTTTTATCATCATGAACTAGTTTTATGCATTTTTCAACATAATTCAACACAAATTTGATGAATTATCACAAGTGTACCATTTGTCCACCTTAGACTCAACACCATTAAAATTTATTAATTCATCATTTTCACTCCCTAACATGTTATATTCCATTTTTATGCATGATTCAACAATTATTTCAATTTAATTACATCATTTACATAGATTTCCTATAGCTCTATAATAGGGCCTAATTCATTACCATGCCATTTATATATATTTTCCATTTTGATGGCTTTTTCTTAAATTATTATCAACCAATTACATTAATTTATCATCAATTCAAATTTTGGAAGCTAGTTCATGCAAAATCATATAGTTACATAACCCTAAAAAAATTAAATAATCTATTATTTGTATCCACATACCTTCATGAAGCTTGAATACCACAAATCACTTTGTCTTTCCCTTTATGTTCCTTATTCTTACTTTCTCCTCTAAAATCTCACCTAAGGCAAATTCCACCATAAGAAATTCATCAATTTTTGATTCAAATCTTGATCCAAAATCGCCTAAGAGTGTGTTACCCTACCCTTCCAATCTTAATTCTAGCACAAAAACTCAAATACACTTACTTGGCTAGATTTTCTTCTTTGAAAATTTTTCAAATTTAAGCTTTTATATTGCTTTTATAGCTTAAATTATGTGAAGATGAGGTCATATAAGTGGTCTAGGGTGAGAAAAAAGCTATGAAAATTCAAGCTTGAAATGAGCCTATAATGGTGGAATTTGGGAGGAAAAAGCTACGATCGATGAAGAGTAAGAATGAGGTCGGTTTATGGCCTTCAAAAATTTGTATTTCAGCTTTATATGATGTCCCAAAATGAATGGTTATGATGGCCTTAAGCATTATTCAATCTAAGGGCCCAAAAATTAGCCACTTGTCACCTGATGATTGGTTCAAATTTTGTATTACCATCCATCAAAATTAGTCCAAAAATATACAAAAATATTATTTAGGATATGTTTAAAATTTTGAGTCAAAATGAGCTCATCTTGATATATTTTTCAGCCTGAAATGTAATTATTGGTCCGAAACTCAAATTTCTCAAAATTGTCAAAAAATTTATTTCACTTTCAAAAATTCATTTAGAATATTTCCAGTGGTCTCATGCGATCAGAATAATTTCTGAGATCCGAAATAATTTTTTTTAGACTGATCAAACCCTAATCAAATTAGGTTACTATTCAACTAGATCCGCTACTTTTTATTTTTAACTTTTGAAGGTTCATTTCACTTAAATTTTACCTCAAATTACATCATCGAATTCCTCATGAATTATAATTTCCAACGGTGAAAAGAATTTTTATGAGCCTTTATGGTACTATTCACTTTGATATCACTATTTACTGTTCAAAAAGTATTATTCACGTGATCGAAATTTTTGTGGCATCACAGATAGTTTTGTTTGGCCCTCTGAACATTGAGATAAGGCATGCCATTAAAATAAATTTCAAAACTTCCAATAACATGGCTGAATGTTAAGCCCTATCACATGGTTTGAGGATGGTCAAGTGCATTTGACTCGAAAACCTAAAAATAAGAAGCAATTCTCAATTGGTTTACAAGCTAGGTATTGGGAACCTTTAAAGCAAAAGAAGAAAACATGAAAAATTATTTGGCTAAGGTCATGGCCTTCATTCAAGAAATTGAATCGGCAGATGCGAAGTTGACGATTTGCAACCACTCTGAATGAAGGGGATTACGTGCTCAAAGAAATACATGAAGAGCGTTTTGGAGCCCATAAAGTGATGAGAGTGATATGCATAAAAGTAATGCAGACTAGATACTTCTAGCCGACTATATGCAAGAATGCCCAAACAAAGGCAAAAAGTTATCCCTGATGCCAAATCCATTGAAGGGTAATAAGAAAGTGTACTTTAGAGCAGCAACCGATTAGAATATCTTGGTATTTTGACCAATGGGGACTTTCTATCTTGGGACCTTTTTCCCAAGGTAAAAAGCAATTGAAACTTTTGGTTGTCACATTCAATCACTTCTCCGAGTGAATTGAGGCTGAACCCCTATCAAGCATCATTGCCAGCTGGATAAAGCGCTTCATTTAGAAGAAGTTAATCTTCATATTTGGCCTGCCCAAAGTGTTTATTACAAATTATGGCAACAATACGATAGTTCCACGTTCAAAAATTTTTGCTCCGATCTGAATATTCAGCTGAGATTCACCTCTATTGCACACTCGCAAAGCAACAGGATGACTAAAGGATTGAATAGAACAATCCTCGAGGGTTTGAAGAAAAGACTTAGAGATGCAAAAGGAAATTGGATAAAGGAGTTATACAGTGTTCTCCAGTCTTACAGAACTTCTCCCAAATCGACTACTCTCTAAACTCCTTTCTCTTTTATGTATGATTCGAAAGTAGTCATTCCTATGGAGATCGGTCTTTCCTTCTAAAGAGCAAAGTTCTTTGAATATCAGAATTTGGAAGAAAGAAACATGAAACTAGACTTGTTAGAAAAAAGAAGAAAAGATGCTAGCGCCAAAATAGCAACTTACAAGTAATGGATCATTTGATTCTACAATGCCAAAGTTAAGGGCAGAATTTTCAAGGTTGGATTTGGTCCTCATGAGAGGAGAGATTGGGCATGCAAACTCAAGTAGGAAAACTCGTGACAAATAGGGAAGGCCCTTTTGAAGTTTCAAGGGTCAGAAATCCCAATACTTACAAGCTATAGACCTTGAACGATCAAGACATCTACTTTAAAAGTCATATTACACCCTTCATTGATTTACTTTTTTAATGATAGGCATACCAACATCTGCTTTAAAAGTCATATTATACCCTAACAACCAATTCAACACAGTGTCTTCCATTTACTATTTATGTTCATGTAGTTTAATTACAAGCCACATATAATATGAGGTGGCAGATAAAAGAGTATTAAGACCGACGATATTACAAGTAGTAAAGTATAAACATCGAGCTAGTAATTAGTGTATATGCACTTGATTCAGCCAGCCATGCATAAGTAGTACTATGATGTGTGTGTGTGTGTGTGTGTGTGTGTGTGTGTACAGCCTACTAATACTTATATACTTGAGAAACAATTGCAGAGCAGAAGACACTTTCAACGAATGTCAAATAGAAGGGGCTCCTACCCCGAAGTTCATATCTTAAAAGGTGTTAAACACTAAATTCAGAAGACACTAAAGTGTCATAGAAGCAGCTGCAATAGGACTCAGGCATGCCCGACTTGTTTAATAATATAACTTATAGACTCAGGTTATTCAGACACAACCCTCTTAATGTCAGACTTTTAAATTACCACAATCTAGACAGAATGAGTACACATATATATAGGTGTGTGCTTACAGATTCATTAGAGATAGAGAGCATTCAATTAAACCCTTACAGAGTGTTTATTAACTCCAAGCTGAAATCTTATATACGTAATATGTCAAATAACAAGATTACATTAATTACTAGCTCAAGAGTACAATACAAGGAACATTTAAATAAATGTTGAAATTAAATATGAAACTTTGGATTATACTACTTAAAGAAGTTAAAGAGCTTAGCTAGACCAATAGTCATCCTTGTCGGGATGATTTCATTAAATATCAAAAAAGTGTATGTGTGTGTGTGTGTGTGTGTGTGTGTGTGTATATATATATATATATATATATATATATATATATATATATAACCCATAGCTACGATTTAGGTACAATAAATATCCCAATTATAATTATCAGTATAGCTTAAGTCCTGGGCATGCTTTCATTATTCTTATTTAACTTCCTGCCTCAGAAAATCATTGAATATCAATAGGTTATCCACCTTCATTTATCAGAGTTAAGAATTAAACACTAAGTTTACGGTTAACTCCCTGCTAGATAGTTCCCAAATTTATATATTACTCGATCCATTTCCCATTCCAACATAAAGGGAGCAATTCTAAAGGATTGCTCCACAAATATTCCAGCAGAGCCTAAGAACGCACAACATAATTCATCGCATCATTTCAGGTTTAAACATTGGTGATATTCCCAATTTTATTTTTAGACCAACCTCCATAGTATGGAAATCCAGCACTTAGAATTCTAAGGAAACCTGAATTCAATTTGCTTCACTTGCAGAATTTATTAGATGAGAAAGTATCTCCCTAATTCAAACACTAATTCTTACTGAGGCGTAGGATCTAATATCCTTGGGTAACTATTGCAGGCCCCTTAAATAAAATACTGAAGAATTATCACAGTTAAAAACACATTGAAGCAAGGTCATATAACAAGGCAAAAGTCACAGATCTGTAAGACAAAACAGGGTTGACCCGGCTGGCATGGAGTTCAGCTCAGCCGGGTTATAGGCTTCTGGACTGAAAGTCCATTAGTGAACCGACTGAGTCAAAGATTGTCTCAGCCGGGTTGATTGAAATTTTCATGCTCCTGCAGGTGGATTCCAAGCTTCATTTACAGCAACTCCATCCACATTTAAAACATATCCTTGACATATTTCCTCTAAGCTAAGTTCCAGTATGGCGCTAATTCCGGAATCTTAAATTCGGCTATTTTTAATTGTTCCAACCCAAGATGATTGAATCTAAAAGCTTCCCAACACTAGCAAATGTCAGGTGGCTAGATATCATTCCTCACTATACTTAATAATTTTCTTGATAAAATCTCTATCAGATCTCCTTTAAAATTCCGTTTTAACCTCACTTAATGCCCAACTTAAGAAGGAGAGCAGCCTAAAGACTGCTCGTCACTCAACCAGCAAGCAAAAGAGCTTGCAACCAGATTATATAATGTTCTTTATCCTCTTGCCTAACATATTTCATAGTTACAATCTCTTAATTTTCCAGTCACCAACACTTTTATTTTTGAAGAACTATCCAGCAACATAGATACTTTACATAAACACAAAATTACATATTTACACACCTGCAGAAGAGATGACAACCCTTTTTTTAGTCTCGCTCCTTCCCTTTAATTCTTACCTCAATCATCCGCTAAATAAATAAATTCCTCATCAATTAGATTTACAGATACATAGTAAGGAGAATGAAAATAACAGAAATCTATCCTACCAACAGCACCACCATTAACCCATTCCAATTTTTTGATAAACAGCTTCATAACTTTTCTTGATAATCTCCAACAAACTCAGAATTTGGAGTTGAGTTAGAAGAAGAAGAAGAAGAAGAAGACAATAGTCAAAGGGTCGTCGTGACTCTTCTCTCTTTTTTCCTTCGTGGCTGCCTCACTCTAAGGGCAGGTTTCCGGGACTTTTTTAAAATTTGGGTGTTTCAAAATCTTATTTGGAGAAATAGTGTGTTTTTGAAACATATTGAAAAAATGGGGTGGAGGAACTTAATCCCGTAACAAACGACTGCGGAAATGAGAGTGAGGCTGACGAAAATTGCAGTGAAGAGGGAACCAGAAATATGGCATGAATTTCGTTCTTTGTGGGTCCACTAGTCTAATTTCGCAACAAATATTTGCGGGAATAGGAGAATATCTAATGCATCTGAAGATGTAATAACAGGCTGCAGAAATAGAAGAATATACACATTTTCCAACCCAGCATGATAAACCGCGTTGAATATAATATTTACACCGACTATATAAACCCGATGGATGAAGAAGGATGCACAAATGAATGAAAATTATGTTTTAAGAGATATGGTATGATAAAAAATAATCTGTGAGAGGAGAGTTACGAGCACAAGTGAATGAAGCTTGGTAAAAAATGTCATACAAATATTGACATATTGTTTTATAAAATGCAGTAATTTATAATTATTACCATCTTATTATAGGTATTTGGTAAGAATTTATTGTTTAATATGTATAATATTTTTGAATTAAATAGAATTTTTATGTTATTATTAATTATATTTATTTTATTTTTGTAGTTTGCTGATATTAATTAAAATTTCAAACTATAGAACGAATGCAACGCATATTAATAGAAGATTTTTAAAAATGTATTTTTTCAATTTTAATGTATTTATGTATTTGTTAGTTCTTATTAGACACTTATTATAATTTCTAAAAAAATAAATTAATTTGTCATGCCCACATCTACAACAATTGTTGATATCCACCAACCCCATGAGCATCTGGCCATGTAGCACGACAAAACTCCCTATACAACCATGCTAAACAAGCTGAACCACAACTATAATTACCAACCTCATCTAAATTCTCTAATAGGAGAAGTCACATTAAATGTATATAATTGTTAAATTGACATGAAAACAACAACCCACCAATGCAACTTAATAGCCATGCACATACATAGCATTGAATTTTATAATCAGTAGCATCTGATGGAAGAAAATCAAAAGTTATCGACAATCAAGTCATTTTAACTGATCTTCCTTTGATAGCCTCATCAAGTCGAATTTGTCTGAGGAGCTAGTTGCAGAGAGCTCGCCAATCATATTCTAGACTACCAGTCACCAGATGCCCTTCAATTGGTAAACCGATCAATATTTGAATACCTTGCAAAGTGATGGTGGTTTCACTAACTAGAAGGTGAAAAGTGTGAGTTTTCGGCCTCCATCTCTTCACAAGGGTACGTAGTCATTAAATTTACATCTACATGCATTACACCAATCTGGAACACTCCATAGAATCCAGTCATCTTTAAATACAATATAATTATTGGATCAATGTTCATATAATGGGACTCTACACTAGCTCTCCAAGCAAATAGTACATTACGTGCTACCTAATACATATAAATTAAACGTCACAAAAATATTACTAAATATATACATATGTAAACTAATATGCAGTTAAATAATTAGTAGAACAAGAATATTACATCGTTATTCCAAACTGCATTAGCGCGATAATTTTCTTTTAATTTTAGTAGACTATCTATTCGGGATCTTGAATTTATAAAATATTAATTTTGAAACTGCTTCATATTTTATTTATCCTGCATTTAAATATAACAAGAAAAAACAAAATTAATAAATATGTAACTAAATAAATATCACATAAAATAAAATTTTATTTAAAAAATGTTAACAAACTAACATTCAATATATATAGCTACATTAAATATTAAAATAATTATATTACATTAACAAATTTTTTTACTGCATAATATATCAAAATAAAATATAACTAACATAAAATTAAAAATACGTTAACATAATTTTAACTATATGAAATTACTACTAAATTCCATTGTACATTAAATATGCTAATATATTATTAGAATATTCACTACATATATTATTAAAATATTTAAGTAACTTAAATTTTATAATAACAATTAACTATATATATCTATTTTATATAAAATTCTTACTACATACTATTCTAAATTTATCTTCCTAACAAACAAAATATAAATCTAAGTACATAAAATTTTAGAATTAACAATTCTGATTTTATAATTATTTTAATTGTTACTAATTTTATTTATGAAAATTAATATTTTCTATTATTTTTCATTATCATTATTTTATATCAATAATAAATATTAAATATGCATTAAATCATTTTAAATATTCCTATATTCTATATAAAAATTTCAAAAATTAAAATTAATAACTTACCTTAATACTCTTCAAGTCAATGAAACATAAAACAAATTAAATCTACACTTCAACATCAACATAATAAATCAATATATCAGCATATTATTTTTAATAAATTTACAATAAATTTCTCATTAACACTTTCTCATTAATATATATATATATATATATATATATATATATATATATATATATATATATATATATATATTATACTTACATATAAGTAATTACAACTAATTTTTACTTACTAAATAGATAATAACACCTTGAAAATTCTTCTTAAGTCTGGATATCAGCCTGCTAAGTGTGGAGCACCATGCAAACAAGAAGAAGAAGAAGAAGAAGACTTGGTCTCTTAAGAGTGGAGCATGAAATTTTCAAAATAAATGAGAATAAGAAGAAGGCAGCAAAGGGAGCAAATGTTCGATCTTCATGCACTGTTTAGCGTGCATGGCTCATGGCAGGAGACTGCCTATTCCCGCAGTGAACCGTTGCAGAATCAAACTTATTTTCGCAGCGGTCCATTGCAGTAATAGGTGGTCTTCTGACTGCCTCGATCCAAGCACCACCACCAGCTTAACCCCTTGCCACAGTCGCTTGTCCACCACACCAGTCCTATTCCCGCAGTCCTTTGTTGCAGGATTAAGGTGCTCCATCCCATTTTTTCAATATGTTTCAAAAACATACAATTTCTCCAAATAAGATTTTGAAACACCTCATTTTTAAAAAGATCCCTAGGTTTCTACCCCAAATACTCATAAATCTTCTAGAAATTCAGATGTCAAATTTTCATTGGCAACTACATAAAAATCTAGCCACCATTTTCTCTTTAGTCCATACTTCAATTTAAACTTTCATTTACAAGTATATACCTAATTTTCTGACTTTTACAGTACGCTACAATTCACTAAACACCCAAATAAAATTATAATTACCAACCACATCCCAAAATTTTCTAGAGTATAATTTGGGGGTGTTGCATGAAATACAAAATAACACAACCACAACATGGGATGACACCAAGAGTGGGGCTGCTGATAGATTATTTTTGAAGATAAGGTAATTTGGAAAGAAGATGTTCATCTAGCAACCATCCATCTCCAACTTGACTGTCCATTTCCTCTCTTGCCTTTTTTAGTATGCTTGGATGGTTGATTAGGTTGGACAATGTCCAATCTAATGTGAATGATGATGTACCAATTCCAACAGACAGCATTGCCTACATGAAGATAAATTGTAATATATTAATGAATTGTAATAAACATGTATTATGCAAGTTTATTAAGCATACAAATAAAAGACTACACTAACAAAATTTGCAAACTCCTCGTGGACAAGGAAAATTGTACCCATAATAGATTTAGAATTAGCTATGTTGTTCTATTAAAAAAATAAATAAATAAATAATAATAATAATAATAATAATAATAATAATAATAATAATAATAATAATAATAATAATAATAATAATAATAATAATAATAATAATGAATTGGGTACACTGTTGGCTGGTTTTCTAATAAGAATTAAAGCGATAGCTATATCAGGAGAGAAGAATTAGAGTTAAAAATTTTAGTTTATTTTTATTCATAATACTTGCAAATATATAGTTGAAAATCTAATTAACAAAACTTGTATAACCTGATTCATTATTTTCCTAAATTCTTTTGCCTCTTTCTCAATAGTAGCACCACCATCATCTTCATAATATCTCTTTCCTGCAATCATTCTTAGTATGATATTAAAAGTTAGATGCTGAAACTTTGATCTCATCTATGCCTTAGCAAAATCTTGAAGCGAATTGGAAGATTGATTCTTGAGAAGCCTCTTCACTCCATCTTTTTTAATACTTAGCATATTAAGACGATGACTCGAGAATAATTCGTGGCACTAATGCGGCGGAGGTTGCGCCGATGGTGGCCGTATGATGCATTGCCCATGGCCCTGTTATTATAACCAAAATACTCGCCTACAAGTACTGTTGGGACCGCCAAGCATCCTCTTAACTCCACATTAGTATGATATTGTCCGCTTTGGGCCAAGCCCGCACGGATTTGTTTTTGGGCTCCTCCCAAAAGGCCTCATACTAATGGAGTTAGGTGGACACACTTATATTCAAGGTGTTTCTCCCTTAATTTTCCAATGTGGGATGTGGGACTTGGATTGTACCCCAACAATCCTCCCCTCAAACCAAGGACCACACAACACGTGGTCTCTCCTCTAGCGATAATCCACTTTCCAATCGCGAGGACTTACCGAGGGCCTCCCACAGCTTATGTCCTCCCCTCGAGCGATAATTCATTTGATCCGTCAAATCATCTTGCACCGCCGTTATCAATCAACGAGACACGCCGCCTGGCCACCACAATATCAGGAAGACTTTCGACACAAGGCACCAAACACGAATCTCCAATCGCATGAACAAATCGAGGACCCTCCCACACAATGCAGTCCACCATTGGCTCCATCTCCGAACCTGGGCTCTGATACCACTTGTTGGGACCGCCAAGCATCCTCTTAACTCCACATTAGTATGATATTGTCCGCTTTGGGCCAAGCCCGCACGGATTTGTTTTTGGGCTCCTCCCAAAAGGCCTCATACTAATGGAGTTAGGTGGACACACTTATATTCAAGGTGTTTCTCCCTTAATTTTCCAATGTGGGATGTGGGACTTGGATTGTACCCCAACAAGTACTTTTGGACGATTGGCAAAAGTTATGTCATTTTTGGTGAAGCATTCTTCAGCCAAAGAAGACGATGACACGACAATTACTCGGCGAGAACCGAAAGCGAAGGAAATGATTGGACCATATTTTTGAGAAAGATTATGGAAAGAATGGTGAAGAGGTTGTTTTAGAAGACGGAAGTGGCCGATGAGTGGAATTGCAGGTGGACTGGCAGGATGGTTCATGCGGTGTTTTTTTCTGTGCTTTCTTCCATGTTTGCTTTGCTGGATGGAGCTTTGTACAAATTATTGTGGTGATGCCCCTGGCTTTTTTGTGGATCTAGAGGAAAATTGGAAATGGTCCTAAAGATTCATGACACTCCTATTTATTTATTTATTTTTTATAGGAGTCATCGACAAATGCATCAAATTTTATATTTTATGATTTTTTTAAATTTAAAAATTATAAAATTGTGTATATATAATCTGTAAAAACAGTTTTTTTTAGATTCACAGTATATAAAAATTTATAAAATTATAAAAAATATAAATGAATCGTAAATTGGTTAGATGGTAGATCGGATTGAATCAAATCATTTTGTAGGTCAAATAAATCATGTGATAAATGGACTATTGCTAATTGAATCACATTTGAAACTCATTAAATGGTGGCCATTTAGTCGATTCAATCCGAAAACCGAACAAATCAAGTCTCAACGAAAGAAAATTGAACCGACCAACATATAATTAAGAGAAAGTGAACCGAATCTATCACAAAAATATTTTTGTCGGTTATTTCAGTTTTGGACTTGTGGACTTTTTAACTTTTATGCTATTTAATACACATGTTGAACAATAAAATTATAATAAAATTTAAAAATTTTCGAATAATAAATTATAGAATACTAATATTTTTAATTAATATAGTTGAGGATATTATACAACAAATTTAAAATTATAATCCAACTTTGAGGATATTATACCGGTTGATTCTTACACCAAATTATCACTAATTATTTTTGCTTTGTATGAAAAAAAAATTAAATTACATATAATTTAAAGAGTTGAAAATTTTGCTATTTTTTCAATGAAAAAATAATCAGTATTCGATTTTCATCTTTCATTGCCCTTAATGATATAATTATATATATATAAAAAATTATAATTGTAGGATGGAATGATTAACTGACCCATTGTTTTAATAATAGCAATTTATTATTATTTTTAATTTATTTATATATAAATGAATTCGTAAATCTAGTATAAGCCAAGTATTTTCCATAAGCAAAACAGACAGAAAAAACAACGTGTGATTGTTGAGCTTATTAACGGTGTACATCCAAAAGGAAAAAACAACCAAATAAGACAATTTTCAAGTTTTCTTTGGCTGCTGTCTTGTCACTGCAAATAAAATTATATACATAATAACCACAGGAACAAATTCACGACATAAAAGGTCCGAGGTTTCAAATTCGAATTTCAGTAGGATCCTTTCCAGGCAGAAAGAAGCTGATCAACAATGGTAGCATTTTTTAAGAGCTGCTGATCTTATCAGAGTTCTTGATAGGATAAGAAGACTCCATTGCAATTCCACATTTGCCTGTGTAAGTATCCACCACATTACGCTGGATCCTTATATATCCATTCTCACCCCACTCCTGTCCCCATGAATTCCTAACAATCCAGTAATCCATGCCATTTTCAGTTCCGTATCCCACAATTACCACTCCGTGGTCTAGTTCTGCTCCACATTCACCGGTGAACACACCCTGTCCAAAGGCAAAAACATCAAAAATTTGCTCTACACACGGTTTTCCAACAAAATTAAGTTGCCTATTTTTTTCACTATTTATCCACCTGGCATGATAATTTGGCTTTTTTATTAGGTTTTGTTTAATTGGCACTTACGTGGACATTTTCGGCGTTTGCAAGTGTAATATTGGACAAAAAATTATTTTTGGTGAATTTTAAAAAAAATTTATTATTTTATGGTTATAATTAAAAAACAAAAATTTTTAACCACAACCTTAATAGGCAGCCATGCTCTTACAATCACAAATATAAATAATTTTGGATTTCTGAAAAATTAATTATTTAAAGAAATTATTCATATATTTTGAATTCATAAACAAATTTATAAACTAATCTAATAGCAGAATGTGGGTACATGATTACTAATTATGTGTGCCCATTCTCTATTTATAGATTCGATTTCGGCAAAAATTCTCCATAATGTAAGTAACTTTTTAATTTGATGGGATTAATGCATTACCGATTGATAGAACTGCAAAGGCATGCCACTAGCTTCAATGGCAACACTAACAGGCTGATGTGCAACCGCCTTCTGCAGGGCTTTCTCGTCGAAAGGTATAACATCTTCGTACCCATCAATGGTAACAGCCTTAGTATTCATCTGTGACGAACCAAAGCCAACAGAAACTGAATTAATCTTTGAATAAATTAACAACATCGGTATAGTTACAGTAGTGTTAATTACATACCTTGGTAGTGTCACAAGTGGCATCAACAGCAAGGTAAGGATAGTCTTGTTCGGTATCAATGCCGCCATTTTTAATGATGAATTGAAAAGCATCATCCATTAGTCCTCCATTGCAACCAGCATTGGTTGTTCTGTCACAGTCTACAAGTTCTTGTTCTGATAGAGAGATTAGCTCTCCCGTTACTATCTTGTTTATTCCTTCTACTGATGCTATTGTTGAGAATGCCCAGCAACTTCCTGCACGGTATTAATCTACCATTTGATTTTTGTGCTGGATATTATGAATCATTTTTATTTTTATTTTTTTCATTTTAAATTGGTCTTTCCATGGTATAAATTCAATTCAATAAGGATTTAACATGGACAAATATCACAAAATATAAAATATATTTTTAATATTATTCTGTTTAATTATCGGCCTTTTTCCTCTAGAAAAAGCCTCTGCTGCTCCTAATCTGGGTTTTAGTTCCAAGGCAATGGACCAGCCCAGAAGTTTTTGTTTATTGTAGGGTGAACTTGACCAGAAGAATGGAGTTGGCCCAAGCCTTTATCTTTATGGGTTTAGGCTTTGGTGATGTTTGGTAGGCCCATTTCATGTCTTTACTTGTTGGAAAGTCCAACGTAAATTAAATTATCAATTCTTGGCCTTTGAAAAATGAAAAGGGGGAAAAACCTGCTACCTTTCAGCATTCCACCAAAAAAAACAAAACAAAACAAAACTACCGTTCTGCTGCTTATCTAAAAGTCCTCTCTTAACGCAATTTGGCCAATATTATTTATATCAAAAACCTTAAAATAATATTATTTAACAAATAATCATATTTCGCTACCATTAGTTTCTCATCATTCCACGGCCGGTACTAAAAAAATTATAAAAGATTTTGAATTCATTCCGGATTTTATGACTCTTTTGTAAAAAAAAATAAAAAATTCATAATAATATCATTTAGTCTACAGAATTTTGTTTATTAAAATTTCATATACAAAAAATTGATTAGAAATTCAAAAAAAAAAATAAAAAGTAAATATGAATGGAAATAGAATGACTTACCACACATTCCTTGGTCTTTGATCGGACTGACAGCTCCAGCGGCTCTCCAATCGACGGACTCCGGCAACTGATCACCAGCTCTGAAAGCATATCTCTGACTTGGGTTTTTTGACTTCATAACTCTACGTCTAGGATCAGTCTTAGTGCCCAAGAACATGGAACGGTACTCTTCATTGGTAAGATCAGCAAACCTAGTCAAACCAAGCTTGTAGGTTCGGTTTTGAGAGTTATGTTCATCAATGAACCTCAAATTATCCTTAAATATCTCAAACCTTTTCTCTCTCTCTCCTATCTTATTGTATACCTTACCATGCTTGGCCAGCCACCAATTGTATATGTTCATAATCTCAGCATCGCTTCTTTGATCATGGCTTTTGAGGTTGTCGTTGTCGTAGCTAATGATGGACATGTCCATGGCAGATGATACAGCGAAGAGAAGGAAGAGAAGGGATAATAATGATATGGCTGCTGCCATTGTTGATATGTTGGAATTTGAAAGAGGAAGGATGATATTAAGAGGATTGTGAAGGTTAAGATGGATTGTTTGTCTGAATTTATAAAGAGAAATGAAGTTAATTTACTAGAGAAATGATTTATCCAATTGGTAAATTGTACTAAATGACAACTATAAAATGGATATCAAGCACTTCAAAGGATTTTGTTTTTTTCTTTTCTACCAGCCAGTCAAACTGAAAGCATGTGCTAACCTCTCTTCAATACCACCCTGAATGTTAGACGTACGTAGCTAATGGTCAATGTAGCCACCTTCTTAACGCAAAATAAATGAATAAAACATTATCTAGTTTTGGGAGAAGTATCCAGATTTAGTTGGTCATTTGAAACAAATATGAAATATTGCCTGAATTACATAATCACCAGCGTTCTTTTACAATGAATGAAAAATTTATTACAGAGGTTCTCATTTCTACTGAATCCCACAACTTAGCACAGCTCTATACATTCCTATTTAAAAAGATTTATATATAAAATTTGGGGGCATTTCAGATATAAAGATCCCAGTATTTCCTGGCAGCAGCAGCAGACATAGAAGGCCTATGACATAACTTTTCCACGGAACCAGAATAGCAACCCTCGACATGTAAAATGAAAAAGAAATTAAAAAATGGTGTGATACATGGAATTCAAACTCAGACGTACATATCAACTATCCTAACTGTAACAGTTGCCTCCTCCAACACGGCTGCCAATCATTAAGTTCGTATTTTCATTGCTTTATTAATGAAATTTCCAGGTTTGATTGAAGGTTTGCAGTCTCAAATTCACATATCTTTTGTTATTGTTTGAAGATTTCAGTTTTGCTCTGAATGTCTTGTAGAAACCTGAGTATCTGCTAATTTTGATTCATGCTTTCTCTTACTTCGAGAACTGCGTTTTGATCTGGATGGCCGTGTCTTTGTATGCTTAACAGTCTGCTCTGAGGTGTTAATCACTGTCTTCTCAGAAGTTGGGAGTTCAGGAGGTGTATCTGGCCATGGAGTTCGTTTTGAGGGGACAGTGATTTCCAAAGGCGGATCAATAATCCATCTGTGTGTGGGACAAAATTGCAGGGTAAGAATATCTGTAAAACTAATCTAGTTGCTAAATTGATGCCATAACACAAAAGATCATTTGATCACAATTTACAGTAAACATAGATCACAAAAATGGAAGAAAAATACACTTGCAAGTAAAATATATGACTTCACTCTTTCATGCTTCATAAGAATCCAAGGATTAGATGCTTTTCATTATTAACACCAATAATGCAAGTGCCAAGGTGAAATGCCCGAACAAGGCATCTTCTGTAAAGAGCTACAACAGTGGCTTTTTATACAGAACACGAGGTAAAATACTAGACAAACTACAAGGTTCAGGATTCTTAGATGGTAAAGGTCTATGTTCTAAATCACCAAAAAAAAATAATAATAAAGATCCTCCCCATGCAATGCATTGAGCTCCTGTGAACTACCTCACTGGAAGTATGCTTAGTTTACACAAAAGCTTTCTTATAATTTAATTTAACACAAATAAAAACCCAATAACGGTCTATGGTATACTAAGTCAAGAAGCAATTTCTCAATTCACAGAAAATACCTAGCAGCAATTACCATTTGATGTGATATCCGTTGCAACGTATTGACATAAATTGACCTTTATTATACAACAGAAAACAAAGCTAAATAACGCAATGCAATATATGCTAGGCCAATGTCACTTCTTGTTAATTCCAAAACAGAAGTCAAAAGCAACTTCAGAATAAACAAAAGAAAAGACAATATTTTTACATAGAAAAGATAAAATTAATTATTTTTTACAGCTACCTTCTATTTTCCTCATTAACAAATTTATACATTTGCAAGCCATGCTTTCTAACTAATTCACTTTTTAGCAAAATCAAAATTTGTTTAGTTAAAAAATAAAAATAAATAAATAAAAAACAATGAGAATGAAGCAATATGCAAAGGCTTGTAAGGGAGTTGAGCAATTTATTAGCAAAAAAATAGAAGATTCAATCTAATGTCTACTTCATTTCAACTCCATATCCAGTCCAATAAACAAGCTACTTGCATATAACTTTCATGAACATATTAAAAGAACATTGCCGGGAAGTAGAATTTATTCACACCAGCCAGCACCCCACAACCTAGTTTATCATCATTCAGAAAACAAAAATTGTTTGAACTATGTATATCCACAAGCCTGTGTCAGTAGACTCAAATCACAATAACAAGTTTGGTCATTAGCTCATAAACATTCCCAATTATATGAAAGTCACATCAAGAGTGCAGTCAAGGAAAGTTTCACACCAGTAAAAGCTTAGGAAATGCTTAATCCCTTAGTGTTTCTCAAGTTCTCCAATACTACGTATTAAGAGCTTTTTCACATTAAATGGCATCCAAACCGCAATTTTAACTGCCTGAAATGGAGAGAAATCACGTGACAAGCTAATAATATATATGTAGCCTCAACTGCAGCTCAATTCACACTATAACATACGATGGGCACCACCAGCCATCAACAACTAAGAATACATCCATTATATGCCTATGCTTCACAAAAATTAGTGTGATATTAATTTCCATTTTTCACTTCTTAATTGCAACACCTTCAGTGTCTAATGGGATAAAGAAACTATATTTTCCCATCTAAAACCTTGAGAAGATATACCAGTCTACACTGGGGGAGAAAAGAATGATTCAAGTATATTAGGAAACAACAAAATAGTTGCCTATAAACATACAAATCTTCAAAACCATCAACTGCATGCAACAATACAAATTTGAAAGCAGGAAGAACAATTGTTATTTTTGTACAAATCAACTATAAATACCACATTTACCGTACGTTGCTATAGCAATGTTTCACTGCACCATCCAATATAGATCAAAGGAAGAGCAGTTGATTAACAGAGTCAGCACACCAAGAAGAAAGGAGAAGTTCCTCATGTATATTAAATATGGCAGGGAATGCATATTGATGGTTGTTATTTCTTTTTTTTTTTTTTTTTGCTTTCTTTTTCTGAAAAGTGGCAGAGTCCATTAGTGGTTTGTTTATATACCTATCCGAGGCATCTACATTTCAGAATCTAAATAGCCAAAAGCATAATGATCATTGTATTCACTATTCGCATGATTAAGTGGATAAACAAACAAGTTCAGGTTAAAATTATGTTCTCTATGCAGTGTCAAACATCACTATAGAATTGATCAGCAGATAAGTTGCTTTAAAGAATCTTTCTTACCAGTTTTCTTCTTTCACCTATTCCCTATAACTATGTTTTGCCTGCTATGACAGTGGTGATATAAATTATCAGGATGGGGACCTCTTAATTTACATTTTCTAAACTCAAAATATAGAGGATCACCATAATGCCAGTTCAATCAAAGATCTGCTAATCTAAACAGTTCCGTAGTTCAACTTTCTCGAACCCAAGGTCATCGGTTTTTTAGAATCAAATATCATAAAAAAAATTAAATGGCAATACTAAAGGTATGGAAAAAATATATATATACATGCATAGATAAGAATTGACAGCATATGAACTTCAGAAAAGTAGCAAAGGAGAAGGACGAAAAGCATACCCAGGAGGAAATTTGCTATCACTTCGAGCTTCAACACGAAGCCACCAAAGCATTACTTGTCGCCCACAGCTACCTAATGGCTCAACCACAGAAGGATCCTTCAACAGAGATAGAGGACTCTCTATATTTTCATCAACAGAATCCAAATCATTAATCCAGTCTCGCTTATCTTCATCTTCCTTCCAAAGTAACCTTGAATTCAACACAAATCCACCCCACTCTAACTTTTGGGGCAATACAGTCGCCCTATCATCAATATAAATTGCACTCCTTCCCTCGTATGGCTTTGAATTAAACGTGTGCCAACCAACCAACTTATTAGATGCATTGCAAGCTGGACCCTGAACAGGCATTGACGGTCTCTTCCCAGCCTCCTTCTCAATCATAGCCAATGATGTCTCATCAGCACCACCTGAATGAGCAAGAATACCAATGGAAACAGCACCAAACCACTTCACATTTTGAATCTCATCAAAGAGCTCCATACTATGCATATTACTATCATCAGCGAACATCACTATCCCATCCAGTTTCCGCTCTCTCACAACTCTGCTCCGCCACAGCAAATAACCGTAATTAATACACTCTAATACAACAACAAACAAAAATCCAATTCTCTAAAGAATGGGCAATTCAATTCAAAATAACCGACTTACAATTGAAACTAAAAGCGAAAGCTAAGCCGAGAAAAGCAAGTAAAGTTTACCTCAAAGCAGAAAGCCGCATTTTAGACTCCAATTTATGCCGTCCCTCCCACGAATTCGGCATTTTCTGCTTGAACCCTATATGGATAGTCTTAAGTCCCGATTTCGCGATAATGGAGGCTGTTTCATTACTGACGCCACCGGATTCCACCACGATCCAAAGGACGTCGTAAGGCACAAGCATCAACGAGTGCATAACACCGGTCAAATGCAGCATCTGGAAAGTCCGTACATAAGTCGGCGTAACAGCGATAATATTTTTCGGACTCTTCACTCCAAACTGAATCCTCTGCTCTCTCTGCACCCTCTCAATTATCTGGTGCGCTCTCATAACTTCGGTCGGGTTTGGGTGAGGCCACGGCCGGATCCGGATCCCATGGCGCCCAACGACAACTCTAGAGCTCAACGTTTTGTTAATTAACGGCAGTTCACCATTACTAACCGGATTTGAAGGAACAATAAGAGGACTAGCAAGGTCAGAGGCGGTAGAGAGCTGACGGAACGGCGCGCCGTAGAGATTAGTAGTAGTAGTAGAGGTAGAGAAAAGAAACAAAAAAACAAGACGAGAGAAACGGAAACCAAGAACAAGACTAATAAGGCAACAAACGCCATGTAAAACAAGCCAAAAGATCGCAGCCGGTGATTTAATCGCACTTTCAGTAGATGAATCTAAGGGTGCTGATCCTCTGAAACTGGAGCTCCGGCGGTTCATGTAGCTCTGCTGCAACGCCGAGAGCTTCATTTTTGTGGTTCTCCTCTTTCTCTCTGAGCAAGAGCTAGAGAGTTAGAGGGAGAAAGAAAAGAATTGGAGAGAGACAGGAGAGGGAAGGAGAGCTATTAGCTGAGTTAGATTCAAGTTTTCTGGTGTGGAGGTTGGGTTTGTTAAGGTGAAATAAGATTAATCAAAAGAATTTCTTTGAATCCACGAATCAATCGCTTTGCTTTGCTTGTTATTTTCGCTGCTCTCTACCGTCATACACGCAGCCAAGAAAGGGAGAGAGAATGGCCGAGGAAGGAGAGACACTGGTTCTACATTTAGGGGCCTGGCTTGCTTAATTTCATGATTTAGGACAGGTAAAACATAGATTTTATTACAAACTTATAATTAGGAGCGAGATTATCTTCTTAATTAGCACTCATTATCCTTATAAGAAAAATTACTGAAGTCTAAGTAAAATTTTCGGGTAAAAATTATGCAAAAAATTTACTACTCCTTCCTTCCATATTTCCTTCCATATTTTTAGTTAAAATTCAAATTTTATTTATTTATTATTTTTTAATTTAATTTTTTTATAAAAATTAATTTACTTAAAATTAATTAAATTTAATTAAAATTAAGTAATTGAATATTAAATTTAAATTTAATTAATATTTTTTAATTTTTATAAAATAATAAAAATAATATGTAAAAAATTGACAAATAAAAAAAAGAAAAAGTGAACTTTTAAAATTTTCAAAACTTTTATTATTAAATTTTTATACTTTTATTTCGTAGGATTGAATTCCTATATTTTTGTTTTGCTATTATATTTTTATTTTTTTAATCTTTTTAACCATTAAGCTTTTCATATATAAAAAAAATAAAATTAAAATGTATTTTCTTTTGAAATACCTCTAGTATCTGCACCTGAATCTCAAATTGATGTACTCCTATATATTTTTGTGTCAATTTTGAGTTATCTAATATTTTCAATTGATATTTTAATATCAAATTAATAAAATATTAACCATGGTATATCAAATTAAAATATAAATATTAAAAATATATGAAACAAGATGTATTATTTAATTTCGTATTTTTGTTTCATTCAAAACTTAATTTGTAACAAAATAAAAATTTAAAAATTTAATGTTAAAAATAAAAAATAAAAATTTAAAATATTAAAAAGTTTGGCAATACTTTTTTTCCTAAAAATTATTTAAATTTATTTTGTCAAATAATCTATTTAAATTAAGAAATTATACTGAATGAGATGCATAGTTTGACCTATTTTGCTAACAAGGATGCCGTGTCAATCTTGTATACCTTTAAGTGGGACCCATTGGAGATTTTGCTGCTTCTTTTTCTTCTTCTTATTCTTTTGGTTCTTTTGGTTCTTTTGGTATCCAATCCCAGCAAAAATATTCTTATACCAATATAGTTTCATTAAAGCAAAATTGTTAAGTTTTTACTTGAAATTGGAATTATGAGGACTATGAACATTGTGGTAGAGTTCATGAAGTATTGTGATCATATGGAAAGAAATCCCAATTGTTGTTTGCCCAATGAAGCCTCAGTTTAACATGCACTCCGTATCCTACATTCAATTCTCGAAAAGCTGGATTTTTCGGACTCCATTTCCATTTCAATTTTTTTTTTATCAAGCATCTTATTCGCTTCTTCTTCTCCTGTCTTCTTTAATGCTTTGATTTCCCATACCATGTTTAAATCGTCCAAAATCAGATAGCTACAGTAATGGACATCAGAATAGTTAAAATATGATTGTGCGGTGCGTGCACTAAATACAAATTCAATAAACTCTTGACTTAACTAAACCAAGCTAGTATATGAAATTAAACTAAAGCACAATGAGTGGACACAAAAAGTAAACCCTAATCAAATCACCATCATTTTTCTAAATTCTTTAAGAGAAGGAGAAGAAGAAGAAGATGATGATGATGATGATGATCTAATAATAATAAAAGTAAAATAAATTAAAAAAGAAGAAGAACAAGAAGAAATCGATAGTGGCCATGAGTAAGAACATCACCAACATATACAACACTAATGAGAATGAAGTATATTTTAGACTTTCACATTGTGTTTAGATCAGAATATTGGAAGTTAAATGAAGGCAGACTTACAACAAAATCCTAAATTGAAAATTACACAAATCATGACATAATTAGTATATACAACTTTTGAGGAAACAAATTGACGGATACTAGAAGAAATAAGCTACAGAAAATGAAGACGATACTGAGTATTGAGCACTTACACATAATGGGTCATCACGAAACTTATGAAATTTGGGAGATTGATAATAATAGGAGTGTATTTGATTTCAATGTGTGGTAGCTGTAACGAATCAAACAGATATGAAAATTAATGGAAGATGAAGAATATGAGGAAGAATAAGAAGATATGACATGGCCTTTATTTATTCAAATAAACTCCAGTGGATGCCACTTAAAGGTATAGAAGATTGACATGGCATCCTTGTGGGCAAAATGGGTCAAACTATGCATTCCAGTTGATAAATCCAATTCTGTATTTAGTTTTAGTTTAATTTGAGTCTAGTTTTCATTGGTAAGAATGCATAATCGGATAC
The DNA here is from genome assembly GCA_037975025.1 of Excoecaria agallocha. Taxonomy (NCBI): domain Eukaryota; kingdom Viridiplantae; phylum Streptophyta; class Magnoliopsida; order Malpighiales; family Euphorbiaceae; genus Excoecaria; species Excoecaria agallocha. The sequence continues at coordinate 52,580 of JBBPFJ010000087.1, read as the reverse complement.
AGTCTAGTTTTAGTATTTACTTTTGATCACCAAAATAGCTTCTATTGATTGATTTGAGCAAAGAAAGTAGAGAAATAAGGTAAGAAAGAATTTGAGAAATTTGTTAGATTAAATGAATTTTTTAGTGTTTTTTCATAGATTTTGATGTGTAGATTATGGATATGAGCTTAAATATTGCATTTGAGAACAAAAAAAAATAGGAAAATCTAAGCTTATGTGGCTGGTCATGTTAGGTGAAGAAGATCAAGGAAGGATAGCCACAAACAAAGGCAAAAAAAAAGAAGTTTAGGCACCCTTGAGCAAGCTATTTTGGTAAGTGGCTAGCAAATCTTTATATTTTCTATGTTTATGAATTTAATTCTTTTATGTAATTAGGGTAAAAATTGTTAATTGGATTAAATGATGCAATTAGTGTGGAGATAATGTAATTAATCTATATAAGAGACTAAATTAATGTTAAAAGTGAAGAAAAAATTTTTTATGGTGAAGTACTTTAGGTGGCCAAAATATTCACTAAAGAAAAATAATGAAATTTTGCATGTAATAAGTAAATAATATTCTAAATTAATTATAAAAATAATATTTAGTGCCTATGAATTTTTAAAGAATATTTGAAATTAATTTTAGAATTTTTAAGCTTATTTAATGTGTATGTATATAGTAAAAGTTGTGAATTATTGTGAAATAATTGGTGATATAAGTGAAAAAATGTTAGTAGATATTAAATAATGCTTATATGAATTTTGTTGGAATTTATTGAGATTATTAGTGTAATGGCCTCAATACCGGGTTAGCCGTAAATAGTACTTTCCGGCAGTGAATAGTATTTTTCGGGCCTGAAAGGACATCCGAAAGTCAAAAATATTTTATCGGACCATTTGAAATGAATAGTCATGGTGAACCTATGGTTGAAATTTGAAGTGAATTTGAGGTCAAATGAACCTCCAAAAGTCAAAAATACGAAAAAGGTAGCGAGTCAATTTCCTTGGTAGGGAATGAGATTTGATTTTGCACAAATAATTAAAAATAGTAAACGACCTCCGAATATTGCCAGATTTTGCGTGTTTACATGAATTTTTATGTAGAATATTTTGGTGATGAGAATAAAATTTTTTGGTGACACCTGCAGTTGTCGAATCGGACCGATAAATTCGAATCGGATTGATAACGGACTCCGATTGAGCCAAAAATTTGCGTACTACCTATTTTTGATGTTTTAAGAATGATGAAATCAAAATTGAAATGATTTGAAGTGAGGATGAGAGAGAAATTTGATTGGACTTTAAAAAGGCATAAATAGGCCTTAAATTTAAGTTGGGCTAAGCCCACTTTTGGGCCCATTAGGAGGGATATAAGAGGCTAGAAAATCTGAAAATTCTCCAGATTTTCCAGCTCTCCCTTTCTCTTCCCATGATGGCCGAACCACCCCATATCCCTCTCTCCCTTTGATTTCTTCTTCTTCTACCCCAAATCTCTCATAAACCCCAACATAAAAGATGAAGTTCCAGCTCTCTAGATCACCCTAGTAATCTTAATCAAGTGATTTGAGCAAAGGAAGGCAAGAAATCAAGTTAACAAAGAAAAAGGGGTAAGTTGGATCTTGTAAATCTTAATGATTTAAATTGATTCCTTAGTGTTTTTTCATAGATTTTAAGGTATAGAAACTAATTATGAGCTTGGATTTCTCATTTGAAGACAAAAAAATTGAGGTTAGAAAGCTTAAAGATTTCGGCCAAGGAGGAATTTGTGGATGGATGGAGTTTTTCTTGGTGTCAAGTGAAGAAATGTGAGGCTTAAGGAAGATTAAGCTTGGAAAAAAGTAAGTGACTACCAAATCCTTTGATTTTCCTATTGATATGAATTTTCCTTAATTATGTAATTAAGGAAAAAATATGAAAAATTGTTAATTAATGCAATTATGTTAGGGTAAATGAAATTAATCATGAGAGGAAATGAGATGAAGGCATTAATGGAAGAAAGAAAATTTTTAAGGTGGAAATGTTGGTGGCCGAATTCCCTAAGTAAAGAAAATGATGAGAATAATGCATGAAATTCATGTATGTTAGCTTAAAATAATAATATACATGATAATTGATGTCTATAAATTTTTAGAGAATATTTAGAATTAATTTGAAAATTTTTAAGATTATGCATATTGTATGTATAGAATGAAAATTGTGATTTAGTGTGAATAAAGTGACTATTTTGATGAAAAATGAGAATAACCAATAAAGAATGCCTAAATAAATTTTATTGGAATTTATTGAATTTGTTAGGATTTTATTGAAATTTTTATGTGTATATGTATAATGAAAATAATTGAAATAGCAATGTATAATTGTATAAAAATGACTAAAATGATGAATAAATATGAAAAATAAATTAATGTGAATGACGAGAAATAAAAAGTCAACCGGCGAATTTTTCGAAATAATTATTAGGTCGTGAAAATAATAAGAATAATGAATTATTGGGAAATAATTCATAAATAAATGAAAATGATGAAAATAAATTAATACGTAAATAAAAGAAAGATAAAATGAGTTTTAAATAGAAAAATGACTTAAATGAAAGAAAATAAAAGTTTTGGGGCAAAATGATAATTTTATCAAAGTAAGTAATTTTACTCGAACATGATAAAATAAAGAATAAAAGATGAATAATGGAAGAAATTATAAAATAAAAAATGAAATGAAATAAATGATTATAATGGCAAAATCGTAATTATGTATTTGAAATTAATAAATCGATAGAAAAAGTCAAATTATGCTTGTTCGAGGCATAAGATAATAATTAATATACTTAGAGTTCCTAATTACATGAAAAGTAGAAAAATAAAGATGTGACTAATTTATCAAAATAAATTAGTCAACAAAAAGTATTAAGAGAATAAATTATTATAAAAATTAATTCGCCGATGAAATCAAAGTCGGCATATCGAATAATTGAAAAATTGGACTGAAAAAGGAAAAATTATAAAAACGTCAAGCCTAAAAGTATTGAAAATGATTCGTAAAGAATTATACAAGAAAAATAAAAGAAAAGTCAGAATTTGTATAAAAGATTGAAAAGTTCAAGTGTTTGAGTAAATTATTAAAGAATAATTCACAATAGTAATTTGAAAAGACGGAAGTTACTGAAAAGCTTAAGTATCTGTATGAATTATCGAAGGATAATTCACAAAAATGATCTGAAAAGATAAAGTCAATGATAGGACAAAAAGTTATTGAATATCCGATAACACTAAAAGAGTGTATTTAATCAGAATATAATATACAAAAAGAATAAAAGAAAATTGTGAATTATACTGTCATAATTCATAATTCAGAATCTGTATAAAGAACTAAAAAGTTTGAGTATCTGAGGAAATTATTAAAGAATAATTCACAAAAATAACTGAAAAAAAGAAAATGAATAAAAGGACAAAAAGTTATTAAATAATCAAGGCACAAAATAGTGCATTTGATCGTAATAAAGTATAATAATAAATAAAAGAAATAAATTAAAAAGGTTTAAATATTTAAAATGTTTGCAATGTGGTTGATTATGTTTGTCCTTAGCGATAGACAGGTAGAGTATGATTCTTGTTTTGGATATAATTGGCTAGCCATAGGGACATCTCTGTACCGCTGTGCAAGTCATGGCAAATTGCTTAGCTATGGGTGAGATATCTGATCTCCATAGTTTCAGTAAAAGTAAAAGTGTATTTGTTTCTGTTCTGTGAGATTTGATCTTTCAATATCATTTCTCTATCTGTTCTGTGGGACCTTCGGGTCCAGTCCCGAGTATCCTTTGTGAGAAACCTGTTGTATTGTACTAGGGACACATCGAAATGAATAAATAAGTACTGTTTAATTGAATTGCATACAAATAGTTATAACGAAAACGATTCGTTTGAAATAAAATGTAAAGTCGAAATAAATCTGTAAAGATTTCTGGAAAGTATAATTAGAAAGAAAAAGAAAAGAAAGATTTTATATGATTAAAATATTAAATCAATGTTTAATTAAGTTTCTATGAGAATTAGAATATATTTTATTTTTCGTGAAAAAGATAAATTTGATTAATTGGTATTTCTCGTACCAATTACTATTGTAAAAAGTGACAAATTTGAAAAAGAATAATAATTTTCTGGCTAAAGTTAAAAAGTGATGATTTTGACATGAAGTAAACTTAATACTTATGTAATGACTTTCTGAAAGAAAAGTTAAATTGAAAATTAAAATAATAAAAAGACACATAATTGACCGATGAGAAAGAAGTAAAAGACATATGTCTTAATAAATATTAAAACGAAAGTAATATATATATACGATGGAAAGAGAATTTGACTGCAAAGTCTCCCGAAATAATTATATCACTTGACAATAAAGCTTAAAAGCTTTTAAATAGTAATGTATTTATTAGCTAAAAGTCAAAGCAACAATAAAAGAATAAATAACAAGAAGTATAATTAGAGTACAGACTGAATAATTGAACGGTAAATCAAGAATTAAAGTAATTTATTTTGGTACTAGTAAAGATACGAGTACCAATACCTATTGTTAAATGAAATGATAGTTAAATTGTTGTGACTAAAGGATAAAACGAAGGTAATAATGAAAGTAAACGTTATAGTAAACATTAACGTAAAAGCAAAAGTAAATCTGATATTGATCCACCTAAGAAAATACTGTAAAGTAAAGTTAAAAGTTTAGAAATCAAAGACCAATAGTTATTAGAATACGAATTAATAACAAGATTAGTAATAACTGAAATAAAAGGAAATGCTTAATTAAATAAGAATAGTTAAGGCATAAATTATGAAATTATGCTTATTATTGGGAAATTCTTGGATTAGTAGTCACCACTGGGCATATTTAATGCTCAGCACGTAGTGTTTACTGCGTGCAGGTTCTGAAATATTGTAGGAGCACAGTACATTGAAGGTCCAGATCGAAAGAGAAGATTTTTGTGTTAGTTGGTTTAAGCTTTTGGTATGTATATACTTAGACGCTTAAGGTAAAAGTTTGAATTGTATCTTTAAATGTATTTGTAACTGTATTGGATGAATGGCTAGTATAAGTTTTTGGTATGATGGTTGGTATTTGTTTTAAATTGTCTTTAAGACTATTATTTGTTTTTGAAATTTTTTGTAAAAGTATTTTTTTAAGTGGTTTGAATTGTTTGGTGAAGGAAAAAAATTTACCGATTTCGAATAAGTTCGCATCAGAAAAGACTGTTCCGAGTAGGGTGTGACAATTAGAATATTGTTGACTGAAGTGCGAAGTTTTTTGGGTTTGGTTGGGTATTATAGGAGGTTCATTAAAGGCTTCTCCACTATTGCAACTCCTGTGATACGATTATTACAGAAGAATATTAAATTTGTATGGACTGACAGGTGCCAAGAATGCTTTGAGAAGCTTAAAACCATATTGATTGAAGCTCCTATCCTTACTCAACCTGTGTCAGGTAAGGACTTTATGATCTAAAATGACGCCTCCAGGAATGGTTTAGGCTGTATTCTGATGCAGGAAGGTAAGGTGATAGCTTATGCCTTCCGATAACTCAAGATTCATGAGAAAAACTATCCTACTCATGATTTAGAGTTGGCATCTATTATTTTTGCATTAAAGATTTGGAGGCATTACTTATATAGAGAGAAATGCTACATCTATTCGGATCACAAGAGTTTGAAGTACCTGTTTACCCAAAAAGAACTCAACCTCAAACAAAGACGCTGGTTCAAGTTGATTAAAGACTATGATTGCTATATCGACTACCATCCAGGAAAAGCAAATGTAGTAGCTGATACGCTTAGTAGAAAGTTCATGTCAGGTAATGTTAATGCTTTTGAATGAACCTGTATAAGATATTGATAAGTGTAAATGATTAATAGTGATTTTATTTTTCAGCTCTTCGGGCAATGAATATCAATTTAAGTCTGGCAGTTGATGGAGCTATAATAGCTAAACTACGACTTAAACCAGACTTTGTGCAGCAAGTGAGAGCAGCTCAGAAAGAAGATGACCGACTAGTGGCTATTGTAAATAAGCTTTAGCATAGTAGTGAAAGTGACTACTCATTGTTTAATGATGGAAGTTTTTGTTATAGAGGAAGACTTTGTGTTCCTGCTCAGGAAGAATTGAAGAGAAATATACTAACAGAAGCACACCATAGTAGCTATGCCATGCACCCTTAAAGTAATAAGATCGGGACTTGAAAGCCTACTATTGGTGGCCAGGCATGAAGCGTGATGTGACTAAATTTTTGAGTAAATGTCTGACATGTTAGCAGGTGAAAGTAGAGCATCAAGTTCCTTCGAGACTACTTCAACCACTTGTTATTTCAGAGTAGAAATGAAATGAGGTGACCATAGACTTTGTTACTGGTTTACCGATGACTCAAAGGAAGCATGATGCCATCTTGATAATCATTTACCGCCTCACCAAATCAGCTTATTTCTTGCCAGTATGGATGGATTACTCCTTGACCAGACTGACAAAACTCTACATAAGTGAAGTGATTTGGTTACATGGAGTGCTCACATTTATTGTGTCAGATAGGGATCCCAGATTTACTTCCTATTTTTGAAATAGTTTTCAATATGCTCTGGGTACTAGACTTTGCCTTAGCACAGCATTCCATCCTCAGACTGATGACCAGTCAGAGCGAGTGATTTAGATACTGGAAGACATGCTTAGATGTTGTGTTCTTGAGTTTGGCACTAATTGGAAAAAATATTTGCCTTTAGCTGAGTTTGCCTATAATAATAGCTACCAATTCAGTCTGAAAAGGCTCCTTTTGAAGCATTATATGATAAAAAGTGCATAACTCATTTGTGCTGGACTGAGCTAAGTGAAAGGAAGCTATTGGTTCAGACTTGATTCGTGACTCTAAAGAAAAGGTCCAGATTATTAAAAGCAGATTGAAAGAAGCTATGGATCGTCAGAAGTTGTATGCAGATCTAAAGAGGAGAGATATCTAGCTTCAGGTCAGAGAAAAGATTTTTCTGAAGGTATCTTTGTGAAAGAAAGTTATGAGATTTGGAAAAAAGGGCAAGTTAAGCCCTAAATTTATTGGTCCATATGAGGTACTTCAGCGAGTGGGTTCCATAGCCTACAGATTAAAGTTGTCATCTGCTTTAGAGAAGATACATGATGTTTTTCATGTGTCTATGCTCCATAAATATAGGTCTGATTCAAGTCATATGATAGCACCAGAAGAGATACAGGTTCGTACTGACATGAACTATAAGAAAAAATTAGTAAAGATTTTTGGCTAGGGAAGTCCGACAGCTTTGGAACAAACATATCCCATTGGTGAAGGTCCTGTGGCATCACCATAATGTTGAGAAGCGACATGAGAACTTGAATCAACGATGAAAATTTATTATCCTCTACTTTTCAATTCAAGTAAATTTTGAGGATGAATTTTTTTTAAGTAGGGGAGAAATGTAATGGTCTCAACACCGGATCAGCTGTGAACATTACTTTTCGATGGTAAATAGTATTTTTCGGGTCCGAAATGACATCCGAGAGTCAAAAATATTTTATTGGACCATCGAAAAGTATTAGTCACGGTGAGTCTGGGATTGAAATTTGAAATAAAATTGAGGTCAAATGGGCCTCAAAAGATTAAAAATACAAAAAAAAATTACGAGTCAATTTTCCTACTAGGGAAGATGACTTGATTTTGCATAAATTATTAAAAATAGTAACGAACTTTGAAAATTGCCAGATTTTGCATGTCTACATTAATTTTTATGTAAAATATTTATATAATGATAATTGAATGTTTTGGTGACACTGGCAGTTGTCGAATCGGACCAATAAGTTTGAATCAAACCAATAACGAACTTGGATTGAGCCAAAAATTTGCGTACTAACTATTTTTTATGTGATAAGAGTGATAAAATTATTTTGAAGTAATTTAAAGTGAGAAATAGAGAGAATTTAGATTGGGCCTTAATAAGCCTAAAATGGGCCTTAATTTTTAAGTGGGCAAAACCCACTCATGAAGCCCAATTTTAGGTCCATAAGAGAGATACAAGAGGGCTAAAAATCTGAAGATAATTTAGAAACTCATCAGCTCTCCTCTTTCATCTCCAAGGCCGAACCTCTCATCCTCTCTCTCTCCTTGATTTCTCTTCATTTTACTTCAAATCTCCATTGAAACTCAACACAAAAACTGTTATTCCATCCCTTTTGATCACAAAAATATCTTCTATTAATTGATTTGAGTAAAGAAAGTGAGAAATCAAGTGAAAAAAGAAAATAGGGTAAGGAAGAATTTAAGAAATTTGTTAGATTAAATTAATTATTTAGTATTTTCATAGATTTTGAGGTGTAGATTATGAATATGAGCTTAAATATTGCATTTGAGAACAAAAAAATAGGAAAATATAAGCTTATGTGGCAGGCCATGTAGGTGAAGAAGATCAAGGAACGTAGCCACAAACAAAGGCAAGGAAAAGAAAGTTTAGGCACCATTGAGCAAGTGATTTTGGTAAGTGGCTAGCAAATCTTTACATTTTCTATATTTATGAATTTAATTCCTTTATGTAATTAGGGTAAAAATGATTAATTGGGTTAAATGATGCAATTAGTGTGGGGATAATGTAATTAATCTATATAAGAGGACTAAATTAATGTTAAAAGTGAAGAACAAAATTTTTTATGGTGAAGTACTTTAGGTGGCCGAAATATTCACTAAAGAAAAATAATGAAATTTTGCATGTAATTAGTAAATAATAGCTTAAATTAATTATAGAAATAATATTTAGTGCCTATGAATTTTTAAAGAATATTTGAAATTAATTTTAGAATTTTTAAGCTTATTTAATGTGCATGTATATAGTAAAAGTTGTGAATTATTGCGAAATAATTGGTGATATAAGTGAAAAATGATAGTAGATATTAAATAATACATATATGAATTTTATTGGAATTTATTGAAATTATTAGAATATTATTGAGAAATAGTGTGAATATGTATAATAAAAAATATTGAATTATTAATAAAAAAATTTCATAAAAATGTAAAAGATAGTGAATTAATGTGAAATTAATGTATAGTCAGTGAAAAAGAAATGAAAAGTTAATGAATGAATTTTTCTGAAATTAAAAAGGTTAACAAAGTAATTATTACTGTGCCCTTAGAATTAGTCAGGCAGTAAAAACTAGTTCTGGATATAATTGGCTAGCCATATGAATACCTTTACCGCGGTGCAAGTCATAGCGACTTGCTTTGCTATAGGTAGGATCTTTGATCTCCATAACTTTAGTGTAAAGTAAAAGTGTAAAGTGTAGTGTTTTATGGGAAATGGTTCCTTATAAATCATTTTTCCATCAGTGGTGGCCCATGAAATCCATGTTACATGTATCCAGTCTAAGAGTTTATGCAGAATCTGTACTAGGAGTATAATGAAAGTAAATTGCTAAAATGTGAAAAGATAATGAAAAATGACAATTAAAAGTGAAAAATGACTAAAGTGAAAGAAAATAAAAATTTAGGGGCAAAATAGTAATTTTTTTTCAAATGTGTAGAAGTTAAGTAAATTAAGTAAGAATTGCTTAAATAAAGATAAAATAGTCAGTTACCAGTTAAATTGCTTAAAATGAAATTTTATATTCGTCAGGAACTAAAATGAAATTTTGCACACAAATTTCAAATTAAGTGTATATTGATGAAAAGTATACCAATTAATAGCTTAAAGACCAAAAATAAGCTTAACAAGGAAAAATTAGTAATTATGTGATTATGTTAGATTGATTATTTAAATAGAAATTTATTGATTTTGTAAAGTTTTGTCATTAAATGATTAGTAAAATAATTATATCTTGTTAATCAGATTGTGTGAACTATAGAAAGTATATCGATTATTAGTTATCACTGAGCATGTTTAGTATTCAGCGCGTAGTTGTCACTGCATGCAGGTACTCAGGAGCATGAGTAAGAATACACCTTACAAGACTTCTTTTAGATATTTTTGTTTTGACAGTTTGGCATGCATATAAAGTTAATATTTGTATATGTATTTGGTAAACAGGGGTTGTATTAGTAAATGCTTCTGATGGATGAATTATTGTTTTGGTATATACGATATGGAAAATGAATGGATATATTTTATATATTATTGTTATTGTTATTGTGCCTCTGAAAGACTACGTGAATTATCTGTATTTCAGGAGGCTAGTATTATATACAGTCGTTATATTATAAAATTTTTATAAATACATAATAAATTGGATAGTTATAGATCATCGATAAATTTTTATCGAATAAGCATTTAAGAGTTATAAGTAAGAAATTGAGTTATAAGGAATATAATTGAAAAAAAAAAAATTGGATGTATTAAAATAGTAATAAGTGTAATAAAGATGTTAAAGGTGACATATGTGCTTGATTGTGGTTGCATCATTGTCAGTTGCAGAGTGCTACCGATGGATCGTCTTTGCGATGGAGCTGGCAGTTGGTACTGGTTGTCACCATGGGTGGTGCTGCGTGATGAGGCACTGGCTGCTGTGCCGGCCTTGGTTGGTGCGGCAGATGTGCGTCATCGCCTGATTAGATAGGTGGGACGATGTGGACTTTTTGAGCAAATGAGGTGAATTTTTTCTTTTTTTAACCTTGAGAGTCTGAATTTTGGGTTATCACGCTCTCCAATTTGCTCTCTAGTCTACATCAGCAACATCAGTGTTTTAGGTTGTAAATTATTATGATTATTTAAAGTTTATGTTGTGAATTAAAAATGTTCAAAGTCAAGTATTAACTTTGAAATTAAATACAAGTTGAGGTGAGATTTGAGATATTACTTTTTTTATTCATCTAACAAAATAAGTTGTTTTAGTCTAATAAAATAAAATAAAATAAGTTTTTGAATCGTGAGTTTTATACTGAACTAGATGATATTAATCTCACATAATAAAAGTGTATTGGATTTACTTGATTTCATGTGGACCTTTTGAAATATTTTTCCATAAGATGTGTATCAAAAATATTTATGTCAAGAAATCTTATTTGCCAAGAATCAAAAGGAATCCAATCAACATTTGGTTTGGTTTGCCGAAGCAGTAGATATATTTAGGGTCAATTTAGTCTAATATTAAAATAACAAGTGCTATTTAGGTTAGAAAAAATATATTTAATCTACCTTATACATTTATACGACATAAGTTTTAAAAAAATTTCACCCTATTTCATATATATATATAAGACAAGTCGATAATTGTATAGTACTGATAACAAAGTAAGACATCAAAATCTCATAACCGTAAAAAGTTCAAGTGATAGATCATCTATGCAACCAGACAAAGTCCACGTTGATTTCGTGTTGCTTAAAATTAGCTCATAAAATATTTGACCAAAAGAAATTAATATGTAATTAGAAGGCATAATTTTTGGATATGGGTGCAAATTGCGCTCATTCAATTACTATATTAATCTAAATTCAAGAAAATAATTAAGCCGTTTTCTTTCAGGAGCAAGCAATTAAGCGCGTGGCGTGTGAAGGAAATAAAGGGTTTGGTGGGTTGGTACGATGATTAGCTGAATATCACCTAAATTTGGTTAGTTGTCTTAAGAATGTCGCAATCGCAATCTCTACAAGCTAGCTAATTTCTGATTAAAAATCAAAATAAACAAACAAATAAAACAAATCTTGCCGTTTTCATCAAAATAATAATAATTTGCCATATTAGATACTACTTCGCTAATTTTAATTTTATTAGTCTCAATTGAGTTGTTTTCGGCACAATATATTAATTTGTTTTCTTTAGAAAAGTATGATATATTATTAATATTTAATAAGCAATGTTCTCAATGTTTAGAGCAAAATTATAATTAAATTCTTGAGTTAAACAAGTTTTGAATTAAATTAGTGAGACTATCAAAACAGTTATTGGGATTTTATTTTTAATTAAGATATTAAATTTTCTACAGCTGAAAGAAGCAATAGTTGCTATGTTCATATCCCATGGATTGAATAATTTATCATTCTAGACTAGAGGTTACAACTCACAAGGTTTTTGAAGACTCGAAATAAAAAATATGTTTATAAAATAAAAATAAAAATAAAACTATGCACTAAAGCATGATAGAGTTGGGGTGCGTTCATGACTCTACTATTATTATCCTGCTTAGGTTAGGATAATTGATTACTAATTAAATTAGGAATAAGAGTTAAATTATGATTTTAACTCTTAATTATCTCTATAAATAGGTTTTTAGTAAACCTATTTGAGGTTACACTATGAATACTCTTTGCAACTAATATTCTCTCCCTACACATAATTTTTGCACAAAATAATATCGATCTTGAAAGGGCATTAGATCATGGAATAGTCGTTTTCTTTTGGCGTATGTGCTTATAGTCAAAAGCCCATGCTAGTGACGTGAATGTATAGATCATGCGCTTCCACTTGAGTCCAAAGTGTTCTGCCCTACAAGAGATAAATGAATTTACCCTTATTTTCTGACATTGGTATCAGAGAGCTTTTTATTATTATTATTATTATTATTATTTGCATTCTAGCATGTTTTAATTTTAGATCTATAATTTACATGAAATTGGTAGATTTAATTAGGTAGCATGAACACAATTTTGATTTTAGTGTATTTTTCATACTATTTTTGGAATTTGATTTTTTATGTGCAAGTGTATATCGAAAATTATGCAGAAAGCCTGTAACCATTATTAAAGTCAAAATTTTTGAATTTTGACCTCAATATCGAGTTTTTAGCCCCAAAAACCCCCCATCAAAAAAAAATTTGGAGACCTGAATTGGCCTATAGGGTGATGCGTGGCTTGCACACGCCACCTACGCAGGGTGCATGCCTAAGGGCGCGTGTCCTTCATGTGCGGATCTCTGCCAGAGTGATAAGTCACTCTGACATATGGCCCATTGAGGTGATGCCACATGTCTGACTGTCCTGAAGCGTGGCTAATGGGGTGATGATAGGTGAACCATTGAGGTGTCGCCACGTGTCAAATAGTCCTAACACGTGGACTAATTGGGGGCTGACATGTGTAACATTGTGGTGCTGCAACGTGTCTAGCTGCCGTGTCTTTAGAGATATATGGTCCAATCAGAGTCTGCCACGTGGTTAAATATGGTCTTGTCACGTGGTACATGTGGATCCACCTTGGATGCCACATGGACCAATGTTTGATTGCCACATGGCACCTGCTAGTCCATATGGCTGCCACATAGCGTCCACGTGTTAGATCGAGATCTAATGTGGCTACACGTGGCCCAATAGGATTACGCCAAGTGGCAGAGTGCGTTAGTTGGTGCATGGTGAGCCTATGGCTCATGAGCCCTCCTCCAGCACCAAATCAACTCAATTTTTTAAAATCCAATTTTCTTAATTTTTGATTTTGTGGTCAATTTTTGGAAATTTTTGGGACCAAAAAATAATTTTTGGATTTTATTCGAATTAAAATTATTATAAAAATTGATAAAAATGTAGAAATTTATTATATTCTTTCTTCTTAAATTTTCTGAAAATTATATGCTGTGGATTTATCTTTATTTTTTATTGAAATGAGTTTTAATCATACATGTTTGTATATGAGTGAACTTACTATTTATTTTTTTGTTATGTGTAACAGAGATGGTGATAATAAGAACTCCTAGTTGTCCACGGTTGCCTCGAGGTATTATTAAAGCCAATAAAAAAGTGCAAAAGGTTCGTAAAATAAGGATGCATAAGAAGGTTCTAGCTGATGATATTGATGCAATAAGGCATCATATCCTATTTATGTATAAACAAATGCAAGAGTACATTTGGGATGGTCATTTAAATAGAGGATATAGGGACTAGACCTTATTTAAGGTGATGCAAAACTCTTTAGATCATCATCCATATATAAGGAACTTGATGGACCAAGGCTGGATCATGAGAAATGGAAATTTATAGAGAATCCATTTTTCAAATTTTGTTTTGGGTGACCAAAAGAGGAGTGTTGAGAAGAAATACTAAATCTGAGATAGCTGCTCAGAAGTGGATGTTACGTGTATCATCCACGGCTTCATAAACGGTTTTATGGCATACATATTGATTTGTTTGACAGGATCAGGAAATTATTTCCAATGATGAGACTAGTTTTATCACATTCCACGTTTTCTAAGTTATTAGCATGAGTGTCAATTTATTATTGGTTAACGAATTTTTCTAGTTAGGATTTATATTTTCTATTATTATATTAAAGATAAGTGTGTCTTATCTTATTTTAAAAGTTTATTTTTGAGATTGTTGGATATTTATGATTGATTAAATAAATGAGTTTATTTATCTTTTTGATATTATATTGGCATTTAATTTTTATTATAAATGTATTTATTTTATTATTAATTACATAGCAATATTTTATGAGTAAAATGATTGTATGATAATTAAGTTAAGACTTAAATTATCTTAAGTATAATATACTTCATTAAATTTAAGCACTTAATATCCAACAATTAATTTTTACTATGCATAAAACTTTAACCAATAAGGTTAGACATTAGGGCCTATATGGTAACTGGAAACTTTAATTGACCTCTTCAAATTTATGCCTAATAGATAGTTTTATTAGGTTATCTTTTTAGATACATAGCAAATAGCATGTATTGTCAATTCTCCTTTAATAACGTGCAAATTTTATTCCATTAGAGATCAAAGGATACAAAATGGCCTATGTTTCCAAATTAATTGTTGCCAAACTTAACAAAGATATGAAACCGAACAGTAAAAATTATGAAATATGGAGTACGAAAATTCAGTATGTACTTGAAAAGCAAGAGGCTCTAGAACCCTTATGTTCATTTATGGCTGAACCTGTGGACGGCACCACTGCTCGGCATAAACAGAACGGAGATGCTTACATGGCAGGGAAAAAGACAAATTCCACTACCCGTATCATCCTGCTGACTACAATGGATGATGACATCACTGGACAATTTTGCAAGTATCAAAATGCAAAATAAGATCTGTGGATCACTTTCTAGGATAAATATGGAGGTATATCTTTAACTAAACTTCGATTGCTGACAATCAAGTTTAATACTTATCAAAAGAAGTCTGATCATACTATGCAAAAATATCTAAGAGAGATTGACAATATGATCTCTAAGCTTAGTGAGGCTGGTTATAAACTGATTGATGAGCAACAGGCCTAAGCTATCATCCGTTCTTTACCCCAGGAGTTGGGAGCATATGAAGATGCAACCAACTCATATGAACAACATAAAGACATTTAGGGATGTTGTTCATCATCTTGAACTTGAAGAAGATTGATTGGCATTTATTAAAATTAATTCTGAAGTGCATGTGGCACAATCTCATTCTAATGGAACAAATTATAACCAAAATAAAAGGAAAATATTCAAGAATCTGGGTAAAGAAAAGGCTAAGGATCCTAAGAAGCAAAAAAATGAGATAGAATGCTAAAAGATCCAAAGGCTAGAAAAAGATTAACATTTCAAGAGTGAAGTGCTTCAATTGCCAACAGAGAGGATATTATGCAAAAGATTGCTCTATATCCAAATAAGTACAATATTCTAACTCAAGAGTTAGTGAAATTTGTGTATCTAGCTCTATTTTTCTAACTAAAATTCATCCTTTATGGGTGATAAACTGAAGAGCAACGGATTATGCGACAATGGATTGAGATGCCTTTATCGAATTTCAATGAATCACTACTCGAGCTAAATGGATTTATGTGGTAAATAATGCCAGATGCCAGTTAAAGGGATTGACACGTGCAGATTAGTCTTACATAAAGGTCAAATCCTACTCCTAGATGATGTACTCTATGCCTCGGAGATTCGTAAGAATTTAGCTTCTGTTTTAGCCTTGTTGAGAGTAGGATTTGATTTGCATTTCAAGGACGACAATGTGCATTTATGTTTGGATGGCATTTATTATGATTCTGATTTTATTTTGAACTATTTTATTATTATGGATATTGATCCTAATTATGTAAATAATACTGATTTTTCCTTAATTCTTTTACAACTTCACATATTTATAAGAACAATGTGAAACTGTGGCATGCTAGGTTGAATCATATTGGGCAAGATCAAATGAGCCAGTTAGCTAAAGTGAATTTATTAGTAAACCTTAATAAAATTGATTTACCAACTTGTAAGCATTGTCTAAAGGAAAAACTAATAAGAAAATTGTTCGAAAAAGGAATTAAGGTTGAGTTTCCATATACAATTAATTCATTCTGATGCATGTTGTCCAATAAATGTGAGGGTAAAGCATGGGACCTACTATTTCATTATATTTATAGATGACTATACGAGATATGGTTATGTCTACTTAATTTCTCACAAATCAGAAGCGTTGAGTTGCTTCAAAAGTTACATAAACTTGGTTGAAAATTAATTAGATAGAAAAATTAAAGCTTTAAGAACTGACAGATGTCAGAAATATCTTTGTGATGAATTTAAAGCTTTATATGATGAAAAAGGATTATGCAATAGTTGTCTATTCCTAAAACTCCATAACAAAATGGTGTTGCGAAAAGGAGAAATAGAACTCTTCTGGACATGGTAAGATCTATGATAGTTAAGGCAAATTTGCTAATCTTAGATTGGGAAGATGCACTTTTAACAGCCACATATATTCTAAACTGAGTGGCTTTTAAGTTTATCACATCCACTCCTTATGAATTGTAAACAAGTCAATAACCTGATCTAAGTCATTTACGATTTTAGAATTGTGCTGCTTTTGTCCATGATACCTCAAATAAATTTGATAAAATGGGACTAAAAGGTATAAAGTGTATCTTTGTGCGATACTCTAAAGTGTTAAAATGATATCTATTCATGAATGAACAAGAAAATAGCACAATGATAGAATTTGAATCATGAGATATCATTTTTTTAGAAAATAAATTTTTAAAGTTTGATGAAGTGAGTCAAAACTTCACTTTATATGAGACTCAAGAAGTAGAACCATTAGGATCACTCCATCTGAGTAGAAGGAAATTTAAAGAAGAAGGTTAATACCCTCTTTCTAATGATCTGAATGTTCGGGATTCTTACTCTAGTGGGAGTATTCCTGACTCCAGTGGAAGCATAAAAATTCAGGATCCTTACTTTAATAAAAGTATTTCTGGCTCTAGTAGGAGCATGGATCTGAATCCTATTTGGAGCATTTCGAGTTATGATGAATATATAAGATATGTTTATCAAGAATCAAAATTGTGAAAATCTAAAAGAAAAAATGTTCCAAGTCAATAATTTGAGATCGAAGGCTTGAACGAAGCCTGTTTAGTTACCTCAGAAGATGAAAAAGAGCATAAAAATATACAAAAAGCTCCTCTATGCCTAGTTAAAGAAAAATGAATTAAGACAATGGAAGAAGAAATGGCATATATGAGATTAAACCAAGTTTGGAAACTGGTTGATCCATCTAAAGTATGCAAACCGATTGAAAATAAGTGGATTCTCAAGGTAAAGCAAAAATTCGATGGAAGCATCGAAAGGTATAAAGGTCGACTAGTCGCTAAGGGGTTTACGCAACTGGAAGGGATTGACTATGAGAAAACTTTCTCACCTGTTATAAGATTTACGTTTATAAGGTTAATCCTGGCCTTAGTGACTAGTTTAAACCTAGAGCTACATTAAATGGATGTAAAAATTGATTTTCTCAATGGAGGATTTAATGAAGAAATATATATGAAATAACCTATAGGTTTCACTCAAAAGGCAGTAAACATAAGGTTTGCCGATTGAAAAGATCAATCTATGGCAATATTAAATAGTCTTCAAGACAATGATATTTTAGATTTTATGAAATAACCATGTCAAATGAATTTGACATGATTGATGAAGACCATTGTGTTTATTACAAAAGCTCTAAAGATAAATTTATCATTTTGACTATGTATGTAATGACATAGAATACGTAAATAAAATCAAATGTTAGTTATCCTCTAACTTTGAAATGAAAGATATGGATCAGGCATATTACATTCTTAAAATTAAGATTTTAAAAGATCGCTCAAGAAGGTTGTTGTCTCTCTCGCAAAAGACATATATCAACAAAGTCCTTGAACAATTGAATATGCAAAATTGCAAACTCATTGTTAACCCATTACTAAGAATCAATTTTTTAGCAAGAATATGTATCCTGAGATGCCAGAAGAAATGAAATGCATGATGAGCGCTTTATATGTCGTTGATGTGGGTAGTCTAATGTATGTTATGTTGTGTACAAGATTTGATATATGCTATGCAATAGACATAGTAAATAGATATCAGTCTAACCCAAATAAAGCATATTGGAAAGAAGTAAAGAGGAGACTTAGATACCTCAAAGGTACTGTAGATTATTCTCTCTGTTATCAAGGTAAAAATCTGCGATTAAAAGGATACGCTAATGCTGACTGGAAAGGAGATGTGGATGAAAGAAATTCACTTCTAAATTTATTTTCTTGCTTGGCAAGTATGCCATCTCATGGAGTAGCAAGAAATAAACCTGTATAGCCCCATTAACAATACAATCTGAATTTGTTGCTTCTTCTGCTATAGTACAAGAAGCAGTTTGGCTAAAACATTTTGTGAATCATTTTAAATTAACTGCCTTAAAGGTACCAATGAAAATCTATAGTTATAGTCAATTGTTGATGGATGTATTGATATTAATTATCAATACTCTAGAGATATTGTTGTATGAGAAGAAGTGAACTTACGGTACATTTTCACGCAAGATATGATAGCATATCTATTAACTAAACCTATATCGAGGGATATATTTGATAGACACATTAGATCTCAGAATTTACATAGGATTTGAGTTGTACTTTTTATTGTGTAATCTCTTAACATTATTATTCATGAATAATAATAATAAAGTTTATTATTTGGCAATACATGAGTGTGAATATTTATGTATGAATATTTACTGTTAACTATTATATGATTAAGTATATCGGACAGAGAAGCAGCCTACACACACGGATGTTTACCTTAGTTTTAACAATAAGTTGATAAAGACTAAGATGAGACAATTTCTGAACATATGGTGAGCTCGAGAGCCAGTTCAAAATAAAAGTACCGTTTTGCAGAAAATACAAGATTGGTCTTATTAAAGTACAAAATAAAGACATGCATAAGGTTATATGCTTTGAATTGAGATCCAAATTAGATTAAGTATAATCCTATGATTAGTTAAATGTAACTATCATATTCTGTCCTAAAAGCTAGAAGTAATCCTGAAATGAGAGGACTAAAGTTAGATGTTTTGGCGCATCGTAATCTTATATTTCTGTATGGTGTTAAAATACATTTTGTAAAATATATGCTCCTCAAAGGGAAGGAAAAAATACCGTAACACATATTTCATATCATGTGTGCTAAAGTGATCAAGAGATGGAAATTTCATAAATGAATTATCTCAACTTTTTCCAGTGTGAGACTCTATTAAGTAACAATCCTTAAAACCCTTAACTTATCCCTGAAGTATGGTTCAATGTGGCCAGCTTAGTTAGTCACCAAAGGCTATGGAATAATTCGACTTGGCAGATCTAATTAAAAAAGCGAGTTGAATCATAATGGATGTCACACAATAAGAGCATAAGATAGCATTCCGATCACATTTAATAGTTTCAAGGTTCACTGGCATGCCTATTATAGTCTCTATGAGTGGAGACATAATAGTAAATACAAGAATTGTTTTATGAGATGTTGAGTTAAAACAATAAATGTGACAAGGCAAAATAGGGTTGAGCATATGTGAAAAAGAAAGATTTTGCTTTCATTTTTTGAGATGCTACATATCCCCAACAGGTGTGTAGCATTAGTGCTCCCAATATATGCTGGTCACACGATCGATTTGCCTATATGACTAGAGATATTGACAAGAATATGTTCCGTCATGTGTGAGTGAAAGATGATAGAGTTAGGGTGCGCCAATGACTCTACTATTATTATCTTATATAGATTAGGATAATTAATTTCTAATTAAATTAGGAATGAGAGTTAAATTATGATTTTAACTCTTAATTACCTCTGTAAATATGTTTTTAGTAAATATATTTGAGGTTACACTCTGAATATTTTTTGCAATTAATACTCTTTTTATACACATAATGTTTGCACAAAATAATATTAATCTTGAAAGAATACTTAAATCGTGAAATAATTATTTTTTTTTTGACATGCGTGCTTGTAATTAAAAACTTGTGTCAGTGATGTGAAAGTATAAATCATGCACTTTGGCCCGTGTCAAAATGTTCTGCTCTATAAGAGATAAACAAGACATAAATGCGTTTATTTTCTGACATACACTTGCTAGTTCTTTAAATTTGACAATATCAGTGCACCCCTTTTTCCTTGTGCAAAATATGAGTTCGTTTTTTCTTTTTCCTTTTAATAAATTTGGTTTTGATAGAGGTTCATGAGTAATAAATAATTCGAATTTAAAACCGTAAAGTATAATATATTAATTCAACATGTGATCTAATATGTTTCATTCATTTTTTTATGTATTTTTTCAAAAAATATAAAAAGAAAAAAGACGAAATTTACTGCTTTACAATTAATGTTTAAAGCCTATTTGGAAACCTGCCTAGACTTCTATAAATGAGGATCAAATCCTTTTCGTCAAACCTAATTCAATTTTATCCTACTTAAAATCATTAGTCTATAGTTTGAAGACAAATCTTACTTCCATATTATAGTAAATGTAAAAATTATAATAGCACTTATTTTACACAACATTTAATCATTTACTTAATTTATAGATAAAATTATCTGTCTTTTTCTTTTTACAATTAGATTATCTGTCTATTCCTTTTTGCAATTAAATTAAGAGTTTGTTTGGTTTAGATGTTGGAAAACAATTAGTTTTTCTTTTAATGTGTTTGATAAAATTTACAAAAAAAAAAAAAATTGTTAGCTTATCAAAATAACCATGTTTTAAAAAGGTAATATTTTGAAACTTTTTGAATGAATTTGTGCTGATTTATTAATATAAAAACAAAATTACGTGTTACTTCTTTACATATATTCTCTTCTTTATATCTTAAATACATCGATTTTTAAAATTTATATATATTTTTAGGTGAAAGATTAATACATATTTTGTTATAATAGTTTGTAAATTATAACAAATTTATATTATATGTTGTATGGAAATTTACATATATTGATTAATGAATTTTTTCTATGCTAAATGTTTGAGTAATATATAAATTTGTATATTATACTATTATTTATTTGATTTATGATTATGCTAAACAAATTATACTCTTAAATTAAGAAATATATTTATTTTGATAATTATAAAATCAAACAGCAGTAATATTATATAATTTTACTAATATTAAATATTAATCATCAATCAGCTATCAATTTTATCGATCTGCAAAACAAACGGAACCTTATTGAGATGTCAAATGGTACAGTGAACCCAAATTGTACAGCCCAATTGGAAATCGGAGAGGAACTTTATTTTACTGAACCCAATAAAATCAAGAATTGGCCTAGTGGGCTTGGGCTGGCAGTGTATAGGTTAGGATCTTAGGCCTAACTCAATTTAAGCATATGCTCAAGTCCATCTGTTGGAGTCTCAAGTTTCAGCCCGTCAGTGATGCAGCCACAGTGAAAAAAAAAAAAGGACAATTGCCCTTCTTAATTTTTTTTATTATATATATAATCTCCTTAACACAATACATTGGATTACCTTTTTTTATTTAACAATTTATTTATAATATTTATGTTATATTTTTGTTCTTTTTAATTGTAAATTTTGACTTTGCTACTGCAGTATGTGTTTTTCAACTAAATCATTCATATTCGTATCATGTCATTCATAAAATTTGTACAGCTGTATAAGTCCCCTATTATTACCACGTTACGCTACTAATATATCTCCTACCATACTTAAATTTAAGCGTTCAAATGAATTACAAATATAGTTGATTTTAATTTTTAAATTTGTGTGGCACCATTGTTCGGGAAATATTGTAGTGTTGCTTATATTCGAAAACTTAATTAATATTTATATGATATCTTCCTTTTCAAAAACAAAATAAAATAAAAAGAAGCAAGAATAGATTTTTACCCTCACGAAAGTTTAAATTTGTTTGTATATTGAATTAATGACATAAACTGAAGTTGAATTTGTCAAGGAATTATCGACCTCTGATATTTAAATCTGAACCCTCAAATTCCTAGACTTGTAAGTTCAGTAACTTTGACACAACAAGACTTGAAAGTCTTTGTATGCAGCAGGCTCACTGGTACTTCACCTTAATATATTCTAGATCCTACTTAATATGCTGATGTCTTGTAAAATATCTACTTTTTAATATATATTTTTTTATGTTTAAGTAGCTTAAGTATATAATATTATGTATATTTTGTGTGTTTATATTTAGTTTATGTATTTATGTGTGTTTTTAGGCTAAAATTGGTGAAGAATGAAGAAATGGTGAAGATTCAAGGAAGTGATTCATAAGTCGTGAAGTGGATCACGACTCGGATAGGAATTCACGAGACAGACTGAAGTTCACTAGTGAGGCAGAGAAGAAACGCTCACGACTCGACAACATGTTCACGAGTCGTGAAGTAGATCACGACTCGAAAGAAAGCTCACGAGTTCATTAATCTAGGTGGCGTTCACGACTCGTGAGGGTGTTCACGAGTCGGACAAGATATTGCTTTCAAACGTTACACCTTTTTACACCCGATCTTTCAGTCAAACATCAAGTATTTTCAGAGCAGCCTTTCGTGGTTTTTGAGAGGACATATCTGTAGAATTAAACTCTATATATATGGTAGAAAAACTCTGGATAAGGATCGAAAAAAAAATCAAAAGAAATTTTCATTGTTTACTTAAGAATATTTTAGTCGCTTTTGGACATTGGCTTTTTACTAGTTTTTAGAGGATGACCAAAGAACAAAGTCAAAGGAATAAGAGATATATCAGAAGATCTAAATAGAAAGTAAACCCTGGGGAGTGATGATTTTCTTTTCTCTTATTTCATTTCTATTGTAAATTTGTATTTGGCTAAGTTCTTTTGGTACATTATAACTACTTAATTCAATTTGTTTTTCATCTACTTATCTTTGCTTATGAATGTTTATTTTCTTTATGTATGAAGTGTTATTTAAATTTATTTGGGTACTTTAATTTGCTTATTATGCTTGATCACCATAATTAGCATGTTAGTCATTTAATTCACAATGAGAATTGAAATTCTTTGATGGAAAGACAAATAAAATTTACTCGAAGCATTGAATTCACTTAGAGTTAAGGAATTTACTTTAAGGGGCTAAAGAATTGGCATAGAACTTCATAGTTTTTATTTATCTCTATAATGTCATGAGAATGCTTATAGACTCTAAGTAAATACACCTTTAATGACAATGAGAATTGCTTTAAAGAAACTTGGCTAAATTCTCCAATCATATCATTCATATAATTATTAAATGATTCAAAGACGAAATTATTTTACTTGGCTATAATGTATGTTTATCTCAACTTTTAAGTAATCTATTATCCAAAATTAACTTAATATATTTTAAGTAGTTTAGTTATTACGTTAATTGCATGATTCTAATTGAAATTGTTACCTATCCATCTACTTGTTGTTATTTCAATACAAAATTTATCCCATTCCCTTTGGAACGATACCCTATTCACTCTATATGCAGTCTAGTGAGACTAAGGATTCAAATAAATTTTCATCAGATTTTGGCGCCGTTGCCGGGGAACGGCTTGAAAGAATTTTTATTGATTGATACAAAAGAGTAGATGCTTTAGGATTGTATGATATAAAATTAGTTATTTAGATGTATGGATTTTTATATTGTATTTTGTTTATTCTTTATAATAGTATTAGAGTTTTTGTAATGATCTTAGACTAAAAGTATTTTTAATTCTTGTAAGGAACTTAGAAGGAAGCAATAAGTGGAACTTAGATTGCAATTAGAAGGAGAAAAAAGTGCTAAGTTGAAGGAGAGTCATAATATTCCAATTATGGAGGGAGAAGAAAAGAGAACGCTTGGTGATTTTGCAATGCCCAATATTTCGGAATGTTTTGGAGGAATAGTGGAGCCGGCTATTGCCAATAACAATTTTGAGATCAAACCGGCGGTCATTCAAATGGTGCAAAATAACCAATTTGGAGGTTTGCAAGGAGACGATCCTTATTGCCCAAATTTGGCTCGTTAGTATACCTAGTGAGACAATCACTACTTGGAACCAATTAAAACAAGTTTTTCTTCATAAGTATTTTCCACCACATAAAATAGTAAAATTTAGAAATCAAATCTCTACTTGTAAACAAATGCCTAATGAAATCATTTATACCTTTTGGAAAAGATTTAAGGAACTCCAACGGCAATGTCCTCACCATGGCTTACCGGATTGGATGATTCCTCAAATCTTTTACAATGGGTTAATGGAGGAAAATAGAAATATTGTTAATGCTACTTTAAGTGAAAAATAATTAGAGAAAACTACTAAGGAAGCTGAAACTTTGTTGGAGGAATTAGCCTTACAAGGCTACATGGGAGAAGAACCCACTATGGCAAAGGCTAAGGAATTTTTGGAATTGGATTTCATTAATCTCTTGACGGCTAAAGTTGAAGCTTTGACTAAGATGGTAAGTAATTCTCACTCTAATATTGAAAATGTGAATCATATTTGTGAGAAATGTGGTAGACCTCATATGTATGCTAATTGTAGTGAGGGGTCTAGTGAGGATGTAAGTTTTATTCAAGGAAATTATAATCAAAGGATAGACCAAAATTCAAATTATTATAACCCTCAATGAAGAAACCATCCCGATTTTTCTTGATCTAACCAAAATGCCCAGTTGAACCCTTCAAATAGTAACCTTATGAACAAATTACCTAACCCTTCAACTTTTCCAAATAAACCACCTTTTAACCCCCAACAACCTAAATCCCATCTAGAGAGTTTGATGGAGCAATTTGTTAACCATCAAATGACCACTAACAAGCAAAATGAGGAACAATTTAAGCAAATAAACACTAAGATTAACCAACTTGTCACCCACAATAAGATGCTTGAAATCCAATTGGCTCAATAAGCCACTTCTAGTGCTAAACCTTTAGGCAAGCTCCCGAGTTAACCTGAATTTTTGCCTCATGAATCAGTTCAATCCATTATGCTAAAGAGTGAAAAAAAGATTGAGAGTAATAATAGAGGTAATGAGGATCTTATTGTGAATGGTGGTCATATTTTGGATGCAAGTAAAAATAATGAGGTGATGAATAAGTCTAATGAACCTAAGGAAAAAATAATCTTATCTAGGGAGGATGACCTTAAAGTTAATTTGAATGTTTTGTCATTCCCTCAAAGACTCATTAGAAGAAATCTTGATAAGCAATTTGGCAAGTTTTTGAATTATTTGAAGGAACTTACTATAACTATACCCTTTGTGGATGCAATTAAGGATATGCCTTCATGGGCAAAATTTTTAAGAGAAATTGTGAGTCACAAGGGTAAACTTGAAGAACATATATATGTTTCTTTGGTAGAAAAGTCTAAGGCTATGTACTTTAAATACCCACCTAAGCTAAAGGATCCGGGTTGTTTTATGGTTCCTTGTATTATAGGTGGCACACATTTTGATAAAGCTTTATGTGATATGGGTGCAAGTGTTAGTCTTATGCCTTACTTAATTTATAAAAAGCTTGATTTAGGTGACTTAAAGCCTACCAATATGTGCTTATCAATGGCAAATAAGTCTATTTCACACCCTATAGGCATACTAGAAAATGTTCCTACCAAAGTGGGTAAATTTGTGATTCTTACTGATTTTGTTGTGCTAGAAATGGATGAAGATCCTGAAATTCCCATTTTGTTTGGTAGGCCTTTCTTAATCACTGCTGGGGCTATTTTTGATATGAAAAATGGTAAAATATCTCTTGAATTTAATGGTGAAACAATTGAGTTTAATGTTTTTGGGATGGTTAAGTCTTCACTAATAGAAGTAGTAAATAAAATTGATGTTTATGATGTTCTTGATGAGTGTGTTAATAGTGTTGTGAATGATTGTGTGAGTCAAAACCCTATTGCACCTTATTGTTTAAATGAAAGTTGTGATGAGGTTTTGCAAATTGCCTCATATCCTTCCCATGGAAAATTCTCAAAGTTTGAGTCTTTGAGAAAGGATGAGGATATGCCAACAAAGACTTTTAAGGAGAAAGTTAACCTTGAACTCAAGCCATTACCAACAAGCTTAAGGTATGAATTCTTGGATTCAAAATTTCAATTAACTTTCATTGTTAATTCTTCAATTGATAAGCATAATGTGAGTGCTTTACGAGATATTTTACTTGCTCATCGAAATACCATGGGATATTCTATTAGTGATTTAAAAGGGATTACACCTAAAGTTTGTATGCATCAAATTTTGTTAGAGGAGGATTTTAAGCCCTCTATTGAAGGTCAAAAAAGGCTTAATCCAACTCTTAAAAAGGTTGTGAGGATAGAAATAATTAAAGTGATTGATAATGGCATAATTTATTCCATAAGTGATAGTAAGCGGGTGAGTCCAATTCAAGTTATCCCTAAAAAGGGTGGCTTAACTGTAATTCGTAATGATAACAATGATTTAATTCCTACTAGGACTATCACGGGTTGGTGTATGTGTATGGACTATAGAAAATTAATAAGGCTACAAGAAATGACCATTTTTCTTTGCCTTTTATTGACCAAGTTATAGAAATATTGGCTAATTTTTCTTATTTTTGTTACTTAGATGGTCTAAGTGGTTTCTATCAAATACCTATACATCCACATGATCAATCTAAGACAACTTTTACATGCCCATGTGGAACTTTTGCATTTAGGCGAATGCCTTTTTGTTTGTGTAATGCACCAGCCACTTTTCAAAGATGCATGTTTTCTATTTTTAGTGATCTTATTGATCAATGTGTGGAAGTTTTCATGGATGACTTTAGTGTTTATGGCACTAAATATGAGAGTTATTTATCTAATCTTTCTAACGTGCTTGATAGATGTATGGAGCATAGTTTGGTTTTAAATTAGGAAAAGTGTCATTTCATGGCACAAGAAGGTATTGTCTTAGGACATTTAGTCTCAAATAGGGGGATTGAGGTTGATAGAGCTAAAATTAAAATTATTGCTAATTTGCCTCCTCCTAAGAATGTTAGAGATGTTAGAAGCTTTCTAGGTCATGCTGGATTTTATAGAAGGTTCATAAAAGATTTTTCTAAGATAGCTAAACCCTTATACACATTACTAGGCAAAGATGTTGATTTTTATTTTAATGATGCATGTCTTAAATCTTTTGAAACTCTTAAACATACTCTTGTTACTTCATCGGTGCTGCAACCATCAAATTGGGAGTAACCATTTGAATTGATGTGTGATGCTAGTAATTATGCGGTTTGGGCTGTTTTAGGACAAAGAATTGATGAAAAGCCTTCTGTTATTTATTATGCTAGCAAATTACTAGATGATGCCCAAATTAACTACTCCACAATTGAAAAAGAACTCTTGGCCATTGTATATGCATTTGATAAATTTAGGATTTATCTTGTAGGGCAAAAAGTCATTGTATAAGATCATGCTGCCCTTAAGTACCTCTTGAGTAAAAAAGATGCTAAGCCTAGGTTGTTAAGATGTATTTTAATGTTACAAGAGTTTGATTGGGAAATAAGGGATAAAAAGGGAAAAGAGAACTTAGTTGCTGACCATTTATCTAGGTTAACCCAATGTGTTTTGAAAGATAATGATGATGGAGTGCCTATTGATGAAGCTTTTCATGGGGAACACCTTTTTAGTGTAGTTTCCAAGGAAGTTCCATGATTTACTGATATAGCAAACTATTTAGTAAGTGGTATGCTTTCATATGGTCTACATTATAGGCAAAGGAAGAAATTCCTTCATGATGTAAAGTTTTACTATTGGGAAAAGCCCTTATTATATAGGAGATGTGCTGATGGGCTGATTAGTAGGTGTATTCCTCATGAAGAAGTTGGTGAGGTATTGGCTCATTGTCATTCCTATGCTGTAGGGGGTCACTTTGGGGTTTCTAAGATAGCTTCTACTCAACTTAATATATTCTAGATCCAACTTAATATGTTGATGCCTTGTAAAATGTCTACGTTTTAATATGTATTTTCTTATGTTTAAGTAGCTTAAGTATGTAATATTATGTGTATTTTGTGTGTTTATGTTTAGTTTATGTGTTTATGTGTGTTTTTAGGCTCAAACTAGTGAAGAATGAAGAAATAGTGAAGATTCAAGGAAGTGATTCACAAGTCGTGAAGTGGATCACGACTCGAACAGGAATTCACGAGATGGACTGAAGTTCACAAGTGAGGCAGAGAAGAAACGCTCACGACTCGGCAACATGTTCACGAGTCGTGAAGTGGATCACGACTCGGAAGAAAGCTCACGAGTTCATTAATCTAGGTGGCGTTCACGACTTGTGAGGGTGTTCACGAGTCGGACAAGATACTGCTTCCAAACGTTACACCTTTTTACACCCGATCTTTCAGCCAAACATCAAGTCTTTTCAGAGCAGCCTTTCATGGTTTCTGAGAGGACATATCTGTAGAGTTAAACTCTATATATATGGGAAAAAAGCTCTGGATAAGGATCGGAAAAAAAAAAATCAAAAGACATTTTCATTGTTTACTTAAGAACATTTTAGTCGCTTTTGGACATTGGCTTTTTACTAGTTTTTAGAGGATGACCAAAGAACAAAGCCAAAGGAATAAGAGATCTAAATAGAAAATAAACCCTAGGGAGTGATGATTTTCTTTTCTCTTATTTCATTTCTATTGTAAATTTGTATTTGGCTAAGTTCTTTTGGTACATTATAACTACTTAATTCAATTTGTTTTTCATCTACTTATCTTTGCTTATGAATGTTTATTTTCTTTATGTATGAAGTGTGATTTAAATTTATTTGGGTACTTTAATTTGCTTATTATGCTTAATCACCATAATTAGCATGTTAGTCATTTAATTCACAATGATAATTGAAATTCTTTGATGGAAAGACAAAGAAAATTTACTTGAAGCATTGAATTCACTTAGAGATAAGGAATTCACTTTAAAGGGTTAAAGGATTGGTATAGAACTTCATAGTTTTTATTTATCTCTATAATGTCATGAGAATGCTTATAGACTCTAAGTAAATACACCTTTAATGACAATGAGAATTGTTTTAAAGAAACTTAGCTAAATTCTCCAATCATATTATCCATACAATTATTAAATGATTCAAAGACGAAATTGTTTTACTTGGCTATAATGTATGTTCATCCCAACTTTTAAGTAATCTATTATCCAAAATTAACTTAATATATTTTAAGTAGTTTAGTTATTATGTTAATTGCATGATTCCAATTGAAATTGTTACCTATCCATCTACTTGTTGTTATTTTAATATAAAATTTATCCCGTTCCCTTTGGAACGATACCCTATTCACTCTATATGCAGTCTAGTAAGACTAAGGGTTCAAATAAATCCCCATTATATGCCATGGGGATGAGATCGGTTCATGAGCAAAAAAAAATTAACCAGTCCATTAATATCGATTTTTCAAAATTACTAATAATTAATCAGTCCGTTATATTCGGTTAACCAGTTCATTGATTTCGATTTTTTGGTTTAGTTAATTAATATTTTTCGGTTAACTATTAAAATTTATAACATAAATTTATATAAAAAATTAGATAAAGTTTAATTCAATTTTCAATTTGTAAAGTAATTTAATATAAAATTTACGAAATAAACATAATTTACTAGCCAAAATTCATGTTTTATAAATTATAAGCTAATATTATAAAATAGATTTGATATTTATTGAAAATTACTATGTTTGATTTTAAGCCAAATAAAATTTTGAATAATAATATAATTAAATGCTATTAAGTAAAATATGAACACCAATATATGATAAAAATATATTAACCATTAACCAATCTATTACATTCGATTAATCAGTCAATCGATTTCAATTTTTCGATTTGCTTAATTAATATTTTTCGGTTAACTATTATAATTTATAACATAAAATTATATAAAAAAATTAGACAAAGTTCAATTCAATTTCAAATGTGTAAAGTAATTTAATATAAAAATTACGAAACAAACATAATTTACTAGCTAAAATTCATATTCTATAAATTAATAGCTAATATTATAAAAAAAATTGATTTTATTGGAAATTAATATGTTTGATTATAAGTCAAATAAAAGTTTAAATTATATTAAATGTTATAACATAAACTCTAAAATAAGAAAATATAATTAAATGATATTAAGTAAAATATGAACACCAATATTTGATAAAAAATAACATATATAAAAGTTAATCAGATATTATATATAAATATTGTTATATAATTAAAGAGAATGGGATAATATAAATTTAGTTTAAAGTATTATATAATTTTTATAGAAAAATATAAAAAATAAAGGTATATAATAAAAACAAAATTTAAATATATTTTAAAATATTATTTTATGTAAATTTTAGAGATAAAGAGATAAATAGAAAAAAATTGAAGATATATATATATATATATATATATATATATATATGAACTTGTTAATCGGTACTTAAAAATTTAAACCATAACTATTGACAACAAATGTAAAAATTAAAAATCATAACTGATAATTATGGCAAATACATTCCTAAAGGTCCAATCAAGGTGGCCCAACAACGTTCGGTAGGGCCTAAGTCCAATAGCAAAAAGGCAAAAAGTGATCTGGAAGACAGCTCAGAGAATCGTGATGTCCGATCGGACTGATGGGATAATATGTTTTGTCAACCGACTGACATAAGCCAACGCTCATACTCTCCATCTACTTTCTATCAAATCGCCGCTCACATACTCTGACTGTTGGTTATCACTCTCCAAGATACTTAAGTACCCCTTCAAAGAACTCCTATAAATAGCCTAAAACACAATGGGTCCAGGTATTGAATATCTGAGACTCTCTCGCTCCTTTTAAATCACTCTCTATAAAGCTACTAACTTAAGCTTCGGAGTGCTAACGCCTGGGTCCGATCGGGCACTCCCTTTTGCAGGTCTAGCTATCTGACCGGCCCAACAACTACCAGCGCTTCCTCTTACAAGATAAAGACTTTTTAAGCTTTATCATTTGGTGTTTTCGTTGAGAGCCATGACAAATTCAAGATCCTACGAACGTGTAGCTCATGGAGAGCATAATCGCAATAACAAGGAAAGATACGAACCCTCAAGGCTGAGAGAGAGATCTTTCAGATCACCAGTCAGAGGTGACCCCCTCCTGAATCTCAACGATGTCATTGCGCAATAACAGGAGAATGGTCCTATTACTGTAGGAGACATGTGTGCTATACTTGGTCACCTCACTGAGAGTGTGGCCCAAGCCTTGGAAATGAAAAGAATGTCCAAAACTTTTGAAAGCGGTCAGGAAACGGTTTTAATGGCCGAAGACTTCGGAAGAATGAGGAATAGAGGGATCTCCCTCAGAGAACCAAGCGCTCGTGATGAACGAAGCGCAGGCGCTAAAATCGTGAACATATACGATAAGGGAAAGAGAACGATGTTCTAGAGCAGAGATGCTCCTCATACTCCCAGTAGATCGTACTTCCCATCTTTTGGCAAGTATGGAAGATATGCGCCCAGTCACGATTGCTTTCAAAGGACAAAAGAAGAGTTCACTCTTGCAACGATGAGCAGCGAGGATGAATGGTTTAAACAAAAACTTGAAAAGTTCGAATTGGCGGAGCCAATGAAAGGGATGTCTGAAGGTAACGTGATGTAGATTCAGCTCAAACACACAGCCAAACAGTAAACAAAATGATAGAACAGCTCAGAAAGAAGTTGATTGTATTAATGGAATTGGCAAATTACAATGGATGTCAAGGAAATCCAAAGGAATTACCACTCCAGTATCAGCAAAAAGAAATACAACGAAATATGCAGGAATAAAAGATAGCTAACAAGAGCAGGGACTTAACAACAATTGTTCCCTCTCTCCCTCTCAGCTTGTAGCTGCCAAAAACAAAATTACTTTTCTCATGCCTTTTTCTCTCAGCCTTCCAGCCTTCTTATTCTCCTCCTGCTACTCACACTCTCCTTTGCGTAACTAACTTGCCAGCTCAGCATCACATCCATCTCAGCAACTTTTCCCCTTCTTGTGTAAATTATCCATGTCCTGGGCCTTGGATCATCCTCTCTTGATTCATGGGCCTGCTGCTCTCTATCATTGCCAACGGGGTGAAGATCAGTCTTGTCCTCAAGACTGAAGTGGAGATGTCGGGAAAAATCAGCTTCAAGATTCCTCCTCCAATCCATCAATATTGTCCGATACACTGAATCCATGATGGGCACTGCAAGGCTCTTCGAACTCTCAAAGGTCAACGAATTAAGCAACTCAAGAGGTTGTGTTGTGTATGAAGCATCCCTCATGTTTTTCAATAATGTGTCCCAACCATTCTCCACAAGAGCATAACAAACTGCTTCAATCTCATCTTGGCCAGTCATGACTATAAGAATGTCACCTGGAGGACTGGTAATATGGATGGTCATGGCTTGCTTTACGGCAGCTTCAACATAATCTTCACAAGGAGTTTTACTCCATAAGATATTGACAGGGAATGTACTTATGTGAAAAATTGGAACACTTCCAAAGAAATTTGAAAATTTTTCAGCATTCAAAGTCGCTGATGTCGCAATAAGCTTAAAATCATGCAGTCGAGCAACTACCTTTTTCAGTATCCCAAACAACGCATCTGTACTTAACGATTTCTCATGCACTTCATCCATCACAATGACTCTATACTTATCAAGATCAGAATCTTTTAGAGTCTCTCGCAAAAACACCCCATTAGTCATATACTTAATTACGGTGTTTGCCCTAGTCACATCTTCAAAACAAATGGCATAACCAACTTTATCCCCGAATTCAATTTCCATCTCGTCGCTAACTCTTTTTGCAACGCTCATGGATGCCACACGCCTTGGTTGGGTGCAACCCACTATGCCATTTTTTGTGTAGCCATCTTTATGGAGATACTGTGTCAGTTGAGTTGTCTTTCCTGAACCAGTTTTACCAACAAAGACAATGACATAATTTTCACGAACCCCCTGTAATAGATCATCTCGTACGGAATATATAGGCAGATATTACCGCTGCTCCGCAATAGTTTTTTACTTCGCAAAGTCACTCACACCTTCTTCTTTTTTCAAATGATGTGAAAATTTGATATCTTCCTTAAAATCAACTTCCCCTTCTTCACCCACTTTTATAATATCATCGTCATCTTGGACAGGTTCCTCAATATTCTGCAAGTCTCTATTTGTTGCTAAAGAGTCAAATTGAATAGCCTCTTTGCAGGAGCAATTTCTATTGGCATCCACACGACATTCAATCAGTCTTACAATCTTCTTTCTAACCTCTTGTATCACTCCAACATCTTCCATTAAATTTACCTCTTCCTTTACTATCACCTCCAGCCCTCCTAATTCAGTTTCTAGCGCATCAATACAGCAGAAGGATTCACCAATCTGGATTGATATGCCCTTACACTTCCTGTTCACCCCAATCAAACGCCCATCCCTTAGTTTAATTTGAAAGGTTTTAATTGAACATACCTGTAACACAAGCGCGGACACCAACTGAGATGAAATTAAATTGAGCATCGTGCCACTATTTTCCCGCATCCAGGTGGAAGTGCCGTTGGTGGTACCCCTCAACTTGAGGATGATCAACTCTTTGTTTTTTCTTGCTATTGCACTGTTGGCGAGATGAATCCCATTCAAATAAAGAACCCTGCACTCTCCATTGATGGGGCTATCTTCATCTTCACACAATTCTTCTTCCACGAATTGGGAACCAAGCCCCTTTTTCCTGCGTTGTTTCCACTCAGCCTTGGAGATGTGCCAAACTCCCTCTCTGTTGTTTTGCCATCGGATTGAATCCAGAGAAGAAAGAGATGCAGAATGGCTCTAATACCAAAACCCCTTGCAGTGCCTCTCCTTTCATTTCGCTTTAGGGCATTGTCGGATCGGGAATCGCTTGTTTCCCATCCGGTTGGCGTCGATCGGTGAGTGGTGGTTGTAGGTCTGAGGAGTGAAAAAATTTTGGCAAAATCGACTGGGGTGGTTGTCTGTAGGAGGAGCTATATGTTTGTTTGGGCCTAACTCAAAAGCAGGCTTAGGCTGCAACTGGAATGGCCCACTTCCCTTAAATCCACTCCTAAATCCAGCCTTAGAAACCAGCGTGAAAATCGGTTTCTTCTCCATCATCGAACTCTGCCCCAACTTCGACGACACCATCACCTGCTGGCCGGTGTGCAGATGGGCTTCGACAGCGCGAGAAGGTTTCATGGCTTCCACCATGTTCGCCGGCTTTTGAACACTCAGATCTGCTTGGATCTGAACACTTGCTTCTTCTTCTTGCAACCCAGTAGTGGAGCTTCCTAGGTTATGCGGTTCTAGAAATTCTGGAGAAGTAGCATCATCTCCACCATATCTCCTTATCATCTCCCTCTTGCATTGCTCCCATGTCAAGGTCTCACTATATCTCCTCATCATCTGCTCCTTGAATTGCTCCCATGTCAAATTAGGATATATTTCTAAGATCAGTGAATACCAATATATCGTTGCACCTTCCATGGATTTTTCAGCCAACCGTACACGCATCTCAGGAGGAATCTCGTGTATATATGAACGTGTCTCGGCTCGGACGATCCATCCCCTGGGATCAGATCCATTGAACATAGGAAGTTTAATTTGTTGCAGAGATGGCTGAAAATCAACGCTCCTGGTTCCCTCCACCGTCGATTTTCCTGGGAAACTGTAGTCCTCCATTGATTGAGGCTGCTTGTCTAATATCTTCATCCATTTCATGTATAACCCTCGGAACTGCTCCTCCTCCTTATCTGCCTGAAGCTTGGAAACAGATTTAGTCAGATCGTGCATGCGAGCAGTGAGCTCTCTGATTCTATGGTTGGTTGCATTTAATCTGGAATGCAAAGGTTGTTGAAGGGTGTCCATGGTTATCCATCAGGTCAGACCAATGATGTAGATTCAGCACAAACACACAGCCAAACAGTAAACAAAATGATAGAATAGCTCAGAAAGAAGTTGATTGTATTAATGGAATTGGCAAATTATAATGGATGTCAAGGAAATCCAAAGGAATTACGACTCCAGTATCAGCAAAAAGAAATACAACGAAATATGCAGGAATAAAAGATAGCTAACAAGAGCAGGGACCTAACAACAATTGTTCCCTCTCTCCCTCTCAGCTTGTAGCTGCCAAAAACAAAATTACTTTTCTCATGCCTTTTTCTCTCAGCCTTCCAGCCTTCTTATTCTCCTCCTGCTACTCACACTCTCCTTTGCGTAACTAACTTGCCAGCTCAGCATCACATCCATCTCAGCAGCTTTTCCCCTTCTTGTGTAAACTATCCATGTCCTGGGCCTTGGATCATCCTCTCTTGATTCATGGGCCTGCTGCTCTCTATCATAACGCTTGCAACAATACCTCCCCTTTTTGCAGGAAAATTATAGAGTTTGAGATGCCTCTCAGATGGAAAGATGTGGTGATGGACAAATATATAGGTAAAACTGATCTTGCCATTCACCTTGCAGAATTTTTGACTAAAATGAAGGTCTATACCTTCGATGAGAGGATTACCTATAGAATTTTCCCAACCACCTTAGGAGGGGACACTTTGAAATGGTTCATCGGACTCCCTCATGCATCAATCACCTCCTTCAAGTAACTCAAAGAATTATTCGTGATGCGTTTCGTATGCGAACACGTGCATCAAATTCGGTAAGTGGCCTGTGCAATCTTTACTAAAGAACTTATGAAAGTCTCAGAGATTATATCGTTCGCTTTCAAGCTGCAATGTCGAAAATGGGGGATTTAAGCTTGGAACTAGCATCAAATGCCTTGGAAAAAAGTGTCACGGATCGTCCATTTGTCGAATCACTGACGGTAAGGCCACCAAGTAGTTTTCATGACCTAATGAATAAGGTCAGGCGGCGTGTCCAGTTAGATGATGCTCTCAGATCTAACAGAATCAAAAAAGCTAACGTAATGGACAGACTGCAATATCTAGATGGTCGGCCATTCAAAAGAACCCCCGCGTCCGATCGAACAGATTTAAAACTTAAACGGTCGATCTTCTCGAGGATTACGGAGAGGGAAAATGAGGATGAGCGAAACAAACCAGACCGTCGCAATAGTCAGTTGGTTGAGACCTCCACCCCACTCAATATCGGTTCCTTCCAAATGCCAACGAGCGCCAAGAAAAAACATGGGAAGGCTAATCGACTCAAAATGGCCAAACAGGACGAGAAGCAATGGAGGCTGCGACAAAAGTCGTGAGCCATATCATGAGGTTGGATGCTTGAAGTAATGAACGAGAAAGCTCCTATGAATTGCCCAACGATGGAAAGGATGTAACTAGTTCAAACAAAAACTACCAGCACAAAAAGCTAGATCGATACGGATGAATTCAAGAGACTGACAAATAACGATAAAATCAAGTGCAATTGTTACAATTTGAGTTTTTTAAAAAAAGGCATCTGTACTGAAATTGAATGTTCTCTTATTCCCCTGTTGTAAGTGTTGGAATACCAATTTCTCTTAATATTACTTGTTTTGCCATTTAAAGATATATTTTTAATAGACAGTAATATATAAAAAAAAGGAGGGGGGCTGCAGCATGCAAAATGTTGTTAAAATTTTCAACATCGTGCTGCACATAAAATAAGTATCTCCACAAAGTAAAGATAACTTGAAAAATAGGTACGTGTCCAAAATTCATAAATTTAATACTTATCATTTAAGCAAAATTTATTTAACTCCCCAGCAAATAGGTTTTTCGGCTTGGATGGTACGATCGCCACCGCAACGAGCGGATCGAATATTATTATCACCACCACTAAGTGCGGATCGGATAGGAAGATCATCCATCCCCAAGAGCGGATCGGAAGGTATGATCACCACTACAACGAGTGGATAAGATATTATTGTCACCACGGCCAAGAGCGGATCGGATGGCATAATCGCCACCGCAACGAGCGGATCGGATATTATTGTCGCCACTGCCAAAAGCAAATCGGATGGCATGATCACCACAGCCAAGAGCGGGTCGGATATCATTATCACATCGCTGAGCACGGATAGGATCGATAATGGTGTAAATATGCCTTGAAAAATTCTCATCCATTGCCAACCACGATTTTGAAAATCTCTCAGACAACGTAAGCAACCGTAAAATGAACTGATAAGTATTTATGAAATTATTTTGCAGGATAAAATTGTAAAATTTCCGATTGATGTCACATCCTGATCGATGTATCTAGCTCGATAACTTTTCGATACTCTCGAGCTCCCAATCTCAAAGATCGAATTGCGTCGAAGGGGACTAGGGTCAAAGGCTCAAAAAATCTCTCCATTAATAAAAGATGGGAATAAAGGCCCCGATGCCTATAAATGTCCCCCCGAATAGTCAGAACAGTTCGAAATTTCATGTAAATGCTTGAGTGGCACTGGCTGGCACAACTCCATCATTAGGCTCGATGTCCATCCCGAGCACGAAATTCGATCCAAATCAACTTGGTTGCCAGGTTTGACGTCTATTCTGACGATCGGCATCGCCACCTTAATCTCGGTCGGATATATAAAAAATATATATCCCGATTCAAATAGGTAACGCCAAGCGTATAACTCCCTTGAACTTTTAGGGTCAAAATTTTCTATTTGGCACAACTTATCTGTTAAGTTTGATCCTTATCCCGAGCTCGGGATGTGAAGTGCGCTCGCACCCGTTCAATCTCCATCAATTAATTCGCCAGATTCAATGCATGTCCTGAATCCAGGATGCGAAAGTCAACAGTTGAGTTAACTAACTCTCTCAAATATCTGATCAAAACAATATTAAAGACTGAAATGACATCCGCTGCACCTGATATAATAAATCTAAATTGCGATTCTTAACTAAACAGTTCATTTTGTACATTTGATCGTATTAAGCAACTATTGACAGAGTTGCCCGTGCTTGAAAAACATATTAAAGTTCAGGGAGTATTTTTTCTTCGTATACATTCTCAATGGATAATTTGCACACGATTCTCCCCAGTCAATTTAATAATTTCTTCTTAGCTGATCTTATGATAAATATCGCTTAAAATAAGAATCGCAGTCTACAGACGCAACTGAAAGGAAGAAGGAAGTTCAAGAGATTTTGCTGTTTTCCCGAAAGTATTCTCTGTCAGCAGGAAAGTTGCAGCCTCATAATGGATCTTCGCACTGGCATTTGGTCAAGATGATGCAGGGCCTTAAGGGACTCTGTGCTCGTCATTGCTAGAAGGAGGATCAGGTAAGATATCGGGTTATCCATCCAGTTAAGATCGGCCTCGAAAAAACACCTGTTGGCCTCGTAAATTAGCCAAATTAGCAACTTTCCTTGGGCCTCCCCTGATTGATCTATGATATCACCCTTTTAGGCAGAATGTTCTTCTTCAAGCCTCTTTCTCTGCGCCATCTCATTTTTCAGGGCAGCCTGCAATGAATCCTGCTCCTCACACAGAAGATCACGCTTGGATTTAACCTTGGAATATTCAATAGACAGATGAGCTACATCTTTTTTGAGGTGGTCAAGCTCTTTCTGCCGAGTTTTTAGATCTTGGAAAAGACGAGCGGACTCTTTTTTTAGCCTTTCAACTTTCGATCGGCAAATCAGAGACTCTTTTCTCGCTGAATCATATTTGGCCTCCGCTTCCCTCCTACACCGACCGGAATCTTCCATTTCTTTCTGCAAAGTTTCGCCATGCCATGCAAGCGTAAGCCCCTTTTTATTAGCTGAAATTTGGATAAGAAGAATAAAGGTTTAGTAATCAAGAAGATAACGGATCGTAAGATGAAAGTTTGCTTAGAACGAATATTTTCAAAAAACAAAAAAACATGTATATATATATATACCTTCAGACTTTGCTGTGCATTCTTAGGACAATATGTTGGGATCTTCCATTGCCTTAAAATCACCTTCTTGGAGCATGCCTCGGCATAAAAAAACTCGATATTGCCCTATTTTCAATGGACCAGCCGTTGCCAAACCGACCTTCTAGGATTTTTTCCTGTGGTGTAGCACACCTTTTGAAAGTTCTTGCAGCAATCCTAGCATCTGCAGCAGCCACCCGCTCGATAGTTTTTTCCCTAGGTGTCTCTACAGCTCTCCTCTGTGCAGTTTCACCTATTAGGGACGCATTGATTTTAACTGACCCTTTTTGAGGTAGAACTGGATGCCTTTCCTTTGAATGGGTTTATCCCTCGATAAGAAACGTTGTAGGGGGCGCTGGCCTTTTGATAAAGGCTGTGCAATAGTAGACACCGAAAGAGGCTGATGGGGATGGGAGATTGCAGCACTGGCGGAAGACGTGGAAACCTGCACTTCTGAAAGAGGCACAAGCCTTCTCTTATTCGACTTTCTCTCTTTCCTAGCTACACTTTCTGCCTCCATCTTTGCCTTAGCTCGATCAGTCAGTTGCTTAACAACATCGTCTCCCTTGGCCATCATACCTGCGGCTACATCACAAAAATATAAGATAAGTATTTTTCCAGCAGATATACCTTTCATAAACATGTTATGCATAATTATCTATATTTATACTTATTCTACACTCCAATTACAATGCCCACACTCTGCGTCAATGGCAGCGTCGGGGTTCGGGTCCTCGATTGGACTGCCCAAAAGGCCAATTGGTTGTTCGATCCTTCAAACCTTGCAGAGATGGCGGTACATTAAACAACTGCCTCTATGATCAACTGGGTGGCATCACCCTTGCCACCTCATAGAGGATCCTGAAGCGGGACATGGCTCCCAATTCATTCGGATAAAGCTGATTAGGGGCAATTCTGTAACTTTTGAGAATTACAGTCTCAACAGCATCAAAAGGAAGCCTCAACCCAGCATCCAAGCTCCATAAATGACAAATGAGCCACTATTTATTCTTATGACTAAAAGGCCCCCTTGTCATCAACACGAAACTTGAGCAGGCCATCACGAAGACTTCTGCCGGAAGGTTGTATTGAGAAGAAATTTTCAGTCATTTCTTCCTCTGTGAACTATAAAGGACGAGCCTTGGTCTCACAATCTGCATAAGCTCCAAGAAAACTCCTATCTACAGACTGACTGCTACTCAAAGTCATCTTTGGTAGAAAAGAGGGAAATAAAAAATGACGTTATGAATAAAGAAGAGAAATCAAAGGCAATGATTGATTACTTACTTAAGTATTCTTGCAAAAATTTTGAAATCACTACAATGGCAAAGTCCATGCAAAAAATTTGGCAGAGCCTCACTAAGAATCGTTGAAAAATAAGAAAAATCGCCATAAGAGTGCCTATTTATAGGCAAAAAACTTCTAGAACTCTCCAAACGCTTAAAAATTTGATCAACCGCCACGCGTCTCCAGGTCATTATGGCGGTTCCAGAAAACAAGGCATCGCCCTCGACATACACATCAACAATAAATGAAGAACGGCTGAAATGAACAGGCATGACTTAAAAGATTCAAGCCAATTTGAAAACTCCCACTGAAAGGATTCTTCGATATGGTTAATCTAATACTCAAAGAAATAGGAATTGACATTCAACAAAGAGATTCTCCCCTATTTTCCCCTCCATCTTTGAAAAAAATGTACGTTTTTATTTATTTGATTGTTTTTAGACTTTATTTTTTGTTTGCAGGTCGTTTGTCTTATTCTGATCAATTAAAATCCCGATTAATGGATAATCCAAAGCCAATCGGATCCCCCACCATTGGAATAAAAGGTAAGATCCCCTACCTAGTTACCGATCGGTAGGTGAGCGATCCATCGCCTTTGATTGGCTAAAATACCCTCAGAAAAAACAATCTTCACAAAACAACCAAGGGCATCGACCGATCAGTCCGTATTGTGCCAATCATTAGGCTTGATATAACCAAAGAAGAGAAAGTTGGAATCCATTTCACTTATAAGATAAGTCCCTCTGTTAGGCCCGACGTTCATTCTGGGCCAAAGACACGAGGCACGTCGACTTATTCGTTAATAGTTCAATTCAGACCTAACATGTGAGCACCACCAAGACACCACTTGAGTTAATTATCTCCTTTGGGCGCTTGATATACAAAGTCACCAAATCTTCAAAATAATGTAAAAATCGAAAGGTCATTCGCCATGCATGATTCTCCAACGAACATCCAATCGGCTAATACTTCGATCAAGTTAAAGTTCGAAGGGTCGCCTGTTGCGCTTGACGAGATAAATCTAAATCACAACTCCTGCTTGAAAGGAAATTGTGTTTTCAAA
Organism: Excoecaria agallocha; assembly: GCA_037975025.1. Taxonomy (NCBI): domain Eukaryota; kingdom Viridiplantae; phylum Streptophyta; class Magnoliopsida; order Malpighiales; family Euphorbiaceae; genus Excoecaria; species Excoecaria agallocha. Next base: position 11,268 of record JBBPFJ010000087.1, on the reverse strand, counting down.
TCCGATCGGATTAAACGATCGTCGATTGAAGGTAGTTATGCACCATGACGTTCGAATAGCACATTAAGTTTCAGGAAGTATTCTCCTTAATCAATTTTACGAACTCTACATACATGATTTTCATTCATGGTTGATAATGTTTATTCTCCTTAGTTATCTCCATGACAAATTTTGCCTAAAATGCAAATTGCAGTACGAAGACGTAATTGAAAGGCGATTGATTTTTATATATGAAGGTTCTTACAAAAAAAAACTTATGCTGTATCGCCTCTGCAACTGTGTCTGCAAATGGCGAATGAACGGCTTACTGCTCTTACATCGAAGTAGCCTTTCATTCATTACCACGGAGTTTAGGCGCACCATCACAAACACCTTTGCAGGAAGATCGTATTGTAGAGGGATATCAATCATTTTCTCCTCTGTGAGTTTCGAAGGACGACCCCCGGTTTCATGGTCTTTATGAACCTCAAAACTCCAATCTACAGACTTGATACCGCTTGAAGTCATCTCTGATAATGGGAAAATAAAGAAAATGATGTTGATATTGTGAATGAGAAATTACTTGGTTAATCTCGAAGAGACTCCGAAATAGTCGAAATGGTGAAGTTTGTGAAAAAAGGCATGACAAGAGTTTTGCTAAGGATCACTAAAAGTCGTCTATTTATAGGCTCCAAGCTTTTAGAATTCTCCAATTGCCTCTCTGTCGGATAATCGTCATGTGGCGCCAATCGATTAAATACATAACAGAAAACGAAGCTCCACCCTCGATGCATGCACCTTTAACGTGTGTGTAGGTACTGAATGCATGACGGGAAGAGCGAAGCGTCGTCTTCGACGCTTGTGCAGGCATTAAATGCATAACGGTTGTCCAAAATCGATGGACATATCTTCTTAAAAGGGCACCTCCCGAAAATTCAAAAATTCCACTAAAATGATAAGTTAATACATCGCTCGGTCAGACCCGTTGAAGGGGGAACAAGTGATAACTATGGCAAATACATTCCTAAAAACCCAATCAAGGTGGCCCAACAACGTTCGGCAGGGCCTAAGCCCAATAGCAAAAAGGCAAAGAGTGATCTAGAAGATAGCTCAGGGAACCGTGATGTCCGATTGGATTGATGGGACAACATGTCTTGTCAGCCCACTGACATAAGCCAACGCCCGTACTCTCCATCTACTTCATGTCACGTTGCTGCTTACCTACTCTGACTGCCAGTTATCACTCTCCAAGGTATTCAAGTACCCCTCCAAAGAACTCCTATAAATGGCCTAAAACACAATGGCTCCAGATATTGAATATATGAGACTCTCTCGCTCCTTTTAAATCACTCTCTATAAAGCTACTAACTTAAGCTTCGGAGTGCTAACTCTTGGATCCGATCGGGTACTTCCTTTTGCAGGTCTAGCTATCTGACCGATCCAACAACTGCCAACACTTCCTTTTACAATATAAAGACTTTTTAATCTTTATCAATAATCGAATCAATCGAATCGGTTAACAGTAAAAATTAGTTCGATTTCGAATCGATTTTACGGTTAATCATATTTTCGTTTTTTTTTCTCACCCCTAATGCAAATAGCTTCTTTTTTTTTTCTTTTTTTGATATTGAGATGCAAATAGATCATACTTGATTTTCATGTTATTAAAATTGGATCAGACCGGCCGAATCAGAAACCTCTGACTAGTTCAGTTGGGTTTGCTAGTAAAACCATATTGGACTGGTTGAAACCAAAAAAATTAGCGAACCATTGAACCATGCAGAATTCGGTTTTTGTCCTTAGACACCAAAACGCTGCCGTTTTATTTTAAAAAATAAAAAATAAAAACCCAACTCAAGGGATTGGGGCAGAAGTTTCACATTTCATTATTCTCCTTATCTCCACGTCTTGAAGAGATAAAGAGACAGCCGCACCGCTAACGGCGACCTCCTCTCCCAGCCAAACCGCCACAGCCTCTCCTTGCCGTCGTCCACCGCTGCTCATTCGTTGCCTGCATCCATGGCTGCTCTTTCGTTCCTATTAGCATCTAAACCATTACTTTGTATAACTGTCATCATAATTAGTTTTTGTCTTTGATCCAAAGTAAATTAACAATAGCTTTTGTCCACATTTTTAAACATAAACTGTGGAATAAAAAAATTGGTACGCAATTTTTCATTTTTTACAAAAATAGATGGTAAAGATGAAGTCATATATATATATATATATATATATATATATATATATAGGGAACCAAATTAAATATGAAGGCAAGTAGCACAAGAGGATAGGAAGTTATTAATTTGCTTGGAAGTTATTTATTTTAACTCATTTCATGATTTTTTTTTCTTGTGATGTTCTTATAGCAAACGTTGATGGTGATAATGATTATAAGTAATGAGATAATTTTTTTCACCATACTTCGAACTTGAATCAAATATGAATAATATTGAATGAATTTATTTAAATATTTAAAAATTATATTTAATAAATATTTATGATATTTTATAACTTGTTATTACGATATTTGTAATTTATATTTATTAATTTAGATTGATGTTTGATGAATGGTCTCGTTTTTAATTTTTATATTTTTTGTATAGCAGTATTTATAAAATTATATTACATAATAGTATTTAAGAAAATTCTGGTTGAATCAAATCGGATCATTAACCCTAAATCTTGTCGGTTCTTTATTTGGTCCGATTTTAATAATATTGATTAAGATCCCATTAAATCGTTATAAATATTAATTTTCAAATATCTATTGAAAATATAAAATAATATTTTTGTTAATAACTATAATTTTTTTATAAAATTAAAATATTTTAATAATTTTTTTAATTTTCATGATAAAATAAAAAAATCATCTTTTTTTAAAATAGGAAGGAGATAATAGTATTTTTTTTTTCTTTTTATGTCAATTATTACAAAGTACCGCCAAACATACAACTTAATTCAATATATATATAAATATAGCTTTTAATGAACAGTCGGTGAGTATAATACTCACATTTAATCCCAAATGTTAAACGATCATTAGTGTATCACATACATCATAATTAAAAAGAAAACTTGCAATAATTTATTTTAATAAGTAAAGAAAATAAGCTTATGTCGAAAAAAATTGATAATGGTCGTCTTGCTTTCGGTGCAGAGTCAATGTTTAGGCAGCCAAACACTTCACGTTCACGCCTTTGACAAATTTCTGGGGTTGTCAGGTCCCCGAATTTTCCTCACGTGGCCTGGCCATACTATAAGATGAAAATAAATAATAACCATTTCTTTAACATAAATAATTCATTTTATGGTAATAGTCTTATTTAAGGCATTAGAATTTATCCCATTAAATGGATAATTAAAAGAAATTAATGATAAGTTTTAATCGATACTTGATGATATAATTATCAGAACTGTCAATTTTGTATTTTTAACGTTAGTTTCATGCATATTCATCAAATGGACTCTTCATTCTTAAATTAAATAAAATAATAAAGATAAAAATAATATGAATAAATTTTTTTTATTAAATTTATATATATAATTTTTTTAATTAAATTTCCTCTCGATGCATTGTAACTTGAAAATCAATCAAAATTTTTCTATACCGAAAATTCGTTGAAATTCTCTAAGACAGTCAACAATTACGAAATAGGACAAGACTAGTTGAAATCAATAATGAGAAACAGTATTTATATATTTGCGAGTATATGACTATAGATTTATAAATAAATTGGCACCTCATGCAATCTCGTGGCCACACATTGGAATTTCGTGTCGCTAAAAAAATTACTAAAAGAAATTTTGATAATTTCCCCAAAAAAAATGAAATTGAATTTCGATAAAAGAATAAAGGATTTTTTGATTGACCTGAGTAGTAATTTCTGTGCGGGTCTTTTGTCTTATTAATAGGCACATATGGCCCTACCATTATGTACTATCACTTATTTATTATTATCTATCTTCCCCTTTTTCTTGCCATTATTGATATTGAATAGTAACTCAATGTAAAAATAATAATTTTGAAAAAAAATATAAAAAAATACTTTAATTATTCTGTCTTTTGACAAATGCATATATATATATATATATATAATTTATTACACGAATTATGATAATTACCTAAAACTCTTATTGATATGATGGACAATCTGAAAAATTCAATAGAAAAAGCGTAATTGTTGAAGGAACAATTGATTTATTTTTCTTTCCTTCTTCCTATTGTTACTTTCATGTTAAATATATAATTTTTAACCATTAAAAACAAAGTTACAATCTGCGTGATTTATTAAATTTATTTATTAAAAAATTTTAATGATTAACATATAAAAAATTGTAAATCAAAATTAATATAGTGATTAACTTAAATTAATGGATTAATTAATAAAATTGTAAATTAATTGGTTAACTAATTCACATACACACCTAATTATAATGCTCTACTAATAATATTAAAAAATCTTGAAAGAAAGAAAGAAAATAATAATATTATAATGAAATTTGTTACCAAAAAGAAATAAATATAATGAAATAAAGAACCATGCCATATTGACAGAACTGAGGAAACTTCTCATCTTAAAAGGAAAAAAAATGGAGGAAACTTCGTCGTGTCTCGGCTTTAATTAGTACATTTCTTTGGCATTATTTCAAGAGACTTGTATATCAAAATTCACTCTTAAATTAAAAATGTTTTCAAAATAAATAATTATCCAACAAGTAAATGGTGACAAAAAGAAATTGTAACAAATTCAACATTATACAATAATTAAATACTCTTTAAAAATTTTAATTCGAGTTTTTTAAATTAATTCAAGTGAATATTGAACCCAAATTGCATTTTTTAAGAGATTTTATAGCAAAGATTTCTTGCAAAGTTTGTGCATATGTTTAAAAGTCCTTAGGCTCGTTTTGAACTGAATTTGGTAATTTGTTCCACAAAAATGATTAAAGTTTGGATCATAATTATAAATTTTTAATATTTTATTTAAATTTTCGATGTGGGATTTTTTTCAATAATATTACTTTAATATTGTGTGAAAATATTTCTTGGTTCAAAATAAAATTAATTGTGGAGATTGGTATTTCGTGCACAATAATCTGTTATTAGTGTTATCACTAACTCGGTTTAGTGAATGACTGTAAAAAGTCCATTTTTCAATTCGGTGGACCTAGTCTCGCAACAGTTGCATGAAAGACAATAATGAGAAAAATCCAATGAACATTACAACTCTCTTTCTCTCTGTGTACACACAGAGTGTCGAATTTTAATATATTCCGCTCCCACCACAACCTAGTCATGAAAATGAAAATGTGAACTTAAACTCTACTTTGATTCTATTTGTGACCAATTTATATTCCGTTTATATTATTTGTAATTTTATGATATTTTTATACGTTATGAATATATAAATATATATTTTTTTAAAGTAAACTTCATTAAACAAAGGCAATAGAGCAAGCAAAAGAAGACGGAAGCTAAAACCCAAATCAACAGGCTTATTTCGTACACCCGGTGCTAACGTCCAAACTATTCCTGCTTACACCATAAAATAAATCAAACTGAACAATGAAAAAAAAAAAAACGAAATGAATCCCAGATAAAATAACATGCGTATAATAAAAACCCCTAAAAAAATAATGAGCGGCTTTATTACATTTTGTCTTAAATATTATGATAAAAATAAAATAGAAAAATCTATAAAATTATTTTTTTAACCTCAAAAGATATATTAATTTTTTAAAAATAACACTAGAAGTGGAAAAAAAAACTCTAAAACCGATGCTTTAAAGAGAACGAGGTAGTAATTAGTTAGATTTAGCAAATTATTTCACTTCATCTAGTGGTAATCAACTGTTAAAGGTTTTCTTTTTGCAAATCAACGAGAAAAAAACTAAGATGTACAAATGGTATTATATCTATTTTAACACTTGAATATTAAAATTATTTTTGGTATTAGAAAAAAAATCAGTTAATTACTGAAATCAGAATGATGTTCCAAAATTAAGTAATTCCTAACGAATTAATTATTAATAAATTTGATAATTTCTGGCTCAAATCAAAACAAACGGAAATGAGCTTTTTATTTTTGAAATAAAGGAAATTTCATTAAAAGAAATCAGCTAGTAAAGACGAAGTAATACAAGTGATATATATATATATATAATCTAATTATTAATATTAAATAATAAATATTTAATAAAATTTAAAATATATTACATTAAAAAAAATCATAATATGATGGTAGTGATGGTAGAGGTGGCAATGACGATGGCAATAACAGTATGGTGGTGGCAGCGATAGTGATAACAACAACAATAATCTGGTGGTGGTGACGATGACAGTAATGAAGATGGGCAATCTAGTGACGATAGTAGCGATGATGGCAACGATAGTAGCAGTGACGGCGGTGGTGGGTAGCGATGATGGTGGCGGTGGCGACGGTATGATAGTGGTGATGGTGCTAGTAGCAGTATGGTGGTGGCAAAAATGGCAGCGACAATGGTGGGTAGCGGCAATGATGGTAACAATAGTGATGGTGTGGTGACGATGGTGATGGCAAAGATGGTGGTGGTAGTGGTGGCGACGACGGTGTGGTGGCGGCAGCGACGATGTGGCGGCGGTAGCAGCGGTAGTGTGGTGGCGGGCGGCGGTGTGACTGTGGTGGCGGTGGAGGTGGCAACAGTAGTAGTGGTGGTGATGTAGTAGTGGCGGTGGTGTGGTGGTGGTAGCGGTGGTGATAATAAGGAATGAAGTAATTAAATTATTGATAAAAATATAATCATAAAAACCACATTTTAAAGATTTTTATTTTTTATTTTTTTTGTCAAAATTACTTCTTAAATTTTTATAAAAATGAAAACGAAAAATAATTTGCCGAACATGTTTTTATTTTATTTTTAAGAAAAAAATCAAAATAAAAAATAAAATCATTTCCGAACACACCCTAAATTGTCTGTAAAATTGAGAATAAAATCATTTTTGATAAAACAAAAAATTTTACCTTAAAAAAAAGATCGCCGGCCATAGAAAAAAAGGCTTTAATGACTTGTAAAAAAGGAGACTAATCCCGATCATGCCGGACGTTAATGCTCAGATACTTAAGTTAGTTATCGAAGTGTAAAGAAAAAGCTCAATAGAAAAAGAGTATGTTGAGTTAGAAAGAGAACCCCTTTATTATGTGTGTACCTGTCATATTTGTACCTTTTAGTGTTGGATTTTTCGGACATTTGATCTTAGATCTCTTCGTTGGCCTTTAATGGGCCGATCTTATAGTTAATTTTTTTGTGGGTATTATTACTAGTCCCCCTCCACACAATTCGATATTTGAGATCGAAGGTTTGAAAGTATCGAAAAGGTTGTCCAGCTAGATACATCGATTGGAATGTGAGGTTGACTGAAATTAAATTAAAGTCATCAGTCTTTGAATGACTAGGATAGATGAGTCGATCGAAATTACTAAAATCATCGATCTTAAGAGACCGAAATAGACACATTGATCAAGAAATTAGGCTCATTTGATGGGGATGCACGTCGATCGAGAATTTTATAATTTTGTCCTGCAAATAATTTTATAAATATTTACTAACCTGCTTTACGGTTGTTTATGTTGCCCGAGAGATTTTTAGAAATCGTCGTTGGCGGTGGATGAGAATTTCTCAAGGCATTTTCACATCTTTTTCGATTCAATCCGCTCTTGAAGTGTGGTCAATCATCCAATCCGATTCGCCGATCCGCTTTTGGCAATGGCGATCATCCAATCCGATTTGCTCTTGGCGGTGGTCGTTCATTTGATCCACTCTTGGCGGTGGTCCTTCATCCGATCCGCTATTGCTGTGGTCATTCATCCATTCCAATTTGCTCTTGCAGTGGTCATCCATCCGATCCGATCCGCTATTATTGTGGTCATTCATCCATTCCAATTCGCTCTTGGCAGTGGTCGTTCATCCATCCGATCCACTATTGTTTGGTCGTTTATCCAATTCGATCCGCTCTTGGCGGTGGTTGTTCGATCTGCTCTTGACGATTGGCATTTATTCGATCCAACCTGATCTGTTCTTGGCAGTGGCGATGATCCAATTTGTTCCACTATTGACGGTTGGCGTTCATCCGATCCGATCCGCTCTTGGTGATTGGCGTTCATTCGATCCGATCCTATTTTGGCGGGTGGCGATCATCCGATAAGCTCTTGGCGGTTGGACGTTCATCCGATCATATTTGCTCTTGGCAATGATCGTTCATCCGTTTTGATTCGCTCATGACGGTGGTCGTTCATCCGATCCGCTCCTGGTGGTGGCGATCATCCGGTTCGATCTTGGCGGGTGGCGATCATCCGATCTGATCCTCTATTGGCAGTTGGTGTTCATCTGATCCGATCCACTTTTGACGGTTGACGTTCATCTGATCCGATCTGCTCTTGGTGATTGGTGTTCATCCGATCCGATTCGTTCTTGGCGGTGGCGATCATCCGATCCGGTTCGTTCTTGACGGTGGCGATCATCCGATCCGATCCGCTATTGGAGATTGGCGTTCATTCGATCCGATCCACTCTTGGAGGTTATGATTTTTCATTCGTTGGAAATTTTTCATCGATCGAAATAAAATTATCGATCAGAATTTTCCATCAATCGGAATAAAATACATCGATTGAAATTTTTCATCGATCGAAATAAAATTATTGATCGAGATTTTTCATCAATTGAAATAAAATCATCAATCGGGATTTTTCATCTATCAAAATTTTACAAATAAATATATATTTTTGCAAAGTCACATATGAATTGAAGTAATTTTAAAATACAAACAATATAATTGTGATCTTAATTTTTTATTTGGAAAGACAATTTTATATTGTCACTTTGCATTTTATATTTGATATGCTGGAGAAATAAACTTAAACGAAGAATTTAATAAATTATTAATATACATACCTGGTGTTGGGCTAAAAGACTTCGAAGTATATATTTTCAGATCTTTAAAGGTATGATAGGTATCACATGCTTATTTCTTGTAGAGGTGAGACCCACCCATCATATCTTTCAAGAGATAGAGATGGGTTTACAATCAATGCAAGTCATCTACGAAATTTGAGTGCATGTACCCATTGAAATTTACTTTTTGATATTCGCTTTCCAGTTTTGTTTGTTTTTCCTATTGTTTCTTCACCATCACTTTTGTCCAGTGGCGGCCTCTCCAGCGAGTTTGGTTGTCGCCCCTAACAGCGAGATCTATATGTATATAGCCCTTTTTGATTTTTTTTTATTAGATCCAAGGATATTTGATCTAGGGCTTTCATGTGGAATCAAGCTCATCTAGCCTTTTTTTTATGAGATCGCTCAAAATCTTTTAGATCCAGGCTTTCTTTGTTTGTTACTCTGGCTGAGGTGGTGGTATTCGTTCACTCTTCAGACTTCAGGTCTTGCCTGTTGCTAATCTTAGTTGATAAATCACCATTAATTTATAGAAAATAAGAGCAGATTTGAGGCTTAAAGTTGTCCATGATTATCTATTTCTTCAATTTCAGGCTGAGTAGCTCAGCTCTGGCGTTGTCTCTCAATAAAAGTACCAAAATGATAAAATATAAAATTTTACCATAGAAAGAGAGATCGCCGACCATTAGAAAGAGAGGCTTTAATGACTTGCAAAAAAGGAGACTAGCCCCGATCCTGCCGAACATTAGTGCTTCAATACCTAAGTTAGCTATCGAAGTGTAGAAAGAAAACTCAATAAAAAAAAGAGTCTGTAGAGTTAGAGAGAGAGCCCTCCTTCTTATGTATTACAAAATTGTATTACAAAATGTATTAAAAAAATTGTATTGAAATAACTGAAATATTTTGGTTCTTTTTGAACTTTTGAGGTTTGACTCCAAGTCCATTATAATTTCAAATAAATTTTATAAATAAATAAAATTAGCATAATTTCAAAGCATAAAAAACTTTAATATTAACAACATAGTTATTTACAATTTTAATTTTATAACAAAAAACATTTGATGAAGGAAATAAACACAAGAGAGAGACAATTAATTCAATTATATAGACCATTCAAATTATATAAGAAGGTTAAATTTAAAATCACAACGCAATATTTAGAAAAAATAAAAGAATGTTAATATTGGACATAAAATTTAGATAATTTGAGTTTTTATATTAAAAATAAATATTATTTTTTTTATAAATTTTAATCAGTTTAGTTATTTTGCAATTTTGTAATAATTAATAATAGAAACAGAACTGATGAATAATCTATTTGGATCAGTTCAGTTCAGTTGCAATTGAATTATGCAACAACCTATTCACATTATAAAGAGTGATTATAATTCAAAATAATTTCAGTCTAGCCTATCCCTTTGCCACGTAGACAGGTATACATGCACACGTAGTGGAAATTTGGAATAATAAAAACTATGAACAAATTCCATCAACAATGCAAGGTCAAATAGAGAAATACAGATAAAATGGGAGGGTACAAACGAGACATTGTAGAAAAGCCGGGGTTCTGCCATGATAATGAAATCTTTAAGAGACAAATACCGCAAAACCACAAAATTGTGAAATTTACAAAATAATAAAAGTCAACTATATCATGCTGGAGAAGGAAAACAAACTTCTGTTTTAATAATCAGACGGCTTAAGACGATGCTTTTGACTCGATCTGTATGTTTCTTGATCTGAATCAATCTATGTCCTCAATGTCCATTTGGACCAAATTACCCTTCTTGGTGGACCCCATTTATGGAAGGACGTCAATGTCACTAATTTTAATTTATTAACATGTGAAACCAAAATATATCATGAAATGTATGACTTTTGTGTGGAATTATATAAGAGTTAGATTAAGAAAGAAGCTGTCATGTATACCAATCCTTCAAATTTTGTTTTACTACGTATTATACTATATTTATATTAATTGAAATGATCTACAATTTCAAACTATCCATAGTCTGATTATTAATTGATTAAATTTAAATCCATCTTTTTTCAAATATATATTATAAAAAAATATTTGTGTTCACCCTTGTTAAAAAAAAAAAAAGAATATTTATGCTCACGTCAAGATTGGAAATTCAATCGATGAAATATTTGTCAAATCAAGGGTCCTTTTTTCAAGTATATGTTATAAAAAAATATTTATGTTCACTCTTATCGGGGATGAGTATAAATTATTTAATCAGTTGATAAGTAAAAAAAATTAATCAATTAATTAATATTAATTTTTTAAAATCAATAATAATTAATTAATTCATTATATTATATTAATCGATTAATTAATTTCGATTTTTCGATTTGATT